>CM062804.1:573378823-573978823 GCA_031772625.1 Pinus tabuliformis | reverse complement strand
CAATACATTTTGACAGAGAAATGGGATGCATATATTGTCACAAAGGCTTTGTCAAGAGGCAAATTCAAGTTCCATAGAAGCTAGATTGGGGTATCTGATAATCCCTTTCTTGCTGACAGGCAGTGTTGAAAGTGCATCAAGAAAATATAGTTTTGACTTTTCCTTGTTCAAACTAGATTAAAATTCAAATTTCAATTTTAGCAGAATACTTGGAGGTAGTTAACTGAGGTGACATGGATCTTGTCACTCAGTTAACTCAGTAAATTTTAGTTGGAGACACTTGATTTAATTTCTACATGATTGATTGCTAATTTGTAGCAATCTATTTTAGTTAATTTGAGTTATTGTCAGTTTAACTAGTTCTAATTGTCAGAAGAACTAGTGGAGGTCAAGTTGTGGGTGTGTAACTTCAACCACACTGAGTGATTAACCAGTTAACTAATAAACCATCCAAAAATAATTGTTCCATATAGAGAATTCGAGTTACCCAGTTGAGATTGGATTTCAAGGGCAATTTACTATCAGTTGTAAACTAATCCAAGTTGTACAGGTGGTCAATGTAGTCAGAGGATTGGTCTATGGTAATTGCGTAATTCCTTGTGGTGAAATTCCTAAATAATAGGGGAAATTTCCAAGGGGAACAACACAAGGAAATAGGAGCTTGGGAAGGATTGAAATTGGCTAAGTGCTAGTCTACGTTCAGTCAGTCAGATAGAGAGATAGACTATACTAGTGCAGGGTGTTCTCAAGCTTGAGAAAGCATTGTATTTCTTCTCTATTCTCTGATTAATGCAATATAGATAGTAAGGGGTTTTGAGAAGTTTCTTTCCCCTAGATAAATATCTATGCATTTGTGATGTTTCCCTTTTCATGTAAATGATTCTTGTTTTAGATGGTGAATTAACTTCCACATATCAGTAGAGTAGCTTCAAGTCTTGTGATTTAGTAAATTTCATGAGTAGTTTTGAATCTACACATTAATTTCTACAATTTAGGTAGGGGGACTCGTAATTGACATCAATTGTCTAATGGTGATGGGAATTTTGGTGATAATACCAACCACTCCCCCACCCCCCACCCATCCCATTATACATTTACTATGAAGGGCCCCCCTTAAATCAATCTCAATCATTGATCTCGGTTGGGTAGAGATTTCTACTAGTTAATGTTCATGGGGTTTAACACCCTCTCCATGGGTGAAAAGGAGATACCATCCTCCATACTTATGGGCAAATAAAAGTGATTTTTCCCATGATTAAAAGAATTATAATATGATTTGATGGTGGGGTGAAACCACCAGGATGAAACCACCTATCACTTCTGTTGAAGAAAAGTGTAACTAGGTTCGGTAATTGTAAATGAAATTTGGATCTTTGTACTTATCAAGAAAAATAAATATCATTTTTGTAAATTATTCGAATGAGTTTCTTGCTCATTCCATAGGTCTAAGAAAGGTCAAATAATCAAAGTCATGTTCTTGAGCATGAATATGGGTCAAACTAGTCCAGTAGCCCTCCAAGACCAAGCACCATCCTCCAAGACAAAGACTGTTAGCACAAAAATGATGAAAATAGTTAAGACAACCTCAAAATGAATATTGAAGAATAGTCATGTCGGCTCAAGTTGAAGTGACATATCTATTCATGAATTCAATTCAGAATGCCTACAAGACATACCACTATATATAACCGATAGGATCTGCGCAAAATTAAGTAAATACATCTCAGAGTCTTCTGAGTTTTAGCTACAGGATCTCTAATAATTACAGTGAGTAAGAACTTGCAATATCAGTTCTTTGGATGGGTAATCTAATAAAGAATTCTGTAGCAGGTAGACTTACACTCAGCATATAAAATAGACATAGCACATCTACGATGATAGGAGGGCGCAATCTTGATCTGAACATAATAATATTGGCACAATGAAAAGAATTCAGAGACGATGATTTATATTGACATTCTTCACTAAAGCAATTCCTCTGTCTCGGCATGCATGTGACATACCAACAGTCTCAACATAATTATATAATGAAGACCCTGGTGTGAGGAACACACTCACTGTCTCAATATATTTATGATCTCTGTCTCAATACAACTATGATCCCATAGTATTGCATTCGTAGCATACTCTATCTCGATATATTGGTAATGAACTAGTCATACCACCTGAACGAAATCATGATCTCAGTCTTAGTACTGATCATGAAAAGATCTCGGTGCATATGGCATATATATATATATATATATATATATATATATATATATATATATATATATATATATATATATATCGAGATCTCAGCGTTATAGTTATGATTTCAGTAAAAACATAGAGATGGTCTTACTAAAAGGATAGTGAAGATCTCAGTGAAGATGTGATAGTGAAGCAGCAATGATGAAGATGATTTCAACAGTGAAAAAAAATAGGATTGGTGTCTTGGTCTTGGAGTGGCATAGATAGTCAAGGCTCATGGTCTTGGTGTTCGACAATTGGAATCTCTATAAAAATAATTATGTGTGGGTTTTCCTCTCCAAGAAGGATAGGTTTTGGCTCTGGCAAAATGCCAACATCTTGTGTTCTTGTCTCTTGGGTTTTGATAGCTATTTAATGAAATAAGAAACACACACTCTAATAATGTAAAAAGAGAAGATTGTGCTAATAATAAAACTAAAAGGCCTCACAAATAGTTATCAATTCAAGAAGAATCTCATTAACTACATGTACCCTAGATTCTTCAACATGGTATCAGAGCTAAGGTGCTAAAGTCAAATGAAGGGAAGCAAAAGAGACATAAAATGAATCGTCTTCAAGGATATCAAAGAAGGATAAAAGGATTAAAGGAGAAAGTATAATACAAGCAGGTCAACAACAGTCATGGAGTATCAACTTCAGTAATTACAATCATGCACTCAACCCATGCTCAGTTTGATGAAGTATGTCAGTGAGCCTCACTTCTTGATCACTAAACTTTGTCTATGCCATAAAAGATAGTCTCAAGGATATATATATTGCAGAAGTAATCCAAGTAGTACCTCTTACAATCCATGATTACTTCATTGTCTTAGTATAGTTATTACATCAAGGCATTTTTGGTGATGAGACAGTCTATCTATACAATGCCACTCACATTTTAGTTATGTTATTCATTGACAAGTTTTGGCTCTTAGTACATTGCCTCTCTACACAATGCACATAGACATCACTGTGCAGTGCCATACCAATATACTTGTCACAATATCAAATTATGTCTATGATTATGATCTCAATAGCATAGTGCTCAGATCATAACATAGTATCACTAACATTTCAACAATATGTTGAAGTCAAAAGTACCTTAAAAATGAATTGGGAAGGTCGTGAAGCAGTCTCGATGATGTTAAGACCATTGATGTCATGGTGCTAGAAGGCCTCCAAGGAATTCGTGCTAAAAGGATACTAATGATGGGCAGCTCAAGCAAAAGAATCATCAAGGTGAAGATCTCTTCTTCACACACCAAGTAAGTATCTTTCTATTTTATAATTAGATTTCGTTAAATAATTCCATGATTGCAAGTGGATTTATAAATCGATTAGATAATCGAAAGTCCTTGCATAGAATAAGGAGGATTGTCATAATCCTCATAAAAAGAGAAATCATTGATATCTATGAAAAGGTATATGCAAGTCAAGCATTGTTTGAATCCATCAAGAGATTCATATGATATCACTCAAAAGTCCTATCATACCTAAATAGTAGAAGAGGAGACATAAAGAGAGATATATGAAATGCTATATATACTCTCGAAAATTAAAGAAAAGAAGGTCACTTAGACCTATACATTAGTAAAGGTATTAAATAATGAAGGAATAACTTCATGAAGATCTAGGAAAGATGATAATAAGGTAGTCATCATTGATGAGAAAGGTAACAAATATCAATGAACAAAGAAGGTTACCTCACCCAGAAATTTGTGGTCTCTATGTTAGATAGAGAAAGACAAATTGTAGTCTATAGTATTAAAGGATAAAAGAATTCAACCTTGTGCAGAAAGGAAAGGCAAGGTTGGTCCTCAAGAAAAGACAAAAATAAGTGTAGTTAAGATTCAATGCTATAGAAAGATTTTGGAAGCTCTGTTATAGACATTTTTGTGCCCTACAACCCCAAGCATGAAATGTCCATAAACCAAGGGCTCCTAAGTCCCTAAAAGTGTTGTTCTAACCCCTAAAGGAACAAGGTCAACAGATTACAGCTTCTCCCAGAAGTTCTCCATGAAAAACTACTCAAAATTGGTCAAAACAGGATCATTGCAGCTGCTCCATTGGCTAGGTGCGTTGCATCTCACCCAAATACACTGTGAGGGTGTGTTGCATTTCAAAAGTCCCTTCTATGGGGTGCGATGGGCGAGAAATGACAAATGGCAGTGTCATTCCGCGAGGTGGAGAGGCAATGGAAGCTTCCAGAATCTTCTCCTGTGACACTTGCCTCTCTAAATTCGACCAAGGATGAGTAAGAGGCCCTCAGTCTCCAAGTGGAAGCAAGAACTGTCAGAGAGAAGACACTAATCAAATCACAAGCTGACTCATTCCCCTTACAGATATCTATATATGGATCCCTCATCCCAGAGATCCAGAGGCTGGAATTTTGCATATTGTAAGGAATTGTTGTTGGTTTCTAGATACAAACATCAGATTGTTGGGTGATCTAAGCTTTGTTTGAGGTGAAGAGGGGCTTCTTTGCTGGGAGGTTGATGCTGGGTCGGAACAACTGGTTGTAACTCCTCCTGGATCTTTTCTTGTTTATCAATAAAATCTATTTGAGTTTTCCTCCATGCTTTTGTATCATTGATGCTTGTTACATTCGTATGGTCAATTTACATCTGATCCTAGATTGTTTATGAATATAGATCCATGTCTTTGTATAGTGCTATGCTTCTGTGATCTTACAGGTACTTTGTGAAGCTAGGTGTGCAAGGGAGCAGGTAGCTGGGGACTATCAAAGAAGAGAGGGATCAAATCAAAGGATTAGCGGAAGACAGAGGTTGGTCTTTCTATTCCTCTCTATCTATAATTCATAAAGGAAAAACATAAGTAGCTTTTCTCTGTTTGTTTCTAAGGCAGATGTCACACCTTAGTGGGATAGAGCAGTTCTAAATAGACACTTTTCCCTGTAACAAAATGGCGACCATACTAGGGAGCTAATTAGTTTGTTTGTTTATCATTCTTTGTTGTTTGTTTCATAAACTTATAAGTAGCATTCGAACTGCATTTGCCATAACAAATGCAAAGTAGATAACTGCTGCTTCAATCCATCCACTGGATCTGTTTATGATTTAAACAACTAATTCATAAACTATCTGATTGCCCTTGTGATAGCTCTTAGATCCTCCTTAGATCTACCCCTGATTGTTGCATTACTAATTGCTTTTTAACCGGCCAAAACCCAAGAACTGAACTGCAAACTGTGACCCGGAACCTGAACAGAGTCTCATTTCTGGCCCAGCGCAGGTACTGTTCAGAGATTCTGAATTTCAGCGCACTTCCCGAGTGGACAACCTGCGCTGCATTTCAGATTCCCTGTGTTACAGGTGGGCTGATTAGACTAGCTCTGTGCAGTTGTGGCTTCTGTGATTCATTCTTTCCAGTTCTATTCTTGAATTTTGCTGCCTGTGATCGATATATGTCTATTTGAAACCCCTTTTCTTTGCTGTTATTTCGCCTCCTTTGTACAAAAGAACTGTAAATGTTTTTGTGTGTTTGTTGAGTCATTTACAGTTCTCCTTTGCAAAAGTAGCATAGTCGTATTGTCGTCCTTTGATTTGAATCTGTCGCAAGTGTCGATTTCGGTCGTAGGAGAAAGTTTGATTGTTGTTGATGGTCGATTATCCTGTTATTATTGCTTTTGGTCTGAATTTGTAATTTTCTAGTGTCAAAAACAAGTATTCATTTCAAAATCGTAAGGTGTCATAATCGTCTCTATTTTTGATTTTGAAAAGAAGCTTGTTTATAGTTGTCGCTTGATAAGAAATTCAGATTTGTACATCAACTTTATTTTTAGCATCCATATACTAAGAAAGTCGAAAACAAATACATGCATGTGCATTTGCATATGGACAGTCTGTTTGGCTTGATTTAGGAAAGTGCATTTACAGTGTGCTCTTTGCTCTTTGTGAAAAGATTATGTCTTTCTTTACCCTAGTAGCTAGGATTTTCATTGCAAAAAAGAGATAAAAAGTTTTTTTATCATCTTTAGATTGCATTTTAGGAATTACATCTACATCTCATGGTGAACCCGAAAGGCAAACTTCATAAGCAAGATCAACTTAAAATAAATTCAATGAATCTAACAATTCTTTGGAACTTAACGCACAATATTTAGAGGTCTAGGCTAGAGACGTATTCCGGCATCGTAAAGCCTGGTAACTGTTGTTCTCACTGATGGTTGGGTGATTCCTCCACTTTGAGATGATAAGTGCCAGTACGGACTTGTGCTCCCACGTACCGTCGAGTATATTTTGGGAGATCCCTATAGGCTTAAATCCTTTATCCATAGGAAGTCGTGTCTACCGCCCTATCGATCGCAATGCACTGAACACAGCATTCGGGAAGATTGACTGTCGTACCGTAAAAAGTATTTTGCAGTTTTGTGATTGGTTTGGTACTCCCTCTACCTAGACTTCCAGAGTAGTCCCTTTCGTTCCTTTTCAGACTCCTTAACGGAAAAGGTCCATCTAAGCACTTGTCACTTCAGGCTCGTTAAAAATCGAAGGCGACTAGAGTCATCTTTTGTTTTTTCTCAACTCTTAAAAGCTAAAAAAACAAGTTGTGTCAAAGCGTCTAAAATTCATTTAATTCGGAAACATACTTCCCCTTTATTTTAGTTGATCGAGTAATTTTCAATCGTGGAAGAAAGTCAATTGAAACCCCGTCGTTCGCGGAGGCTTACGAGTCAACCGTCTTTGTCTCTGGAATCGAAGCCAATACGGACAAAGCGAACTCGTTTAACCGGTTCCAAGTCTCCTATTAAAGTTAGAACAAGTGTTCCAACGACATCAGAGACTCCGGTTACTCCAAACATTTCTGGAATCTCTGCCTCTAAAGAAGAAGTTCAGCAGCCACAGAAGGACAGTGATATTGATCCTAGTCTGAGAGTAAACACTTGTGTTACCGAACCAGTTTCATCTACAACCGGTTCGGAGAGTCTTGCTCTTCAAACATCTGTCGCTGCCGATTTCACACCTTCTTCGACACCAGAAATGTTCTACGGACCTGACGGTCTTCCCCTTCCACCTGGTCTGATTTCCATAGAAGAAATTGTAGAAGATCCTCAAACAAGTACTCCAACGCAATTTGGGGTCGGGATCACTCTATATCCTTCTTCGTCAAAAGTTAGTCTACCACCAGCGGAAGCTCCTATAGAATTGCTAGGTAATCTTTTGGATAGACTACAAATTTCAGAACAACCGTCAACATCTAGGACTGTGTCGTCTGACACAGCGACGACAGAACTCCCTGCTATCACTCTGACAATGTTCGCCGGTATACCATCTGTCCCGACTAGCTCTCAACCGCTAGAAGGAGTCCACTCAGGGGCTATCTCGACAGTATGGTCTGTTCCTATTTGTTCATCCAGAATAATATCCAGAAACTCTTATGTTGAGTCTCAACAAATTGATCCATTTGGAGGTCAATTTGGGCAGTCCGGCCCCCAAGGGAAAACAATTCCCTTGAGTTCTGGATTACCACCGTATGGGGGGCAGTATACCCTTTCATTATCCCCTCCGAGAGGATATCCATACGAGAGTTCACAACAACATTCAGGTTATACTGGAATTACCTCAAGCGGTTGGGTACCTATACTACCTCAACAACCAAGAGTTGTATACTCGATGCAACAATGCTTACCTACGTCAAATATTCCAACTACGCCAGCTATTGTGACGGTGTCACAAGTTCAAGCGCTGCCTGTTGTATGCCAACCTCAGGTTTCTCAGGTTGTAATGCAACAGCCCCTTGACCCTGCGACTCAACCACAATCACCGACCAGTGGAACGACACAGGTTCAAACGGGTACAATTACCCCTCATCTTGGTCAAACTGTTAGTATCGGACAACAGCACATGGCTTCACAACCATGGCTGGTGCAATACCAACAACCGTAATTCCAACAAGTATACCAAGGTTCTGAGCAACAAATCTTTGCTAACAGTGGACAGCCGTACATTCAGAACGGTCAAAATCAACCATTTTACAATGGTCATGTCCACCAACCTTACCAAACATACCAACATCAAATGCGTTATGCCGGTATGCAGAGACCAACTGCTCAGGAAATCCCATCTTATCCTGGGTATGCTTCGCCTAACCTGAATCAGCAGTTACCCTTTGTGGCAGCTTTGGAGTTACCTGATTTAAACCGGTTAACCAACGATCGAATTGCTTACGCCCCTTGGTGGCCAGTGATTCCGCATAAACTTCCATAAGATATTCCTAAATTTAATGGAAATCCGGGTGAAGATCCATCGAATCATGTGATGACCTTTCATCTATGGTGTTCATCAAACACCCTAAACGATGATTCGATAAGACTTCGCCTCTTTCAGAGGACGTTAACGGGTCCGGCGGCAAAATGGTACATCGAATTGCCTAGAGCTTCGTTCGACAACTTCAGTACCTTAGCCACAACCTTTTTAACCCATTTTCAGTTACCAATAAGGTACGAAACGGGAACAGAACTTCTTACCAATTTCAAACAGATGACGGCCACTCACATATCTGATCATATACATGAATGGCGACGTCGTCGTAGAATGGTAAAAACGTATGTCCCCGATCAGCTCTTAGCTGAATGGTTTATCAAGTCATTACTACCTTCCATCACGGAAGATGTGGCAAAGGGGGGAGTCGTAACAGAAGAGCAAGTTATCGCTTCTGCGCAATATCTGGATTTGATTTACACTCAGTCCGGCACACTCTATGATAAAATACCTGACGCCCCTAGACCGGAATTCTCAATTCCTCCTCCTCCTAAATCGAACAATGACTCTCATCCTGGCGATGGCGTGATTGGCACAACAGACACGAAATCGACAAAGGCTACATCCAAAAAGGCCTGTAAGATTTTAGGTCAAAATGCAAAAGATGAACTTCTTGCTTCGGAAGTAAATGCCGTATCGACAGATAAAGGCAAAGAAACCAAACAACCAGGGAGCAAGAAAAAAGGCAAAGGGAAGAAGAAGAAACAGGAGGAATCATCACCTGAAAAATCTTCTTCAAACCCTCCTGGAGATAGGAAACCAAAAAATCCATGCTTTATATGCGATGAGGATCATTGGACCGCAAATTGTCCACACAGGGCTGAGCTTAAGAAATTCTTCAAGAATTCAAAAACCTCCGCAGTGTTAACTGATCCGTTTCCAAATCTAGGAACAAATCTGGTTGAAAGTGGAAATGCTTCCCCGTCTCAAGTGCTAATGTTGTCGGTTTCAAAACAGCAAAATGATGCTTTGATATCGACAAGGAACAAAGATTATGGGAATCCACAGCTATCGAACAACAAGGATAAAGATCAACCTAGTAGTTCGACAACAACTTCGACAGAAGTTGTGCCACCCACCATTCCTGAATTGACGATAAAACCGCCAAAGGGAGTAGTACACAAGTCGACGTTTAATCCCCGCACTAGAGCGGCCCAGCATTATAATATAGTGGAAGATTTTTCCCAATCGCCATCCACTATGTCGACTCTTGAAGTACTACAGAATTACCCATCCCAAAGGCAGGCTTTATTATCAGCCATTGGCGGGATAGACCCAAAGGATTCCAATCTAGTATCCTTCGACCATAAAGGATACGATCCTCAATTACCAGCTCAACTAGCTTTCCTTGTTCAAGTGAAAGCCCTCAAAAAAACTGTTCATCGAACGATTATTGATGAGGGGGCATCTACATGCATTATGTTGATGAGTTGCTGGAAAGCTTTAGGATCTCCAACCTTGTTGCGATCTTCAACGACATTAAAAGCATTTGACGGAAGGACATATACCCCATATGGTATCCTAAGTAACTTGAAAGTTGAACTAGGAGGGAAAACGTAGAAATAGATGTTGAAGTCATCGATGGGAATCTTGATTACAACATCCTACTAGGAAGACCATGGATATATGCCATGGCAGCTGTTGTGTTGACCTATTTTAGGAAGATTGCATTTCCCTTTCAAGGAGGGATTACAATCGTCGATCAACAGAACTTCCTCCCCAATGGTTCTCAAGTTACAGGAAGCGTTGATATGATCCATGGAAGCCCCCATTCGCTTCAAAATATAGGAGTAGGCCTACTAAAAGGTCCTATACTAATGGGAACTTTCACCCTTCCACCTCCAATCAATCTGGCGGAAGTAACGTTGATAGGAACCTGCAACATGATATCTTCTAAAAAGATCTCAGAAAACAATATCGACATGGATCATGCGGTGGTTTTGCCCCCAAGCCCAATGGAAATATTGTAGCAATCAATGTTCCTAGCATGGGAGGCAAACCCAAATCAGCGCTCATCAAGCATTTGGATAGATAGGTCTAGAGAATATGGTACCCCTTCAGATCCTTGGTCGCGAGTGCATGTCACCGACGAAGGAATTGTCCAATCAATGGTAATTGAAGGGGCACCATGGAATGATTCCCACCATCGTTCCCTTCTTCTGGATTGTGGAGAAGATAATCAAGATGACCTTTATCATCCTTCAGTTTTTGAATTCCTATCAAATACTGTAAACACGGTGGATTCCGAGCGAAACTTGTCCAACATTGAAAAAACAATCGCCATAAATATCTCGACAAAAACAGATGTTGTAGAGAATATTTATGTTGGTAAATGTTGTTCTCCTTCAGAACTGGAAATATATAACGCTCTTTTTCGCGAATTCAAAGATGTCTTTGCTTGGTCATACAGTGAAATGCCAGGCATTGACTCGAGTATCGTTGAACACGAAATTAAGATGTATCCAGATGTCAAACCAGTACGACAACGGCTAAGGTAGGTGCACCCCAAGAAAGCCGCTGCCATTAAGGCAAAAGTTGAAAAACTTCTCCATGCTGGTTTCATCTACCTGGTTCCTCTAACCGATTGGGTATTGAATATTGTCCCTGTTATGAAAAAACAAGGAACAATTAGAGTGTGCGTTGATTATAGGGATGTAAATCAAGCTTGTCCTAAAGACAACTACCCTACACCCTTCATCGACCAGATAAATATGAATGCGCCGGATGCGAAATCTTTTCATTCATGGATGGATTCTCTTGGTATAATCAAATAAATATCCGCCCACAGGACCAGTCAAAGACTGCATTTATTTGTCCGTGGGGCACATTCGCATATCGAAAATTACCCTTTGGTTTGAAGAATACAGGGGTGACGTTTCAGAGGGCAATGAATTATGCCTTCCATGACATCAAGAACATCGTTCAACCATACCTCGACAACCTTCCGGCTCATTCGCGAAAGCGGACTAATCATCTGCAGCATTTAAGAGCGATATTTCTGCGTTGCCGACACTACAAGATACGACTCAATCCACACAAATGTGTATTTTGCGTCAATTCTAGTCGTTTTCTTGGCTTTGTAGTCTCAAAGGATGGAATTCGTCTCGACCCCTGTAAGGTCCAGGCAATCATAAATTTGCCTCCACCTTTGAATTTGCTTCAGATTCAGAAACTCCAAGGGAAAGCAAACTTTCTGAGGAGGTTCATTCCAAATTACGCCGGACTTGCTAAAGGTTATACACATCTTTTGAAAAAAGAAGTGCCCTTTGTCTGGGATCAGGTCGCGCAAGCTTCCTTTGATGCTTTAAAAGGATCCCTAATGAAAGCATCATTAATGTACGCTCCTGATTATCAAAAAGATTTTAACCTGTATCTGGCTGCAGCGGATACAACCATCACAATGGTTTTAGTTCAAGAAGTCGATGGAATTGAACATCCTATATATTATTTAAGTAAAAACTTAAATGATACAGAAAGAAAATATTCTTACGTTGAAAAGCTAGCACTTGTAGCTGTTCAAGCGATACAGAGATTTCGATACTATGTTCTCTTTCGGAAAACTACCATTCTGTCAGATTACAACCCCATGACTTATATATTGTCGCGACAGTTGCTGGGGGGCAAGTATTCAAAATGGATAGCAATCCTACAAGAATTTGATCTGGAATTTGTAAAATCCAAGTCGAAGAAAGCTCTAGTATTCGCAGAATTATTATGCGATTTCCCATCGTCGTCCAACGATGACACATCCGAAGAAACAATCGTGGAAGAAAATTTGTTTCTGATATCTGCAAGCAATGAGTGGTATGGAGATATAATAATTTATCTCCAAACCCAAAAATATAGGCCAAACACCTCACACTCCCAACAAAAATTTACTCGATACCAAGCAAAAGACTACATGATCGTCGGTGATACGCTTTACCGTCGTGGTATCAATACAATCCTGAGAAGGTGCCTCACCCATGAGGAGGCCGAAAAAGTCCTGAATGATTGTCATTCAGGCGCATGTGGGGGGCATGAGTTTGGATATGCTACAGCGCAAAAAATCTTACGAGCAGAATACTTCTGGCCAACAATGTTCAAAGATTGCATAACTGCAGTCAGAAGTTGCCATGCTTGTCAAATTTTCGATAGCAAAACCAGAAGACCACCCGCACCTCTGCAGCCAATAGTTGTTGTTGGGCCATTCGCCAAATGGGGCATCGATTTCATGACATGTAACCCCACCTCGACCGGGAGGGATGGGTATATCATAGTCACAGTTGACTATTTTACCAAATGGGCAGGCGATGCCTACATTAGATAATACTAGTGAAACAGCTGCCCTCTTCTTATTCAATCATGTATTCGCCAGATTCGGCGTACCACAGGCTATAGTCACAGATCATGGATCGCATTTTCGCAATCACATGATGGTTGAATTAGCTGCCAAACTAGGGTTGTCTCACGACAGCTCCACTCCATATTATCCGCAAGCCAACGGACAAGTTGAAGCAATCAACAAGGTCCTAAAACGCATGCTCCAAAGGATGATTGGAGTTCACAAGAGAAAATGGCACCTAATCCTGTACTCAGCTTTGTGGGCTTACCGAACATCGGTAAGGAATGCAACCGGGTTTACACCTTTCCAACTGGTATATGGCCTGGAAGTAGTCTTACCAATCCAGTGTGAAATCTCGTCCCTCAAACTCACAATTGATCTCCTCCCCGGAACTTCAGAAGAAGAAGCTCGTTTCTTGGAATTAATCCAATTGGATGAAACCCGTCGTGATGCCGCTTTGGCTAATGAAGCCCATAAGAAACGAGTCAAGGTGCAGTTCGACAAAAATGTAAAAGCCCGTGTCTTCTCAGAAGGTGACTTGGTCTTGCTTTATGACCAAGAATCCGATAAATTGGGAGCAGGTAAATTTAAGTCTTTATGGATGGGCCCCTATATTGTTAAACGAGTGTTAGCAAAAGGAGCCTACGAGTTAATGGATTATGATGGAATCCCACTGGCACAACCTCGTAATGGGTTGTACCTCAAGCGTTACTATGCGTAATGGTAACCTGTATGCTTTTGTTATGTTTTTGTTTTCGCTAAAGTGTTTATTTTGGTCAAGTAATCCACTTTTTACATTTATTGCAGATGTCAAACCTATTGGAGTCATGTGTTGGATATGCCGACGGAGCAAGTCGTAGTTCGCGGAACCTATCCTCCGCAGCCTGGGCTATTTTTGATCCAAGCGGCGAGTTAGTAAGTTTCAGAGGGGTATGTATTGGTCGATCAACAAATAACATCGCTGAATATAGCGCGTTGATAGAACTTCTCTCTGATGCCATCACACATGGTATACGCCGACTAATTGTCAGGCTAGACTCACAGCTCGTAATACTACAACTCAATGGTATATATTCCGTCCGAAACCCAGCTATTTATCGCATGTTCCTAAGGGTTAAGATTTTGGAAAGACAATTTGATTTTATTCAATATCAACATATTTCTAGAAACTTAAACACATTAACTGACTCATTAGCAAATTATATGTTAGATAGACATTTGCAACATTTATAAAAAGAAACACACCATAAATGTTTGCATGTGGATCATGTAACTTAACCAAAGTAAAACTCCAAAAATCAAAAATATATATAACTATTTATGGTTTACACATAATGTTTTGTAACCAAGACAAAATCGCTCAAATGACCCAAAAACTCAAAATGCT
The DNA here is from genome assembly GCA_031772625.1 of Pinus tabuliformis. NCBI lineage: Eukaryota > Viridiplantae > Streptophyta > Pinopsida > Pinales > Pinaceae > Pinus > Pinus tabuliformis. Next base: position 573,964,599 of record CM062804.1, on the reverse strand, counting down.
AGGGGGCACCCTAGTCTAGTGATGCTCGTGATAGCAAGTCACAACTTGTGCGATCATGCGTAAGAGATGAGTCCATCGTCTTGGCACACCAGTAGTATGCCGTTGTAACTGCAAAGGTAGCTCGTCAGTCCTCACATCTATAATACCAAGAGTGAGGCCCTCAACCTTCTCCTGTAATGTTGTGAGAGTCTCGGCCACATCGAGGTCACGAAGAATAGCCCTTCCGACGGCCTCTCCTACTGGAGCAGCAGCTGGTACTCTCAGGCGAACTACTGGACGAACAGGACCAACATCTGCATGTACACATGAGTTTGATTAAAGTCTTGATAGAATAAAGCACAAGGACATTATAAACAAAAAACGATAAACGAGGATATGGTCAAAGATTTTACCAATGGCGCCCCACTGATCGCCGTCAGGCAGTACTAAATCTGGATCACCCTGGAAGTCCATGCCAGCGTATGGATACTCAGAATAAACCATCTCCTGACGATCAAACCACCTGAAGAAGGTATCAGAAAATGAAATCTGAGACTGGCTAGCATGCCTGGACATATGGTCAACCCATCTCTGCATACGTGGCTCAGTAGGAGAAGGTAAATCGAGTGCAATATACTGCGGCTGCATCAGTGGTATCTTCTCCAAGGCAAAGGCGGTCAAAATAGAACCATACCCAAAGTTCTTCAACCTCCCGCTCTTTATCTTGGTCAACTGTTCTTTCATCACAAGAAGTACTGCGTCGCACCAGTTGAACACCTTCGGTTGGAGGCATTCCAAGGCATGCTGCATGTAAGATCGGTTGGCTACATAAAGAGCCGCACCACCGGCCATCCTACCAAAAGTAAACATAATAGTCCTGAGGGACCTGTCAGTGACATCACGAATGATGATCTTGCTGTCTTTACTCAGCTAAGATCCTTCTCTGCAGTACCGAAGAACATAATCTCTCACAGAGTCGCCTCCTCGGGCCGAACCTGACAAAGAGATGGGGGCACCCCGCCTCGACAAGCCAGTCAAGAAATAGATGTCTACTACAGTCAAGGGGATAGATTTGCCCCTGATCTGGAAAAACTGATTGGTAGGATCCCAAGCATCAAGCAAATACTGCAGTAAGTTGATCTGCTGTCTCATGCTAGAAATGCGGAAGAACTTCACCAAGCCGCAGTTCCGCAATGCGTTCACTATAACCGGATCATGTAGGGCAAGCATGTCCTCTTCTTCATGCTCACGTTCTCGCCATGTAATGGTCATCTTACTCCAAAGATCTCTGAAAAACAAACAAGAGAAGAGTTAGATCCTGATTTTGGTAAGAAACGGGCAAAATTTCCATCAAAAATTGTGCATCAAATTCCCTTTTTCCGCCCAACGCACCTGCAACAGTGTTCTAGGTGCGTTGAATGTCAGATAGCCTTTAGACAGGCCAACATTCAATGTAGCTTTCGATACACAGAGGGTGCGCTGAAGGCAGAACGAGTTATTCAAACCCCAGGGACTCAGAAACGCTGGGAATCAAGCTCAAAATGCAAAATGGAAACCATGAAATGAAAGAGCTAAGGTTTAGCTCCTACCTGGTCCAAACGGTGCCGAGAATCGTCCACAGAATCTCCCAAAATTAGCTGGTGAAAATCAAGGGGGAAAAGCACCTCCAAAGCTCCAACAAACCAAAGTTCAAATGAAATGGTAAAATGAGAGGTAAAAACACTTTTTTATTACTTTTTACGTAGTTCAAAGTAAAATATTAGTGTTCTAACTCGTTTTCAAGCATATATTGTTCATTTCTAACTAGTTTGATGAAGTAGTTGAAAATACAGTACAATCTTCGAAACAACAAAGCTATTTATGGTAAAATCAAAATAGGACCATCTAATCGAGCAGTTTTAGCACATAGTTCAAGCTCGTTAAAAAATAAACATAAGACATGAGCAAATGTTTCCACCCGCGTTTAAGCTCGTTAAAAAATGAACTATTCCCCGGTAAATAACCATCGTGAATGTAATACTTCAGCCGTTAAAGCCTTGGTCGTGTTTGCACCATCACCTCCACTTTTTCATTGGCCGATTATTCACCTCCATTTGATTGTTTACCCATTTTGAGGAAGAGCTGCGAAGAGTGATTTCACTAGCCATCCTTGTGACACTGCCATGATTGGAAAATTCCAAAACTTACCTGGAATCAGCTGCTACCCGTTTTATCACTCGTTCCTCAAAAGACGAGTCTCCTTTAAGCTCTTTTCAACTGACTCGTAAAATATGAAAATATTGTCGAGCCATTGGCCTCTCCAGCTCGTTAAAGGGACAGGAAGTGCTATCCCTCATCTAGATTTTAATCTTTTTGGACCTGAGGGATTATTACACAAAAAGATCGAGCGCTTGTTTTGTTCGGCTCATTAAAAGTATTGAAAATCCATCCCTTTTGTATTGTTTTATACTTTTTCGAACTTAAGGGATTAGATGACGAAAAAGGAATTTTGGAGTTACCTTTACATTCCTTTTCAGACTCTCTAAAATTGAAAAGGACCGAGTTATCTTTGTCGTTAAACTCGTTAAAAAAATTAATAGCGACAAACTTGTCTTTAGACGAGAACGATCTTCACTATCGCTAGGCTCGTTAAAATGTCTAAAATTGAAAAGGACCGAGTTATCTTTGTCGTTAAACTCGTTAAAAAAATTAATAGCGACAAACTTGTCTTTAGACGAGAACGATCTTCACTATCGCTAGGCTCGTTAAAACATAGCGATGGGTTTGCCCGAAGGGAAAATTATAGAACAAGCATATGTTATCGTCCTCAAGCTTGACAAAAATAAAGAGGTACTGGTCAGCAATGACTGGGGAAAAATTGGGAAGAAAACTCAAAGAAACTTTGTTGGTAGCAAGTCGCTCTTGAACATGACACTTCCACTCCGTGTCCGAGTCGGGTTGGGTTGTTTCATTCACCGATCGCATCACCATGGTCACGCCATACCATCCACATTTGGGGTTAATGCTACCAATCCATGACATTAGTGTCGCCGATATGTTCAAGAGAAGTCATTCAGAGAATTCACCTGTGTCTCACCCACTACCATACATTATACTCCATTCTTTCATGATCGCCACCCTGAACCTTATATCACCATATCGTTTTCGCCTCCATTAAAATCATTTGCTCCGTTCCGTGTCATTGATGTGGGATTCATTAAGGCCCTCCTGTGACGGGTCACTTCTTGTCGACATCAGCTCATTATCCAAGAAGTTGATCTAGGAACACCCCATTCAGTACTTTGAAGCTTGCATGCCTCAATGGCAAGTTTCTCACTTCTGACGACAGGTATACATCAATGGCCTTCGACCGAAAGATTTTGCGTGGTGTTCGACACCAAGTCCTTTATTCACACCACGTGAATTGTACTGCAGTACCTTGAGGGTCATTATCATTATCAGTGATTCCTCTCGCACTTTATTAACAATTTACATCATTGACTGGTAATCAAGCGATGTCTTTCCATGTTCGACTTTAGGACATTTCTCACATGGATCGACTTGTACTTTGAGTGAAGATCAGATGAGATTGAAGACCCCGGATCTAGTTTCATCCATCCAGGCTGTGATATATATTCAGGGAAATAAAGACATTAAATGTACATCATTGCAGCACAGATAATCATCCTATCAAAAGGATGATGGATCTATCAGAATCATCAGTCTACACTCAGATGATTGTCTGTCCTATGTACATGAAAATGAATTTATAAAGCTGAGCATGGGAATGCCCGCCTCAACTAGATCATGAAAATATTATGAAGATAATGTATTGTATTGTATCTTATTACAGGTCTCCTCCCAGCATTGAAAGAACTTCGGATCCTCATAATAAAGCATTTCACCCAACACCAAAAGGTTAACGGCCTCATACTTTAGGGGGCAACTGTTATAGACATTTTTGTGCCCTACAACCCCAAGCATGAAATGTCCATAAACCAAGGGCTCCTAAGTCCCTAAAAGTGTTGTTCTAACCCCTAAAGGAACAAGGTCAATAGATTACAGCTTCTCCCAGAAGTTCTCCATGAAAAGCTACTCAAAATTGGTCAAAATAGGATCATTGCAGCTGCTCCAATGGCTAGGTGCATTGCATCTCACCCAAATACACTGTGAGGGTGCGTTGCATTTCAAAAGTCCCTTTTGTGGGGTGCAATGGGTGAGAAATGACAAATGGCAATGTCATTCCGCGAGGTGGAGAGGCAATGGAAGCTTCCAGAATCTTCTCCTGTGACACTTGCCTCACTGAATTCGACCAAGGATGAGTAAGAGGCCCTCAGTCTCCAAGTGGAAGCAAGAACTGTCAGAGAGAAGACACTAATCAAATCACAAGCTGATTCATTCCCCTTACAGATATCTATATATGGATCCCTCATCCCAGAGATCCAGAGGCTGGAATTTTGCATATTGTAAGGAATTGTTGTTGGTTTCTAGAGACAAACATCAGATTGTTGGGTGATCTAAGCTTTGTTTGAGGTGAAGAGGGGCTTCTTTGCTGGGAGGTTGATGCTGGGTCAGAACAACTGATTGTAACTCCTATTGGATCTTTTCTTGTTTATCAATAAAATCTATTTGAGTTTTCCTCCATGCTTTTGTATCATTGATGCTTGTTACATTCGTATGGTCAATTTACATCTGATCCTAGATTGTTTATGAATATAGATCCATGTCTTTGTATAGTGCTATGCTTCTGTGATCTTACATGTACTTTGTGAAGCTAGGCGTGCAAGGGAGCAGGTAGTTGGGGACTATCAAAGAAGAGAGGGATCGAATCAAAGGATTAGCGCAAGACAGAGGTTGGTCTTTCTATTCCTCTCTATCTATAATTCATAAAGGAAAAACATAAGTAGCTTTTCTCTGTTTGTTTCTAAGGCAGCTATCACACCTTAGTGGGATAGAGCAGTTCTAAATAGACACTTTTCCCTGTAACAAGCTCATATCATTGAAAGATGGAGGAAGCTAAAGAAAAGGGCCAAGGAAAGAGGGAGTAACAAATCTCTCCTATGAGTAAGATAGTATCTCTCACAAAAGGGTCCTATCATAAGCTCCTAAATCTTGTGTTATAAGATATGACAATGATAATATGATGCATCATGGCATCATGGAAGCATTATAAAAAAGAGATCGTAACATCTCCATAAGGATCATGAAGGACAAAAATCCATGGTAGACAACATTTAGGATATATAGCTCTTAGAAACCTCAGTGGACATTGAAGGAAAGAAAGGAGTCATCTAAGGCTCATCATATATCAAGCAAAAAAGGAAACATCTGCCAGTTGGGTATATACAAGATCCTCAAAATTATCTAATGGATCCTCATCGTAGGGTTCACTAATCTAGAGAGGAAGCAAATGTTTCAACAAGAACTCCAACATATGGAATTCATGACATGATGATATGACATGAAGCAGATCAAGGGATTGAAGATATTTTCAATCAAGGAAGTTGTTGGAAGAAGCCTCGATGACCTAAAGGTAAAATAAGGCACATATGATTGTGTTTAATATTATAATGTCATGTCATATGGTTGCATGTAATACAGATCTTTTCTTCTATCTTAAGAAGCATGATCAAGAGAAAAAGAATCTCCTCCTCTAAAAAGATGCAGGAAGGCATAAGTCACACTAGATGAAATCAACATAATATGTCCTCATATGAAGTATGAGGTGATTGGCTACAATAAAGAAACTCTGATTGAAAGCTATGGAATGTGTGACGAAGGAAGAGATTGTGAGATATTAAATGACGATGAAGGCAATCAACATCCAAAAGACCAAGAATATTTTACTAGGAAATCTCCCAAAAAGATATGAAGACTCTGATGAAAGTCTGAAAAGAATGAAGACCCTTGATAATGGATATCTCTGGGAGATGTGACAATATGTGTGCAAAATGTTGGTACCTACAAGAAGATGTCATGATGAAGAGCCATCTTGTAAGGTATGATTTAATTTAATAGAATGTTTTAATTTCTTGAATAATATCTGAATGAGTTCATGTAGGGCTACTAGAACAAGACTTGTAAGTACAAGTGTAACCAACATTCATGTGATGGATGGAAATTCCTAAAAGAAGCATGGAAAGAAAAGAATTATCCATATGAAGAAGGTTCTAGATATGTACAAATAAGGCCGCTTTCCATGACGAAAGGAATGACATAACGGAATAAGAAGGAAAGTGATCGATGGTTATTTCCCTACAAGGAAGAAGCTCAACTAAATTTCATGACATCAAGGAGAGAAGTTGATCAAGCAGCTGAAGGACCCACAAAGAAAAGTTTGTTGATAAATAGAATATTTCCTAGCTAAGAGGGAGCTCTGACAAGTCCCTAATCAAGGGGGAGTTTGAATTAAGATCACCCCTGATTACAAAGGAGTAACAATTGTGTTTTTCCATGTCATGTTTCATGCACTAGACCAAGATTGACAGTTGTAAGTCTAGATGAAGGCCATGAATGGAAACGTAGACACATGAGAGACACAACATTCTTATCTTCACTTGGGAAGAAAGAATTGAGGGTTGGGTAATCATCTGACATATGATACTCTTTGAGGATGTGTAGGGCATCCAAGATAAGAGTAGGCAAGAGGACCGATATTCTTTGAGAGTTGGGAACCCAAGATAAGAATAGTCCTAGAAGTTCATACTTAGTGAACACCTAGGTGGGTATGTACCTTGAGATACAATGATGAAGGTGTCTATAAATCATTGGTCTCACCAACATTGTAGCTCATGGTCTTGTAGAGAGATGGAGTTGTTAGTCATGGCGTTGCACTATGACAATGTTGATTGATATGATGCTATACAGATGGGATTATCAATCCAATTCTTCTTATGAGAAATTATTTAGATTGAGAATGACCAAGTACCATTGTAAATACCTCCCTAGTTAAGAGGGAGTTTTGAAGAAAAGTGTAACTAGGTTCGGTTTTTGTAAATGAAATTTTGATCTTTGTAATTATCAAGAAAAATAAATATTATTTTTGTAAATTATTCGAATGAGTTTCTTTCTCATTCCATAGGTCTAGGAAATGTCAAAGAATCGAAGTCATGTTCTTGAGCATGAATATGGGTCAACCTATTCAAGTATCCCTCCAAGACTAAGCACCATCCTCCAAGGCGAAGACTGCCAATAAAACAATGACAAAAATAGTTAAAATGACCTCAAAATGAATATTGAAGAAGAGTCATGTCAACTCAAGTTGAAGTGACATATATATTCATGAATTCAAGTCGGCTTGCCTACAGGATAGACCACTATATATAACCAATAGGATCTACACAAAAGTAAGTAAAGACATCTCAGATTCTTCTGAGGTATAGCTACAGGATCTCAAACAATTGAAGTGAGTAAGACCTTCAAATCTCAATTCTTCTGATGGGTAATCTAATAAAGAATTTTGTAGCAGGTAGATTTACTCTCGGCATATAAAATAGGCATAGCATATCGACGATGATAGGAGGGCATAATCTTGATGTCAGCATAATAATATTGGCACAATGAAAAGAACTCAGGCACGGTGATCTATATTGACATTCTTCATTAAAGCAGTTCCTCTGTCTTAGCATGCATGTGACATACCTACAATCTCAGCGTAATTATATAATGAAGATCTTGGTGCAAGGAACACACTCGTTGTCTCGATATATTTATGATCTTTTTCTCAAAACAACTGTGATCCCACAATATCACATATGCAACATGCTTTCTCTCGACATATTGGTAATGAACCAGTCATACCACCTGAACGAAATCATGATCTTAGCCTCAGTATTGATCATGAAAATATCTCAGTGTAGCTGTCATATATATATATATATATATATATATCTATATATATATATATAATATATATATATATATATATATATATATATATATATATATATATATATATATATATATATATATATATATATATATATATATATATATATATATATATATATATATATATATATATATATATATATATATATATATATATATATATATATATATATATATATATACCGAGATCTCAGTGTTATAGTTATGATTTCAGTAAAAACACAAAGATGATCTTACTAAAAGGATAGTGAAGATCTCAGTGAAGATGTGACAGTGAAGCAGCAACGATCAAGATGATTTCAGTAATGAAAAAGAAGATGATTGGTGTCTTGGTCTTGGAGTGTCATAAATAGTTAAGGGTCATGGTTTTGGTGTTCATCGATTGGAATCTCTATAAGAAGAATTATGTGTGGGTTTTCCTCTCCAAGAGGGAGAGGTTTTGGCCCTGGCATAATGCCAACACCTTGTGTTCTTATCTCTTTGGTTTTGATAGCTATTTGATGAAATAAGAAACACACACTCTAATAATGTCAAAAGAGAATATTGTGCTAATAAGAAAACTAAAAGGCCTCACAAATAGTTATCAATTCAAGAAGAATCTCATTAACTACATGTGCCCTAGTTTATTCAACAACTTCATCACCACATCATCACCACATTAGTGCCACATCATCACCACGTTAGTTCCACATCATCACCACGTTAGTTCCACATCATCACCACGTTAGTGCCTCATCATCACCACATAATCACCATGTTAGCACCCCATAATCATCCTATCACCTGCCGCATCATCTCTGGGTCTTGGAATTGGGGTCTCCTTGACACCTCCCTCTATCAATATTTTCAAGGTTCAAGGTTCGAGGTCCACACCTTCATTTTTGTTTTCCTAGTACATGAGGTGGAGGCCACCACCCCACATCATCTTGGGATCTCAGCATCAGGGTTTCCTCATTGCCTCCCTTTACTAAAGTGTGAAGTTCTAATGTTTGAGGTTCAACGAAAAATAATAATGTTTTGATACTAGGGATTCCACACTCCTCTACACACCCATGACCAACATCCCATCATCATAGAACCTTCCTTGAAATTGATCTATAACATCTAATGGAAAAGGTGTTAAAATTATGCAACTGCAATCAAATTCCACTTTGGACACCTCATGATGAAGATAATAATTGCAATAGATCCTCTTTTTGAGAGGACCAAAATCGACCTAAAGATCACCTTATTTGGACAAAAAGAAGTTCATTTTTGAATTTATTTATTTACTCATGTATATTAGTTTAGGTTGGCCCTAAGAACATGTACAACTAGGAAGGTCAGCCTCAACATTAATTCGAATCTCATGGAAGCCTATATATAGAAGAGACCTCAAACTCATTTGGACACAATCATCAAGAACTCTCTTCTCTCTTCTATTGTTTGGTTTTCACAAGTCTGACGGAGGAAAGCTCATGCAAAGGGGTCAAATCTATAGGGTCAAATCTAGCACATGTCTAGGATTTTTAAGTCTTGGACGCTTGCACGTAACTAAGGTTTTTCATCCCTAGACATTGGCGCATTATGGTCAAGGGAGTGTCCACGAAGTCTCACACACTCACACAGGGTATCTAAGAGAGCATCTGAGAGGCTAGGGTTTCCACAGTGCAGTTGGACCTCAAATGTTCGCATGTAGTTATCTTGGGAGCATCCATATCAATCCCAGACGCACTCATCCAGTTCTCCAGAGAGCATCTAGATTAGCCTTAGACGCTCACACATAGTATATCTGCATGTGTCTAGAAACAAAATATGAGTTATCAGTATGCATCAGTGTTTAGCACAGTAACGATAGTCTCCAGCAGTTGACTGCAGTTAGTAACAGTGCTTTACAATCCTCAGAATCATGATCTTTGAGTATAAGTATGTTTAAGGTCATGTTAGGGATGTTATAGTTGTTTTATTACATTGATAAAGATATGGATCATTGTACTCTCTTTTTTTGAATCATTTGATGATGATCTAAGAAGAATAATTTTCAAGGGTTTTCCCCATAGTGGGTTTTGCCTTGGTCTCCAACCAATCCTAGTGTCTCTATGTGCACATGATTTTCTTCTATTGTTCCTTTATGTTTTGTTGCATATATGATGATGATATTGTTCTTTCTACATAGTTGCATATGTTGATAAATAATAATGTAAATATGAATAATTTTATAATGTTATGGGGTGAAATTAATGTGCTAATGAATAAATGAAATTATAAAAGCAAAGAATAATGTATCCCAATGAAAAATTAACAAAAGGGTGATTTGTGATAATCCCAACCTCACCCTTCACTGCTCGTTATACATTGACTATTGGGGGGGGGTGGGGGCGCTCAATCAATATTGACCATTGATCTTGGGCGAACGGGTATTTTTCCTAGTTAACATGCACAAGGTTTAACACCCTGTCCATGGGCAAAGAGGTGATACTACCTCCATATTTATGGGCCAATTAGAGTGATTTGTCCCTCACTAAAAATAGTTCTAATATAATTTGAGGGCGGGGTAAAACTACTATGACGACACCACCTACCACATCATTCCCACATTAGCACCACTTCATCACCCCATCACCTTCCATGTCATCTTGGGGTCTCATCATTGGAGTCTCCTTCTCACCTCCTTCTATCAATATTTTTGATATCCAAGGTTTAAGGTTTTCAGGATCAATTCCATGTTTCCAGTACCGAGGTGGAGCCCACCAACACATGTCATCTCTAGATCTTGGCATTGGAGTTTCCTCCTTGTCTCCCTTTACTAAAAGTGTTGAGATCTGAGGTCTAAAAATAAATGGAAATGTCTCAATTCATGGTTCCACACTCCTCACATGATTGATCATCAACCCATCAACATCGAACATTCCTCGTAAGTTTAGCATAACTAGAAATTTCCAAGGTCAAAGGTCCTGTTATCACTCAAGAAAAAATTTTCAAAGCTGAAATTGTCCAGGTGATTTCGTAGCGCATAATTCATATTTTGCACTGGCTGCGCTACGAAATTGGGGAATTGTTCGAATCCATAGCCAATATTTCACAGTTGTCTCCTATGGATTCTGTGGGAATATCTGACTCAACATGTCACAGTGCTGGATCTTATCATCAATATACAAATAATACTGCTGTGTTTCATTCTCAAGATTTTTCCTATAATCCCACTACATTGGCCGAAGTTCTGGTATCCAGTGGAGGTCAATATCCTAGCATGCCTATTGTACAGAGTTCTGTTTCCCTCCAGAAATCCGCATCTAGTGAGAATCTCACAGGGGATCATACATCAGATTGCCAAAGAGGAGCTATACATGGTAGTATCTTTGATGAAAATCCAGAATACATCAGGCAATGGCTGCAAGAGTTGGAGAGAGAACTTTTTAGTGATATTGATAAAGCAAGTATCATTAGCCCCGCTCAAAGCACATATATTGACAGGGAATGGGTAGACACAATAGAAAATCTCCTGTATGAGGATTCCCCTATGCATTCTCCGATGGAGAGCACAACCTTGAAGGATTATTCTAATGGAAGCATAGATTATCCCAGTGTTGCAAATATCTATGATTTATGTTCTGTTTCACAAACTAATTCTTTGCAACAAGAAGCATATGCATCAATTGGTCACCGGCAAGATAATGTTCATACAGGGAGCTCTTCCAAACAGCTGTTAGTTCAATGTACAACTGCAATATCTGAAGGTGACAGTTTTAGTGATTGCAAGGTACTACCTCAGGTTAAAGGCACCCTTGTTGTTTGTCCCATGGTAGCTGTTATTCAATGGAGGAACGAGATTGCTCGGTTCACTGCTGAAGGAAGCACTAAAGTTTTGGTTTATCATGGCGCAAATAGATGTAAAGATGTGGCCGAGCTTTCTCAATACGATTTTGTTTTGACTACTTATTCCATTGTTGAGATAGAACATAGAAAGCATTTGATGCCTGCAAAAGAAAAATGTCAATGGTGTATTAAATTATTTTATCCAGATCGGTTGGCCATCCACCTCCGTTTCTTTTGTGGACCCACTGCCGTGAAAACTGAAAAGCAATGCCAATGAAAAAATGTAAAAAAGGAAGTCAGGTAATGCGGATACTGATAGTGAAACAGATGTCCATGACAAGAAGTTGAAGGGGAAGCGAAAGTCTAAGAGATCAATAGATGATGAAAAATTCGAACTGGCTTCTGGCAGGAGGAAATGCAAATCGCAGATGAAAGAGACCGATGGATATGTGGAGGAATTGTCAGTTTCCCATGATCTCTGTGTAGGCGGTGATTGTTTCATGATGTTGCAACATACGAATGCTATACATTCAGTGATCTCATATGTGAAGTTCAAAGATCTCAGGGACCGATTAAAGGGTAGCAGAAGGTTCATATACTAGATTTTGATGTTGAACAGAGTAATGCTGCATGGATTCTTGATAAGTTTGGGGAATATGATATATGCGTAGGAAAGTCAGGTTTCTGCAGTGATGTTGAACGACATCAACGTGCACACATGGCATGCATCAGAGCAGGGTAATGAACACGCGGCACTTTAAATTGGGGATGCCTATTATTATGGATGAGGTACATGTGGTTCCAGCACATATGTTTCGTAAAGTCATTAGCATTACAAAGTTTCATTGTAAACTTGGGCTTACAGCTACACTTGTCCGAGAGGATGAGCGCATTACTGATTTGAATTTCTTGATTGGGCCCAAGTTATATGAAGCCAATTGGTTGGATTTGATGAGGAGGAGAATAACTCAAGCCAGATAGCTTCTCATTTGGCAGCTGATGCAACAAATGTCAAATCTGCAATCGCGGAAAGAATCTCACAACTGTCTCTCAAAGGATTTGCGGGAGACACAGCAAAAGCGCATGCAAGGGCAAGCATGCTGGCAGGTGAAGCAGTTAGCAACATATGAACTGTAGTCGCTTTCAATACAGAGGACAAAGTTCTCAATTTTTTGACCAAGAGCTGAAGTTACCTCAAACCCAAAGCCTGAAACGTGGCCAGTTTTCTGGCTTTCTATTTGAAATCTCGCAGCTCTCACTATATGGATCTCAAGGCTTAATACTGTGATTTCATCAAAGGTGGAGAAGCAGTCAGTTCTATTTTTGCAATTCTTGACCGAGGAACAAAAACATGAAAACCTTATGCTGAATGATATATGTACTCGTGGAAAGGATCACCCTGTTTCTAATCATGCAGAGAGTCAGTCTGAGTTGAGTATGGAAATCAGTTCTCAAGATCCTGAAAGTTCACCTGCTATAGATTCCCGTCAATCACCACATCATATGCTTTCCAAGGAGTCTCACATGAGTGCACAGCCATCTGTAATGGATGCTTCAAGATATTATCGTGCACCTTTTAAGGATGTTCCAGCAGTTAGTGGACAAGATCCCATGGGGGATTGGACTCATATGCGAGGGCTTCATTCTATACCAACAGAAGGATCAAGGCATTATTATTCACCTTCTGTGGATGGTCCAGTGCTCAGTAAGTCACCCTACATGGATGTTGTGGGAGGCTCTAAGAGTTCTTTAACAGAGGAGACAAGGTCACTTCAACCATCTCTTGATCGCTTTCAAAGAGATTCAGTATTTTTAAGAGAAACTTCAGGAAAGAGTCATCAACCTATGGTTGATGTGAGGTCACGTGCTCTTGGAAAAACTCCTATTGAAGGTGGACATGACATTTATGCAGATGAGAGACATCACTTCTCTAGTTCAGGAGTTGCTAACAGTTCATATAGCTTGGATGCAAATGAAAATTATCGTAAGAGTTCTTTGTATGGTTCTAGCTTACAGCCTTATGGCAGTGGTGCTCAATACCGTATGTTAAGTGAGGAAGCTGAGGGAAAAGGTAATATTCCTGTTAAGGATAACCTTCCGGATTATATGCACTAATCTTATGCACTTAACCCCAGACAGTCATGGGATGGTGGTGTATCTGGTCAGAGGTTTAGTAATGCAGATGTAGAGAGAGGTAAATTCCTTTCCCGTGATTATCTTGAGTCTTCTGATAATCATCTTTCTAGATCTCAATTATGGCAACGGGCAGAAGTAACAGGCAATGCATCCATTAATCAACCAGTGAGGTACCAGCCAGCTTCATACAGTTATATTTGGAATAGTCAATGGTGTTATTGATGTCATTGCATCTTTTCCTCAGGAGAAATATCTGTTTCTTGAAAAGTTGCAAGAAAATCTTTTCAAAATAATCAAGGGAGTAAGGTGCTTAAGCCATGAACACTAGTGATCATTTAGCTATGAAAGGAAGACTGTGTTTTTGAAATTACACAGCAGTTTCGTAGCGCGCTACGAAACTGCTGTAGGTGATGATTTTAACACAGATAGACAGTTTTGTATTATGAGCGGGAATTTTGAAAGGGAAACGCCAAAAGGGTATGCAAGAACATAATCTGGAGCTGCCAGCACTCAATCAAGTCAAGACAGGTGGATGCCTAAAAAGGTTGAAGATTTAAATCCAATTTTAAATTTTTGTTGTAAAGCCCCTTTATCACCACTCAAGATACAACAAATGAGCTGCCTGTAAGAAACTTTTGCCTGCACACATGTCCATCGATGAAGCTCACAGCACATCAAGAACGTGGCAGTGTTCCATGTTTTGGGGTAATTAAAGGCTGAAGACATGTTTCTGTGCATTCGAGTACTTTGGAGAAAATTGAAGCCGACAAACCAGGGACATCTCCTAATACTTCTGAACAGTTAAAAGATTCAGCATCCAAGGTAAACGTGGGGCATTAAACATCTCAGCTATCTCAGCTAAATTCCAGATGTCAAAGAACGAAGAGAAGCCATCATGAATATAATATAGAGTTAGAGTCATAGTAGATTTAGAACTCTTAAAAACTACAGTCAGCACTTTAGTTGTATTTATTAGTTAGTTCATTAGCTGATAGGTGTCAGTAGAGGTAGTTATCGACTCCCCTCATGCTGGAGGAGGAAGCTCGAATTAGTTAGAATAAGGATTCTATATATAGCTGAAACATCGATGTAATGAGGGTTGGAAATTTTATAACAGAGTACTGTTTTGGCTTATGTAAAGACAGAGTTCAGTAATATAAGTTGACTGCTTTTCTTCTCAGGATTCATGAGAGATTTCTATGTTCAGAATGTATGATTTTATCTTTTCCTTAATGTCTTTTACAGTTGCATAGGTGTACAATCACTCAGAATTCACTGATTGTGCTCTGATTTCCTGTGTGCATTTATGAGCTGTGGTTCCATATGTGTTGTGTTCTAAACATCTAAATGTTAAATGCCCTGACTTCTATGTCGAGGCAGTATCATGGTTTACTGAATTATGGTTGACTCCATAGGCCCAATGGAAACTAGTTTAATGCTTGTCCAGCCTTCATATTTGTTAATGTTATTCCACAAGAGTTAGCCATCTTATTAATATTCAAAATCAATAACCCTTTGAGAGAGCCCTCTCAGGCTAAGGAGGCTAAGCCTTAGTCAAAAGATTGGTTTGAAATAGTTACTTGAAGTCTTCCTGGTTTGCAGCCTTCCAGGGCTTGATTTTGAGATAACAGGTCCAATGGCCCAATGGTAATTTTTTGGTGCTTAAGGTTTCAATAGTGGGTCATCCCTCCAATAATTGAGAATGTTATCTGGTTCAAAACATATTTGAGCTATCAAATGGTTTGGGATTTTCACCAACTCCATATTCATGAATCCTTAGATATATTTATTTTGTATTAAGTTTGCCATGGGGCCCACCAATTGATGTATGGAACAAGTCATATCCAAGGTTTTACATATGTGTTAGTCATTGCCACTCCCAGACCCCCCAAATACCTAGATATCAATTGAGCTTGGTGTAGAGCCTACTTTCCCTAGTAAGTCTTTGAGGTTATATCACTTCCATCATTTTTCAAATAATTATTTTATATTGAATCAAAATGTGGGAACCAGTCTCCTCTCGTGAATGGTAGAAAAATTAGATAAACTTTTATAGACATAAAATACTTTAGTGGTTAATTGTTTGGGCTAAACAATTCTACCAATATATTTTGTAGCAAAAATATACTATTATATTCTCTATGCACTAGCACAATAGTAAAAAAAATGACAAAATATTACTATACATTTCAAATAATGTTTAACATCTGTTATTGGCACTAGCTATAGATTTCATTTGAATTGATTAACTTGATTGTTTTGTTACATTTGTGGGAGTTCCAGAGCTTGGAAAGGTAGAGGATTTGGGGGTTCAGTCAAGAAATTGATAAAGAATGATAGAAAGAATACCAACTCCTCCAATCCATTTGTTACAATGTCCATTTCTTCCTCTTTCTTTGAGCTTGCCAAATTGAGAATTGGACCTTAAATTCCCACTACTTTAGATTTTGTATGTAATCTTAATTTGTTTTAAATTTCATCCAAGAGTCGTTTTGTTCTTTCATCATGCATGAGCAATAATCGTTGTCATCCAATGCCATTTGCATTTCTTACACTACCAATGAGTGGGAAAGTTGTTGTATATTTTCACTGTGGTGTTATTTCAAGTCATCTAATGTAGGGACTTATCCATTGAATAAAGGTCAGAAGGGTTGGGTGGCTGTAGGGTGAAGCCAAATTCTATTAATAGCCCGTATATGAAAATGTTCCTTCCTTTGACAATTTTTCTTTCTGTATCTAGTAAATTAGAATCCCCTTTTGTTACAAAATATTTTTGGGGTGTAATTCTTATTGGTTTATGACTATATTGTTACTGATGTGCCATCATGGTGAAAAGACTTATCCTATATAGATGAGTGAGTGATGTCAAGGGAATTTTATTTTGGCAATGATGCTTGTTGAAATTTTGTAAGAGGCATTGCATAATGAAATCAATTTGAATTACAACAATGACATGGGGTTGGATTTCTTTGGAACAAGGACAGGGAAGGAGTAGGTGCTTCTCTTGTAACATTCCCTCCCACCCCCTTCGCTTATCTTGGCTATGGGAGGTGTTACCTAATTGTTTTGACCCAAACTCCAAGGTTTGTTATGAAGGCAGGGTCACATGACCTAACTTTATCCAAGTTTGTGGAATTAAACTTTGACTTCACCATCATACCCAGCTCATTGAGATATTTCTGACGATGTAAATTTTATATTGATCTAATTTTTGGATCGAAATTTATTCTCATTAGAAATTTTTCCAATAAGAACAACCCACATCAATTTATGGATCCCCATTTTGATCCACATGGCCTTTATCTAACCCATGTGGCACCACCATGGTCGCTCTCTTGTCCAGCAGTCACTTGTCTTTTGTGCACCGCACTGGGTTATAATACCACCCCAACCAAACAGCTAGTACCATGACCCCCGTAATAATGGGTTTGAATTTGAGGTAGGGAGGTTTATAATTGATTTCATCCATCTAATGGTGATGGATGGATTGGCACTAATCCCAATTGTGCCCCCCCACCCCTCGCTCATTATACATTGACTACAAGGGGGGCCTCTCAATTAATGTCACCTATCGATCTTAGCTAAGCAGGGATTTCTCCCAATTAATGCTCACGAGGTTTAACACCCTCTTTATGTGTTAAAAGGTGATATCACACTCCATACTTATGAGTCAATAGAGTGATTCCACCCCCGTTGAAAAGAGTTCTAATCTACTTCAAGGGTGGGGTGAAACCATTGAGATGACACCACCTACCACGTCATTTCCACATAATTTCCATGTCACCTACCACGTCATTACCAACTCAATTCCATGTCAATTCCTTGTCGTCACCATGTTAGCATCATGTCATCAACACCACAACATCACATTGTTACCTATCACATCATCTCGAGGTCCTGGCATTGGGTCTCCTCACCTCCCTCTATCAATATTGTTGAGATATGGAGTCCAGTACCTATGATGTCACTTTTTTGTTTCCATTACTCGAGGTAGAGCCCATCGTCCCACGTCACCTCAAGATCTCACCATTGAGCTTTCCTCCTTACCTCCCTTTACTAAAAGCGCTGAGATTCAAGGTTTGAGGTATGACTCTCGATGGCAATGTTCCAGCACTCTAGGTTCCACAATCCTCTTTGCTCGCTTGACCATCATCCCACTGATATAAAACCTTCCTCGCAACCTGACCATAACTAGAAATTGTCAAGGTTAGAGGTTTGATGGCCCAATGGCAATATTATGGTGCCAATGGTTCCACTGGTGGGCCAACCCTATAGCAATTGAGAATTATATATGGTTAAAAATGTATATAGGATATCAATGATATGCACTTTTGTTAATTTTAGGTATGTTCTGTTATCACAAAATCACTACTGAGGGCTGCAACCAAGTAAGATTTCATGTAACTATTTCAACCTATCTTTAGACCAAAGATTAGCCTCTTTGACCAGAGAGGGCTCTCTCACAACTCTTGATAAAATCCTTCAAACACTAGATGGCTAACTCTTTATTCACTTATAAAAGCATAACTGGTTGGAAACACATCAAACTGGCTCTCATTGGGCTATGGAGTCTATAATATTAAGTAAACAAGTAAAACACAGTGATCTCATGGAAATCAAGGCTCTTAGCATTACATGTCAAACATACTCCACCAAAACATAGCTTGCTGAATACACAGGAAGTCAGAGCATATAATTATGAATTCTGAGTGATTGCATTACAACAAGACTATAAAAGAACATAAAGTATAAAACACCATCACTACATTTGAACATGGCAATCCTTCGAGAATCATGAGAAGAGAATAACTCTGTTTTACTATTACTGTCAAAAAAGGTCTTACAATGGCCCAAAACAACACTGTTTTTCTATAAAGTATCCAACCTTTTTTACATAAAAGTTATTCCTATATATAGCCAATCCAAACACTACTGCATGAGACTCCTCAACAAGCATGAAGGGAGCTCGGAATTTTGACATTAATGACCTTAACTATAACATAAACAAACTAATTAATTACAAGAGATATGGTGCTACGAAAACAGAGGACTCCATCACATTGGCACTTTAAGTCTTTCTCCTCGTATACTTTGCTGCGTTCTTGGAGCTTGCCACCTGTAACATTACAATAATAACCAAACCAAACTGAAAGCAGATTCAATGTATGAACGGCTTCGGATGCCTGATGCAAAGATGATTCATCAACCAACAAGAAAATGAAGCCTATATTCACGGTTGCTGCCTCCCATCGGTGTTCATGTATTAATGATCCAGTTTCAAGCCATTTAATCCTTGGATAATCCCGTGTGACTGAAGAAAACTCATGATCTGGCCATCCCATAACTAGACAAGTGTATCACTTAACACCTCAGCAGCTCTATCATAACCCTAAAAACTCGGACATAAAGTGAAACTTTCAACAAAAGACAAAACTTCACCTTTTCTTCGAATATTTACACCTGGCATCCTTTTTTAAATATCTGACTGACCTTCTATAACCTCCATGCTGGCATTAAGACATCTCTTTAAATATTTGCTGACCTCAGCATTCAAACTCAAGTTTTCAACATAACCAGTCATCTACAGCAGTTTCGTAGCGCGCTACGAAACTGCTGTAGGTCATCAAAATTAAACACATGAACCTTACAGCAACAATAACTCAAGTCTGTGATTTCTTCAGTCATTCTATACAGGTGCAAGGACATCAAAAAGTCTCAAAAAGCTTTTAAAAAGATGATAACCAAAATATATCAAAATTTGGGAAGCACATTCCTCCTTGGATCATTTAGCTAGTTTGTCTAGCTTCCCTTTCAGGCTGATGACTTCTTCCTTCAACTTCTTGTTCTCTGCTCTTAGACTTGCATTCATTTGTTTCATAATCTTTGCCTGCTTCAGAGCTGGCACTGTCCATACATAGGCATCAGATACTGAGCTAGCTTGACTGATCAAACTTGTTTTACCTTTCATTACAGCTTTCTTATAGCTTGTATATCTTACTGCCTTTTCTTTAAAAACATTTTGAACCTGAGGTATTTCCTTACTTTCTCCAGCTTGTTTCTTAATGGCAATCACATTTCCACTTTGACTGATAACAACCTTATTATCCTTGTTCTTGCTTTTAGCTGCTTGGACTGTTTCAGAGAAGATTTCAAGTGCCTCTGTCCTAGGCATTTCCGAAGGTGCTTTCTCTTTCTGAGCTCTCTCTACTTCTTTAATTTTCCTTCTAGTCAATGGTCTGCGTGGTTTAAAGGCATATTCTTCACTTGGTTCTTCAAACTTTAATCTTTTAGAAGCCCTTGACCTTTTAGAACTTTCAGGTGAGGATTGTGTTAGATCAATATGCATTGGTGGTACCAATTGATCTTGCTCAAGTTCAAGTGGTTCAATTTGGATTGGATGATCTTGTTCCAATTCAATGGCTTCAAGTAAGTCATTTAAACTACCCTTTGAAATAGGACTTTCTTCCACAGGGACTGACTTTCCTTTTTCTTTGCTTAGTTGGCCTCTAGTTTTCACCCTTGAAACCCTTTCAACTTCACTGGATTTAGCTTCATCTTTTCTTTTGTGAGTCTTCTGTTTTGATGACTGAGGTGTTTCCTTTTCAGATACTCTAGATGATTTTGGAGTTTTATCTACTGATGCTTCAAGTATCTCTTTAACTGCTGGCTTAGGAGTTTTCTTCATTGATGCTTCAGGTGTTTCTTTAACTGTTACAGACCTCTCTGATTTCTTTGTTTTAGCTTTGGGCTTCTTATGGTCTGTTATTTCTCTCCTAATTTCAGCCAAAGTAGTTTCCTCACTCCTTTCTTCTCTTTCTCTTACAGGTAATGGAGTGAGGCCCGTTTTACTTGGGAAACCGGCCATAAACACAAATGAATCCCAGTCTTTACCAATTTTATGTAGGCTATCCAACACCAGCAATTTAACCAGACCATGATGAAAAAGAGATGTTTCATAAGCATCTTTCTTTAACTGAATCTTATCACACATCTTGCTAATACTCCTGAACAAGTAAAAAGGTATGTCTATTGAACTCTTACCAGTGAAGTGTAACAGCAGCTTGAAGTGGTATGAGTAGACTTTGTTGTACCTACCCTCACATGTCAGGTACTTCTGGATACATGTCAATAGCATAGCATAATTCTCCTTTAGATAGCTCCTTGGGACAGCTTTAGTGAGATCTTCATCTACATAAGGTGCCTTCAAGAACTCCTTACACGGACCCATGTCAAACTTGAAATTCTTGAACCACTCTTGGCCACCCCTCGGGATTTCTGTGACAGTAGAAATGACTTCAGGGGACACCGGAAACTCCAACATGGCCACCTTCGAATTCAGTCCAGTGAAGTTCAATGCAAATGCCTTGGTCACTTCTGCATGTCCACCCTTTAATTTTTCACAAAATCGCCAACAGCCAGCACTTCGAAATGCCTTTGCTACCTCCTCATCTCTGAGAGTTACATCTAACCCCTCCGGCTCTGTTCTCACACATTTACCCGAACGGTGTTCCTTTCTTTCCATGCTTCTTTGAGTATTTTTACACAAGGGAATGACGGTGGTTTGCAGCACGAAAACAATCTTTAGCTGTAGAGAGCAGGCTCGCTTGCAGTAGTCCGTTTAAAACAAAGCTCAGGCTTTTCATAGAGCAAAAACATTCATATGATATGAAGAACTCATTATGGAATGACCACCCCCTATAACGTCCTCCAAACTGACACACAACTATATGACTTCGGACCTTATGGCAAAATAATGGCTAATCATGACATAGAAAGGGTGTGAAAAGACAATCATGACCGGATTTGTGACTCACTACTCTCGGATTAGACATTCAAAGAAAAACGCTGCAAAAAACCCTGAAACTCCGATTTCGTAGCGCGGGCAGTTCAAATTTAAGAGGATGCGCTACGAAATCGCTGACAAACAGAGCGCTACGAAAACACGCAAACATTATTTCGCAGCAAAACTGACCAGTCACACCCGCGCTGCGAAACTGCGCAAGTACCAAAGACATCATACCCGCGCTGCGAAACTGCGCAAAGTACCAATGACATGACATGACATAACTAACAATGATGGAGGGTGTCTAATGATCTTGCCTTTACACGAATTCTCATCCACAACTCTTGAATTTCAAATTTGAAATTGACATCAACTAACAAACCTATTTACAAGACCTCAATACTTTATAAAAACTTATGGACAATCTTATATACATGAACTATAGTTCCTAGTGATAACATGTTCTATGCTTAGAGAAATTTATTTCAATTTTCATAGTTAGCTCCATATTCTTTCTAGATTAGCAATCACATCAGCATTAAAGTAAACTGCAGATAGAACATAAACATAAATAGTAGAAGACAAGCCAAGACAAGAGGATACAAGATGTGGCGCTAGACAGGGACAAACCTGAATGTGGGGAAACCCTTCGTCAATTCTTCTTTTATGTTCTTCAATAGTTCAATAGAGAGACAGAAAGTACATTTACAACATAAGTCAACACTTTGACTTAGATAAGAGAATAGATCATCTCTACATGAGATCAGTTGTTATAGATTTAACTCAGAAATATAGCTCTGATACCACTTGTTATGCTCTTAACCTGCAAAATATACCCAAATACAGAATATGCGAACAAAGATACCCAGAACATAGAACAGTGAGAGACAACAGCAAATACTTTATTATTGAGAAAGCAATGTTCACTGGCCTCTTCGAGGGGGCAACCTCTAATAGAGCAGAGCTCGATACAAAAATAAGACACGATTCTCCTCGTAGGGAGTCTCTATCCTTTATATATGACTCATACATGCAATACCAAGGATCAATACCATGGGTTTTATTATTACCATCTATCTAATACTACGGCCCATTTGCAACTAACTGTGGTCCCGTCATTAATTACGGGTTAACCACTTACAATTATTAATGTAGGCTTTATTTACTCTTGACTATGACTCGATCCCATTACATAAATAAGGGGGTTAGGGTGGGACCCTAACATGCGCTCCCCCTTAAGACTAGCCTTGTCCTCAAGGCTAAAGCTGTGGAAACTGCTAAAGAATAGTGGTTGGTTCCTAAGTTGCATCTTCCGGAGAGGTGTATTTCCACTTGACGAGGACTTCCCTGATGATGCAGCCCCGCAAATGCCTGTCTCGTGTGTCTAGGACTTGTTCAGGTTGGAGCCAGATTGAACCTTCTTCGTCCAATTCAAGTAGACTGGTTTGAATTATGCAATTGTTCCCAATCACTTTCTTGAGGCACGAGACATGGAAAACTGGATGGATTTTTGCAATAGGTGGCAAAGCCAACTTGTAAGCCACTTATCCAATGCGCTGAAGTACTTGGTATGGTCCGTAGAATTTTGGAGATAGTTTCTAACAACCGTTGTCTTTAAGTGATGTTTTCTTATATGGTTGCAGCCTCAAAAAGGCCTGATCCCCCTTCTTGAAATTGGTGCTCTGAGCGATGTTTGTCTACCTGTTGCTTCATGTGGTTCTGAGCTTGATGAAGATTCTCTCTAAGATGGGCAAGCATGGTTACGCGGTGTTGTAGGAGTTGATCCACTGCTTGTACTTTTGAGCACCCCTTGAGATAAGAAGTAGGGGAAGGAGGGAGTTGACCATATACTGCTTCATAGGGAGTTATTTTGGTAGTGGCATGATAGTTGGTGTTATACCACCATTCAGCCAGAGGTAACCATTGTACCCAAAGATGTTGCTTTTCTGAAGTGAAACACCTAAGGTAGGTTTCCAAACATTTGTTGACAGCTTCAGTTTGACCATTCGTTTGCAAGTGATAGGAAGTACTGAGTTTTAGTTGAGTGCCTTGTATCCTGAAGAGTTCCTGCCAAAAATTGCTGGTGAAGATCGGGTTGTGATCTGACACAATAGAAGTGGGCATGCCATGCAATTTGAAGATCTAATCCATGAAAGATTGAGCGAACAAAGTTGGTGTAAACGGGTGGGGTACGACGTAGAAATGAGCATACTTCGAAAGTCTGTCCACAACCACCATGATGACTAACTTGTTTCCTGACTTTGGAAGACCTGTAATGAAATCCATAGAAACCTTCATCCAAATTGATGTCGGGATGGGCAATGGTTGTAATGTGCCTGGTGTGTTGACGGTTTCCCCTTTGTGGCGTTGACAGACATCGCATTCTGCTACGAAAGTAAAGATTTCCTTTTTCATGCCTGTCCAAAAAAATGATCTTCTGGTGCGAGCATACGTCTTCTGAAAGCCCGAATGTCCTGCAATGGGAGATGAGTGCAATTATGCCAAAATGCGACTTTTGAGGGTGGATGTTGGTGCTAGTACGACTCTGTCCCTGTAGCGAAGAATATCATCCTGCCACGAGTAGCCCTTGGTGGAATTTAGATCTACCTGCAATTGAGAAATGAGTTGGGATAGCCCGGGGTGTGAAAACCATTCCTTGCGAGCCTCTTCAATCCACTCTGGAATGGGGAGGGAATTTGTTAGCAGAGTACTTTCTTCCTCAAATTGGCGAGATAATGCATCTGCTACACTATTGTCTTTCCCTTTCTTGTAAATGATCTCATAATCATATCCCAGCATTTTGGCGAGCCATTTATTTTGTTGTGGGGAGGATAGGCATTGCTCCAAAAAATATTTAAGACTGTGATGATCTGTGCGGATTTGGAAACGTCGCCCCAATAAGTAAGGTCACCAGGTCTCTACTACATGTAAGATGGCCATCATTTCCTTCTCGTAGGTAGATTGGCCCAGATTCCTCCCACTTAGTTGTTGGCTTGTGAAGGCCAAAGGTCGCCCTTCCTGCATTAAGACCGCCCCAATACCTGTACCCGAAGCATCACATTCAATGACAAAAGATTTGGTGAAGTCAGGTAGTGCTAAGACTGGAGTGGAACACATGGCATTTTTTAGAGCGGTAAATGCCTGTTGTGCTTCCTCATTCCAGAAGAATGAATTTTTCTTTAGGAGTTGAGTGAGGGGCTTCGCTATGCAACCATAGTTGCAGACAAATTTATGATAATAGCCTGTGAGACCCAAAAATCCTCTCAAGCTCTTCAAGGTCTTAGGTTGAGGCCAATCCTGCATTCCCTAGATCTTTTTGGGGTCCACATTGACACCTTCACGCCCCACAATGTGGCCCAAATACTCAACTTCTTCCATGCCAAACGAACACTTAGACATATTGACAAATAATTTATGCTTGCGGAGCAGTTGCAAGAGTAGATCTACATGCTGAAGATGTGCGGCCCAAGTGAAACTATATATGAGGATGTCATCGAAGAAGACAAGGAAAAGTTTCCTGAGATATGGTTTGAGAATGTGGTTCATAAGGCTCTGAAAAGTAGAGGGGGCATTACAAAGACCAAATGGCATGACCAGGAACTCATAATGGCCTTCATGAGTTCTGAAAGCAGTCTTCGGAATGTCGACTTCCTTCATACGAATTTGGTGGTAGCCTGAGCAAAGATCCAGCTTAGTGAATAATTGAGCCCCATTGAGTTCATCCAGCAAATCGTCAACCACCGGAATGGGAAATTTATCTTTGACTGTCAACTTATTGAGGGCACTGAAGTCGGGACACATCCACCACTCCCCATATTTCTTGAGCACCATGACCACTGGGGATGAATAAGGACTAATGCTGGGATGAATGACACCTGCTTCCAAAAGTTCCTTGATTATTTTTTCTATTTCATTCTTTTGGGTGAACGGATATTTGCATGGGCACACATTTTGGGGTTAGGCCCCTGGAACTAAGGTGATGCTATGATCATGTTCCCCTCGCGAGGGTGGAAGCTCATGAGGCTTGTCAAAGACCGTCAGATGGTTATTTAAAATCTTTTGCATCCCAGGATGAATTGGCAGAGACTTGGTTTCGACTACCTGGATGGCATTAAATTGAGCTATAACTCCATGATTGCCCTTTTTTAACAATTTTTCCATCCTATGCGAGCTGATGATAGAGGGGGCTCCCGCCTGGAGTCCACGGAGGGTATGTGTGTAGTTGTTCTGCTTAAAACTCATATATAACTCCTGGAAATCCATTGTGATTGGCCCAAGAGTGCGGAGCCATTCAGCGTCGAGGACAATGTCGCAACCTCCCATGTGTATGGCAAATGTGTGGGTTTTCAACTGATAATCCCCCATTTGAAGTTTGACATTTTCACAACGGCCTTCACATTTCATTGTGCCCCCATCCGCAATTTGGACTTGGAAGTTAGAAACTGCTCGTACAAAACAATGCACTGCTTCTGCAACTTTTTGATGGATGAAATTATGTGTACTTCCACTATCAATCAAGACTACTACTGGGCGATGTTTAATAAAACCTCTGATTTTGAGAGTTTGAGGTGAAGAAATCCCCGCCAAAGCATGTGGCGAAATAATTGGTTCGTCAAAGACATTGTCCTTTTGGTTGTCTTCTTCTAGCGCCTCATGTTCCTCAAGTGGTGGATCTTCCTCTGTTGAGCTGTAGTTGGTGGCATCAATTTGAAAAAAATTGGGCTTCTTGCATTTATGACATGGGGAGTATTTTTCATCACAGTAGTAACATAGTCCTTGCTTTCTTCTTTCGGCCATTTCCGCAGGTGACACCTTTTGGACCTTAAGTGTTTGAGTCATGTTGTGAGCCTGTGGGGGGCGACCTTCAGCGGAGAAATTTGGGCGACTGTACTAGGCTGCTAATGCACGTTCCACGTTACGCGCTACCTTGCAAGCCTCTGTCCATGTGGGAGGGTGGTGCAGTAGGACTTGGGCTTTGATGGCTTCTTTAAGACCGTTAATAAAACATTCTGTGTAGAACACATCTGAGAGACCCCAAGTGCGGAAGGCTAAGGCTTCAAAAGCTGTAATATATTCATCCACTATACCAGTCTGTCGGAGCTTAGTAAGACGACCCAAAAAAGAAGATTCCTGGTCAAAGTGGTCTTGAAGAGCTTTTTTGAATTTGGTCCAAGTCATAAAAGGTCCATTGTAACGTTGATGCCATTCCCACCATTGCCACCTTTCATTGTCCAAGTACATGCTCCCCACCATAAGCTGAGTCGCATCATCTAAGATGTTATTCAGATTGAAATACTGCTCCATTTGTGCTATCCATGCTGACGGGTGAGAACCGTCAAATTTATGCATATCCAACTTGGGAGGTCACTGACAGGGTTGTTGGTGGGTGTGCCAGATGTGAGGAGAGTGGCTAGACTCACCCTCACTGTGTCCATTGCCATTATACGCCTCCTCGTGGGCTGCCTCCTTGCCCTTCGGGATTATGCTCTCGACCAGGCTAGTTAGTCGGTTAAGCTGAATGTGGAGGGATTGCACGGAGTCTTCAAGTTTGTCCATCCTTTCATTGGCCATCGCTTGAGCTCTAGTTTCTACCATGCACCGACCTGATGTTTTTTTAAAATTGGGACCGCCTAAAAAAAATTTCACTAAGAATTGAATGGTACCACTGTGCTCAGCTCGTCGTCCTGATTCTGATGGGCTAGATCACCAATAAGCACCCCGGGAGATCCTAACGGAGTTTTACTCCTTCCTTATCAATACTGCAGTCGCCAAATCCTCAAAATGTCAATGTGGCCAAAAGTCCTGCGAAAATTATACCCCGGTATAGGAACCCTTCACAACGACTCAGATCTGGTGGATCTGAGAGATCTGAATGGCGGATCAGATAGTTCTGGGCGGTGGAACAGACTGCTGCTTGCGGATCTGATGGATCTAATAGATCGGAGTGGATGGTTTGCTAACTCAGAACTGCTGGACTGATGTCTGTTGCTGCTGCACCTCTTTGTGCGCTGATCTGGAAGATATGATGCGTGATCCCCAGATAGAAAAGGGAACTATGGTCTCGAGGAGTGTCAGGTGCTACAGATCACAATATACATAAGGGTCTGACAGTAGTACTCAGCCCAATGTTTCAGGGCTCTAACTAAGGAGGATCAATCGTACCCTTAGCCGTACAACCCGACTACCCTATCGTACGGGTGAGTTATCTCTCCGAGTGTTGTTCTCGATGTACTGTAGCAGCAAGACGGCCGAAGGTTTATCTATGCCGAGGTTGCAGAGGAGCTAAGGGGCTTCCGATATACCTAGAAGGTGTTAGAGTCGGTCTTGTCGCCCTCCACCAGCGATCAAAGCTCTTTGCATTTGCATAAGTAGGTGTCTCATCAGTGTCAATTTTTGCATTCCATTAGGCATGCCATAACCCTGATGGAGGAGCCGGTGTCTTTGTCCCCCTCTTGGCATTGCTAGATCAAAGTCATTTCAGTCCTTAAATCTCTTTCAAGATTGTCTTGTCTTGTCTTCAGGTCAGATTCCTAGGTCTAGGGTTTTGGTCAAGTCTATTTACAAGGTCATATCTCTGAAGGTCAATAAGTGCCGAGCAAGCCAGAGGGATGGTTTTGATGGTGTTTCTTCGCAAATTTTTATTTTGTACAGTTAATCTTCACCTTGGATTTAAAAACTCTGTTTTTAAAGCCAAGGTCATTTTTAAATAATTTTGTAAAAAAATGTAAAAATTCAAAAGTTTTCAAAGGACAGCATGTAACCCTGGCTCCCTTGTCAAGATCCCTCAAATGCTGTCCCTACAAAAATTATCAAAGAAAAGCATCAAATCAACCAATTTCAGGATAAAAGGAAACCATGTGGGTTGTGACATGAAATTAATTCAAACAAGGCTATAAAAGCCCTAATCTCCCTCTATCAAGCCTCATTATGCATCCAAGTGATAGAGAAACTGATTGCAAGAGAGATTGGGAGAAATTTGTGAGCTTGACAGGCGCGCGACCCGTCAGCAGCCTTCCAGCAGTGCAAAATTATAACGGGCGCGACCCGTCAGTGGCGCGTGACCTGTTGGGTGAGGCGCGCGACCCGTCAGCGACCTCTTTGTAAAATCACCTGCAAATTCACCAAGGAGCCACAAATCGCCAAATTTCGTAAGGTAGGCCCTCAATCTTAAACAATTCTTGCTTGCCATGGTTAAAGGAAATCATGATTGCATTCTCAAAGGCCTTCATTTGCAAATGAAAAGCTCCACTTTGCTTTGGTTTAAAGTTGTCCAAATGGCAGTCCATGTCATCATTCATCTGAGTGTATCATGATTCAGAGGGTTGTCATCATCATATTAGGTTCCATTGGGTCATGTTACACCTTGTTCATGCTTCAGTTGTGCCTAGGCAAGGTCATTTCCCTCTCCTAGGGTTTTGAAGGCAATTTCTCTTGGACGGTCAAATCATCGACAAAACTTGTATCCTGATGTTCATACACCTTCCCCTATCCTTAAAGTACCTTATCAAACACTTCCCATCCCTTAGATCCGCCAAATTCCTCATTTTTGCACAAACCCTAGTTTCTAGCTACAACTTGGCAATTTTCTAGGTTTGGCCTGTGTTTTGCCCTTTTGGACCCCTTCCCCTCACTCAATCTCTGAGATTCCACTTTCCCTTGCTTCCTAACATCCCTCCCTACTTCCAAAAATTTTTCCAAGAATTTATAAGCCCCCTATTCCCTTCAGTTCGCTCCATTTCGACAAAATTCCTTGTTTCACACATCGGGACAAGTCGCACTCAAATGATGTTCTAGAGCAATAAAAGATGAATTTTGGAAAACTGAGAGAGGTTTTTGTCCACAACATGCCAAGGAAGAAAAACCTCCTTCACGTTTTTCACAGGTGTCATGGTTTTAAATAAATGTCAAAAATACCGGCAAGAACGAAGGTACTTCAAAGGTGGTTGACCGAGGCGCTAAAGCGGAGAAAGAGGCCCAATCCCCTCCGTATCTTGGCTGAGGCTTCACTCAAGGATCAAGGCACTAAATAGCCTAGCCACAACACAAATCCCAAGAAATTTTGAGAATTTTGGGTAAATTTTGACATTTTCAGGCAATTTGCATGTTTTTCCCATTAACGGGTCTCACCCCGCGCGCGACCCTTCATCATGGCAACTCCTTTTGGCAAAAACTCAGCATTTCCAGATTTTTCATGCAAAGTTACGTATGCTCATGGATGGACTTGAGATTTGGTGAAGTTTTGGACCTCCAAAGAGTCAAAAAAACTAGCAAAAAATGACTTTCTACCCCTTTTTGAGTTGCAGAAAGCAGTCTTGGGAGATTTGATTTTTGATAGGGAAAATGAACTCCAAATTCAAAACTTCCAGTTGGGTTGGAAAGTAGACTCACAGACCTTTCCAACAAGCCTACTCTTGCTCAATTTTGACACCTGCAAGTGCCCCAAAAATGGTTCCAAAGGCGCATGACCCGTCAGGCAGGGGCGCGCGACCTGTCAGGCAGTTTTGTCCAGAAATGCACTGTACAACCCAAAAAACGCAGATTTGACTCAGTTTGACTTTTTGGGATGAAATGTGATTCTCTTTGATGTAATTATTGTACTTTTTAGACACTTTTACTCTTATGTAACACTTCTAGAACATTCATTCATGAAAAGGGTAAATATTAAATGAATGAATTGGTTTCCTAGCTTATAGAGGCAAGTTGTTTTGATTGCCTAGTTTGTAGTGCTTAGTTTAGAAGTGGTTGAAACAGCTCCTAGGATAGTGAGCTCGACCCATAAAGGCAGGGAAAGAGGTTAGATCATCTATATTATGTACTTTCTTGCTCATTTTCATGGTTGGACTCTTGAGGGAGAAGCTATCATTGTATTATTAACTGTATCTCTGCAATTTTTGGCTAAGGAAGACCAGGGTTTTGCAGTCCTCTTTGGGATTCTTGTGGACTCATGTGTTGATGGTGTGTTTCTCAATGTACTTGTAAGCTTGTTATGTGATTCATTTCCTTTCTTTTACTTCTGCACATTAAACAAATGAAGTGTTAAAGTAAGAATTCATCACTGTCATGCTCTGCTTTTAAGTTTGTTTAATTTCAATGTTTTCTACTGTTTAAGGAGAATTCAAAGTTAATGTTTGCTCTCCTTAGCTCCTCACCTGTCATTCCTGACCATTCACCTCAATCGAAGGCATCAATACTGTCTCCTACCTCGCCCCAAAGAACCCCCTGCAGAAACTGTGTCCAATACCCGCACCCAAAATTGCCATCCCCTCAATTTGCCACCGAAAACCCTAAAAAACCCTAAATCAATCTTTTTGATCAGTTTACTAGCCTAAAATCAATGTTACCCTATTGTTCATCTCTCCCATTGAAGATCTGCCGAGATTGACCGGAGAGAGCCTTCTCCTGCCCCGTAGGGCTAGCTACGAGGCTAAATGGTTTGATGTAGCCTTGAGGTTTACCTTTCTCAGCCTGAGGTGAAATTTCAAGTGCTAACATACTGGCGACCATACTGGGGAGAACAAATTGTTTGCTCATTGATATGTTTAATTCATAAGCTTAGACGGAGTCTGAAGATACGCCAGGTAGCCTTCGAAAACGCTCTTGTTTTACATCAGCGTAAGTAGATAAACGCTGCTTCAGTCGACCTCCGTGAGCTTGTGAATGTAACACTTCATTTGCATTTCACCCCAGTACATGTATCAAGTTCAGATCTGATTGTTGATGGTGGACCATGATCAGACACTGACAAGGCTGAAATCATTCACTGGTGACTCCTTCACTGAAAAATCCAGAAATCAATGCTTCATGGTGACTTCACTGCAGAGAGATCAGTAGCTTTGAGATTTTCAAGATGGATCGGATCGCAAGAAGATATGCTCCCTTGAGCCGAGATCACATCCCTGGTTTTCCAAATAAAATTTCGAAGGTAGATTGGTCAAGGAATCTGCCTATATTTGACGATGATGGTAGGAAGGATGCTGCTTTACATCTGGTTAGATTTCATATGCATATTCGCAAGTTGAAGGTGAATTTTCCTGAGGACTATTTGATGAAGATATTCTTGGCCACTTTGGAAGATGAAGCACGATCATGGTATGAAAGTTTGTCGCCTGCTTGTATTTACTGTTTAAAGGATTTTCATACTATGTTCATTGAAAGATATCAAGCATCTTATCCATCATTAAATTTGGTTCAAGACTGTTGCAAGCATGCTTATAATTTTATTGAAAGCCTTGAGGAATATTATGAAGATGATAATTTTATGGATGTTGAGACCATGGAAGCCCTGTATGAAAAGCCGTTTCAGCAGCACACCGAAATCTTAGAGGATACTTGCCAAGATCAGCAGGCTGAAGATTTCAATATGGTTGAAAATGAGGAAAGAGCAAATGTTGTTTCAGATCTGCCCACCGAAGAAGACAACATGCAGATTGCAGAATGTGATAAGGTTAGGACAGTTACTTCAGAATTAAATTCAGATCATGGTGACCAAGAATACCTTATGCCGAATCCTGAAAAGGAGAGTTTTGTTGTTGAGATCATGGACAAAGTTCTTGATCCAAATGTCCTTATGCCATCAGAACAGAGCCTGCATGAGGAGGTAATTCAGCCAGCTCATGAACATCAAGATGAGATCTTTGTTCAAGTAAGTGAAAACTCTTCTTTCAATCATAATTTGGATAGTTTGATTGCCATGTCATATGAAGATGATCAACAATGTTTCCAAGTTTCAGAAGATCAGGACTGTCATTCAGATTTTTCATGTTTTGAAATGTTATTTCAAGAAGACAAGACTTGTTTGAGCAAAGGGAAACAGAAAGTCTTATCTCCTTTGTCTGAAGAGGAGATAGATCAGCTCTTGAAAGGTCATGCTACAACCCAAGCTAAAGCAGATTTGCAGTGCACACATGGTCACGAAAGTGTTGGTGAAACTTCTTCCTCTTTTGAAAATGATGACAGTCTTGTAATTAGTTTTATAGATCAGAAAACAGATAATATTTTCCTTCACAAAGATGATAAGGCTGTCATGTTTGATGATCTTGAGGATTGTTTTCTGTTTAAGAATGATTTAGACCATGAAATTGAGGAATATAAGCTTGAGAGAGACAATATGTCAAAATTTCTCACGGCCAAGGAATTTACAGCCAACACTCATATGGCAGAAGCTTATACTTCTTTGTGCCTTCCTATCAATCAGCAACCCACTGTTCTTTCAGATCAGAATGAAGCGAGTACTTATATTTTTGCAGCTGGATCTCCAAACAAGGTAGTGCTTTAGGATTATCAAGATCCCTTTGGCATTCTTCTGCAAGCATTAGAAAAGATAAATGTTGCCTGGTTCATTATCATAAGCTTTGGTTTCAGTGGTTATTTTGAGTTGCCTACAGGTTCATCGTTTCGCCTGCTCGAGATAAGCGAGAGCGGAAATTTGGTATGTAGCCATCTGCTGGATTGGTTACATTGGAAAGCTCATTATACATGATTGTACATATTTCATTAGTTTGCAGGTGGTTGTCATCATGATTTCAAATCTTGATGGACTGCTGCCCTTCAATAAGCTTTGTAAGTTTTTGTTTTAGTTAAGTCAGTCATGAATCATTTGTGAGTCAGTTTTCAGTCAGGTAGGTTTCATAATTGTGTCGGCTTGGGTCAAGTTTGCAGTCAATAAATGTGTCAAGGTCTGTGTTGATTGTTGGAATAATGACTCCATCGCCCAATGGTTGAAAGCACTGGTCTGCTCTCCCAGAGGTCTAAGGTTCTTGGTACCTCCAAGGAGCTACCATCCCCATTGGAGCCAATGTTAGAGTCGGTCTTGTAGCCCTCCACCAGCGATCAAAGCTCTTTGCATTTGCATAAGTAGGTGTCTCATCAGTGTCAATTTTTGCATTCCATTAGGCATGCCATAACCCTGATGGAGGAGCTGGTGTCTTTGTCCCCCTCTTGGCATTGCTGGATCAAAGTCATTTCAGTCCTTAAATCTCTTTCAAGATTGTCTTGTCTTGTCTTCAGGTCAGATTCCTAGGTCTAGGGTTTTGGTCAAGTCTGTTTACAAGGTCATATCTCTGAAGGTCAATAAGTGCCCAGCAAGCCAGAGGGATGGTTTTGATGGTGTTTCTTCGCAAATTTCTATTTTGTACAGTTAATCTTCACCTTGGATTTAAAAACTCTGTTTTTAAAGCCAAGGTCATTTTTAAATAATTTTGTAAAAAAATGTAAAAATTCAAAAGTTTTCAAAGGACAACATGTAACCCTGGCTCCCTTGCCAAGATCCCTCAGATGCTGTCCCTACAAAAATTATCAAAGAAAAGCATCAAATCAACCAATTTCAGGATAAAAGGAAACCATGTGGGTTGTGACATGAAATTAATTCAAACAAGGCTATAAAAGCCCTAATCTCCCTCTATCAAGCCTCATTATGCATCCAAGTGATAGAGCAACTGATTGCCAGAGAGATTGGGAGAAATTTGTGAGCTTGACAGGCGCGCGACCCGTCAGCAGCCTTCCAGCAGTGCAAAATTATAACAGGCGCGACCCATCAGTGGCGCGCGACCCGTTGGGTGAGGCGCGCGACCCGTCAGCGACCTCTTTGTAAAATCACCTGCAAATTCACCAAGGAGCCACAAATTGCCAAATTTCGTAAGGTAGGCCCTCAATCTTAAACAATTCTTGCTTGCCATGGTTAAAGGAAATCATGATTGCATTCTCAAAGGCCTTCATTTGCAAATGAAAAGCTCCACTTTGCTTTGGTTTAAAGTTGTCCAAATGGCAGTCCATGTCATCATTCATCTGAGTGTATCATGATTCAGAGGGTTGTCATCATCATATTAGGTTCCATTGGGTCATCGTTACACCTTGTTCATGCTTCAGTTGTGCCTAGGCAAGGTCATTTCCCTCTCCTAGGGTTTTGAAGGCAATTTCTCTTGGACGGTCAAATCATCGGCAAAACTTGTATCCTGATGTTCATACACCTTCCCCTATCCTTAAAGTACCTTATCAAACACTTCCCATCCCTTAGATCCGCCAAATTCCTCATTTTTGCACAAACCCTAGTTTCTAGCTACAACTTGGCAATTTTCTAGGTTTGGCCTGTGTTTTGCCCTTTTGGACCCCTTCCCCTCACTCAATCTCTGAGATTCCACTTTCCCCTACTTCCTAACATCCCTCCCTACTTCCAAAAATTTCGCCAAGAATTTAGAAGCCCCCTATTCCCTTCATTTCGCTCCATTTCGACAAAATTCCTTGTTTCACACATCGGGACAAGTCGCACTCAAATGATGTTCCAGAGCAATAAAAGATGAATTTTAGAAAACTGAGAGATTTTTTTGTCCAAAACATGCCAAAGAAGAAAAACCTCCTTCACTTTTTGTACAGGTGTCATGGTTTTAAATAAATGTCAAAAATACCGGCGAGAACGAAGGTGCTTCAAAGGCGGTTGACCGAGGCGCTAAAGCGGAGAAAGAGGCCCAATCCCCTCCGTATCTTGGCTGAGGCTTCACTCAAGGATCAAGGAACTAAATAGCCTAGCCACAGCACAAATCCCAAGAAATTTTGAGAATTTTGGGTAAATTTTGACATTTTCAGGCAATTTGCAGGTTTTTCCCATTAACGGGTCTCACCCTGCGCGCGACCCTTCATCATGGCAACTCCTTTTGGAAAAAACTCAGCATTTCCAGATTTTTCATGCGAAGTTACGTATGCTCATGGATGGACTTGAGATTTGGTGAAGTTTTGGACCTCCAAAAAGTCAAAAAAACTAGCAAAAAATGACTTTCTGCCCCTTTTTGAGTTGTAGAAAGCAGTCTTGGGAGATTTGAGTTTTGACAGGGCAAATGAACTCCAAATTCAAAAATTCTAGTTGGGTTGGAAAGTAGACTCACAGACCTTTCCAACAAGCCTACTCTTGCTCAATTTGGACACCTGAAAGTGCCCCAAAAATGGTGCCAAAGGCGCGCGACCTGTCAGGCAAGGGCGCGCGACCTGTGAGGCAGTTTTGTCCAGAAATGCACTGTACAGCCCAGAAAACGCAGATTTGACTCAGTTTGACTTTTTGGGATGAAATGTGATTCTCTTTGATGTAATTATTGTACTTTTTAGACACTTTTACTCTTATGTAACACTTCTAGAACATTCATTCATGAAAAGGGTAAATATTAAATGAATGAATTGGTTTCCTAGCTTATAGAGGCAAGTTGTTTTGACTGCCTAGTTTGTAGTGCTTAGTTTAGAAGTGGTTGAAACAGCTCCTAGGATAGTGAGCTCGACCCATGGAGGCAGGGAAAGAGGTTAGATCATCTATATTATGTACTTTCTTGCTCATTTTCATGGTTGGACTCTTGAGGGAGAAGCTATCATTGTATTATTCACTGTATCTCTGCAATTTTTGGCTAAGGAAGACCAGGGTTTTGCAGTCCTCTTTGGGATTCTTGTGGACTCATGTGTTGATGGTGTGTTTCTCAATGTACTTGTAAGCTTGTTATGTGATTCATTTCCTTTCTTTTACTTCTGCACATTAAACAAATGAAGTGTTAAAGTAAGAATTCATCACTGTCATGCTCTGCTTTTAAGTTTGTTTAATTTCAATGTTTTCTACTGTTTAAGGAGAATTCAAAGTTAATTTTTGCTCTCCTTAGCTTCTCACCTGTCATTCCTGACCATTCACCTCAATCAAAGGCATCAATACTGTCTCCTACCTCGCCCCAAAGAACCCCCTGCAGAAACTGTGTTCAATCCCCGCACCCAAAATTGCCATCCCCTCAATTTGCCACCGAAAACCCTAAAAAACCCTAAATCAACCTTTTTGATCAGTTTACTAGCCTAAAATTAGTGTTACCCTATTGGTCATCTCTCCCATTGAAGATCTGCCGAGATTGACTGGAGAGAGCCTTCTCCTGTCCCGTAGGGCTAGCTACGAGGCTAAATGGTTTGATGTAGCCTTGAGGTTTACCTTTCTCAGCCTGAGGTGAAATTTCAAGTGCTAACAGAAGGTACTTGGAAGACAGTCCGTATGTGGTTCTGTTTAATGCGCTACTACTCGAAGGGGTACCCACAGGGGTTACAAGGGAGTCCAACAAGCGTGACCACCTCTTGTATTTCCTGCATGCATGCCTCCCCAAATCCGCAGGTGTTATAGACATTTTTGTGCCTTACATCACTGAGCATGAAATGTCAATAATTAAGGGATCCAAAGTCCCTAAACATGTTGTTCCTACCCCTAGAGGAACAAGGCCAGCAAACCACAACAATTCACAAAAGTTCTCCACCTGAAAAAACTCAAAAACAGGCCATTTCTGGATCATGTCAACTGCTCCACTGAGCATCTGCGCTGAATGTCAACTGCTCCACTGTCTACCTACGCTGAATGTCAACTGCAAAGAAGGCTACTTGCACTGAGCGTAACTGGACAAGTGGCAGACTCATTTCTCAAGGTGTCAATGCCCAGGAAGCTTCCAAAATGACACTTGGATCAGAGAATTCGACTGGTGATGAGTAAGAGGTTCCAAATCTCCAAGTGGAAGCAAGAACCTCCAAGTGGACTCAAGAACTAAAGTGGGAGAGGACACTAGTCAGCTCCATGCCAGCCTCAAGCTGACTCATCCTTTCTCCAAAACTCCTATATATAGATCTCTCTCAGGAGGTCATGGGAGGCTGGAATATTGTATTTGCAAAGAATTGCTGTTGGTTTGTGGTTAGATCATTGGGTGTTTATGCTTTGAAAGGGGCTGAAGAAGGAATTCCATTCTGCTGGGAAGGAGATGCTGGGTTGGAACCCTTTGGGTTGTATCTCTTCCTGAACCTTGTTTATCAATCAATAAAGCTTCTTGGTTCTTTCCTATATGCTGGTGTTTATTGTATGATTTGCATTAGTGTATTTGATTTACTTCTAATCCTGAATCATTTATGAATATGTATATTTGCCTTTGTATTGTGTCCTTCTCTTGTTGCATGTAGCTATTCTCTTGTCACAGGTAGTTGTTCTCTTGTGATCTCGTGGGAGCAAAAGCGAGGAGGCAAGTAGCTGTGGACACACAAAGAGGAGAGGATCTAGATCGAGGGACAACCGAAAGATAACGGTAAGTCTACCAATCTCCTCTCTTTCATATTTCATAAAGGAAGAAACCGAAGTAGCTGTATTCGTTTGTTGCTAAGGTACTGTCACGCCTTAGGTGGATAGGATCGTCCTGCATAGGCATTTTTCCCCACAACAAATTGGCGACTCCGCTGGGTCTCAGGGACTCCTGCACAGCTGTAAGGGTCTCAGCGTCGTCAAGGTCCCGAAGAATAACTCTCCCAGCAGGCTCCACTGCCGGGGCAGCAACTGGCAGTCTCGGACGAACTGCTGGACGAACAGGACCAACATCTGCATGCACCCAAAAGTTTGATTAAAAGTCTTGACAGAATAAAGCACAGCAACATTGTGAATAAAAACAGTAAACAGTGATATGGTCAAAGAGTTTACCAATAGCGCCCCACTGTTCGCCATCCGGTAGCACCAAATCCGGATCACCTCGGAAATCCATACCCACATATGGATACTCGGAAAATACCATCTCCTGGCGCTCGAACCACCTGAAGAAGGCATCAGTGAAAGTAATCTGAGGTTGACCAGCATGCCTAGACATGTGATCGACCCACCTCTGCATGCGTGGCTCGGTCGGAGAAGGCAAGTCGAGTACAATATACTAAGGCTGCATCAGTGGGATTTTCTCCAAGGCGAAGGCAGTCAGAATAGAACCAAATCCAAAGTTCTTCAGCTTCCCATCCTTTACCTTGGTCAATTGACTTTTCATCTGAACAAGTACTGCATCACACCAGTTGAATACTTTCGGTTGGAGACACTCCAAGGCGTGCTGCACATAAGACCTGTTGGCAACATGTAGAGATGCACTACCGGCCATCCTACCAATAGTATACAGAATGGACCTGAGAGACCTATCAGTAATCTCACGGATAACAACCTTGCCGTCTCTGCTCGGCTGGGAACCTTCCCTGCAATACTGGCAAACATAGTCTCTCACGGAGT
This sequence comes from Pinus tabuliformis, assembly GCA_031772625.1. Classification (NCBI taxonomy): domain Eukaryota; kingdom Viridiplantae; phylum Streptophyta; class Pinopsida; order Pinales; family Pinaceae; genus Pinus; species Pinus tabuliformis. The sequence goes on along the minus strand of CM062804.1, from coordinate 573,926,020 downwards.
CATTCCCCCGGGCCGAACCTGACAAAGAAACGGGGGCACCCCGCCTTGACAACCCAGTCAAGAAGTAAATGTCTACTATGGTCAAGGGGATGGATTTTCCCCTAATCTGGAATACTTGGTTGATGGGATCCCAAGCATCAAGCATATACTGCAGCAAAGTAATCTGTGCTCTCATGCTAGAGATACGGAAGAACTTCAGCAGGCCACAGTTCCGCAGTGCGTTTACCATGACAGGGTCATGGAGAGCAATCATATCTTCTTCTTCATGTTCTCGTTCTCGCCATGTAAGGGACATTTTGCTCAAATGTTCCTACAAAACAAACAAGAGAATGAGTAAGATCCTGGATTTGATGAGAAACTGGCAAAATTTCATCAAAAACTGTGCAATAGGACTGTTTTTCTATGATCAACGCAATTGGCAAGTGTCCTACCTGCGTTGAAGGTCAAACTGCCTTAAGGCAGCTTGACATTCAACGCAGGTTTCGAATGGACTACCTGCGCTGATGGCAGAGCGCCCTAGCAAAACCCCAGGGGCTCAGGAGAACAAGAAAACAGGCACAGAATGGAAAAATCAAACCATGAAAAGAAAGAGCTAGGGTTTAGCTCCTACCTGGTCCAAACGGCACCGAGAATCGTCCACAGAATCTCCTGAAATCAGCTAATGAAAATCGAGGGGGAAGAGGCACCTCCAAAGCTCCAACAAACCAAATGCAAATGAAATGGTAAAATGAGAGGTAAAAACACTTTTTAATGGCTTTTTACGTAGTTCAAAGCAAAATATTAGGGTTTTCATCTCATGATTATGTATTTCTAACTAAGTTTGATGCAGCAATTGAAAATGCAATACTATCCTTGAAAAGAGAAAAGCTAATAATGGTAAAAAATCAAAATTTGACCATATAATCAAGCAGTTTTACCGCGAAATTTATGCTCATTAAAAAATAGAAAAGCGAGATCCGAGCAGTTTTAGCACATAGTTCATGCTCGTTAAAAAATAAACATAAGATTGAGCAGTGTTTTTGGCGCATTCAAGCTCGTTAAAAAATGAACCCATCCCGGTAAATAACCATTGAAGTATGTAACCTGATCAACCATAAAAGCCTTGGTCGTGTTTGTGTACAGTCACCTCCACTTTTCATTTGGCCGATCATTTACCTCCATATGATTGTTTACCCATTTTGAGGAACAGCTGCGAAGAGTGATTTCACCTAGCCATCCTTGTGACACTGCCGTGATTGGAAAATTCCAACCTGTACCTGGAATCAGCTGCTATCCATGTTCATCACTCGTTCCTCGAAAGATGAGTCTTCTTTAAGCTCTTTTCAACTGACTCATAAAATATGAAAAGATTGCCGAGTTTTGGCCTTCCAGCTCGTTAAACGACCGGAAGAGCTATCCCTCCTCTAGATTTTAATCTTTTTGGACCTGAGGGATTATTGCACAAAAAGATCGAGCGCTTGTTTTGTTCGGCTCGTTAAAACTATCGAAAGCTCATCCCTTCTGTATTGTTTTATACTTTTTCAGACTTAAGGGATTAGATGATGAAAAAGGAATTTTGGAGTTAACTTTATGTACCTTTTCAGACTCTCTAAAAATGAAAAGGGCCGAGTTTTCCTTGTCGTTAGACTCGTTAAAATCACTAAATAGCGACAAACTTGTCTTTAGACAAGAATGAGTTTCCCTATCGCTAGGCTCATTAAAACATAGCGATGGGCTTGCCCGAAGGGCAGGTTATAGAACAAGCATATGTTATCCTCCTCAAGCTTGACAAAAATAAAGAGGTACTGGTCAGCAATGACTGGGGAAAAATTGGGAAAAATCAAGAAGTCTTTGATGGTAGCAGGTCGCTCTTGAACATGACACTTTTCCTCCGTACCACATCGGGTTGGGTTGTTTCATTCACCGGTCATATCACCATGGTCTTTGCCACACCATCCATACTTGGGGTAATGCTACCAATCCATCGCATTAGTGTCGCCATATGTTCAAGATAAGTCATTCAGAAAGAGTCAACCAGGTCCCATCCACTGCCATACATTATCCTTCATCCATTTCATGACCGCCACCCTGAATCATATGTCACAGATTGTTTTCACCTCCATTAAAATCATTAGCTCCGTTCCATGTCACTGATGTGGGATTCATTAAGGCCCTCCTTTGACGGATTGCTTCTTGTCGACATCAGCTCATTATCCAAGAAGTTGATCTAGGAACAACCCCTTCAGTACTTTGAAGCTTGCATGCCTCAAAATGGCAAGTTTCTCACTTCCGGCGACAGGTATACATCAATGACCTTCGACCAGAAGATTTTGCGTGGTGTTCGACGCCAAGTCCTTTATTCACACCATGTGAATTGTACTGTAGTACCTTGAGGGTCATTATCATTATCGGTGATTCCTCTCGCGCTTGTTAATGGTTTACATCATTGACCGGTAATCAAGCGATGTCTTTCCATGTTCGACTTCAGCGCAATTCTCACATGGATCGACTTGTACTTAGAGTGAAGATCGAACGAGATTGAAGACCCCGAATCTAGTTTCATCCATCCGGGCTGCGATATATATTCAGGAAATATAAAGACATTTGACATGTACATCATTGCAGCAGATGATCATCCTACTCAAAGGATGATAGTTTCGCCAGAATTATCAGTCTACCATCAGACGATCGTCTGTTCTATGTACCAAAATGTATTTATAAAGCTGAGCATGGGAATGCCCCCGCCTCAGCTAGATCATGAAAGCTGTATGAATCATAATGTATTGTATTGTATCTTATTACAGGTCTCCTCCCAGCAAATGGATGAACTTCGGACTCCCCTGGATAAAGCATTTCACCCGATAAACGGCCTCATACTTTAGGGGGCAACTGTTATAGACATTTTTGTGCCTTACATCACTGAGCATGAAATGTCAATAATTAAGGGATCCAAAGTCCCTAAACATGTTGTTCCTACCCCTAGAGGAACAAGGCCAGCAAACCACAGCAATTCACAAAAGTTCTCCACCTGAAAACACTCAAAAACAGGCCATTTCTGGATCATGTCAACTGCTCCACTGTCTACCTGCGCTGAGCGTAACTGGACAAGTGGCAGACTCATTTCTCAAGGTGTCAATGCCCAGGAAGCTTCCAAAATGACACTTGGATCAGAGAATTCGACTGGTGATGAGTAAGAGGTTCCAAATCTCCAAGTGGAAGCAAGAACCTCCAAGTGGACTCAAGAACTAAAGTGGGAGAGGACACTAGTCAGCTCCATGCCAGCCTCAAGCTGACTCATCCTTTCTCCAAAACTCCTATATATAGATCTCTCTCAGGAGGTCATGGGAGGCTGGAATATTGTATTTGCAAAGAATTGTTGTTGGTTTGTGGTTAGATCATTGGGTGTTTATGCTTTGAAAGGGGCTGAAGAAGGAATTCCATTCTGCTGGGAAGGAGATGCTGGGTTGGAACCCTTTGGGTTGTATCTCTTCCTGAACCTTGTTTATCAATCAATAAAGCTTCTTGGTTCTTTCCTATATGCTGGTGTTTATTGTATGATTTGCATTAGTGTATTTGATTTACTTCTAATCCTGAATCATTTATGAATATGTATATTTTCCTTTGTATTGTGTCCTGCTCTTGTTGCATGTAGTTGTTCTCTTGTCACAGGTAGCTGTTCTCTTGCGATCTCGTGGGAGCAAAAGCGAGGAGGCAAGTAGCTGTGGACACACAAAGAGGAGAGGATCTAGATCGAGGGACAACCGAAAGATAACGGTAAGTCTACCAATCTCCTCTCTTTCATATTTCATAAAGGAAGAAACCGAAGTAGCTGTATTCGTTTGTTGCTAAGGTACTGTCACGCCTTAGGTGGATAGGATCGTCCTGCATAGGCATTTTTCCCCACAACAGCAGGTTTATGCACTCAACGACAGATCCCGTGGTTTAAAGACGCCGGAACACTTGTCTAGCCAAAAAAAAAATTCTACGAAATGGAGATCCCACTGTCCCTAGAAAGTGCTCTGATACCACTTGTTATAGATCTAACTCAGAAATATAGCTCTGATACCACTTGTTATGCTCTTAACCTACAAAAGATACCCAAATACAGAATATGCAAAGAAAGATACCCAGAACATAGAACAGTGAGAGACAACAGCAAATACTTTATTATTGAGAAAGCAATGTTCACTGGCCTCTTCGAGGGGGCAACCTCCAATAGAGCAGAGCTCGATACAAAAATAAGACACGATGCTCCTCGCAGGGAGTCTCTATCCTTTATATATGACTCATACATGCAATACCAAGGATCAATACCATGGGTTTTATTATTACCATCTATCTAATACTATGGCCCATTTGCAACTAACTGTGGTCCCGTCATTAATTGCGGGTTAACCACTTACAATTATTAATGTGGGCTTTATTGACTCTTGACTATGACTCGATCCCATTACATAAATAAGGGGGTTAGGGTGGGACCCTAACATCAGTTGAACACATGTTGCTTCAACTGATTCTCCAAGGTGACTCCTTCACCTATCATTGTGCTGCATCTCGTCCATATGCTGCACCTCATCGTATTGCAACATCATACCATGTTCCTGAGCTGCACCATGCTACTTCGCCACTGAGTTGTACACTGTACACAACTTGCTACTCTTAATCATCATGCTGCCCACATCATGCTGTTGCTCTAGCTATGACTACTTATTAGATAGGTCACCTTAAACTATCCTCATGAATAGCCTCATCACTACACTGGTTGGGGCATAAACTCAGTCTGCTACAACACCCTATTTACACCCATCATATCCAACAAAACCTCTTGATCAAGCATAATAGACTGTGGTATTATCCCCCTTCCCAAACGCTAGAATATAAGGCTAGAACCAGCCCCTATACTCACCCAACAACCCACTAGAAAGGCTCAGTCCATCCACAATGTTTTCTATGTGATCTGCTGCCCAAGACAGAGATCAACCTTGCCACAAATGCCCATACAAACAGCCTAGAAGTAGACTCCTATAATGTGGCCTTAATGTTGTTCATTTTCACTTCAAAATAGTCATGAGAATGACCCTAACGTCCTTCGCTTCTTCACTGAAGTTACCCTAACCTACGGCCCTAAAATAGAGACCCTTCTTCTTGCCTTAAGGCTCCTTGTCTTACTATGGATTAGGGCCTTCTTGACTATGGCTATATATCTCTTTAGACGGCTAGGACTTGTGTTTAAGTCTCCTCTTTACATGTAGCTAGATCTCCCTTCAAGACTACGGTTGGGTTTCCTCTCTAGGGCTGCGGTTAGATGTCTCCCTTGACTGTGTATAAGGCCCTCCTCGTAGCTGTGGATTAGGCTCCTCTCAACTGTAGTTAGGGCCTCCTTTAGTCAACGGATTAGGGCTTCTTTAGACTACGCATTGGAGCTCCTCAAGATAGCAGATAGATCTCCTTCAATTTGCGGCTAGAGCTCTCCTTTGACTGTGGCTAGGGCATCTTCTTCTTTACTTAGGCCAACATATACTTCTTAGTGTCTCTCCTTCACCAAAACCCAAAGACATGGAGAGGAGGCGATCACATGAAAAGTATATGTGTGTGACAAATGACTTCAAGTCCTCTTCTATTTATACTAAAACGTGGAGGTTGAATAGACATGACTGTTGGGCTTCTGAGCCTACACAAGTTGTTGGCCGACTTGACAATTTGTCCATAATCAAAATAAATTCATATCTTTATAAATACTTATCGGAATCGGATGATATTTAGATCAATCGTACACCTCTCGATGAGAGGGATCCAAGAAAAATATCAACTACCATAAACAAGATGACCCACATGGAGTTTGGCCCTAGTTGCCAATTTTAACACTCCCTCTCAACTAGGGAGAACTCCATCTGCTGATCCATATGTCCGACTGTACTATCTCTACCATCAGTGCCCTGCACTACTCTGCTCTACTTAGCTCTACTCAGCTCAACCCTACTCAGCTTTGCTCAACTCTTCTCTGCTCAGCTCTACTAAGCCCTGCTCTGCTTAGCTCTGCTCAGCTCAGCTCTGATCTGCTCTGCTCTGCTTAGATATTCTCTATTGAACCATGAAGAAGAAGAATAAATCGAGAATGTCTCATACCATCCTCCACTGACCCAAGTCAGTCTGGAGTGTGTACCACTTTCACTGGTCCCAGACCAGTCCTCTACTGACCCGAAGTCAGTGTCAGAGGGTGTACCACTCTCACTGGTCCCAGACCAGTATCATTGATCCCAGATCAATGAAGGTCATCCTAACATAGGGAGTACGGTAGATACAACGATGTGTCCATCAGTACTACTATGGTCCCTATCCTCATTTCCCTGCTCATTGATCAGATGAGAGGTACTTCCCATGAGTCCCAAAATGCATGGGTAAGATGCCTCGACATGAGAACTAATCATCCTGTCCACGGGAGAACGAATCATCCTGTCCAGTGGATGCCATGGAAAACTAATCATCCTGGTCTACAAGAGAACGAATCATCCTATTCCACAATTGCCATAGATAATGAATCATCCTAGCTTAAAGGTTAACGAATCATCCTATTTCATAGTCACCACGGAGAATGAATCATCCTGGCCCACATGAGAATGAATCATCTTGTTCCATAGTCACCACAGAGAATGAATCATCTTGTTCCACTGGAGAACTAATCATCTTGTTCATAGCGTGCCACCAGGGGAGGGTGAGTCACCCTGTGGTCGTATGTTGCTCCAGTAAGTACCCCAAGCCCCCAGAGCTCCCAAAGCTCAATGTATGCAACATGCAAGACCCTTTTATAAGGGTCTCTCAATGATTCCAAGTCATTCAGGAAAATCACATATTTGATCTTTCCCCGGGGCTTTGACAAAGTGTAGCGACCTGTACATCATCTTACTACGATGGAGCTTCCTCGCTTGTTGACATACCATATTGTTAAAATTGGAAACCAGGGAAAAACTTCATGTGGGTCATCTTATTCATGGCTAATAATATTTTTATTAGATTCCTCTCATCGAGAGGTGTAGGATTGATATAAATATCATCCAATTCCGATAAGTATTCATGGAGATATGAATTTATTTTGATTATGGAATTATTATCAAGCCGACCTACAACTCATGTAGGCTCAGAAGCCCAACAGTCGCATCTATTCACCCACCAACATTGTGTATAAATATAAAAGGACTTTTCCTCATTTAGACTCACTCATCTCATCACATCTCTCTCTCTCTACTGCGCAGATATGAGTCTCTTCTCTACTGCGCTGAAATGGGTCTCTCTCTCTCACACATGTGAAGCCGGAAGCTGTTGAAATTGAAGCTGCAACTGCAGAAGTAAAGATTGACTTGCGTGGCCTAGAAGATCTCCTCTTTGGAACTGCGCTGTAGGTTCATCTGAACCTCCTTTGAAAGCCGCAACTTTTGGTGGTGGAATGAAGTCAATCCGACGAACGGTTTGCAAGATATCGATTGCCCTAGTTTGAAGCCAGAAACTGCTGAAACTGAAGCTGCAACTGCAGAAGTAAAGATTGACTTGCATGGCCTAGAAGATCTCCTCATCTGAACTGCATTGTAGGTTCATCTGAACCTCCTCTGGAAGCCGAAACTTTTGGTGGTGGAATGAAGTCAATCCGACTGTCGGTTTGTGATATATGGTCTGCCCTAGTTTGATAATGAAGCCGCTAATGCTGATGCTACTGATCTAGGGTTTGCTACTGCTGATATGAATCAGATTTATTGTACTATTTCTCTCTACTGAATTATTGAAGATAAAAGAAGATTTGATCAAAGGGTTTCCCCACACATTGTGGGGTTTGTCCCTGGCTAGCCGCCACATCTTGTGTCTCTTGTCTTGGCTTGTTTTCTGTCGATCGTTTAATGTTCTATCTGCACTTTACTTTATGTACATGTGATTGCTAATCGGTGGAATATAATAAGAAAAAGAAGTAAACTATTATAAGCATAGAACATACCATAACTTAACATGGTATCGGAGCTGAGGTGAATACAAAGCCCGAGCAAGAGCAAGAGCAATCATTGAAGAGAAGATTGGCAAGGCTATCCTAAAAGAACTATGGGGTCCTCAACACTCTTTCCTGCCGAAGACAAGCTCCGTGAGAAAGCTGACTATCACGGATGGAAGATGTCTATCGATCTAACCCTTGAAGATCAAGGAGTGCTGGACCATGTAAGAGGCAATATTGTTGAGCCTTCATCAAATGCATCTGCTGCTGCCTGGAACAAATGGAAAAATGGAGAAGTCAAAACAAAGAAGATCATCCGGGACTCTATCGACAAGCGCTTGGTGGCCTACATCTCTTATCTAGACACCTCCAAGGAAATCTACGACAGACTGGTGAGTTTATTTAAAGTTAATGATGCAAATCAAGTTTTGTTTCTTAGAAATAAGCTGAGGGAAATCAAGAAGGGTAAAGATGAAAGTATGCAAGCATACTTCTTAAGAATCACCGAGATCAAGAACGATCTCCTATCTATTGGGGAAACTATTACTGACAGAGAAATGGCACTCACAACTCTTGAAGGATTACCATCTGAATGGTATGTGTTCAGGACTACTCTTCTGAACTATAATGTAATTCCTGGTTTCGAGGAATTAATGACTAGATGCATTCAAGAAGAAACAAATGAAGAAGTGTAAGAAATGCCCATGCCTAAAGGTCCTCCTGCTGCCTTTTCTTTTCATGCAAAGAAAAGAAATAATTCCGGGACTAAATCAAAAGGAAAGGCTGGACCTAAGGCTAGAAGAAAATGACGATGTTACATTTGTGATAAAGCAAGTCACTATGCAAGGGAGTGCCCTGATAGAAAGGACTCACTCTAGGACGTTGATCAAAATCCCTCTGATGGCAATCAAAGGAATGACAAATTCAACAGCAAAGGTAAGAGGAGAGCTGGAAATCAAGGAAGAGGACAAGCATTCAAGAAGGCCAGAAATTCCAGGATGCATTAAATGCACCTGACCTCAAAAAGAACCTAGTGTCCATCTCGGGAATGGAAGACAAAGGCTACAAAGGCAACCTTCAGCGATGGCAAGGTATGTTTATGGAAAAATAATGTTAAAGATGCCTTTACTCTTGGGTTTAGTATATCAGGTCGATGGAAGTCTGCTAGGTGTCATGTCTTATGACACATCTCTTCAGTCCGAACTTTGGCATTAGAGGTTTTCCCCCCTTCATTATAAAGCTATACTCGGCGTAAGACAAATGGTGATAGGGATGCTCGAATTCTGAATAGAGAATGAAGGTGTATGTCCAGGATGTGCTGAAGGAAAGCTCAAAAGGGGACCATTCCCCTCAAGCCAAAGCAAGACCTCTGATACATTACAATTGGTTCACTCAGGCATACCTGAGGTTGGCATTAAGAGGGAGACTACTACACCACATACTCCTGAGCAGAATGGTGTGGTGGGAAGGAAGAACCGCACGATGATGGAAGCTGTCTGGGCCATGCTACATAATCAAAGACTTATGATGTTTCTATGGGCTGAAACTACAATCACTGTCATATATGTACAAAATTGATGCCCTAATCAAGCATTGGGTTCCAAGACTCCTAAAGAAAAGTTCACCGCAAGGTGAACAATCTTTCGACTTTGAGGAGCTCTCAAGAAGCCAACACCAGGGAACCGAAACAAAAGGATGATGAATCAATGCCTGATGTAGAAGAACCCATGGATCCGATTGATCCTCATCCACATGAGCCTTCCTCTTCTAGGGAGAGGCCTTCATGGCTTAGGGGGAATACTTGATGATGCAGAAGGACATGCTGCACCCCGAGGAACCTTCCATCAAAGTAAGAACTTAACAGGTATCAGGGATACCTGACCATCATGAGCACGATCATACAAAATGAGCCTTCGTCATTCTCAGATGCCGTCAAGCATCAAGTATGGAAGGATGCTATGACCGAAGAATATGATTCTATCATAAATAATGATGTTTGGGAAGTAGTTCCCAGAACCCAGGACAAGACTGTTGTTACTTCCAAATGGCTTTATAAGATAAAGCATGCAACAGATGGAAGCACGGAAAAGTATAAGGCTCGTTTTTTTGCTCGAGGTTTCTCCCAAAAGGAAGATATAGACTATGATAAGATATTTGCACCTGTTGCCAGATATACGACCATTCGCTCGATCATAGCCCTTGCTGCTTCACAAGGATGGAACCTACATCAGATGGATGTTAATACTGCGTTCTTGCATGGCTCAATCAAAGAAGAGGTCTACGTGGAGCAACCCGAAGGATTTGAGATTTATGATCGAAAATCTCATGTATGCAGGTTGAAGAAAGCTCTCTATGGGCTGAAGCAAGCACCCCGAGCATGGTATGAGAGGATCGATAGCTACTGGATGAAGCTAGGATTCACTAGGAGTGTAGCCGATCCTAACCCTTACTTTAAGGTTGAAGATGGCAAGCCTCTCATACTGGTATTGTATGTGGATGACCTCTTTCTAACAGGTGCAGACCCTCTCATTCACAAATGTAAGAGGGAGCTGGCCTCTGAATTTGAAATGAAAGACCTAGGACTGATGCACTACTTCCTAGGACTTGAAGTATGGCAGAAGCCAAGGGAAATTTTCCTATCTCAAGGGAAATATGTGGTAAAGATATTGGAAAGATTTGGTATGATGGACTGCAAGCCTGTGACTACCTTGAGGATCTTAACTTTTAGAAGTTATATGGTAGTGATGTCGGACTAGATTTGGGAAATGCCTCTGAGTTTCATAAACTCATTCGCATTGATGTTCTTGGTGAACCTCCGTCCGAACATACTTTTTGCAGTTAGCATTGTGAGCTCATATTTGGTTGAGCCTCACTGGATTGATGCCAGGAATCTTATGAGATGTCTTCAGGACACAATCTCTCATGGATTAAGATACACTGCCAGAGATGTGAGACTACTTGGATATACTGATGTTGATTGGGCAGGCAGTGTGGTGGACCGTAAGAGCACTTCCGGGTGCTGTTTCACCTTGGGATCTGCTTTGATATCCTGGATGAGCAGGAAGTAGAAGTCGATGGCTTTGAGCACCGCCGAAGCAGGATATATTATTGCTAGCATAACCTCGTGTGAGGTAGTCTGGTTGCGAAAGATCTTCAACGAGCTGTTTGGATTTACATTGGATACCACTGTGATTCTCTATAACAACTAGAGGTGGGATTCGATTATTGAGGAATCTTGTATTCGTCGATTGCTCCAGAAGATAGACACCATCTTGGATATGGTAAGTTGATGAGCAAGGAGGCTCCATCGCATTAAGATGATGTATAGGTTGATACACCTTGTCAAAGCCCCGAGGAAAGATCTAATCTGTGATTTTCCCAAACGACTTGGAGTCGGTAAGAAACCCTTGTACAAGGGTCCTGCATGTTGCATACATTGAGCTCTGGGAGCTCTAAGGGCTTGCGGTTATTACTGGAGCAACATACGACCACATGGTGACTCACCCTCCCCTGATGGTGCACACTGGAACAAGATGATTCGCTCTCTTGTGGGACAAGATGATTCGCTCTCTTGTGGAATAGGATGATTCGCTCTCCTGTGTAGCAGGATGATTAGTTCTCCTGTGAGGCCTGGATTGATGTGTTCTCCATGGCGATTGTAGCAGGATTGATGTGTTCTCCTGTGAGGCCTGGATTGATGTGTTCTCCATGGCGATTGTAGCAGGATTGATGTGTTCTCCTGTGAGGCCTGGATTGATGTGTTCTCCATGGCGGCCTGGATTGATGTGTTCTCCATGGCAATTATAGTAGGATTGATTGTGTTCTCCTGTGAGGCCTGGATTGGTGTGTTCTCCATGGCAATTGTAGCAGGATTGATGTGTTCTCTTGTGAGGACAGGATTGATTAGTTCTCCTGTCGAGGCATCCTACCCATGCAGTCTGGGACTCATGGGAAGTACCTCTCATCTGATCAATGAGCAGGGAAATGAAGTTAGGGACCATAGTAGTACCTATGGACGCATCGTTGTAACTACCGTACTCCCTATGCTAGGATGACCTCCATTGATTTGGGATCAATGATACTGGTCTGGGACCAGTGGTAGGAGTTGTACCATACTATGACGCTGACTTCGGGTCGGTTGAGACTAGTCTGGGATCAGTGGTACATACTCTGAGACTGACTTTGAGTTAGTGGAGGATGATATTGGTCTGGGACCATTGGAGTTGTACTCACTATGATACTGACTTTGGGTTGGTTGAGACTGGTCTGGGACCAGTGGTACATACACTTAGACTGACTTTGAGTCAGTATGATACATCCTTGATCATTTCTTCTTCTTCATAATTCGGACAAAAGCAGAGTAGAACAGAACAATGCAAGAGCAGAGTAGAACAGAACAAAACAGTACAGATCAGTGCAGGGCAGAACAAGACAAAGCAGAACAGGAAAAATAGAGCAGAGCAGGGCAAGGGTCAGGCTGTACAAGGCAGTGCATTTGATGGATGAATAGTAACGACCGATAGACAGATTGCAGATGAAGTTCTCCATGGTTGAGAGGGAGTGTTAAAATTGGAAACCAGGGCAAAACTTCATGTGGATCATCTTATTCATGGCTAATAATATTTTTATTAGATTCCTCTCATCGAGAGGTGTAGGATTGATATAAATATCATCCAATTCCGATAAGTATTCATGGAGATATGAATTTATTTTGATTATGGAATTATTATCAAGCCGACCTACAACTCATGTAGGCTCAGAAGCCCAACAGTCGCATCTATTCACCCACCAACGTTGTGTATAAATATAAGAGGACTTTTCCTCATTTAGACTCACTCATCTCATCACATCTCTCTCTCTCTACTGCGCAGATATGAGTCTCTTCTCTACTACGCTGAAATGGGTCTCTCTCTCTCACACATGTGAAGCCGGAAGCTGTTGAAATTGAAGCTGCAACTGCAGAAGTAAAGATTGACTTGCGTGGCCTAGAAGATCTCCTCTTTGGAACTGCACTGTAGGTTCATCTGAACCTCCTTTGAAAGCCGCAACTTTTGGTGGTGGAATGAAGTCAGTCCGACGAATGGTTTGCAAGATATCGACTGCCCTAGTTTGAAGCCAGAAACTGCTGAAACTGAAGCTGCAACTGCAGAAGTAAAGATTGACTTGCGTGGCCTAGAAGATCTCCTCATCTGAACTACGCTGTAGGTTCATCTGAACCTCCTCTAGAAGCTGAAACTTTTGGTGGTGGAATGAATTCAATACGACTGTCGGTTTGTGAGATATGGTCTGCCCTAGTTTGATAATGAAGCCGCTAATGCTGATGCTAATGATCTAGGGTTTGCTACTGCTGATATCAATCAGATTTATTGTACTATTTCTCTCTGCTGAATTATTGAAGATAAAAGAAGATTTGATCAAAGGGTTTCCCCACACATTGTGGGGTTTGTCCCTGGCTAGCCACCACATCTTGTGTCTCTTGTCTTGGCTTGTTTTCTGTCGATCGTTTAATGTTCTATCTGCACTTTACTTTATGTACATTTGATTGCTAATCGGTGGAATATAATAAGAAAAAGAAGTAAACTGTTATAAGCATAGAACATACCATAACTTAACTTAAGGTAGTATCTGATGTCTATTTGCTAGAGCAATCATCGAATACGAGATTCCTCAATAATCGAAACCCACCTCTGGTTGTCACAGAAAATCACAGTGGTATTCATCATGTGTTCAAAGAGCTCACTAAAGAGCTTCCTCAACTAGGCAGCTTCATACGAGATCATACTTGTAGCTATGTATTTGGTCTCGGTGGTTCTTATAACAACCGACTTCTACTTCCTGCTTATCCATGATATTGAAGCATAATCCAAAGAGAACCAGCACTGAGCAGTGCTCTAGTGTTCCTCCACACTGCCTGCCCAGTCATTATTCGAATAATCATGCAGTTTCATATTTTCGGCAGTGTATCTCAATCCATGAGAGATTGTGCCCTGAAGATATCTCAGAAGATTCTTGGCACCAATCCTGTGAGGCTCAACCAAATATGAGCTCACCATGCTAACTGCAAAACATATGTCCAGACAGAAATTCACCAAGAACAACAACACGAATGAGTTTATGAAACTGAGAGGCATTTCCAAAACCTGGTCCAACATCACTATTATATAACTTCTGAAAGTTAAGATCCTTGAGGTAGTCACAGGCTTGTAGTTTATCATTCCATGTCCAAAACCCAACTCCCTCTTTCTTCTGCAAATGAGAGGGTTTGCACCTGTCAGAAATAGGTCGTCCTCATAAGGTGTCGGTATGAGAGTTCTATCATCCACAACCTTCGGGTAATGGTTTGGATCAGTTTCACTCCTAGTGAATCTCAGCTTCATCAGACAGCTATCAATCCTCTCATACTATGCCCGGGGTGTTTTGCTTCAAGCCATAGAGGTTTTTCTTCCACCTGTATACATGAGATTCCCGATCATGAATCTCAAACTCCTCGGGTTGTTCCAAACCTGTGGACCTGCTGCATGAGGGGAATGGCTTCCTTTGGTACATCTCAGACATGTACTTTCATGCTCTCTCTTTTTTTGAATTCAGGCATCCCTGTCACCATCTGACTCACAAACCTCTGATGCTTTGTGTCAATGGACATGGTCCCCAATGGACCATCTTGCAACTTGATACAAATTGCCAACCCTGAACCCATGAGAAAAAGCATATTTTAAAATTGTATTTTTTAACACGTACCTTTCCATTGATGAATGCCACCCTGAAACCTTTGACTTCCATTTTTGAGATGGACAACAAGTTCTTCTTGTGATCAGGTACACTAAAAAGATTCTATAAATGAATCGAGATACCCTTATTCAATTGAGAGTTGACATTCCCTACACCCTTTCTGGATAGGTGACATCGGCTCCAAGTATAATCCCACGATTGTTTCCATCTCTACCAAACTAGAGAGTGCACCCATCTATCCGATGAAGTGCCTTGAAGCACTATAATCTATAGCCAAATTCCCAAAGAATCTGAAGGAGAGGGCCAATACAAGATAACGCTTCTTTATCTTATCAGAAACAACATTTGATTCTTCATACTTGGGGTTCCTTGATTTCTATGAAGAGTCGGCCATTTCCTTAATGACCTACATTACCTATCATTCCTTTGATCATTGAAGATGTCCCTGGAATGATTTTTATCATCATCAAGCAATGTGTCCCTGCCATTCGGACACTCCTTCGCATAATGGTCGAACTAGTTATCTGCCTTTTCTTCCACCTCGAGATCTAGTCTTCCAATGAAGTGATCTTTAGGTAGGCCATATTCCACTGCGCCATTCTAATAATATTCTCTACTTCAACTTCACCCTTGGTGAATTTGAAGAGGGATGAGGAATCCACTGATCCAACTGTCTTCGGTGATTGCTTTTTCACTCTTGCTTGGGCATTGTCTTCACCTCAGCTCTAATACCATGTTAATTTTATGTATGTTCTACACTTAGAGCAATTTATTTCAATTTTCACAGTTAGCTCCATATTTTTTCTAGATTAGCAATCACATCAGCATTAAAGTAAACTGCAGATAGAACATAAACATATATCGCAGAAGACAAGCCAAGACAATAGGACACAAGATGTGGCACTAGCCAGGTACAAACCCCAATGTGGGGAAACACTTCGTCAATTCTTCTTTTATGTTCTTCAATAGTTTAGCAGAGAGAGAGAGAAAGTACATTTACAACATAAGGCAACACTTTGACTTAGATAAGAGAATAGATCATCTCTACATGAGATCAGTTGAAGACATGCTGCTTCAACTGGTTCTCCAAGGTGACTCCTCCACCTGTCATTGTGTTGCATCTCGTCCATATGTTGCACCTCATCATATTGCAACATCATACCATGTTCTTGAGTTGCACCATGTTGCTTCACTGCTAAGTTGTACACTGTACACAACTTAATGCTCTTAATCATCATGCTGCCCACATCATGTTGTTGCTCTAGCTGTGACTGCTTATTAGATAGGTCACCTTAAACTGTCCTCATGAATAGCCTCATCACTACACTGGTTGGGGCACAAACTCTGTCTGCTACAGCACCCTATTTACACCTGTCAGATTCAACACAGCCTCTTGATTAGGCATAATAGACTGTGGTATTATCTCCCTTCCCAACTGTTGTCAAACGCTGGAATATAAGGCTAGAACTAGCCCCTATACTCACCCAAAACCCACTAAAAAAGGCTCAGTACATCCGCAATGTTTTCTGTACGATCCGCTACCCAAGACAGAGATGAACCTTGCCACAAATGCCCTTACAAACAGCCCAGAAGTAGACTCCTGTAATGTGGCCTTAATGTTGTTCGTTTGCACTTCAAAACAGTCATGAGAATGACCCTAACATCTTTCCCTTCTTCACTGAAGTTACCCTAACCTGTGGCCCTAAGACAGAGACCCTTCTTCTTGCCTTAAGGATCCTTCTCTTTCTATGGATTAGGGCCTTCTTGACTGTGGCTAGATATCTCTTTAGATGACTAGGACTTGCGTTTAAGTCTCCTCTTTACCTGTGGCTAGATCTCCCTTCAAGACTACGATTGTGTTTCCTCTCTAGGACTGCGGTCAGATGTCCCCCTTGACTATGTATAAGGCCCTCCTCGTAGCTGTGGATTAGGCTCCTCTCAACTGCAGTTAGGGCCTCCTTTAGTCAATGGATTAGGGCTTCTTTAGACTGCGTATTGGAGCTCCTCAAGATAATAGATAGATCTTCTTAAATTTGTGGCTATAGCTCTCCTTTGACTGCGGCTAGGGCATCTTCTTCTTTACTTAGGCCAATGTATACTTCTTAGTGTCTCTCCTTCACCAAAACCCAAAGATGTGGAGAGGAGGAGATCACATGAAGAGTATATGTGTGTGACAAATGACTTCAAGTCCTCTTCTATTTATACTAAAACATGGAGGTTGAATAGACATGACTGTTGGGCTTCTAAGCCTACACAAGTTGCTAGCCGACTTGACAATTTGTCCATAATCAAAATAAATTCATATCTTTATAAATACTTATCGGAATCGGATGATCTTTAGATCAATCCTACACCTCTCGATGAGAGGGATCCAGGAAAAATATCACCTACCATAAATAAGATGACCCACATGGAATTTGGCCCTAGTTGCCAATTTTAACAACTTTTCACCACCTTCAGATCCTCAGATCCATTTCTTATGTATTAAGTCCAACATGGGGCCCACCAATTAATATCCAACCCAAGTCATATCTAGGCCTTTAGAGATGTGTTAGTCCTTGCCACTCCTAGACCCCCAGATCCTAGATATCAATCAAGTTTTTAATGTAGAGCAAATAAAATGAAATCTGACATAGGCCATATGTGGGTCATAACAAGGGATGACACCCTCAAAAGTGAACATTTTTAGAAGTAAATTTGGTCGGAGAAAGTTGGGTTGTCACAAAATTGACTACTCCCTGCTAGCCCCAGATCCCTAAAACTCCAAATATCAATTGATTATGATGTGGATCCCACCAAATGAAATCTAGCTCAGGTCATATACAAGCCATAACAAGGGATTATACCCTCGGATGTGAAATTTTCTTAGAAGGAAATCTGGCCTGTGAGAAATTTAGGCTGTCACAAAAGAGACTACTCTCTGCCAGCCTCAGACCCCCATATTTTTGAATTCTACCATCGCCCTAAGGAACAAGGAATATGGAAAGTTTCTAAGGCAAAGTGAAATAGCCCAAACACCACAATTCCTAAAGGACATGGATGAGGCCTTGAAACATGACCCTCAAAGTGCCATGCCATGACAAAAATAAACACATGAACCTTAGCAAGGCCTGAAATATACCAAACTAATTGAGAGATTAGAGCATGGCCCCCACAATTAATTATGAAAACATATGAGACAACCTAACCCTAATTCCTAGAGTAGGTTGGCTAAAATTCTATAGTGAGACAAATCCATAAATCATGTGATTTATAACAACTCATACCATTCCAAAAAATCCACAATATATCTTTCGAAAAGTGAAATATTAGAATATTTCAACTAATATGACCATTTGTCACACCAAAACCATGATAGTGCATAAAATCAGTCTATCAATTTGTTCATGGATTTAGTATTTGCCAACACAATTAAATTACATTCATTAAACTCATGGCATATAAAACATTCTACAAATCAAGGATATAGAAACAGACTACATAATGCAACCATTCATTATAACCATAAGAATGTAAGGTGACCACTAATGAATAAGAAAATGTGTTGGATTTTTTTTTATTATAGCAACCCACGGTTCCAACAAAGACTTTGTTGTGGTCTAGCACAACGTCAACATTTTTTATCTTCTACAAGAGAAGAAAGTTTCACCCAAGGCATGTTGAGACTTGTGTGTGATGATGGGGTTTAGATGGTGATAGAACACATTACATTGGTTAAAATATGCATCATGATCATCAAAATCCATAGATCAATAAAATAATCTTTGCATAAGAGATAAATAAATACACTACATAGAATCTCAAAATTTTTAAAGTGGCCACATAAACATAGACACATCCATTCAGATATAATACACATTCAAGTTTCCTACAATAATCTCCTTGTATCATTATCAGCCTAATAAATATTACATCTACATATTTGCATTAGCTTGCCTAGATCTATCAAGTATCACTCCCAAAACCCATTACAACCATAAAATTATGTAGGAATACAACAAAATTTCAGTAACATAGTGTGAGTCATAATTTCAACAACATAACGGCCTTCTTATGTTGTCTCTCTCTTTTTTCATCTTTCCTTTCATGTCTATATATAGCCTTTATCCCATTGATCTTGTCCAACTTAACCCACACTCACTTAATGAAGTATATTCTAACCACATTGATAAGATCCATGCTCGCTTGGTCCACATTTACTTTATCCTTTCAACTTTAATAGTCCAATACTTCTTTTGCGGACTTGAAAAATTCCAACATAATCACTTGGTCCTCTACTTGTATTTTCTTTTTTTCATTGTTGTCTTCCATCCAAATAAACCAAACTATTTTCAATCTTGCGCAACTTGTTCTCCGCAAACATATTCCGATCAAAATTGACCCCAGAAAAATGAAGGACCCAATAGGCCCTGACCGCAGTCTATTGACTTGCCCTCGAGTCAAAATTTCACTTTTTTGCATGGTCCTTTTTCTACTCAACCAGTGTTGATCCTTCCTATACTTGTGTAGATGTTTCTCCTTCAAATGAACGACCTAACTCCAAAATGACCTTCAACACTTTCCAGGTGTAGTCATCCAATTGATCTTTCCAAGTCATCATCAAGCTAGGACTCTTACTAACAAAATTTTGAGTTGTCTATGCATCTGATTTCTCAGGCCAAGTTGCAAGCAATGCATTCCATTGAGTGTCGACATCTAGATTAATCTCATAGAGGTGTAAATATTTTTCCTAGATAATCGGTTTGAGATCAAAAATCACTTGTTTTTTCTTGTGTGATTCATCTTCCAAGTGAAATAATCTAGGAATCCTTCTGAGATATCTCCTAAAATATCTTATCCTCCTCAGTTGGATCAACAATAGATAGGCCTTAATCCATTAGCTTCTTTTCTTATTCCCACATTTTATAGACTAGTTGATTGCACTTGGCCAGAAGAACTGTCCAATCATAATCATGTTTGAACATATTTTGAGAATATTTTATGTATTGTTGAATCTTGGTGCAAAAACTAGTAACTTTCTCTACAGCCTAGTCAATCTTCTAAATATACTCTGCAGTAGGATTTACAAGTCGCACCTGCAACATAGTAATAGTGCCCTACAAATATTTTTTCTCAACTACAAGAAGAGTCCAGGAATTCTTAAGCAACTCTAAACATTTAATAGGCCCATGGTTCAAAATATCCTCTCGCAACATAGGAATAACATCTGACAATGTTGTCTAGATCTGAATGTCAACAACTTCTTGCTCAGCTTTGTCCTTTTTCCACTAAAGTCAATTTATTTCCTCCCTGACTTGCATGGGTTGTTGCTGTAGTTTATCTCGGTCATGTAATATTTGATTTATTATGTTGGGTGAGTGTAATATTGTTTCCAATACTAGCCCCACATGCTAGGGGGCGATAGCCCCCCTCTACGGGGTCTCGGGCAACGCCCCGAAGAAATTTTCTTTTCGACCCTATGGTAGGTGTGTTACATATCATTTTGTCACTATCCCTATACTCCCCATTCCTTGATCCTGGAGGACCTCTATAGTGACCCTCATGTGTTTCTTGTCATGAAGAACATGTCCTTACATCCCTCTTCATCTGTAGAACATTTCCCTCTTACATCATTTACTAAGAATATTCCTTCAAACTCAATTTTCAAGACCGGTGCTATCACTCAATTTCTTCCTTGCGTCGATATGCAGAGTTTAACACTAGGCCTAGCACTGAACAGCACTAGTAATCCATTCATGACCTGTGCCAACCCTCTTTTCATAAGTTTTTTAAAATGGAGTCGAATCTTCCAAGTCTAGAAGCTTCGTGAACGGAAGTCTAGTAAATGGTTAGTCGATCTAGAGCCGAGAGAGATTGTTTGGGCTCCTTTCCCCTATTAAAATGGAACAAACCAAAAGGGATAATACCTCTCCCATCATAAGAGGATCCCCTCTCTCAAGCTATATAAACTCCTCCTATTCCAACCTCAACTAGCTAATGAAAGGACTAGAATAATCTATAAAATCTTGATAGCCAAAACAACTCTTGAGAGCCTTAACCTTCTAGTTTGTGCTTGTAAAGGGAGAATAAGCATGTAGTTTTTTTTTGGTTTGGAGCAAAGAGGATGAAGTATTGAACTTCCATTGTTTGAGGGTCAATCATGAGATGCTAACAGTGGTGGTGGAACCCAGACACGTCGAAGGAAACCTGCAATGCTAAGGTGAAGGTTGTACTTTCCATTTTGTCATAATAATACAACTGATATTTTGTTTCCTATAACAATTTCATATGCTATTTGGTAGCTTAAGACTCCTTAGCCTTTCAAGTAGGTTGAATATATTGTATTCTATCATGTGTGCTTTGATTTCTTGTCTATTTGTTTCATGTGCTTGATTGACATTAAGGAGTTGATCGTGGGAGCAAATACACAAGGACTTCATCAAAAAAGGATTAGTGATACAAGACATAGGATCTTCTCCATTCTCAATCTAAGGGAAATTATGTTAGGTTGTCTTGTTTATGGATAGACCCTCTCCCCTGGGCTAGAGGGATTGTATCTGTCCATAGAGAGAATCTTCCTACTCCACAAATTGGTAACTCCACTTGGGAACCATCCCTCTCTTTGGATTGTTTTTCATTTCATGATTTGTGACAACTTTCCTCGTTTCACTCTTTCTCTTTTGTGATTTTTAGTTTACGTCATATACTACTTTGATTCTTGAATTTAGAGTGACAAGTCTAGTTTTGGTTTATGGAAAAAAAAAAAAAATCTTTAAATCCCTCGATCAACGTTGTTAATTTTCTAATAGTAGCCTCGATCAGCATGAGTTCCTCTTGAACAGTCGTACCACAACCCCTTATGACAGTTGTTTCTAGTTAGACAGTCACGTCGATGCCTATAGGTTAAAATCAGGGTTTCTCTTAAATCATTGCCAGTGTGTCTTGTCCTCATAGATTATGTTTCTTGGCTTGTTTGCCTTTATTCTCCCTGGCTAGAATGCTTTGTTAGCTTGATTTGTTTGCTTGATTGGTTTGAGATTGCCTTACTTTATTTTTTGATTTTTTGGATGTTTTGTGTTCCTAGGGCATCTAGGTCATTGTACATTCATTTGTTTGTGTGCTCATCAAGTCAAGTTGTTGGTTTGCTGCTTCATGAATTTCATTTTTGGTCCTTGCATCTATCTTTATTTGGTTTCAATTGAACAAGTGAAAAAGTTTTGTTTACTTTTCTCTTGTTGAATATCTCTTTTCTAAGCATAGATCACATTGCTCAGTTTGTTTCGGTTGAATCTTTGCATTCGGTTTGAAAGGATTTCCTTTTATCGTGCTTTTCATTTGATTGATGTTTGGGTGTTTGGAAATGTTCATTGAAATGTTTATGTTAAAGATTCATTTTTGAATTCCATTGAAGAAATTACATCGTTCTAGTTTGATTAATTGATATGTTGCATTGTGTGGCATCATTGCAAGCTAGAATTACATCATCATGAGCATTTGAAATGAAATGAACTTATTTTACTATTAAAAGGACTAGTTGAAGTGAATCTGATAGGAAGAGTAGGAAGTGGAAAGAATTTTCATTATTTTGTTTTGAAAAGCGAAGTAGTGAAGAGTCATCTTACTTTTGGTAGCTTATTTGTTGCATTGATTGTTTTCTCTTCTCTCAATTAGTGTAAGCATTCTTCAAATTAAAAGATTTTTATCTCATATATCTGCACATAAGAGTTTTTCAGGTTACATCAATAGGGCCTAAAAAATGAGACCTAATTTCAAGATAAACCCTTAAAATATATTCAATTAACCTAAGGCACATTTGAAATTAAATGCTCACATTTATAGGTCTAGGCTAGAGACTTTTTCCAGTTTCTTTAAACCTAGCAGTGGTCATTTGCTTCGGCATTAGACAACACTAGTACAAACTTGTGCTCTTTGTATCATCACGTATATAAAGGGAGACCCCAATAGCTTTGAAATCCTTTATCCACAGGAAGCCAAGTTTTCTACCTTGTAAACATGATACACCGAAAACAACATTCGGGGAGATTGCCTGCTC
Organism: Pinus tabuliformis; assembly: GCA_031772625.1. NCBI lineage: Eukaryota > Viridiplantae > Streptophyta > Pinopsida > Pinales > Pinaceae > Pinus > Pinus tabuliformis. The sequence goes on along the minus strand of CM062804.1, from coordinate 573,903,308 downwards.
GTACTTCTCAGTTTGTTTGGATGTATTTTGCAGTTCACAGTTACCTGGTAATCCCTTTTTCTTAGATTATCCTAAGCAGTCATTTTGGTCTTTTTTACTCTTTAAATTTAAAATCTCATTGAGCACTTGTCCTTTCGAGCTCGTTCAAACTGAGAGTGACTAGAGTCATCTTTTTCTCGACTCTTAAAACATGAAAAGGCATTAGTCTGTTTCAGCCTCTTAAAAAAAAATTGCCCACGATGACATTTGTTGGGGCCTTTGTTTTGATTTTGAAAATATTTTGATTAATTTGGCTTGCCAGAGAATGAGGAGGAAACGGGTGGCGGCAGCAATGGTTAGGTTGCGAGGAGGACAACTGGAGGGAAAGTAGGAATAGGTAGTTGTAGGGTGGTTGCGGGGTGGTTGTAGCAAAATGTTAGTGGAAGATAGATGCAACCGAGCGGACAAGAAGGAGGAGTGGCATCCAAGGGAAAAAACAGCCGAGCAGGAATTGGCAGTCCAAGTGGCAGGGGAAATACAAAAGGAGAGACCCGTAAGGGAGATGGGTTGGTTGTTGTTGGTGTTGTGGATGGGATAGTCGGTTGTGTCAATAAAGAACCATAATGCAGGGTTATGGCCAAGCAGGACCCCTGAGTTAAAGAAAGAGCTTGTGAATCTATAAATGGGTATTCCTTGTAATCATCTATGGCAAATGTCGATTGAACTAATATGAAGTAAATTTAGGACTGGTTTCTTAGCATGATGTGTATGGTTGTTTATGATGTGTCGACCCACTTAAAATTTTAAATATCCTGTAAGATTCTTGCATGTAGTAGTTTCTTAGTATTGGATGGTATGATGTTATCTCGATTATGTATGTGATGTTGTTTATATATTATTGGTTGATGCATCCTTGATTCCATGACAAACCCTTCTTAGTTCTGGTCACGGCATGCCTCGGGTGAGACTCCTTACCCCTTGGGTAAGGTGAAAATGTTAGTGTTGTCCTAGACTACAATGATCCATTGTTGGCTCTCTGTGCTTGAACCCAGGGTCTTCTTCCCTGATGAATCTTTTGTGCCAACAAATGGTTCTGTTGTCGGGACCTGAAGCTACAAGAACTAGTTCAGAACATGGTGTCAAGGATATTCAAGAAAGAGATTAGGGATTGGTGGGATCACATAATAGATCAATTTATAGCAGAGCAAGCTATCCAAAGGAATCAACCGATCGGAAAAGTTAGTGAATAAATTTTATATGCTGAGGGTGCTAATGACTAGTATAATATCTTCTTGTGTAAGTTCCCATAAGACTTGTATAATTGGTTAAAAAGGTTGAAAGATCAGAATCAGTCAGGGGGGCCAATGTCATCTCGCTGTAATTGGACTCCCTCAGACATCATATCACTCCAACAGTTAGAGAGTGAGCTGACTAGAGCAGTCGATTTTTTGGTAAAGAATACAGTGGAAGGGTATATAGTCAAGTTTTCCACCAAAATTTATCAATCTTTCTCGAAGGTAGAAGCGATGTTCAGGTCCGGATTAAGAGGAAGGTTTATGAGGGAAGTGTTGTTGTGGATTAAATGTTCATGGTAGAAGAAGGACTACTTCCCTCACCTACTGCGGAGATGGTAGCGTAAAACCCTAGTATTGGGGGAAGGACCTAAGGGGAGAATGCTACCAGTTGGGGAATAGGGATGTTGCTGAAGGAATGGATGTAGAAGGGTTGTGGAAAGCTAGAGATGTTAGGGCACAGAGGAGAGCATTGTTAGCTGACAAGTGGCAAGTGAGAGTGGTTCAGACTCTGAAGAAGAGATAGATGGGACCCCACCAAGTAGGAGTGATGTCAGGTAAACCCCAAGAGGAAGGGGAAGGGAATGAGGATGCAGGACAAAGCAAGATTGGCAACTGGAGAGATAGGAGCCAAGATGATGAAGAGGATCCTTTCTTATAGGTTGCGGGAAGGATAGTGCAAGAAAAAATGCCGAGTAGTTACAAAGAGGAAAGACAAGAGGATAGGGGCAGCGTCATGAGAAGATTATTTTCCAAATGAGAAGCATCCACTAGGAGTCAGTAATAATACCCCCAAGGTAGGTAGTATTCCACCTGACCTTCCCCTAGTACCTTACTGTAATCCAGAGAAATTTGTTATTAAATTAGCCAAGGTGATACAAGTACACAGCGTGCGCGAGAAATATAAGGCCAATTTTAATATAGGAAATAACAAAGGAACTGGGATTGCAAGGATCACAACAACCTAGGAACAAGGGGTTCGTGTTATTAGTGCGTACCCAAGTAAGCATGGCATGATCTTTTACCAGATATCTAGAGTCTTAGGGGAGGGGAAACGAAGACATGGAACAACACTGGTATCTCTGCGAAGCTATTTTGAGAGCATGACAAATTCGAGACAACGTCAAAATAGTTGAGTTCCAGACCACGATGAGGGAGAGAGCTCTACGTTGGTTTATAAAATGGGCGGAAAAAAACCAGAATCCCACGATAGATGATCAAGAGAGAATTCATACATGAATTCAAAGTACCTTAGACTAACCAACAAGGACTATCAAAGCTGTGGGAAATCAAGCAAAAGGAGGGCAAAATTTCTTAGGAAATCATGCAAAGGTTTAAGGATGTCATTGCTAAGCTGAGTTACACTATGGATTTGAATCATCAGCGAGACTGGTTCATCAAGGCACTCATGCCCCTCACTAGAATGCCACTGACGCAACAGAAAATTAGGACTCTCCAAGATGCTTTGGAGCAAGCGTCATGCATAGAGGCCATGGCTAGATATCCTCATGAATATCAGGGAGGGATGAGTTTGCAAGATCCGTCAATTGTGGGCCTTCAGAATCAGATCACAACCTTAATGGAGAAATTGAAGGATCTTCAACCAGTATGGCTAGCCAAACCCAACGTATGGTGCACACATTGCATGGTGGAAGTACATGTCGCGATAGAGTGCCTAAGGTTGTGGGGAATTAATCATATGGGTGGGGGTTGCAGGATCATTGGGGACCCCATTAACCTTAGGAGTTGTGGTAGTAGGAGTGCAAGGAGTTTTTCCTAGACGAAACAACTAGGAATATTGTGAGATCTGTAGAATGTATGGACATATACCATGGATGTGCATGATACTGTAGAAGTACTCTAATGTCCCTAATAAAAAATATTGTGAGTTTTATGCATCCACAACACATCACACTGACTAGTGTCAAGCACTGGATGCTCTAGCAAAATGGATGGATAGGTCGACGTTCAAGATTAATGAATCCAACCAGGGAGGAAGAGGAGGAAATGGGAGAGGAGGAAGAATGGGAGGAAGAGGCCCCATAAGGTGTTACAACTGTGACCAAGAGGGACATGTTGCCAAGTAATTCCCTCTCCCTAGGAGACCATGGTGTTCAGAATATAGAACTAATACTCATGCCACGGAGGATTGCCTGGAACTCACTGCAAAGTGGGAAGAAAGGAAAAGACAAAGGGGGGCTAACTTGGTTAACGTCAAACCTCATACTAACGACGGTATTCGCACAACCAATATCAATATAGTTACAAGAGGGGGAAAGAAGACGAGGGAGGATCGTAGTATGGTGGACCCACCCTTGATCATTAATGCAGCATCCCCAAAGAAATCATATCAACTTGAGCGACAAAAACAATATTATCACAAGGCAGCTAAGCTATTCGAGGGGATGACTGAGATGAAGGAAGATCAGAGACAGAATGGCCACATGCTCAATAGTAATCATCCGATTGAAGAGTGGTTTAAATTATTCTTGCAGATCGTCAAAGATGAATACATGTTAAAGGAGTTGTGGAAAAGTTTAAAGGTAGCATTATCAGTGGAGGAAGGGGAAGCAGAACGATCATCTACCAACCTACTAGAAAAGCATACCAGAAGAGTGCAGAGAAACAAGAAGAGAAGTGGAAAGGAATTACGAATTAATGCTCAGGTTGTGGGATTCCAAATCAGGGACACGATGCTGGACCTGGGATCGGATGTAAACATCCTTCCTAAGAAAACATGGGAGGCAATGGGGAAGTTGCAATGAGGAAAGGAACTAAGAATGGAAAATGAGTATTGTATCCTACCCATTGGAAGGCTAGAAAATGTAGAAGTAGATGTGGTGGGGGTGAAGACGCACACTGAATTCGAAGTGATCGACATAATGGGAGATAAGGACCCATACCCGACGCTCCTTGGGATTGACTGGGCTTATGAAAACTATGTTGTCATCAACCTAAAGAAAGAATTGATGATTTTCGAAGCAGAAGGAATGAGAGTGATCCAACCCTTAGACCCTTATCAAAGACCCAGGTTCACATAACCTGTAGATGACAGGGACAAGCCAGGAATGCTATACATACACACTAACAACAGGAAAAAGGGAAGATTACATAAATCCTACTGCAGGAGGATCCGTCGGTGGGAGGAGTATTCAAAACTCGAAGACTGGTTCGGAATCTGCGTGGGATGCATGGAAGCAAGGCAGATATGAACTTAATACCAGACATTGTGAAATGATAGGTTGGATCATTTGGATAGGAGCATAGGTAAGCAACTACCCCAAGTTCCATGAAATTGAATCAGTGGACATCTTCTTGAACAAAGTAGACATAGAAATGAGGGAAGACCAAAAGATTCCATTGCTTGATATCGCGCTCCTGGCCACACCAGCAAGATGGTGGAGAATCTATATGGGAAATATGATAAATTGATTTTAATCAAATATGACCTTATGGATTGCTTCTAGTTCCCGACTCTGAAGAGAGAAGTCTACATAGAAAAATACAGAAGGAAGATGGCACCAGAACCTCTAGAGCTAGGGAACAATTCAGGGAATTACAGAGGTCGACATTAATCAACCTAAGAAGCTTACCGATTTTTGGTACTCAGTTCACTGCCATGCAATGTACAAAACTACTGGCCAACAGAATTCATGGGAGGTCCTTATAAGAACGTAGTACCCAATTCATGTAGACGATATTCATCGTCTAATAGGGTTGTCAACCAGCAAGAACGTAGTAACCACAGCATTCCAGGTAGGTACTAAAAGAGCTAAGAAGTAGGGCAAAGAGGACTACTATGCAAAATATGGAATGGAATGAGGTGGAAGAGGAGAAAAGATTGATATGATAACCAAAGTTGACATCAGATTTTCCTAATACATCATAGTAGGGAAAACTATGAGACACTTCTCGAGAAATGAATGCACACTGGATGAAATTTCAGCTGTGGAGCATTGTTGCAACGAGGAGGTACTCAACTGGTTTAATTTTGTTCTCAACAAACTCTTTGAAGCATGTGAAGATGTTTATAGGCGGAGTACCAATTTTCTGTTTGGGTACATTCTAATCTCTGGAAATGTGGAAATGGAGGCCGCCAAGAGGGAGAGAAATGATGCCTATCATGGAAGGATAGTCATTAGCACTTCGGTATGAACCTTGGAGAGTGTCGGGGGATCCGAGCACGAAGGAAGTAAATGAAATGGCTTTCAAAGAATGGTATGAAATGATACTAATTGCAGTAAGGTCGACGCAAAGGATACCCAAAACTCTGTTAGATGGTTTTTCTGAAGAAGCATGATTCAAAGCCTCGCCTGGCACACCTACCATAGACCATGTGCATCCATCCTGAAACATTCAAGATGAGGCCATAGAAATTCGTTCTGACTGAAGCGGCACTACATAGTGAGCTGGGATCATGGCTAGGGGTGGCCTGCGAGATTATTGATGGGAAGTAAAATATCTATTCGGGGCCTTAAAGCCACAGGAGAAAGAGGGAGATGTAGCAGAAAGTAGTAGAAAGAGACTAGCCTAAGATGACCTTCAACCGATGGTGCTTCAAATGGAGGAGAAAATGTTTGCGCTGAGGCAGACAATTGCAAGTTTTGATGGGAAATCAAGTGAGAATAACCAGCCCTTGCAATTTCAAGGTTCCACTATGTTTTCACCCATTGTTACATCTTCGTTGGCCATGAAACTTCCCACTGGGGTTGCTCGCACTCCATCCCAGCCAACAATACCCAAGCCCAAGAAGAAATAAGTTATCCACAACCCAGCTATTAAAAAGTTGAGAAATGCTCCAACCATTCAAATTGTTGACCTTAGTGATGAGATCGGACATTTAGTCTCTACATCCATGATAATTGAAGAAATTCCACCCACCACCTCCACCGTCTTACATCAATCATGGGAATCTTCCCCGTACACCGCCTCCACTTCCATGACCCTATTAGAAACCCTCCCTTCCAGCAGAAAATGAACAACTATAGAAATGGAAGTTGAGTTAGCAGAATAAGCGAAGGGCACCACCTCTGCTAGCAGCACCTTGAAAACATCACTAGTATCTCTTCTCTTTGGGTCGGACCCACCACAAAGGAAAATCCCAAGCACAACTATTCCGGAGGAGGAAAGGGATGAATTGTACCAGCCACTTTTTCCTATAAATTTCCTGGTGGTCCCAAACCCTAACATTGTTCCCCCTACTCCCCAGTTCACCCCACAGTCACAACCCGTTCATTCGCCCGCCTCCCACTTCGAGAAATCCATAGCCAATAGCCTACCCATACAACAGCATTTTATAGAATCCAAAACAATGCAAGCCGACACACTATAGCACTAGTCGTTGACACAGTTATTTGCATTCATATAACAAGCAGCACATAGGGCCAAGAAGATCCATGATGATCTATCCAAAGAGCACAAGTAGTAGAGACAGCAACTGCAGGAGGTTATGGAAGAGTGAGATCACCTGCGACGGGAAAATACAAATTTACAAGCACAGATTGACCAGGTCACGCAAAGATTCCAATCATTATGGCCAACGATCCTTGATGCGAACATGGAAGCCCAGAGGATATCACAACCTACACACTGGTGAGCTGTTGCAACCATATCCAAGCAGCATGCTCGAATCTAGTAGCCACAAATGCTGATATGAGAAAGAAATTGGACATGAGAAGATTAGCATTGCCAGACCCAATCGAGATATACACGAGGATAGTCGAGGGCAAGATCTGAAGTAGAAGCAAAGAAAAAAGCACTCACTGGCGCACTTGCAAATGGCTATGTCCTGATGGACAGAGTCCATGATTGGACATGATGCCTCGCAATGAAAAATCATCTGGTGTACCCCAATAGAGTAGATATAGGTATTGTTTACCAGCACCAAGTACTGCATGGATTTTTTCCACCTTCAGCAGATTAATGAACAGATCTCTGCAATCCAAGTGCAGGTCGATCAGATCGAGGAAGAGTTAGCAAGAACCAAGAGGGTGATCAGAGACCTGTGCCCACTGGTCCATCTACAGGTTCTGGCACTAAAGGAGGTTTGCAACACAAGCAGAGAATAATAGGACAATCTACAAATTCAACAACCAACTGATTTAACGTCTAATACGTCTGAGGACTTCAATCAATGGGCTGACACAATCCTTGCCAGATTGGAACCCGCCCTCCAGAAGTACCAAGAATTCTGAGAGAAAACCACAGCAGTTGTTTCGAAGTTGGAGCCTTCGTTTAAAAAAGGAGAGAAGCAGAAGGAGGAAAGTGCAATTGGAGCACATGCCACCCTGCAAGTGTTGAACGGAACAAAGGAAGCACCATCCCATCAGTGAGAAGAGTCAGCATAACCAACAGCGCAGCCATCAACTGGAGCACCACAGAGACACTGGCTAAGATAGAAATTAATTGACTCAGGGACGAGTCAAAGAATTGTGTTCGGGGCCTGTTGGATTCTTCATTTTGATTTTGAAAAGACTTTTATTAGTTTGTGTTGCCAGAGAACGAGGATGAAATGGGTGGCTGCAGCAATGGTTAGGTTGTGGGGAGGATAGTTGGATGGGAAAGCAGGAACAGCCAGTTGCAGGGTGGTTATGGAAAAGTGTCAGTAGAAGATAGAGGCAACTGAGTGGACAAGAAAGAGGAGTGGCAGCTAAGAGAAAGAACAGCCGAGCAATAACTAGAACTCCAGGCGGCAGGGGAAATACAAAAGGAGAGACCCGTAAGGGAGATGGGTTGGTTTTTGTTGGTGTTGCAGATGGGGTAGTCAGTTGCAGAAAGAAAGAACCAAAATGCAGGGATATGGCCAAGCAAGAGCCCTGAGTTAAAGAAAGAGCCTGTGAATCTATAAACAGGTATTCCTTGTAATCATCTATGGTGAATGTCGATATATTATGTAATAGTCTTCTGTTGAACTAATATGAAGTAAATTTAAGACTGGTTTCTTAGCATGATGCATATGGTTGTTTATGATGTGTCGACCCACTTAAAATTTTAAATATCCTGTAAGATTCCTACATGTAGTAGTTTCTTAGTATTGGATGGTATGTTGTTATCTTGATTATGTATGTGATGTTTTTTATATATTATCGATTGATGCATCCTTGATTCCATGATGAACCCTTCTTAGTTCTAGTCACGGCACACCTTGGGTGAGACTCCTTACCCCTTGGGTAAGGTGATATTTTCAGTGTTGTCCTAGACTACAATGATCCATTGTTGGCTCTATGCACTTGAACCCAGGGTCTTCTCCCCTAATGACTCTTTTGTGCCAACAACATCACATTCCTGATAGTTTTATTCTAGACCACATTGTGAGTATATCCCTACTATATTTTAAAAACCTTGAAATTTATATCTCTTCTCTTTTGTTCAGACAAAGTCATCGTGGTTGAACCATCAGGTTTGCCTCATTCCTCTTACTCTCCTCTATCTGGAAGGTCATCTGGATAAAATTTCCCTAAACTTCCGCAGTCGCTTGTGGATCAAGTTGTTGAACTTGGAATTGTTCTGAGTATTCAACCTTTGTCTTCTCATCCGCCTCCGTTAGATATTGGTTCACCTTATGAATTAGGCCCAGAATCCCCTGATAATCCTATCCAGACTCCCGAGAGTCTGAAGACTTTTGATAGCCCACAAGGAATAGTTACAGACCCTTTTTTGGTATCTCCAGAACATCCTTATAGTCTGTATGATTAGCTAGGTGTTTCGTTGGAGTTTTCTCTTTGTTCATCTTCGACTTGTCACTGTTGTTTTTATGGAGTCAAAAGGTGAAATTCCACTCTCCTCTCTGAGTCAATCAGAAGTTTCTACTACTCACACTCCTCAAGTGGGTGATGAGCAGGCATATGAGTTCCCTCCGGAAGGTTTCCCTTATTTAGGAAGCATCTCATCTAGCATTTATCCTGAGTTTAGTGAGCCCTTATTGCCACATGGTTATACCTCTCTTCCCTCTGGAAGGTTTCCCTTATATAGGAATCATCTAGTCTAGCGTTTATCCTAATTTTAGTGAGCCCTTATTACCGCATGGTTATACCTCTCTAGCTTAGATGGTTTCTAGCACTCCTAGTGCCTCATCATTGTATCAGAATCCCATATGGTCTTCTAGAACCATGGCTACATCAGGTCCATTCGTTCAAAATGTGACCTCTCGACCGATTGTACAAACTGCAGGCACTTCAGTTCTGGTTCAACCTACCATTCCATCTCAACTTGTTTCGTTGTTTCAACAGACTCTTCTGGTCCAAACAACTGTCTCAAGTAAGGTCTAAGTAAGTTCTTCTACCCCTCTAGTGATTGGATTGATTATGCCACCACCTGGGGGGAAAGATCTAAATATCTCTTTGATGGCAGGACGAACCAATGTGAGTGGATCACAAACTCACATGGTTGGAACGAATCAACCATTCTACAGTGCTATTCCTAACCCTGTTAATCCATCCGGGTCAGGTAACATCCCATACCAGTAGCCATACATGGCTCAGGTTCCATTCCAACTGGATTATGTTCCATATGGTTCACAAGCCTTGGTTACCCCTCCTTACATTCCTCAAGTTGGACCTTATGTTTAACCTGGCCAATCCATTGTGCCTGGTGGATATGGCCAGATTCAATTCGGGAAATATCCAGGAACTGTCCAGCTATCTTTGCATCAATAAGGGAAACCTTCACAACAGCAAGGGCAAGCATTGTAGTAGCAAGAACAACTGCTACAACCACATAAGCAACCTTTGCAGCCGCAAACACAATTTGTTCAACAACCCTCCAACCTTCGTCCTCGCAAGACCAGCCTTTGTAGCAGCCACAAGGTTATCCTTCGCAGCACCAAAGTCAACCTTTGCAGCAGCAGGCCATATATGCATATCAGTAAGGTCATCTCGTTTAGGCCCAAGGTCAACTTTTGCAAGGTCAAGGTCAACCCATGCAGCAGCAGGTTCAAAATCCTTATGTACAGGGGCAGCAGGTTCAAAATCCTTATGTACAGGGGCAGCAGGTTCAAAATCCTTATGTCAAAGGGTAGCAAGTTCAAAATCCGTATGTCCGGGGTCAGAAGTTTCAAAATCCTTACATCCAAGGTCAACAAGCTCAATAACCTTTTAACCCATATGCATATCAATGGCCTATGGCAAGAAAGTATCAAGTCTACCCAGGACATAATCCTCCCTACGGGCAAGGTAACCTACACTAGGGGAAAAATCAGATTCCATATGGACAAAATCCTCCACTGTGGGGGAAAATTCCTTATCAACAAGGATGGATTCCATAGTTCGGGTCTACTCCAAGGCTCCAAATGCCTTTTAATACGCAATTGTCATTTTTGGCCACATTGGAACTCTCGGATGTGTCAAGGCTCACTAATTATCCTATCCTTCATTCACCTTACTGGCCTCCAATCCCAATGAAAGTTCCGAGCGATCACCCCAAATTTAAGGGAAAAGTAGAGGATCCACAAGCCCACGTGACGACATATCACCTCTGGTGCTCCTCCAATTCATACGTTGATGATTCTATCTGTCTCTAAATTTTTCAAAGAACTCTCACAGGGGCTGTAGCAAAGTGGTACATCGAATTGCCTCGAGGTACCTATAGTGACTTCAACTCTCTTGCTATGGCTTTCCTCACTCATTTCCAGCTGTCAGTTCACTATGAAACTGGCACCTATCTGCTTACGTCCCTTAAGCAAGACACCACGACCCATATCTCTGATCACATCCACGAATGGAGACATCGGCATCACTTGATCAAGTTTGAAATTGTTGATCAGTTGCTGAAAAAATGGTTCACCAAATCATTCGTCAACCCAATTGCTAGGGACATAGCTATGGGTGGGTGTGTTACAGAGGAGCAAGCCATCACTCGTTCCCAATATTTGGACCTAGTCTACTCGCAATCTGGTATATTATATGAGATGCTACTCGATGCTCCAACACCATCATTCGATCTGACAGCATCAAAGTCTCCAGCTACACCACATGTTGATGGATTAATTATTTTCGTGTCTCAAACTCCTGTGAAATATTCTCCCAAGTAGGAATCGGTCTCGAACACAGGTTCCATTGATCCCTCTAGAAATTCACCTAGCCCTAGTAAAACCTCTGAGGTTCATGTTGTCCAGTCTACCACAGCGGAAAAAACCTCTAAGGGTAAAAAGAAGGACAAAGGCAAGGCCAAAGCCAATGCCACGAAACAGGGCCCTCCTAAATATTTTCCTGGCGATGCTTCTCAAGGAAATCCAGAGTATCCATGCCTCATCTGTGAGGAAGATCATTACACTAAATATTTTCCCCGATGATATGAAGTTAGTCGCTTGCTAAAAGGGACCCCGAATATCTTAAAAGAACCCTTTCCATCCCAGAAAACCCAAATGGTAGACCAACCTCATTCTTCCGCAAGTTCCTAAGTGTTTATGATGACTACGCCTACAAATGTGGCCACCATATCTAAAGATTATCAAACCCCGATGGCAGGGAAAGAGAGTGAAAGTACCCCTTCCTCCTTTGTCTTGTCAAACTTCGGTCCTCTCCATATAGAGTGACATAATCCTGATTCCATTGTCTGACCACCCTCTCGAGGTGTGCTACAAAAGTCCTCGTATAATCCAAATGCTCGAGCTTCTCAACACTACAATATTGTTGAGGATTTAGCTCAAGTGCCATCAGCCATGTCTGCGCTCAAGGCCCTTCAAAGTTTTCCCTCTTAGTGAAAAGCATTATTGTCTACCATCGAAGGTGTTGATCCATCTGATTCCAATCTCATTTTATTTTATCTGGAAAACCATGTTCCGCCCTTACCCCATCAGATTACCTTTCTCATTTAGGTGATCATTAACGAAAAGACAATTCACAGAACCATCATTGATGAAGGTGCCTCTACGTGCATCATGTCTATGTCTTGTTTGAAGGAAATCATTTCTCCTACCATGAACTAATCACCTAACACGTTGGAAGCCTTTAATGGACATGATTCTGGACCATTCGGTGTCCTTCCTAATCTTTTCATTACCTTGGAAGGTAAGATAGTTAATGTCGAAGTAGAAATTGTTGATGCAAATCTTATCTATAATCTTCCAATTTGGTGGAGTTGAACCCATGCTATGCATGTTGTAGCCTCCTCTCTTTTCCACGTGCTTCGTTTTCCTCATTAAGGGTAAATCATCACAAACGATCAATTGTCTTTCTTTGCTTCCTCCTCCTCAGATGGCAATTTTCCTTACGTGAATCATATCGGTGCTCCATATGAGAGTGTGGGGGCTGGACTTTTCAAAGATCCTGCCTTAATGGGTATTTTTCCTCTCCCACCTCCACATGTTGCCTCAGTCAACATGATTTCAGTTAAGTCTGATCCTTGGATCATTCCTCCTCTTGATCAAGTTGATTCATGGGGTGATGTCATGTCGTTAAGCCCTGCCGAAATTAATTATGTGGAGATTGTTTCGGCTTTGGCCTCAGTATCTACTGATCACACTACTTTGGGTACGTCTCTTGACGTGTATTCTCAATCTCCTTGGCTTGGTTCTTTAGATTCTTTCGATCCCTTAATCGAGACATTTCCTACTGACGAAAGTATCATGTAAATTATGTCTCTTGAGGAAGTGCCCTGAATGATACTCATCATCATTACTCATTCTTACCTGGCTCAGAAGTCATATATACCTGTCTTGAGAAGTTCTCTTCTAGTTTCCTGACCTAACCACTTTAGATGCCTATCATGACCCATGAAGTCTGGTCAGAAGGGAGTATGGGTGAAACTCCGGTTTTCCTCTTTGTTGATTGATTACACAAGTCTGAAAATGGACTCCATAAAAAATTATCATGCATAAGTCATCTCACGTGATTACTTATGTACATAAGTGTGTTATTCATTTTTGTACAATTTGGTTTGGTGTGTTTTTTCAAGCAGCTTTCCTGCTTATTATTTCTTCACCTGCTTTGCAGATGTCTGTGACTCCTTATGTCAGTTTTGCTGATGGTGCTTGTCGTAGTACCCGGAATCTATCATCTACATCATGGGCTATTTATGACCCTCATGGTGATTTGGTTGATCTTCAAGGTGTTTTTTTAGATCAAACAACTAATAACATTTTTGAATATAGCGTAGTTCTCGAACTCTTGTCAGAAGTCGTTTCTCTCGACATTCGAGAAATGGTAGTAAACCTTGATTCGCAACTTGTTGTTCTTCAGCTCAATGGGCAATATTTTGTCAAAAACCCTCAGTTATTGAGAATATATTTGTGTATTCGTCTCTTGGAAAGAAATTTTGATTATACCACATATCATCACATTCCTAGGAATATGAATACATTAAAGGATACATTGGAAAATTATGTTTTAGACAAACATTTACGCAATATGTGAAAAACATTGTATCATAGTAAACAAAAAAAAATCATATATATGTCAATAATGTTTGAGTGTAATACATCAAAATCCAAAAAATAATATATGTGTTCCAAGTACATTCATGGCTCGCAGGACTCAAAATTGTAAATGAAATTATGGACTACTCTACGTGATGATCATGATAACATGTTACTGCTCGTACTACATGAGTCAGTAATTGACAGATCCTATTCAACATTCCCACCGTGTGCTGCTGGTAATGGCGAGGAATGTCCTCGATCCGTGCATACTCTGGAATCCCTCTCGTCAGGCCCTCCAGATTTTGAGCAATCTCCTCTTCGTTTTCCACTCCTTCCTGATAAGGAGTGACATCGAACTGTCAATCCATGTGACTAGCTATAGGGGAAATCCCTACTGGTCTCTCTGGTCCAACGTCTACAATTACAAGTCAAGGTGTCATGAATACACATATGCAAAAACAATAAAAAAACCAAAAACGGAATTTTTTTGCTCACCTCCATCATCAAATTCTTCTCCCTCTGGGAGTGGCATGTTAGGATCACCATGGAAGTCGGTCCCATTGTACGTCCAATCCTCCACGATGATCAACTATCGTCTGGGCCACACAAAGAAGGCAGGCCTATAGGACATCTGTTGGACCCTCCAAATCTAGGCATTAGCTCACTCCATCGGACCATATATGGATCTCATGGTACTAGAGGGTTCACCTCCACCATCTGGTAATGGAACAATGGGACCTGTTCTAAGAAGAAGGTCACTAAGATGGAGCCATATCCAAATTTCCTCAAGTTTCCTGTTTTTCATTTGGATAATTTCTGCTTCATGTTCACCTTCATTGCTTCTGTCCAGTTGAAGACAGTGGGTGCCATGCAGTCCACAACATATTGGAAGAATGATTTGTTGGACTTGTGTAGTGCTTGAGCCCTAGCCACTCAGTTGATGGTCAAGAGTATTACCTTTAATACAAGATCATTTATGGTCATGATGTCAATCTTGTCGCTTGTAGATTTCAGAGATCTCGGGCAATGTTGGGCAAGAAGCATGTTTACACTCACCCCAATAAGCCTGCCTCCATACAATTGGACTGGTTCCCCTCTGCAAGACAGTTCAGTAATGAAGTAAATGTCTAAAGTCTCCAACTCCAACTCTTGGTCATGGATTACAAATACCTCCCATCTAGTGTCCCATAGACTAATTAGGTATTGTAATATCTCAGGTTGAGCCCGTAGGTCCAGTGTCAGAAAGAACATGAGGAGCCCATAGTTCCTCAATGCATCTAGATAGTTTGGATCTTCCAAGGACATTTGATCTATTCTTTCATGCTCACGTTCTTTCCACTCAATCACCATCTTTTTTCTTTGATTCACCTGCAAACACCCACATTTAACTTAACATCAGTTTTTGAAAGGGGAATTTCTAATTTAAAGTAATTAATTTGGGCAAAATTCACAAAAATCTAGTTCTCTGCACCAGCGCGACTGTTTTTTAAATAGGTGCTCCAATGCCACAAGACCCCATGCTAAAATCCCATGATCAGCATGGTCCCATGCCCGAAACCCGGGCTGACCATGGGAAAATGTTTTTTCTAAAAATCCCTAAAAATACAGTTAAATGTGTAAAAAATAGGTATCAATGCAAAGATTAGGGCCTTGGCTCTTACTTGCAACAAACGGTTCGACGATCGGCTTCTTGCATCCACAGAAATCTGCTCCTGAATATTTAGGGCACAAGTGGGTAAAAATTGCTCCAAATGAGGTAAATGGTAAAAATGTTTTACTTTTTTCCCTTTTTATAAGATTTTTGCTATGTTTTAGGGTTTTAAAAAGTATTTTTCGCCATTTTTCTTAGAAATGGATAATGCATTTGCTTCTTGTGCAGTGACAAGTGATGGTTTGCCAGTGATGATGCAAAACTAGAGTCGTATTTAAGCTCTTTTCCCAACTCATAAAAAATAAAATGAAAATATTGCCGAGTATTTTTCCCTTTTTGACTCGTTAAAGAAAATAAAAATAGGGAGTCTGCTTTAAGCTCTTTTCCGACTCTCAAAACACGAAAAGGTTTCCGATTTCTTGTCATTTTGACCTCGTAAAACGGTTCCGATATGTCATTTACCCTGTATAAGTTTACCCCTTTTTCGGGCTGGGATAAACTATTTACGAAAAAGGTACTCCTTGGCTGACATGGTCAAGAGGTTCTTTCGAGTATTGTTTTCTACCTTTTCAGGCTCGAGAGACAACTTTACGAAAAGGGACCTTTTGGAGTTTTCTTTTCCATGTCTTTTTCAAACTCTCTAAACATGAAAAAGATATCGAGTTTTTCCTTTGTCGAACTCGTTAAAATTTAACGACATCAGATTCGTCACCATGACGGACCAAGCTTCTCCTTCCTAGGGCTCGTTAATCTTACTAGAAGGATGGACATTTATTACAAGCATATGATATCCCCTTCAAGCTTGTGATAAAAAATAATTTGGGTACTTGCCAAAAATGGTGGGGGAAAATGGAAATTTTTTACCAATTATGTCGACAGCTTGTCACTCTTGGACATGACACTCTTCTACTTCATGTCGGGTTGGGATATCCTCACTTCATCATTGACCTTCCTGGGTTTGGGCCATCCACTTTTTTCCTTTCCATTTGATACCTGCCATGTCATCATGACCTCTGATCCTATGGATCCAAAAAACCAAAATCCAAAGACGTGTCGCCAATATGTTCAAGAGTTAATCCTTCTACAGTTTACACTCATTCCCGATTCTATGTATCATCCATAATCATTGCATCCCCTTGTCTTGCGTCAATGATGTGGGATACATCATGGCCCTCCTTCGACAAAGTCACTTCCTGTCAACTTCAACTCATTATCTAGGAAGTTTGCTGAGAGACTCCCTTCCAGTACCTTAGAGTTTGCATGCATTAATGACAAGTTGTTCACACTCGATGAAAAGTTCTCATCATTTGCTTTTGATTGAGTGACTTCACGGGTGTTTGAATTCAGTTCCTTATTCACACTCCATGAATTTTGTTGCTTGTACCTTGAGATCCATTGTCATTATTGGTGGTTTCTCTTGCACTTGTTAACGGTTCACATCATTGACTGCTAATCAAGAGACTTTCTAGCATGTTTGACTTTGACACATCTATTCACTTGCTATAATTTGTACTTTGATCGGGTCGTGTTGGAGCACAAGACCCTGGGCTCAGATTACAAAATTCTAGGTTACAGGGTGATGTGACATGAGCATGCTTACATATATGTCTCTTTCAAATGGATGGTTGAAACCATACCTTGGGTTAGATATGATCCTTCTTACTGGATGGTTGGGCCCATAACTTGGATCCATTTACATGATCTTTTTCTGGATGGTTGCGTCCATACCATGATTCATGTATATTTTATTAGAGATTTCATTGTTGTATATGTATCTATGCTTGCTTGCAGTTTTTTCGATGACAGTTTCCGGTTCCATGCATCTACTCGTAAAGCATTTCACCCCTCACTCTTGTTTAGCCTTCATGCTTTAGGGGGCATCTATTACACGACATTTTGTCAATGTCACTATACTCCCCGTTCCATGATCATGGAGGACCTCTATAGTCACCCTCATGTGCTTTCCTATCATTAAAAACATGTCCTTACATCCCTCTTCATCTACAGAACATTTCCCTCTTGCATCATTTCCCAAGAATATTCCTTCAAACTCAGTTTTCAAGACTGGTGCTATCACTCAGTTTCTTGCTGGAGCTGATTTGTAGAGTTTAACACTGGGCCTAGCATCAAACAGTGTTGGTAATCCATTCATGACCTGTGTCGACCATCTTTTGGAAAGTTTTTTAAAATGGATTCGAAGCTTCCAGGTCTAGAAGCTTTGTGAACGGAACTCTGGTAAATGGTTAGTCGAGATAGAGATGAGAGAGATTGTTTGGGCTCCTTTCACCTATTAAAATGGAACAAAACAAAAGGTATAAGACCTCTCCCATCATAAGAGTATCCATTTACCCTCTCTCAAGCTATATAAACTCCTCCTTTTCCGACCTCAGCTAGCTAATGAAAGAGCTAGAATAATCTGCAAAATCTTGATAGCTAAAACAACTCTTGAGAGCCTTATCCTTCTACTTTGTTCTTGTAAATGGAGAATAAGCTTGTAGTTTTGTTTGGTTTGGAGCAAAGAGGAAGAAGCCTTGAACTTCCATTGTTTGAGGGTGAATAATGAGATGCTAATAGTGGTGCTAGAACTCGGACATATCGAAGGAAACCTGCAATGCTAAGACGAAGGTTGTACTTTCCTTTTTTTCATAATAATACAACTGATATTTTATTTCATATATCAATTGAATATGTTATTTGGTAGCTTAAGACTCCTTAGCCTCTTAAGTAGGTTTAATATATTGTATTTTATCATGTGTGATTTGGTTGCTTGTCTATTTGTTTCAGGTGCTTGATTAACATTAAGGAGCTGATCGTTGGAGAAAAGACACAAGGACTTCATCAAACAAGGATTGGTGATACAAGAGGTAGGATTTTATCCATTCTCAATCTAAGGGAACTTATGTCAAATTTTCTTGTTTGTGGCTAGACCCTCTCCCCTGGGCTAGAGGGATTGTCTTTGTCTGTAGAGAGAATCTTCCTACTCCACAAGGTGATCAGACCTACCTATGGCTTTGTGCATGGTTTTCTCACATTGTTTTAGGCATGATGGTTTTCTACCCATGGTGTTTTGTAGATCCAGTCAAGGGAACTATGGTTATGTTATAATCCAGGTTTTATGGATGCTTCGGCATGTACATAAATGTATTGTAACATTGAAAGGAATATAATGAAAAAGTCAATCTGGTAGTCCCAGTTTTGGGATCCAGGGGAAAATCTTTGTGTATATATGTTTTATGTTTTATGCTCTCGCCATTGTTTATTTTCTATTTTTAGAATTCGTATGCAGGTAATTTTTGTATGGGGTTAAAACCTACATTTGGTATAAGAGTTGTTTTGGCTCCAAGGGGATGCCTTTACTACTAAGCAGTTTTGTTCGAGCCTATGGTAGACCTTGGTCAGTGGGAGATCTGCGAGATTGATTCTTGTAGTGAAAGAAAATGGTGAGAAGTCAAAATATAGAGATCGAGAAATTTAATGGTCAGATTTTTGAGTTATGGAAACTCAAGATGGAGGATCTACTGGTGGATAAATATTAGTGGATCGTGGTAGATCCGGGTACTAAAACAATGGCAATGTCAGCTGAAGACTGGACGAAGTTGCATCGGAAGGAAAAGAGCACAATATGGTTGTGTATCCCAAATTCAGTATTGTTGAATGTATCAGGTGAAACTTCAGCGAAGGCTTTGTGGGACAAGTTGGGGACTTGTACCAATCTAAGTCTCTAGTGAATAAATTGTTCCTATAGAAAAATTTGTATAACCTAAGGATGAAGGATGGAAACTCGATGACAAAACATCTAAACACCTTTAATATTGTGGTAAGCCATTTGTAATATGTTGATATAAAAATTTCAGATGAAGTTAAGTGCATCAGTTTGTTGTGTTCTCTACCAGATTCGTGGGAGAGTCTGGTTGTTGCAATAGGTAGCAATGTGACTACTTTGCAGTTTGATGAAATAGTCTCATCCTTGTTGTCGAAGGAGATGAGATGGAAAAATATGGAGGACTAGAATGGTGATGCCTTTTCTATACAAGGACGCTCCCAGAAGTGGGAGATCTAAATCTAGAGGGAGATTTAAATCTCCAAGAAAACATGTAAAGGTGTGCTGGAAGTGAGGAAAGGAAGGGAACTTCAAAAACGACTGTAGATATAAACCTCCTGAGAAAGGACAGGGATCTGATGATTCTCCTTCTGTAGAGGTGAAAACCACCTCAAATGAAGGTGGGGATGTGTACTTGGCTTCTTCTTCAAGTACACATGTAGATCATGAGGCATGGTTGATTGACTCAAGTGCATCCTTTCAGTTCACTCCCCACAGGGAGTGGTTCTATGAGTATGATAAATATGATGGTGGTGATGTCTTCTTAGGGGATGATAGGAAGGCTAGAATTGTCAGTCATGGAAAATTCAAGTTGAAGTTACAAGGTGGAAGGATTTGAACACTTTCAGATGTTCTACATATTCCTCCATTGGCCATAAATCTAATTTCTGTGAGCAAGTTGGATGATGCAGGTGTAAAAACAGTGTTCGAGAAATATACCTGCAAGATGATTCGAGGAGCACTGGTATTGATTCGGGGAGTTAGGATTGAAACTTTGTACAAGCTTCAGGGTAGCACTGTTATTGACGGGTGCAATAGTTCTGTGGTTCTTGAAAGTGGAGGAGAAAATCTAGTGGTATCTAGAGAAAATACCATGTTATGGCATCAAAGGCTTGAACATATTGGAGAGAAGGGCCTTCGAATACTGCATGGTAATGGTATGGTAGAAGGTATGTCTAATTTATCTCTAGATTTTGATTTTTGTGAAAATTGTGTATATGGGAAGCATAATTGGATGAGTTTACCCTCTGGTTCTAAGAGGGTGAAACAGATGTTAGAGCTTGTGCACAATGATGTGTTTGGACCTATGTCAGTTCCATCACTGGGTAAGTATGTGTACTATGTATCATTATAGATGAATTCTTAAGGAATACGTGGATATATTTCCTCAAGAAGAAATCGGAAGTCTTTGACAGGCTTAAATAATTTAAGGCTCTGGTGGAAAACCTGATTGAGAAGAAGATAAAGGTGTTGAGGATAGATAACGGTGGAGAGTTTTTCAAGAAGGAATTTGAATAATCTTGTAAGAAGTGTGGTATAACACGGTAGAAGAATACTCCATAAACACCTCAGTAAAATGGAGTTCCAGAAAGAATGAATAGGACATTGATGGAAAAGGCAAGAAGCATGCTCATTAGTGTCGAGTTAGGATACGAATTATGGGTAGAGGTGGTGGAGACTGCATGTTACCTGGTCAACAAATCCCCTTCATCAGTGTTGGAGGATAAGACCCCGAAAGAGGTATGGTATGGTAAGAAACCATGTCTTTCACATCTGATGGTATTTGGATGTGATGCATATGTACATGTTCCAAAGGAGAAAAGAACCAAGTTGGATAGTAAATCCGAAAGGTGCATCTTTATTGGGTATAAGGATGGTTTAAAAGGTCATAAGCTTTGGAACCCATAAACAAGGAAGGTTGTGTACATCCATGATGTGGTGTTTAGAGAAGTGAAATAAGTTATTAAACATGAATTGCTACCAAAGGAACCTGAGAAGATAGAGTTTGAGCTAAAGGAGGAGGAATCAGACTCTCCACTATAAGAGGAATCAAAAGATGAAAAGCCACAAACTCCAGCTGTGAGAAGATCAGTTCTAGAAAGAAGGCAGCGAGAAAGGTATAGTTCAACTACTTTCTGTTCAATTTTTTCTTTATCTATTACTGATGATGATCCCAGAACTGTCAGGGAAGATGTAGATTCATAATATGGCAAACTTTGGAAAGAGGCCATGGTTGATGAAATGGAATCTTTCCACAAAAATGAGGCTTGGGATCTGGTGGAGTTTTTGGCTGGAAGGAAACCCATTGGAAGAAAATGGGTGTTTAAGAAGAAGATGAATGCAGAAGGCAAGGTGGAGAAATACAAGGCTTAGTTGGTCGAAAAAGGTTATTCCCTAGTTCCAGAAATTGATTTTGGTGATATTTTTTCTCTTGTTGCCAAGGTAGCTTCTATTAGATTGCTTTTATTTGTTATTGTTGCTTTTAAATTTTAGGTAGAATAGATGGATGTGAAGACAACATTTATTCATGGGGATCTAGAAGAAGAGATCTACATGAAGCAACCTGAAGGCTTTGCGATGAAGGGTAAGAAAGAACTGGTATGCAGGTTAAAAAGGTATTTTTATGGGTTAAAACGGTCACCAAGGATGTGGTATCATAAATTTGATAATATATATGGGGACTTGGCTTCACCAGAGGCAAAGCAAATCACTATGTGTGTTTTAAATTAATTGGTGACCGTGTTATTTATTTGGTTGTATATGTGGATGATATGTTGTTGATTGGAAATAACAAATAAATTATACAAGAATTTAATACCCAATTGTCCTCCAAATTCGACATGAAATATCTTAGTGTTGAAAACTATATTTTGGGCATGGAAATTAAACAAGATCGGGAAAAAGGGAATCTATGGTTAAACTAGAGGAAGTGTGTTGAGAAAATATTATAGAATTTTAATATGCAGGATAGTAAATCGATGAAGGTTCCTATTCCTATCGGTGTAAATTTATCTTCTCAACAGTGTCCCAAGACACAAGAAGAGGAAGAGGACATGTCCAGTGTTCCATATGCAAGTGCAGTTGGTATCCTAATGTATGCAATGGTCTATACTAGACCATACATTGCACATGCAGTGGGAGTATTGAGAAGGTTTATGTCAAAACCAAGGAAGGAGCATTGGACAGGAGTGAAGTGGGTTTTCAGGTATTTGCGTGGCACTAGTGAATATGATATGTGTTACTAAGGAAGACTGAGATTGGATATAGTTTTGGAAATCCATGAATTTGTTGATGCGAACTGGGATAGAGATCTTGATCACAGAAGTGGGTATGTATTTAACCTTTTTGGAGGTGCATTCAGTTGGATGAGCAAGAGATAGTTTGTAGTGGCACTTTCAACTACAGAGGCAAAATACATGGAATACACTTGTTGATTTTTGGTAGCATCGGATGTGCTATAAGTCTGAAATTTTACAAAGAGTCTTGGGCACATGTATTCCAAAGAACCCAAAAATTGTTTTGGGAAATTCCACCTAGAGATAGTTTTATTAAAATAATTAATTATTTTTAATGGGACCCTAAGTCTAAACTTATGAAATTAAAATAATTAATGGGTATTAATCTAACTGTGGATGTAACTTCTAGAAGAAGACGAGGATCAACTAAAAATGATCTTAGCCATTTTTTAAAATTTTAATCTAGGCCATTGAATGAAAATGAGGAGATTATTTAAGGAATCCTGGGGGTCATCTGGAAGACACGCAGAGAGAGTTCAGAAGATCAAATTTTTTGAAGCAGAGCAGTTGTTGTTGAGAAATTCGAAGTGAGATTTTGATGGGTAGGGATAGTTCTAGTTGGAGATTTCTCTTGATTCTGGAATATTCAGCAAAGGAGGCAAAGAGAGATCTGGAAGAGGTAGCGCTGATCCAGAAGAGGTTGATGCAAAGCTATGTAGGGCCACGCACATGCAGCATAGGCTGATGCAGAGGCAGTGGAGAAGCCTTGAGGGAGTTCGAAATTTGCTAGAGGGTTTGATTTCTGTAGCTGGAAGCCAGGGTGTGAGACCGGAAGAGAAGAAGTCAAAATCCCAGAGGTAAATCATTCAGTTAGGGAAAGTGACACAGATCCTAGACAGTGTAACATTGGGCTAACACAAACACTATGTAGAGGTAGGCAGGGGTTGTTCATTCAAGCTTTGGATCAACTAGGACTTCCAGTGATAGTGTGAGGTAGTCTCACAAAGTTCTTTTTCAATGATATTCTTTGTAACTGGATAGACGGGAAGGCATCCAAAATTTGTATTCAGAAACTACTACTGCATAATAATAAAACCCTCAGAACTGCTGCACCAATTTTCCTACATTGGCTTTTTTCGGGGACATTTTTCCAAAAATAAATATTTAGATGTGTTGTATCATTTTCTTGTTCAGTTTCTTGTTTTGGCATATTATTTTAAATAGTGAATGTTGCATTTGTATTTACTTTGATATTTACCATAGAACACAGTAAATAACTTGTATGGATTAACAAGTAGGAGAAGTAAGATCAATTTGATGCAATAGGGATTCTGGGTTTAGGAATTTTCACATGGTATCAGAGCTGCAAGTGAAGAAAGAAGAGCAGAGTCAGAAGAACGAGCACTGAAGGAAGAAGGGAATTCAAAATTTCTGCAGAGGCAGCAATTTGAATCCCCAAAGGATTTTCGCAGTCAGGCCAGGAGGGAAATATTTTTGTGGTAAATATCTCTTTGAGTGACTCAACAGAGAAGTAGGATTTCCAGATCAAAATTTGTCAGTGGAAAAGGGAGAAGTGCAGCAGAAGCTTCAGCGAAGAGGGGTTTTCTGGTAGGATGCATCTTTTTGGTAGGCATATTGCTAGGCTAAAATATTTCAGAAGAGACAGAAGAAGCACAATGAGGGAATATTTCCTCAATAGACTTCCCATCAAGGAGTCCATTTTCTTATTGGCTAAGCAGTAGCAGTAAGAAGCACAAAGGAGCAATTCGACATTTCTGTGACATAGATGGAAACCAATGGGCTAAGAGATGAGGATAGGTTAGATGGGGCATCCAACTATGTCATCTAAAAGGCAAGGATGTCACTCCTTCTAGATGAGCATTATCTCAAGACCTATGTCGATAGCATGGTGGTTGTGCCTACAGATCTAGATCTGCTAAAGAAGTACCGAGAAGAAATGGTGAAGGCCAAGAAGATGATCTTGGATGGAGTAAAGAATCACGTGGTTTGTCACGTTGCTAGTAGAGGGACTACTAAGGAGATGTGGGATGCATTGGAAATGTTGTATCAAGGACCTTCCAAGCAGCGGAAGATGTACTTAGAGCATAAATTGAGATCTACATAGATGTAGAAGGGGGAATGCATAGATCTATTCCTCGGGAAGCTTCAAGAGACCCGGGATGAGTTAGCAGTTATGGGGTCTACACCTCAAGGGTCCGATTTGGTAAGATTGCCCATAAATTATGTCTCTAAAGACTTATAAGTCTTTGTCTAGAGTATCCTGGGTAGGGAGAATTTCTAAATTGGGATGAGATGTGGGTAGCTCTGAAGCAAGAGGAGCTGAGGAGAGACTTAGTCAAGTGTAAGCTTGACGAAAGCAGAAACAGTGGGTCAAAGCCCAAGGAGGAGGATGAGAATGTAGCCCTTGCATCCAAGGGGTAGCAGGAGTAGCAGAGGCTGAAGAAGGACGTCTTGAAGATCAAATGCATCAGGTGTGGTGAAATGGGTCACTACGCAATACAATGTCCTCTCAGGAAGAAGGAAAAATATGAGAAGCACGATCCAAAGGTTTCACCCACGAAGATAGAGTAGGAGGAGTTCACCGTGATAGTCAAGATACCTACAGGAGAGAGGTGGGATTATTTGGAGCTATAGATGGGAAAGATCCTTAAGGAACCCACCTCTCAGATCAATTTGGTGCTATGGGAGCCTAGATCAGTAGTAGCAAGATGGAATACGTGTTAGATGGTGCAGAGGAGTGTTGGAGTGACAAATGAAGTGGCTAGAACGCCAAGTCTGAGCAGCATAGTGAAGAGTTGCAGCAGTGCAGAGAGGCACAGTGCAGTAGCAACAACAACGCAATGGCTTCAGAGGGATATCGTGGGACTAAAAATGATCAAATTTTTAGCATTTAGATGCATCTATGTTGAACACTTGTTCAGTAATTTGGGATGCTTTTTCATTGCTGATGTAGTAGTAGCAGCAATTTGAAATGCAGGGGGCAGTTGGCAATGGTAGTGCCAGCAGCAGCATGAATGAGGAAATTCATAAGGAGTTGTAGTATGGGTGTAGTGTTGATAGTGGCAGTGTCAGCAGTAGTACAGTTACAGCAATAGCGCAGTAGTTGTAGGACAGAATGTCAAACATTAGCGGTACAAAAGGATGATGTTATGAATTTTGGGTGATGCTTCAATCGGAGGCATTGCTAGAGAAGATTCCTTGCGAAGAGGGAGTATTAATTTATGGTAGAATTCGATGTGATCTAAGTCTCAAATTTTGTAGGGAGGCTTGGGAACATGTATTCCAAAGAACCTAGAAAGCATTTTGGGAAATTCCACCTGGAGACATTTTTATTAAAATAATTGATTATTTTTAATGGGACCCTAATTCTAAACTTTGTAAATTAAAATAATTAATGGGTATTAATCTAACTGTGGGTGTAACTTCTAGAAGAAGATGAGGATCAAGCAAAAATGATCTTATCCATTAATTAGATTCTAATTTGGGTCGTTGAGTGTCAATGAGGATATTATTTAAGGAAGCTTGAGGGTCATTTGGAAGACACACAGAGAGAGTTTAGAAGATCAAATTTCTGAAGTAGGGCAGCTACCAGTGAGAAATTCGAAGTGAGCTTTTGCAAAGAGGGGAAAGGATAGTTTCGGTTGGAGATTTCTCCTGATATGGGAATAGTCAGCAAAGGAGGCAAAGGGAGATCTAGGAGAGGAAGTATTGAGCCATAAGAGGATAATGTAGAGCTACGCAGGGCCACGCAGAGGCAGTACAGAAGCCATGAGGGAGTCCAAAATTTGTTGGAGGGTTCAATTTTTGTAGTTGGAAGCCAGGGTGTGAGACTAGGAGAGAAAAAGTTAGAATCCCAAAGGAAAATCAATCATTTGGGGAGATTTACACAGGTCCTAGACAATGTGATGTTGGACTGGTGCAGACACTGTGTAGAGGCAACCACGGACTATTCATTCAAGGGCTGGATCGGCCAGGACTTCTAGTGATAGTGCGAGGTAATCTCACAAAGTTCTATGTCAGTGATATTCTCTATAACTGGATAACTGGGAAGGCATCCAGAAGTTGTATTAAGAAATTACTACTACATAATAATAAAACCCTCAGAGTTGTTGCACCGATTTTCCTGCATTAGCTTTTTCCAGGGACATTTTTCTAAAAATAATTGTGTAGATGTGTTGTATCTTTTTCCTGTTCAGTTTCTTGTTTCGGCATATTATTTAAATATTGAATGCTTCAATTGTATTTACTTTTATATTTACCATAGAACACAGTAAATAACTTGTATGTATTAACAAGTAGGACAAGTAAGATCAATTTATTGCAGTATGGATTTCAGGTTTAGGAATTTGACACAACTCATGCAAGCAAGGAAGCAATTTGGTTGTAAAGATTATTCTCAAGTATGGGGTTGGCACAGTGAGCTATAAGGATAGATTGTGACATCCAAACTAAAATTTTCTTGGTAAAGAACCCTGCTTATCATTCAAAGACAAAGTTCAGTATCACTTTGTAATGGATATGGTTGAGGACAAAAAGGTGTTGTTGGTAAAGGTGGACACTTTGAAGAATTTTGAAGATGCATTGACAAAGTATGTGAGCACTGAGAAATTTTCTTAATGTAGAGAAAAAATGGGCATTGTAGGGTTGGACCAATGGCTAAGCTCTCGTGTGGCCCCCTGTGGAAAGAAACCAACAAGTGGGAGAATGTTGGGTGTGTGTTATAGTCTTTCCATGACTAAAACCTCTTATTTGTTGTGTCGGTGCAGTGGGGGGGGCGAAAGCCCCCCCTATCCAAGGGCTTGAATGGGGCGGTATCCCCCCTCTACAAGGTCCAGGGCAATGCCCTAGAAAAAAGAAATTGGACCCTATATTAGGTGGTCAGACCTACCTACGGTTTTGTGCATGGCTTTCACACATGGTTTTGGGCATGATGGTTTTCTACCCATGGTATTTTGTAGATCCGATCAGGGGAACTATGGTTATGTTCTAATCCAGGGTTAATGGATTAGGGCTCATGGATGCTTCATCATGTATATATATGTATTGAAACATTAAAAGGAATATAATCAAAAAATCAATTTGGTAGTCCCGATTTTGGGATCCAGGGGAAAATCTTTGTGTATATATGTTTTATGTTTTATGCTCTCGCCATTATTTATTTTCTGTTTTTAGAATTCATATGCAAGTAATTTATGTACGAGGTTAAAACCTACATATTATTTGTTGTTGCTTCTCCTGGACCTGAGTAAGCTCAGACCACATGAGGCCTGTTGAAATCATTCATTCTTCTAGCTGTAATGAAGAAGCTCTAATAAACTGAAAAAAGTTGATCGGAAGACCAATGTTTAACATCTCCTATAGAAAAAGTGTTTGTTGAGGACATATTGGTCTATAGAGGTTGACCACATGAAATTTATCTCTTTGAATGGCCCTACTCATATTATTATGTAGTCTCCTTTTGTCCTTGTTGGATGGATTGTTGACATATTTTCGGTTCCTTGGTAGATGGTGACACTGGCTTTGGAAGTGAAGGATTGGAAGGTGGAAGAGAAGTGGTAGTATCTAAAGGAGGTTCAACAATGCAGTCATGTCCAAAATGTGTGGAAGGTGCATCAAATTCGATATATGGAGGGTCTTTATGATGTGGCGATGAAGCTATCTGAGATTGGCTTGTGGAGGGAATGGTATATGGGCTTATAGTAGATGTAGGGGGTGTTATAGTGGGGGTTGTGTTAGATTCTTTACGAAGAACCAAATGTTGGAATGGATTTTTTTTGTAGAGGTATTGCATTAGGAATTGTGGCACTTGTAGAAGGTCCAATGGCGGTAGGAGTGGTAGGATACAAGAGGTGGAAAAATACGTGAACAAAGTTTCTTGATGAGTGGTTGATGGTCTTCAAGGTCAGAAGTGGAAGACGGAGGGGAATTTTGTTGCTTGCAAGATGAAGGTGATGTAGCTGTTAGTTGATTCCACCACATGATGCCACTAAAAACATAATAAATCCCATTTGGTTGCTAGAGCTTTTTGACACCAGACCAACTCATTACCTCCTTATGTAGAGCTTCCTCTAATAAATAATAATGTAATGGTCGGGTATGAAACTCGTCTTTGTCAACATCCTTAAGGTGTAGATAACAATTATTGTGGTCAATGTAGAACCATATTTGATATGCATGCCTATCCAACAAAGGTTGTGGAACTCGCATGATTTGAGTAGCCTAAATCATTTGGTTGTACCATGTGCCAAAATAAAGATCATTAAAATATATGTTTGTGGAATTGAAATGACTTTTCGAGGGTTCAAATCTAAGAGCTATGACTTGAAATTTAGTAGGAACATGAAGAACACAACCAACTAGAGGTTTCCACTTAAGCATGGCGATGGAAACAATTAAATAGCCATAAATAAAATAGCTCCCTCGCTGAAAGGATTCCTCGTAAGCATGAAGGAACTCATCCAATAAGAATTTATACCAATTTAGCTATTCTCCCTGAATGCAAAACGCAGAAATAGAAATGGCAATCAGAGTGCACTCACCTTTAGTAAATGTCAAGTGAATTTAACTACAATAAGATGAAAGACAAATTTCACTTGCTCATGATTGATGAGATCAATGATAGCTCCATGACCTCGATGTTTGGTACCATATTTTTAATACAAATTTGTTGTGTCGATCTTCTTACTATGCTTGTCCCTCCGTGAAACTTTGTAGAGACACCTTGACCCTCCATTGATAGTCCCATTAACTTATGAATATCATTCACATGAACTGGATATTCTTTATCTATCCATAGGGACCCATTATGAATCTTGTTGATGAGAAATTTAGTACATCAATCATTCTCACCAGTGGTGCCAAACATGAGTAAGTCACGCAGCATCAGTAAAATGGAATCAGATAGCTTCTGAAATGTGGGTTTCACTTAACGAGTAATATTACTCGACAACATGGGTCTAATATCCAGATAAACCTTGGGCTTTAGGGGTGGAAACAAATAACCATCTGAATAATTGTTATCCACAAGGATAACTTTCTCATATTTACCATACAAATCATCTAGAGGTTCAAAAAATGTGTCAGATAATTCAAATTGGATTGCAGCTTTGACGGCGGGGGAACCATGGTTAAATGATTGTGGTAGTAGAATCGATTCATAGGGGGACGGGAGCAAAAATACGGGATGGGAGACATAGACTCAGATGCGAATATTGAAACTCAAAGAAGACTCAAAGACAAATGATTGTTAATGAGAAAATGCCAGCCATTAATAGACTCGGATAGGACTTGATATCAAAGTTCCCAAGTTGTTCATTAAATGAAGTAGGGGAATATAGAAGAACAAAATAAAATTTTGTTTGGGGAGTTAATCCAGTATGGACACACATTCCAAGGCAAGATGTTATCGATCTAAAGGAGTGACAAGACATGATTACTGGAAAAATAATACAAGCAATAAACCCAAAAGCGTTAACCAACTCGACAATTTTGACCGTTACAGCAGGGATGACTCAACATACTAAAAAGGCACAAACTAACTAACACAACTAATGCTTAGGCAATATAAACTCTACCTCCCTGACCAAAATTAGTTGCGGTATATCGCAACAAGAAAACAACATACCAACAAAACTGACACAACTAATGTTAATAAAGAAAATGACCAGAAGAAACAAAATTTAACTGACTCTAACCTAAAAATATCTTATGCTCTTGTAAAAAGAGTAAGAGAAATGTATGAGTTTAGGGGCTATAGTAGGGCTTCAAGCGAGCATCATTCACTCAACCAAGCATGATAATTCGATCAAGTTCTGTGAGCTTAATAACACTAGATTCCTTGATTTTCACAACTATGATGGTCCCAACTAGTGCATCTGCAGCTTCCCAGGGTGTTTGAAGTACTTGCTATCATAGAGTAGAACTTGATCACCAATTGAAGAGGACTTATTCTTAATATGATGGTCATGCCAATCCTTTTTCCTTTGATTCTCCATGCTCTGATGGAAATCTGCTAAGAAGCACTACTCATCAAGCTCCCATAACTCTTGAAATCACTTCACAACTGACTCATCATCAAAATAATGATGAATTATGCAATATATATATTGGGAAAAATAAACTTGACAAGAACCACAACTTCTTTACCAAACACTAGCTAAGAAGGGGTGTACTTATGCAACCTCTTAGTGGTATTCCAATAAGCCCATAATGTAGAAGGAACCCTTTCATCCCAATCATCCCTATTAGCATAACAGATATTAGTTAGTCCCTTCTCTAAGATCTTTCTTCTACTGTCCCATTTGCTTGTGGATGGTAAGCATTTTTTTTTATGTTGGATCAAGAACTCATGTGTTAAAGTGGTAACCATTTCATTGATAAAATGAGACTCATGATGGCTCATCAAACTCCTTGGACAACTAGATCTGGTGATAATATTCTCAAAAATAAATCTAGCTATAGTACTGCCAGTATAATGTTTTACAGGGGTTTCTTCTGCCCACTTGGTAAGATAATATGTTGTGATAATGATATACATGGCATGTCAATTTTGCGCAAGAGGATTTATGGGACTAATAAAATAATCAACAAAATTTCCAAAGCCTTGCAATGCTCTAACTGGATGAAGTGGAATATCAACTCGATGAGAAGGCCTCCCAACCCTTTGAGAAATGTCACAATTCTTAGTAAATTATTTTGAATCCTTAAACAAAGTCAGCCACCATAATCTTGCCTGTAATAACTTTCTAGCAGTGGCTTTCCCTCTTACATGTCCTCCCACAACAACATTATGACACTCCCATAAGATGTCATTCCTCGCATGACTCAAAATACACCTGTGTAAGCTACTATAAAGTCCCAACTTATATTACTGACCTATAATCAACTAATAATGTTTTTCTTGCATAACCAGATGTCATTTCTAAGTGGCAGAATAATCATTTGGGCACTTGAAAATAGCTAAGAAAAGTGTTATGTCTTCAAGGTAGTCTAGAACAACTTCAACTCAGAACAAGTTTGCATCAGGAAGTTGATCATTAATGTGCCCTCCATATTATCCTAATTCCAAGTGGGAAAGATGATCTGGCCCTCCATTAGTTTAGCCACATTTTACCGTATAACTTCAAAATAAAATTCTCGGAATAATAGCAACCATTGGCAAATCTTCCCGTCTAGCATAGACTTATTGACTAAGTATATGAAAGATGAATGATTTGCAAAGAATTTAAAATGACATTCTAGTAGATAATGGTGAAACTTATGAAGTGGATAGACCATTGTTAAAGCCTCGTGCTCATTTATGGTGTAATTTCACTTTACAGTAAAGAGTTTCCAACTAGAAAAGTATATAGTATGGTCTATATTTCCTTCTCTAGGTTACACAAGGATCGCACTGAGAGAAATACCAAACACATCAATATGCACATGGAATTCCTTGTTCCAATCAGGATAGACCAAAATCAAATCACTTGCTAACTTTTCTTTCAGAATATCAAAGGAAGCATCACACTCAGAGGTCCATATGAAGGGCTTATTCTTCTTTAGCAACTTCTCCAATGGTGCAATGATTAGAGAATAATTGTGAATGAATCTGTGATAATAACCTATATGCCCCAATGTAGATCTCAACTACTTGATACTTGTAGGAGGAAACATATTGAGGATTACCGTGACTTTGGAAAGATCCACTATTACACTATCCTTACATATGATATGCCCTAGAAAGGTTCCAAATGGCACAATAAATATATGTTTCTTCAAATTTAGAGAAATCTACAACTTCCCACATCGGCCAAACACTACTCTCAATGGACTTGAGTGCTTTTTTAGGAGACTAAGAACTATTCAGTCATCCATATATACCTCAAGGAACTTATGTGTATACTCACGAAAAGTTGTAATAACAATCCTAAGAAAATATTGTGGCTACATTTTTAAGACCAAATGACATCACATGATAGGCATATGACTACCAGTTAGTGGTGAAAGTATTTTTATTCTTATCTTCTTCCACAATCTTGGCTTGATGATATCCTGAGAACCTATCTGTGAAGGAATAAGCTTATTGTCCTGTAACATTATCTAACAATCCATCATTGAAGGGAGTGGAAAACAAATCATGAATGCAGGCACTGTTGAGGTTGTGGAAGTCCAAACAGACCCTTATATCATCTAAACCTTTCTTATCTTGAATAACTGTCAGTCTAATCCATTTAGCTTCACTAATAAGAAAAATAAGTCTCGTAGCTAACATCTTGTTAATCTCATTCTTAACCTTTTCTTTCACTCTTGGGTCCAAATGATAGGGGTGATGCTTTATTAGTCTAGCATCAGGCTTCAAAAAAGTCTTCATCTCTCCCAAATCTCCTTTGATACTCTTTAGCTCTAAAACTGATGCAGGGAACATATCCTTATACTCCTTAATAAAATCAAAATCCTCATTGGTGGTTTGTTCATCCAAATAATTCTTAATAGATTATAATTTGGGCTTATCTTTAGAACCAAAGCTATGCTTGCACAACTTCAAAGGCTTGATATTTGGGGCATCCTTCACAAGATCATCCTTAATGCTTCTTTCCCCTTTATTTTCTTTAAAGGATAAGTTCCTTAACTCTTCTAAGTCATCATCCTCAAGTTCCTTGTTTATTTTTCTGTAAGCAAATCCTTCTTGAAATCTTGACTCAAGTGCAATTCTGTGATAGAGTTCTAAAAGATTCAGCAAGTGGCTTCCTAGTAGGAAACAAAACTCGTTTGACGGACTTTAGGGCTTCAGTAATTGGTGCATCTTCATCTAAGAAATTGAAATCACTGCAAAATTGAGACACTAATACATCCCAGTATATTGTATGCCTCTTCATTTCTTCCTTCAAGAACCATGATTAAGGGATTACACCCAAAGTGTGGATGAACTAATGTACCCAAGCTCAGCAGGAAATTCAACCTTCTTCCAAACAACACTACAGGTTTTAACATGCTTCTACAAACTAGTATGACCTTGAAAAATAGTAATTGCATTCATTCCCTTATCAGGTACAGTGAATCAACATAGCATATCATATTTAACTGAATTCCAAATTTGGAACTGGTTTTGTTGAGCTCCCCACCACCAAGAAGGACTATCTTGTAAGGCAGCATCCATCAAAGGATGCCTTTGATTTTCATCAATATCCATATCAACTTCTTTGATAATTTAGTTGCATTACTAATACCATCAAATTTAGGGTATTACCTTACCTCAGTACCGATCCATCGAGTACACTGAATGGTTGCACATCGTCTAGAATATAACTCATGATTGCCCATTTGCCACTCTTATATCACAACCTTTGAACCAGCTTTAGTGTGTTGAACACTTCTCCAACTAAGAGAGCCATCTACTATAGGATTGGTATAATCCTCCCTCTTCCCTGTAGTTAGTTGATATAATTGATCCAATACATTAGTCCCTTTTGCATCTTCAATGGGTTATGTGTACCTAGGACCTTGATAAGGATCAAGTGACTGAATAACCCGAACTTCATCTACCTCAAAATTCATAGTCTCTCGCTTCAGATCGATGATGGCATGATTCTCGAAAGCCAAATCAACTCCCAATGATACTAGATATGGGTCTTTATCCCAATAATGTCGATGACTTCAAAATCAGCATAGGTCTTCACTCCAACAATGTCTACTTCTATGTCTTCTAGACGACCAATAGGAAAAATGTAGTATTGGTTAGCCATGCACAAATGGATTGGAGAAAACACCAACTTGTGTTGTCTCAATGCCTCTCAAGTCTTCCTCAGAAAAATGTTCACATTAAAGCCCAGATCCAACATAGTATCTTTAATTTGGTATCCCACAATCTAAGCATCGATGCAGAATTCCCTCCCAAATTTGCACTTGTTGCGGGGAAATTTCCTGTTGTGTCATTCTAGTAAATTCAAGGAAATGGGATACTCTAAAAAATCCTAATATTTTACAACACTTTTTAGTTTCTTCTGCAATTGACCAAACAACTGCTTATCACCCAAAATATGCAAGAATAATTTGAACCACTCCATGATAGGTTGTGATGTTCCTTGAAAGAACTGAGGAATATTTTCTTGTCTTTTCTCCTAATCTATGATTTTAGGACCGCAAGATGATATTAATTATTTAAAAATATTAGAAGCATCCCTATAATATTTTTTTTGTTGGTGTAGATCATATGATTTTCTTGGGGATGCGTACTTTGTTTTAGTAGGTTGTTCTTGTGCAACTTTATCATATCCAATCCACTTACCTCCTCTAGTAATGATGTTAATATTAGGATACTGAATTTATTCTAGCTCTCTTGGATCTACATTGATCAAGTTAGCTCCCATTTTCCTATTGCACTCTTCCCATCAATCGATCAACTCTGATAATTCACTCGATAATGTGAACACCACGACCTTCCTAGTAAAGGAAAATCTTGAGTTACATGGCCTTCTTGGTCATAGTTATAGCATCAAATTGGACATCTTCCTCTAGTCCTCCTTCCTCTATATCCTCCACCTCCTCTTCCTTGAGGCTACTTGCTCACTCGAAAAGCAGAACAATCTAGTCGATCGGCCAAATCATCCAAGTCTCTGCACTAGTCTATATGGTGAGTCAAAGACCCACAAAACTCATAGAACATATTATTAGGGACATTTGAATATTTTCGTAATATAGTACATAGTTGAGGATAATAATCATAGGTACGATAGATTTCACAATACTCGTTAGAATACATACCTTGTTGATTTTCAAATTCATGGTACTGGGTATGTTCCTGAAAATGAACACTCATTGAGACTTGTGCAACTCCTCCAAAAGGTCCAACATGAGGAGGAGGTAGCCTTAGAGGTACATTAGAAGCTCCTGCACCTCATAACATCAAGCACTTTTTAGCATGAGGCCCCTAAGTGTGATATACTATACACCAAACTTGTGGCCAATTAGGTTTGGAAGCATTCATGTCCTTGAGATTTTCAATTAAATCAGTGATTTGATGTTGTAGGCCAATTATAGCAAGATTTCCAAAAGGAAAACTTTCTCTAAATTCATTAAGGTATCCCTCCATCACTTCGATCTTCATGGCCTACTACAATGCATCCTGTATATTATCAATTTTTTTGTTGCGTTAAAGGGATCCTAGTTAGTGGAAATAGTTCTTTAATCAATAATTCCTTTTGGTGGTCTAGATGAATTGGATAAGTCATTTTCCTAACAAAATCTTTGAATCATTGCATACATTCCCATGCAATGTCTCCTTCTCTTTGATTAATGTTCCATAACTCATCCAATCCCTATTGCTTGCACTGAAGTAATTATAGCAAGATTTCCAAAAGGAAACTTTCTCTAAAGTTAAATTTTGAGTTGTCACTGACCAATTAACAAACCACTAAAGAGATTCATTTCTCAATGTAGTTTGGAACTTAGTCACTTTAGAATCCTTTATATTTTGTCTAGATCTCCAAATATCTTCACATAGGTACCAATGTTATTCTTCATCCTCATCACCTCGGCCTGAAAACTTGGGATACTGAGTAAATGATCTAGCTACATTCCCAATCATTGGAGTTGACCAAGTGAAACTAAGATAAATCCTCTTAAACCAAGTTGTGAATAATTTGTGAAATGTGATTGACTACTACTACTAGAACTATCAACTGCATACATCTTATGAACACTATGGAATATTGCAGTCTTAACTAACTTAGAAATAACAATTACAAGGTTTTGATAGGGTACAAGGGGAAGAGAAGGGAGAAACCCAATCATGTTGCTACCTTCTGGACTGCTACTTGTAGGGGAAGAATCATCCTCATAGAAAAATCTTCTCATAACAAAGTGCATCTCCTCATCTGTAGGATTTTTTAGATCAGACATCAAGATCCTCTGATCTAATGGTTCTGATGTTCATGTTCCATTTAATTCCTAATGGGCCTCAGTATTCCAACTTTGATTTCTTAACTCATCTCTTCTAGATCCTCCTCTTGTGTTAGAGTTTGATCCTCCTCCTACTAATTCATTCTACAACTTTGTATTTCTCATCTCTTCTCTCCACAACTCCAAAACGTTCAACACTTCTCCTATCTACTGCAACTCCCTTCACCTTCTCCTAATATTGTGTAACTTTCATCCCTCTATTCATCAAATATTCGCGCCCTTTTGATTACTTTAAAGTCTCACTCTTTCCATAATTCCTCCCTATCAATTTCAACTTCTGTAATCGGTCAGCACCTCCCCCAAAGACCCTATCCCTAGTAAGAAGGTTTTACGTTGTCATATTAAATTGAGGAAACAACAACAATATTTCTTCTACCATGAAAAATTTTGATCCATGGAGGGATCTCCTTCAGTAATAGTCCTCTTAACCCATAGTTGAATAACTCTTGCACTTTGGAAAACAATTAATGGTTCTGTTGTCACTCACTGCTTCACAGGTCATCAGTTGCTTCAAAATCCAAATAGCAGTGATGTTTGACACCAAATTCTGAGCCACAGAAGTTGTCAAAACTAGATGGGACCCTCTCCATTGTGCAGTGGCTAGAAAAAAAATTCTCACAGAATATAGAAGTCCAAAAAAGGGTTCCTAGATTAGAAGTTAGACCCTATTGATGAATTCCTTTAAAAAACTCAGAAAATAAGGAAAATGGCTAAGTGTCAAGGTAAATCACAATCAAGACCCAGGAGGCTTATCACAATCACAAATCAGGCTTGATGGTAGGTAAGGAGAAGTGGCGGAATGAAAAGAAGTGATCTTCTGATTGCCGATATCGCATATCGGCAGTCAGTGGGTCCCAGGGCACATGCTTAAGCATTATCCGTGGTTCACAAGATTTTTGTGGGGATTGATCTGCATATAACGTTTTATCGCCGGTGAAGCGCTAAAACACTTTAACGAAGGAAATTCCTACAAAACCAAGGCAGACAGCCTCTTTCTCTCTCCTCCATGTGGCATCAGCGATTGACGGGTCGGCGGGGGTTCAACTTAAAAAGACCTGCAAACTACCGATAGTGAGATAAAGTGGTACATCGTCGGGGGGGGAAAAAACCAAATACAAAGGAAAAGCATGAAAATACAGGGTCAGGCATGCCTTTTTCTCTCTCCTCCAAGGGGCCACGTGGCGGCCTCTGATTGGTCCACCTAGATGACATGGCAGTTGACGTCAGCAATGATGTGGCACATACGGATGATGATGTGGTAGGTGGACACGTGTCACTCGTTTTTGGCATTTTTAGGGGTCTTGTGGGGATGTTTCTGGGTGCCACATGTCACCACTCACAGGGTGACACATGGCAATGATGACATCAGCAATGATGTGGCAGTGATGGCATCAACAGGGTTATCAGCGATCGACGATCGACAGTTCCTAATTTCGGGCTTATCAGTGATTGTTATTGCGATAAGGAAAGGCCCTGGATGCAATATATTATGAGCTGCGATCTATAGAGTTTTTGGGTCCGGGATATCGGCCAATGCGGTGTAAGGGGAAATCAAAGGCATTTCAAGTAACAAAAGAAAAGGCCCCCGCATAGTCGTTGAGAGCTTTAGTGCCAAAACACATGGGCCCTTGGTTCCAGCTCCCAGTCACATGCGAAAGACTACAGAGGGGGTTGTAATAAAAGGGGCCTAAGAGAAAATCAAAAGTGCCCGCTTGTTCATTTGTTTTAAACATTAAAGGCCCGCGACCACACAATTGTTCACTACAACATAAGGCAACCAAAGCACTGAAAGGACTGCGCAAAGCTTTAAAATATGGATGGGTCGGTAGCTGGGGTGGTTAATGAAGGTATGGGTGCATTCATGGAAGGACTCAACCTACAACACACCTCCATAAGCCATCGCTTAAAGCATTTAAAAGGAATTGACAGAAGTTGGTCAAGGCAACAGTGAACCGCCTCAAATAGCAATAATGTAAACTTTGAAACGAGAACTGATACGATTACTCGTTTCATTGAGGTAGCAAAAAAGTCAACCGATTTTGAAAAGTGGCGATGCAGAATACATATATTTTTTTCAGAGCATATTTTTGACACTTGAAATTTTCTTATGTATCAAATATAAATATTTGTTTTAAAATGTTAGTGATTTTCATGTTGATTTTGAAACGTGTTGATGCAGCATCAACCATCTTTTTTAGAGGGCTTATTTTTGACACTTTATATTTTCTAATGTATTAGCTGTGAATATATATTTTTTAATGTTACATTTTTTGACACTTTAATGTTAATTACTTAACATTTTCTATTTGTCTTATTTCTCTTTTTTCAAATATTGATTACTTAAAAAAATAAATATAAAATTATCTATAAAAAGGACAAAAAAAAAAATTTATCTTGTAAACGATACAAATTTGAAAAATAAAATTCAATTTTGTTTTTAACTATTAAAATAAGTATATAAAAATACAATAACTTAAAAAAAAAACTATTAAAAAATTAAATAAATAAATAAAATTTTAACTATTAAAATAAGTATATAAAAATACAATAACTTAAAAAAAAAAACTATTAAAAAATTAAATAAATAAATAAAAATAAAAACCTAGAAAATTAAACAAAAAAAACCAAAAAAAATAAAACAAATTTAAATAATTTAAAAACAAACTAACAAAAGTTTAAAAAAATATTAAAATTAAAATTTTCTTTTAAAAAAAAACATAATTAATTAAAAAATTTAGAACATTAACGTTAAAATGTTAAAAAAAAAAAAATTGGAGGGTGGGGCAAATATGATTCTGGAAATCGGATTACAGCCTCGCCCACTTAAAAAAAAAAAAAACATTGTTATTGATTTTTTTGAAAGGGGTGGGGCTGAAATCCAATTCTCAGCCCCACCTAGAATCCGATTTCAATCCCGCTGAGGGGCCCGACAGGGCGCGGCCCTTGGTCA
The DNA here is from genome assembly GCA_031772625.1 of Pinus tabuliformis. Classification (NCBI taxonomy): domain Eukaryota; kingdom Viridiplantae; phylum Streptophyta; class Pinopsida; order Pinales; family Pinaceae; genus Pinus; species Pinus tabuliformis. Next base: position 573,864,285 of record CM062804.1, on the reverse strand, counting down.
GTGGAGTTGCATGCAGCTCCACCCGCCCAGGGCCGTGCCCCTAAAAAAAAATACTTTATTAACAAATATTTTTGTTAATCACTTTTTTTCTTCTTTTTTTTAAGTGGGCAGGGCTAAAATCCAATTCTCAGAATCAGATTTCAACCCCGATCACTTAATAATAATAATAATAATAATAATATTAACAAAAACATTTTTATTTTTTAAATGGGCAGGGCCGAAATCCGATTTTCAGAATCGGATTTGATTATCAAAATCGGATTTCAACATCGCCCTCCAATTTATTTATTTTTCTAAGATTTTAATATTAATGTTCTAAATTTTTTAATTAATTATGTTTTTTTTTTTTCTTTTTATATTTATTATAATTTTTTATATTTTTTTAATTTTTTAAATTGTTGTATTTTCATTTATTTATTTTTATAGTTTAAAAAAAAATTATTTTATTGTTTACAAGATTTTTTTTTTTTACATTTTTTATGTTTTTTTTAGAAAACATGTTTTTGTTATTATTTATTTCTTTGTATTTGATCTAATTTTTTAATTCTTATTTTCATAGGTTAATTTTGTTTTTCTTTTTTAACATTTTTATGATTGATTTCTTTTTGTCTTTTTTAGGTTAAATTATTATTATTATTATTATTATTATTATTTATATTTTGAATTTTTTTGTCTTTTTTATATTTTTGATTTCTTTTTGTCATTTTTTTAGTTTTATGTTTTTTTTTTTAAATCTATATTTTATTTACTTTTTTTTTTTTTTAATTTATGTTTTCATTATTCTTTTGAAATTTTAGTGTTTTTAGGAACCATGATAAAAAAAATTACATCATTTTCACAAAATGTTGAAAATTCACCCTAAAAAAAACCAGATGTGATTTCAACATCAACACATGAACACTTTTCGTTTTCAAGGTGTTTTTTGCACAATTTTTGCACAAAAAAATGGTTTTCATTGTTATTTTTAAAACATGTTGAAAATTTAGCCTAGAAAAAACATGATGTTGTTCCAGCGTCAACACTTTTCATTTTCGAGTTGATTTTTCATGTTTTGGGGTTTTTTTTTCTAGAGTTCCCATTTTGAGTTTATAGTTCCCTTTTCAAAGTTTACATTGTTTAGTTGAAAGAAGCCTGATGACACCAGAGACGTGACTTAATTCAAGGCCTCCACTGAAGCAGTAAGGGGACACCTCCTCTTTCCTCTCTTGATTTTCTTTCTCTGTGCATTTATTTCTACATTTTTTCCAAGAAATGGATTCTATCCTTGTTGTAATATTTAGGTAGGTGGTAGCAGAGCCTTATAGAGCCAAGATAGCTAGTCTAGCCTCACTGTTGGGGCTCCGGCTCAGATATTTTTATTGTAACTCGAAGCTCTCCCCCTTCTTATAAGGGGATGAAATCTATAATAGAGGTTCCAGAGAATCTGACCTGCAAGGGATGAACTCTATGATGCCATTTTGGTTCTAATTTCATTGCTCATGGGGGTTTCACTGATATCATTGTTGAGTGTATGGACTGGTTATTGGACCCTTTGAGTTAAATGGAATTTTCCTATTGATCCCTAACATGATTAATGTGTAGTAAGTTTTCCCTTCTATAACCTCATTTCATAAGTTGTTTCTCCTTCTCTGAAATAGTGTAATGAGATTGTTGGATTCTCCTTGGTTCATAGATTTACCCTCACTGCTAAATAGAGAATAGTCCCTGTGTGTATTACAGATTTACTTGCTTTTTTAATATCCTATAGTACCTATATGAGCACAACATTTCTCACACTATTTGGTGATAGAGGTACCCACGTCATAGGCTTGAAACCTCAATAAGTTCTTCATTGTTTCTATCACTCCATCTCCTCCCTCTTTCATATTTCTATTGGAAAACCATGGTTTAGGATTTTGTGTTGTTTACAACCCTATCCATCGGATACTACTTCTGCTAGAACATTGTTGTTTAGGATTCCGTTTGTTACAGCCCTACGCATCTATTTTCCTCCTTCCTTTCCTCCTCTTCATCATTCCTATGACTTTTGTTTTAAGCTGTCTCATTTCCATGTGTCGACCAGCAGAAGAAGAAACCATTTCTCTTTGAGATTTCTCCATATACCCCTAGCATTTGGATCCATGAATTGGCTTGAATTTACCTCTTTGAAAGCTAATTGAACCAAGCCCCCTCCTATTACTTTTTACGTGACAATTGGAGTGTTGCAACCCCCTCACATATAACCTTACAAGAACTCCTCTATTTAAGATGTCCTAGGCACTGGTCTACAATCAACCCAGAGGTTGTCTCTAGGGAGATTTCTTGTCTCATGTTGCACTTGTGCTGCATGGTGCAAGATTTAGCGACAACATCTTTCTGGCGCCGTTGTCGGGGAACAGATTAGAATATTTTTCCCTGGGTACGACAAAGTTTTACATTTCCCTTGTTAGGTGAGCTAGGGAAGTGTGGGTTGAAGATCTCTCACCTTGGAGACTCCACTAATTAATTTTATGGTAAACATTTCAATGACTCCATTGTCTGAATATTAATTGTAAACATTCTGGCAACTATATTTGTCAAGAAATGGAAGAGACAATGGAAGAGAAGGTTAGCTTAATAAAGAACTCCTTATATAGACTGATGAAACTAGAGTTAGAAAATAGAAGCCTTCGATGACAGTATTCCTCTTTCTCTAACAAAGAGAAAGAAGCTAGGATGCATGAAGAAGAGGAGGATAATCTAGATGATGATGAAATGGATGATTGTTATAGGCAGTTCGTTGATTTCACGATGGCTCGACTCCACAAGGGACGTGTTCCTCGGTTATCTAGAAAGACATCAATGGGACATGACCAAAATGAAGACACTTCCTCCGAGGAGCCTCCGAAGCCACCTGACAAGGGAAAGGGACTTCTAGATACAAATGGCTTTAAACCCGAAGTCCTCAATGAAGAGAAGTCACCCTCCCCTTCCTAGTTCATCTGTGAAGAATCCAAAGAGCCAAGTGGTGTTTATGGTTGCCATGACCAAAAAGACATCAATTAGCAGACTGTATGTGAAGAAGTGGTTGCTACAAAAATTCCTTTTTTATTCTAGGAACCTATGGATGAGTACATAAGCATATTCTTTAGTCAACACCAGAGGTCATTTCATGAGCATGTATCAGGTTCCATATTTGCAGATTTTTCATGTTGCATGCATGTTCTAATTTTTCTTTTTCAGCAGTATGAAGGCATGTGGTCCAGTACTCTTATGTTGGCCTGGTTCTATTGGAGAGTTGAACATACTTAGCTGAATTAAGTATTGTGCATAAGTAGGATTGTACATAAATAAGCTCACCAACTGAGCATTTACTTTTTAGTTGTTAGAATTTTTATTTTCTGCATTTTAGATTCTGGAGGAAAGTCCCATGGAGATTTTGTTGATTACAAAGTTCATATATTACTGACTCCATGCCCAATGGTGAAGGATACTGGTCTGCGAGTTCTCAGCATCTTGCAAGAAAGATGCTATCCCCAATAGGAGCTAATGTTGTCACTCACTGCTTCATAGGTCATTAGTTGTTTCAAAAGCCCAATAGTAGTGAAATTTGATGCCAAGTTATGAGCCATAAAAGCTGTTAGAACTAGATGGGACCCTCTCCATTGCGCGGTGCTTGGAAAAATCTTTCTGGTGGTATATAGAAGTCCAAAAAAGGGTTCCTAGATCAAAAGTTAGACCCTATTGATGAATTCCTTTGAAAAACTTAAAAAACAAGGAAAATGGCTAAGTGTGGATATAAATCCCAATTGGGACCCTGGAAGCCTATTTTAATCACAAATCAAGCTTTCTAGCAGGTAAGGAGCAGTGGAGGAATCAAAAGCAATGATCTGTTGATCACCAATATCGCATATCGGCAGTTGATGGGTCCTAGGGCCCATTCTTAAGGATTATCTGTGGTTCACAAGATTTTTGCAGGGGCCAATCTGCGATATAACGTTGTATCGATGGGGGAGAGATAAAAAACTTTAACAAAGGAAATGCCTGCAAAACCAAGGTGGACCACCCTCCTTCTTTCTCCTCCACGTGGCATTGGCGATTGGCAGGTCGGCGGGGTTTCAACTTAAAAAGACCCGCAAACCACTGATAGTGCGATAAAGTGGTGCATCGCCAGGGAGGCCGAGAAAACCAAATACAAAGGAAAAGCATGAAAATACAGGGTCGGTCTGGCCTTTTTCTCTCTCCTCCAGGGGGCCATGTGGCAGCCTCTAATTGGTCCACTGAGTTGACATGGCAGCTAACGTCAACAATGATGTGGCACGTACAAATGATGATGTGGCGGGTGGACACATGTCCCTTGTTTTTGGAATTTTTAGGGGTCCTATGGGGTTGTTTCTGAGTGCCACGTGTCATCACTCAGAGGGTGACATGTGGCATGATGACGTCAGTGGTGACGTGGCAGGATTATCGACAATCATCGATCGGCAGTTCCTAATTTCAAGGTTATCAACGATTTCTATTGCGATAAGGAAAGGCCTCAGATGCAGTGAACCACCTCAAATAGCTGAAATAAGCCTGATGACATTTGGGATGTGGCTCAATTCAAGGCCTCCACTAAAGCAGCAAGGGGACACCTCCTCTTTCCTCTCTCAATTTTCTTTCTCTGTGCATTTATTTCTACATTTTTTCTAAGAAAGGGATTTGATCCCTATTGTAACCTTTAGGTAGGTGGTAACCGAGCCTTACAGAGTCGAGACAGTTAGTCTAGCATGACAGCTGGAGCTCGGGCTTAGATATTTTTATTGTAACTCAAATCTCTCCCCCTCTTCTTATAAATAGGGGGATGAAATCTATAACAGAGGTTCCAGATATTCTGACCCGTGAGGGCTGAAATCTGTGATGCCATTTTGGTTATAATTTGCTTATTCATGGGGTTTTCACTGATATCATTGTTGTGTGTATGGACTAGTTATTGGACCCTTTGAGTTAAATGGTATTTTCCTGTTGATTCCTAATATGATTAATGTGCAGTAATTTTTCCCTTATGTAACCTCATTTCATAATTTGTTTTTCCTTCTCTGAAATAGTGTAATGAGATTGTTGGTTTCTCCTTGGTTCGTGGATTTACCCTGACTGCTAAATAGATAATAGTGCATGTGTATATTACAGATTTACTTGGTTTTTTAATAGCCTGCAGTACCTGTATGAGCACAACCTTTCTCACACTATTCGGTGATAGAGGTACCCACGTTATAGGCTTGAAACCTTAATATGTTCTCTGTTGTTTCTATCACTCCATCTCCTCCCTCTTTCATATTTCTATTGGAAAACCATGGTTTAGGATTATGTGTTGTTTACAGCCCTATCCATCGGATTCCACTTCTGTTGGAACACTGATTTTTAGGATTTTGTTTGTTACATCCCTGTGCATCTATTTCCTTCCTTCCTTTCCTCCTCTCCATCATTCCTACGACTTCAGTTTTAAGCTATCTCTTTTCTATGTGTCATCCACCTGAAGAAGAAACCATTTGTCTTTGACATTGCTCCATATACCCCTAGCATTTGGATCCATGAATTGGCTTGAATCTACCTCTTTGAAATATAATTGAACCAAGTCCCCTCCTATTACTTGTTACATGACAATTGGAGTGTTGCAACCCCCTCACATATAACCTTACAAGCACTCCTCTATTTAAGATGTCCTAGGCACTGATCTACAATCAACCCAGAGGTTGTCTCTAGGGATCTTTCTTGTCTCATGTTGCACTTGTGATGCATGGTTCAAGATTTAATGACAGCGAGTTATTTGTAGTAAATTGACTGATATATTCTTCCAATGTAGCTTGTACCCAAAAGTCAACAGCTCACGTAAGTTTGTGATCCAACTTATGTAAAGTTGTTAGATTAGTTGTAGTCCAAATTCTAAAGACCCAACCAGAAATACTAACACCTAAGGAATGTTGCAATCTGCTTAAGCAATGATATAATTCTTCATGGAATTTGCACCAAAATATCTCATATTGATCTCAGGCAGATTCAGAAAATAATATCTCGTCAAAAACCCAATCTAGGTTTTTATGTCGTAGTTGCATTTGTTGATGAAAAAAAAAATAAAGTATCTCTTCCCACCATTCTCGAATACTTCTCTTGATGATCCTAGTCATAATTACCTAAAACTCCAATTAATTTCAGGGTCTCAACAAAAAAACCATTTGTTGGCAAAAAAAATTATTATAGAGACCCAAGGTTCTATTGTAGGGTGCCAACAAAGAGCTCGTTGTAGTGTAACACAATATCAACATTTTCGATCTTCTGCAAGGGAAGAAAGTATCACCATAGGCATGTCGATACTTGTTGGTGATGATGGGGTTTAGATGATGATAAAATACATTAATTTGGTTAAAATATGCATCATGATCATTAGTATCCATAGATTAGTCAAATAATCTTTGCGCAAAAGATAAATAGATACACTACACAAAACTTAACATAGTATCTCAAAAATTTTAAAGTAGCCACATAAACACAGACACATCCATTTGGACAGAATACATAGACAAGTTCCTTGAAATAATCTCCTTTTTTCATTATCAACCTGATAAATGTTACTTTACAAATATGAATTAGCTTGGATAGATTTGTCAAGTATCACTTCCAAAACCCATTACAACCACAGAATTATGTAGGAATACAACAGAATTTTGGTAAGAGAGTGTGAGCCATACTTTCAACAGCATGATGGCCTTCTTCTACTATCTCTCTCTTTTTTCATCTTTCCTTGCATGTCTATATATATCCTTTATTCTATTGATCTTGTCCAGCTTAATCCGCACTCACTTGATGAACTCAATTCTAACCACTTTTACAAGATCCATGATCGCTTGGTCCATATTTGTTTGATTCATTCAACTTTATTAGTTTGATCCTTCTTTTGCAGACTTTAAAAATTACAACATAATCACTTGGTCCTTTGCTTTCATTTTCTTTATTTTCCATTTTTGTCTTCCAGCCAAATAAGATAAATGTTTTTCCATCTTGCCCTACCTTTTCTCTGCAACCTTATTTTGACCAAAACTAACCCCAGAAAAATGGAGGACCCAAAAAAATGAACTATAGGCATCAATCATGATTATACAAGATCATATTAACATTCATTAACATAACAAGGTTATCACAACTTGTAGTCCAAATGTGCACAACTTTTATACTTATTTGATTATGATATAATGGCTAGAAACTAAAGGAGGGAGTTCAAATCTCCACCCAACCATAGGATAGCTACACAACAACCTTAATTTTACCTCACCACCCCTGAGCTAGATACAAAGTCTGAGGGGATTTTTTCTTAGGGAAAATTCACACCAAACCTTGGAAGACACCCATGAGGTGGAGTTCATTGTCTTAGGGCTTTAACAACTACTCTCTAGTAACAAGCACAACAATGAATCACTTACCATCTAAGTTCAATCATAAAGCTTCACCCAAGGTCCATATGGGCTATTTCTCAATTCCAAGGGGTTGAATCCACTACTTAGGTGATTTCACAACTGTCTTTTAGTCACAAGCACTACCGAGTTCTGTAGTTCATTATATATTTTGCTTAACGACTCTTCCAACAAGCACCAAAATGGCTCAGATTTGCCTATCCAAGTGATTTAACAACCATAAAATGAGTACTACAGTGCTTCGATCATACACTAAGCTTCCCACTGACCAATTAGGCATAGACACATAGTTTAGTAGCCTAAATCACAAAATATTGTGAATAAAACCCAAAATTCATAGAGCATGGGGATAAACAATTTTTCCCATGATTTCCTCAACTCCCTTTTTTCATGCTCCACACCTCCACACTATTTGCACCATTCTTCTCCATTCAAGGATCAACAAACAACTAAGGAAGAAAAAGAAGGAGAACCCCTCCCCTTCATTTTTGTGTCTATCTATATTTCCTTTACATCCCTTTGTTTTCAAAAAAGTACAATATCCTTTATTTTGGCCAACTCTTCTCTTTTTGAAGAGTTTTCCTTTCCTAGTCTCTCCTCAATATTCAAGAGGAATGGGCACAATCCTCTACCCTCAAACACTCTAATATAATCCCATAATTTATGTCAGGTGGTGGTTGTTCGATTGGGTGAGAAACAACTTCAACAATAACTCTTAGGTTGTATCATGGTTTTTTGATCAAGTGAGATTGCCTCCTCCCTCAATGAATGGATCTATGTCATCCATTCCTCTAGTCCAATATTTAAAATCACATTAAATTTTATGAGTTCAAGATTCAGTTTCTTAGACAGTCGTGCCTCCATGCTAAAATTTCAGTCATGATTTTCAAATTACAAAAACAAGGTAAAGGTGGGGATGTTACAAACCCCACCCCCTTAAAGGAAGATTGTCCTCGATGTTCTATATATAGAATGAAAGACAACACAAGTCTTACATGTTCTTATTCGTGAAACAAAAATGGGAAAAATACCCTCCTCTGTTCAGCATATTCCTAGGTGGCTTCATCTGGTCCAAAATTCTTTCATTGCACCTTGATCTTCTCTATTACTCGATTATAGAGCATGGTTTGTCTCTAGTCCATGATGTATATTGGTTCAATTTAGAATTCTAGCTTAGGCTTTACCTATATCGCAAACTAATCAACCACGTGATTAGTGTCACGTACATACTTCGTAAGCAAGGAAATGTGAAAAACATCATGTGCTTTCAGTGTGGTCTGATGAAGAGATACACATGATCTCACACTTATAATTCTTTGTGCATTCTCTCCTGGTATACATAGCTCTTTTTCATGTCCTAGGATGCTTTCAATTTTTGCCTACTATTAATTACTTCTCCCTCCATTTCCTTTAGCATGTCAGATCCAAGAACGACCGTGTTCACTGGATCATCCCAACTAATGGGGGTGTTGCATTTTTTTCCACATAATTTATCAAAATGGCTCATCTTTAGTGACTCTTGGTACCCATTATTGTATACGAATACAACCAATGGAAGGAAATCCTCCCACTTATTTGGTTGATGCATGACATTCATTCTCAACATATCCTCTAAAATCATGTTCACTCTTTCATTTTGGCCATTTTTCTAAGGATGATATGCTATACTAAAAGCTAGTTGGGTCCTAAAACCAACTAACAAAACCCTCCAAAAATTGGAAGTGAACTTGGCACCCTAATATGAGATGATCTTCTTGTGTATGTCATGCAATTGGAATATTTCTTTCATAAAAATATGATCTATATCAATAGCTTTTTGGGTGGACTTAACAACCATAAAGTGAGTTTCCTTTCTTAACCTGTCTAGTACCACCATAATGGCATCATGTTGTTTGGGTTTCCTTGGAAATCTTGTAATGGAGTCCATAGACATTACTTCCCATTTCCACTCAGGATTTGGGATTAGTTAAAAAATCCTAGTGGGTGCCTACATTCTAATTTGACTTGTTGGCATTCAAAGAACCTAGCACTGTACTCAACAATATCCTTCTTCATTTCAAGCCAATAATATGATTTATTTATTTTTTTCATCAATTTCTAATAACCAAGATGACCAAAGTAAGGTATTCTATGAAACTCATCCATTATGAGCTTCCTCAAGTTGGTCACATAAGGTACATACCATATATCTTTAAACAAAAAAATACAATCATCAGTGAGATTATATTCCTTGCTAATTGTTCCCTCTAGCTTTTGTTGTAAGCATTTGTAACACTCCCTCCCAACCCCTTGAACCGACTCAGGTTGTGAGAGGTGTTACCTATGACTTAACCTGACATCCAAGGTTCGTTATGAAGATTGGGTTAAAAAATCCTTCTCCTTTAAGAGTTGTAGACTTAAAATCCAATACCACCATCACAACTATATTATTGAAATATTTTCAACGATATAAATTTCATCTCAATCTGACTCCTAGATTGAAAATTATGTCCAAGTGAACTTAGTCCAATCACCTAATGCAACATGGCATCCACATGTAACCCATGTGGAATCCCACATGTAATTCATGTGGCTCTACATGTCCCTGTAGGGAGTTCCACATCACTCTATGTCACCTTGCATAGGGCCCATATGTGAGGTAGTTATTTGGCACGGGGTTCCATAGTGTTCCACCAACTTAGAAAACTAGGTGGTTTCCAATGAGTATGTTCTTTAAAGGTCAACAACCAATGTTGGTTTCATGGGAGAGTGTATGCCTGATTTTGTAAATAGGGTGGGGGACCTCACGATAGATGATGGCCATATAGGTACCCTAGTAGATGTCATGTCCAAAAAGAGTTCAAAGGTGCCAACAGAGCTTGGTTGACCACAAATCCTTATCAAAGAAAGAATTAGCTCCAAAGGCCAAACTACACTAGTTCAAACATTCTAGCTTGATTGTCTATTGTAGATTAGAAAGTTCCCTTAAGGAGATAGGAAATTTTAGTTCCTCATCATGAGGACCTACAAGTTTGCATGCTTATGTAAGGAGCCTACAGACCTAAATTTAAACAGTGAATCTTAGAACAGACAACAACATTTATAAGTATGCATAAACTCTCAAGATAATCTCATCACTCATAAACTAAGCATTCTCAACATTAACTAGACACTTATGTAACACAACATATGACATACTCTATAGTTTTGTTGGCAGGCCAACTACCTCCCCTCTCATTCATTCCTTGATAACATGGGCCCCTCTTTTATCTGCTTCTTCTTCTACTTTCTAAATTTGGTTTGGATTGATTGTATATATATATATATATAATGTTAATGCTCACTTTGAGTTTCTAAATTTGTGGAGTTTATTCTTTGATGGTTGTTTCACTCACCTATGTTTCTTTGCATGAAGCTCAAGTGACCCTTGATAATTTTCATGGCAATGGAAATAGAAATTGAAGGGCTATAATTATAATTTTTCATTTGAATATTTGCAAAGAAAAGACCGCTACAGAATATGAAATTTTGTAGCAGCCTTAACTTCAAAGCTTATTTTAATTCTTTTAATACTCATGAGTTATGTTTAATTCAAATACATTTATATTTAAATTATCCCTATGTGTAATATCATATGTCAATCATGGTTATTGGTTGTTGATTTAATGTTAAGGCTTTATTTATCCACTCAAGTCTCTCGAGCATGGTATAATTTTGAAACCTAAGTCTATGGCCCTGGTTTTTGGGTAATTCACATTGAAAATTCTCGATCCTTGACTTAATCATTCGCAAGTGAGGTAGATATAACATATCATCGTGATAATATGTAAAATGGACTTACAGTCTTGATTGCCTCCATCTGTCTTGATCTAACGGTAGTCCTGTTTGAACCTGTCCTCATGGTGCTCTGTAATGGTTTCTCATCATTATTCTTGCCTCGAGACAAACAATCAGGGATTTTCCCCAATTCGATCTATCTCAACTTTGTCATTCTCTTCTCAGTTCTTCCCTGTCAAGAGTGTTGGTTAGATTTTCAAGGGTTTCATCTAGCCATATGTATCTTTGTTGGTTTCAACCTTTTGGTTCTCCCATCTCGCGGCTATGTCACGAGTTACTCGAACAGAGACTATGGGCATAGACTTGCTTGAGGATTATGAGGAAGGTGCATAAATCTTTTGAACTGTGGGTTAGTATGAGTTCCTACAACTCTTTCAGGGTTCCAATCAGAGTGTATTTGAACCCTTCACTGCTACATTTGATGGTCACAAATCCAAAATAGGATATGTGGACATGATAGTTGATGTCAATTTCATTGTCGAGGCCACCAATCTTCTTGTTGGGGGTAAAACTTGGTCAAAAAAAATTTAAGGTCTCAAATACTCCATGGAAAAAGATTTAGAAAAGAAAGGTTATTCCTATCACATCAAAGGTATGCTTGTTTCGTATCTAAAACCTTAGTGGCAGAACATGTTTTTTTTTGCGAAGATATGTTACCTGTGAAGGTCATTTTAGTCTAGTGTTTCTTTACCACATACGAATGTTGATGGTTTTCCTAGGGTTTAAGTTAAATTTTCCTCATTTCTTGTATAAGATCTTGGTTAAGATGTCTTCACTTTATCAGAAGAGACAACTAAATTCTAAGCGGTCTCTAATTCACCATAGTCTAATTGCCATTCTGGTCAAACATCAATTATACAAATTGGGACAGAATTAATGAACATTTCTCGAACAAAATGACTTTTTTAAAACCCTCGCTTCTGGGAATTGATCCTCGAGTGCCATGTGAGAATACTCCGTCCTCGCCTATCCACGATGTTTTACATTTAAATGACTCAGAATCTCATCAAAATGTTATTCCATCTCTTTCGGAAGATGACAAAGCTTGAAAACTTGAATCAAAATGTTTCTACCAATATACTGATGATAACTCCCTCATGCATGAGAATGAAAATAAACCTAAGAAAAACAATAAAATGAGGTTTTCTAAGGAGAAATATTATCTGAAGTCATCTCCCTCAGAACCTACAAGTGAACAAATAGATAATCAATATAGCTCTGATCATGGTGCACATAGTAAAGATAAAATATTAAATAAAAGGCTCTCCAGATATCGGTGAAACAAACAGAAACTTCCTTCTGATCAAATATTTTTTAATCTTGATGAAACTTAGCCTAAAAGGGCTAAGTCATAAGCTGCAAACATTCATGGTTTTTTGGATTATGTCAACACCCCACTAGGACTGGACAGTAAAGCTAACAAAATTCCTTCAGAAACTTTGGAAAATCTTTAATAGCACCAACAATTCCTTTTCCAAGTGTCTCGATTAAATGGCTGAATTGAAAAAAAAATTAGAGAAAATGAGAAACTTGGGACTACCTGTAGGTTAAATGAAATGATTAGGCAACAAAAATTTTCCAGTTTAGTAAAAAATTCACAGGTCTCTAATGCTGAAATTGTAATAAAATCGTCATGTTAAGCTCATAATTTCTCTAGAAACTCAAGGTGCTAAATAAAGGTTTTTTTTAATATCTTTCCACTAATTGAGGTACGATATTCTTTTTTATGTCTCTTTTTCTAATTTTAAGAAGGGAATTACAGAATCAAAGTTTTTGTAGTGACCCTCTTTTCCAATTTTTTTGTTGGAACTATTTTCTATATAATTGGTTACTGGTGACTTTTTGTCAACTAAACATGTTATCCACATGATCTTGGGAAAGTTTTATCATCATGCCTTCAGTCCATGGAGATGTTAGCAAGGATATTTCCTCAGTTATTTAGCTAATTTTATATTATCTGTTGACTGGCCATGAGGTCGAAAGATGAGACTGATTACTATTTTTTGTAAAATACAGTTTTATAATTATAGTGTGTTTATTATTTAGAAAAAAAAATTGATTATATAAACTCCTCATTTTGAAGAGAAGAGGGATTCCCTGGGAGGGTGAAAGAGGACTATACTTTTTGAACAGAGTGATGTTGTTATCTTTGACTATGGACTTAATTTTAATAGCAAGTATTTGATGTGGTTTGATTCCATCTACTTCTTGTTTCATTATGTTTCCATGGTCATGATTTAATTTCGTTATATCTTGTGGTTAACAAAATATTACGTTGTTTGCTCAATGATTTGATTCTCAAGTAAACAATTGTTTTAAGTTCATTACTTTGTTGATGATTTTACATGTATTTATATTCATACTTCTACTTTTAAAAGGTCAATTATTCTTCTTTAGTAATTTGAATTCTAGAGGGAGTATTTTGATTGTTGATTTTAAATTACTTGGATTATGATCAAGTTGATTTAATATCAGTACTTTATATGAATCTGATGCAATGTTAGTTTCAATGAATGATAACTCTTATTTTATCTTAATATTGAGTCATGTTTTGGTTGGTTTGATTCATCAATTGTTGATGAAAGTATGAGAATTATTTTATAAGTTATCGTGGATTTATGTTCCACTTACATATAAAACAAAAAAGGAAAAGAGTCTTGGCCAAGCGTAGATTAGAAAATAAGAAAGATAGTTGTATTTGTTTCTTTTCTTACTCTGAAATAAATCTGTAAAGGAAAACAGAGTTACACTGTGTTTAGCCTCCAGGATGAGTCTCTTGCATTGTTACAGTTTCTTGTCCTCCCTTTAGTTTCATTAAGGAAATAAATAAATATTTTTCTATTTTATTTTATTAAGAGTAATACTTTATTTTGCTTTAAGGATAATTGTTTATCTTTTCAGAAGATCATTTTCTTTCTCCTCAACTAGTTTCACTTTTGTTCTAGCTCAGTTCATTTACTGTAACATTGTAAATTGTTGTAAAATACTTTAAATTTATAACAGTAGTTATTGTGTCATATATACTAATTCTAGTTTGAATTTCTAAATAGAATATATAAATTAGAATCCCTTATACGTTACGAGTTTTAAAATAATTTGATCTATACTCAAGTAATAGTTTAGGATAACTTTAGGTGTAGTTTAGTTTAGGCTAGTCTTTTCTCAGCATTCTTCTTCACAAGAGGAGGAGGCCCAAGGATAACGGAGCCTTAACACCCATCGAGAATGACCATTCCAAATAGTTGGGGTTGTGTGAAGATCCTTGGTCTGGGTCATTTATCCTTTGTTGACCATGTGTGTTAACGCCTGTGTCAATATGTTTATGAGTTCTATAGCATAATTAAAAATACTAGATATTTATGTAACCATATACATATTAATTATCTTCAACCTTGAATATACAGTGCTTCTAATAATTTATTCATGGATCATACAAAAGCATATATCAACTTCTTATCACATTAGGCATAAATCATCATTCATAAATGAAATGTACATAATCCATTATAATTATCTTATTAAGTTAAATCAGTTGGAAACTAGAGAAGGGACTTCCACTATCCACCCAACCATAAGCCATCCACATAGTAATCTTTCTTACAACTCACCACACACGAGCCAGATCTAGAGTCTGAGGAGATGCATGCATAGGGGTAAATTCACACCAATGGATTGGTTAAACACTCATGAGATGGAGTCCACTATCTAGGTGTTTCGCCAACTACTCTCCTGGGGTAGGCATCCCAGGGACTCACTTACTTAGTGGTTCATCAACCAACAAGCAAGCCCTATGTGGTTCGCTAGCCAAGGCAAGAACTCAATCGTATAATTAATTGTTTTTAAAACACTTAGTGGTTCATCATGTTGAGCATATTGCCAGATGGTTGCATTGATGTCACGTTGGTCATTGATGTCAATGAATAAATTTGAAGTTATTTTTCCTATTGTGGATAAAGTCAAATGTTCCTACAAAGTTCATAGTTGGATAGTACTCATAAATAAATTTCCAATAATGTATGGAACTTTGAAAAACTCCAAAGGGACAATAAGTTATGAATTTGAAGTCTAGAAAGGTTCCATTGTTGTAGGGTTCCAC
Organism: Pinus tabuliformis; assembly: GCA_031772625.1. Taxonomy (NCBI): domain Eukaryota; kingdom Viridiplantae; phylum Streptophyta; class Pinopsida; order Pinales; family Pinaceae; genus Pinus; species Pinus tabuliformis. The sequence continues at coordinate 573,848,970 of CM062804.1, read as the reverse complement.
AAATTGATAGAAGGCGTGATATAGGATTTTTCCCATCAACTGACCTATAATTTGACAATGTACCACAGAGTTTTGATTGAAGGTCTAAGTGATGTCGTAGTCCCACGAGTGACGGAACCCATGAGGCAGAGATATGTTTGTTTCAGGACAGAGAAATTCACATCCCATCATGGGAGATTTCACATGAAAGTCTTTGTGCAACGAATTGATGGGGCGCAACATGGTTGACAGGATCCAGGAGACAGAAACATTCCTAGCACCAGCATATGATAGGAATTCATGCCTCAGACCATTTTCAATTAACGAAGGAATTGGTTTAAAAACCATAGAACCTCAAGCTTTCCTCTCTACCTAATGAGGTAGAAAAGTGATAGGTGGTTGAGTGCGATTGAAGGATAGTGGTGATGTGTGAGCCAATTGGTACGATACGTCAACATGGTGATGATGTGGCAAGGGACACATGGCATGATGAGATGGGTAGCATGTGGCTTGACGAGGGAGGTGACATGTGGCATGCATTTTTTTTCATTTCCGGGTGTCCAAGTGGCCCTTTGTCGAGGGACATGTGGCACCATTAGCACATTCACACATGGAAATGTGATGACATTGCATGACACATCAACACACCACATAATTAAAAATGTTTGTAGCGGTTTTAGAGTGATACAATTGAAGGCCTCTGAGAGACGGTCATTGTTTTGTTAACTGACTTAAGGTTTGATGTCCCATAGTGGGGGTTTAGGCCGTGTGTTCCATGCAGAATTTTATTGGCGTCATTAAGTTTTAGCATTTTTGGGCCATCCAAGCCTCCAATAAATTTGCATAACATCCATACACTAAAAGACCTGAACAAATGTATCTTTGGTCTAGACATTTTTTTTTATGGTGTTGGCACTAAGTTACATGGTGGCAAGAGCTAAAGGTTTAATGGTGTGATATTAATCCACCAGATCATGAAAGTAAGCAATTGTCACACCATAGTCATCATTCTTGAGTATCAAGGCATATGTGTAAAGGAGCTAAGTCAATTTTGGAGCCTACATGAACCAATGTTTCAAGCCTCCTAGTGTCGTCATGTTGTTTGATTTGTTATTTGTGTGTTTTCTCCTAATGTCGCATCCTCCTAAATACATGTCTCCTAAGTGTCATCACCTAACCCTTAGAAGCACTTAGGCTATCTAGTCCATGGTTACGTGAATTCATGACTCATCTTGACTTAGAAACTAGCCTTTAGGCCATGCACACACTTAAAAAAGTACACAAAAGCATAAAAAGAAAACAAAAGCAAGAAAAAAAACTCTTTAAGGAAAAAGTGCACTTCAAATTGGTGAAGACATGCACTTGAGTTGAGCACACTCCTTCAGGCTAAAGAAGTGCACCCTCCTTGAGCGCACTCCTTCATGTTGAGCAATTGCACCCTCCTTGAGTGCACTCCTTCATGCTGAAGACATGTGCTCTTCATAGATGCATGCATGTGCCTCTTTGTTTCATGTGAGCACACTCTTAGAAAATAGGATCCCACTTCACTTCCCTTAACTAATCCTTTCACTTGTCGACAAGTGGTGATCATGCATGAAATAATTTTGCATGTAAACTCTTTTAAATTAACCCATTTAATCATTCTCATCTAGGTTGGGCGCACAGTTTTGAATCAAGAAACTCTTCATCTACCTGCATTACAAGTAAGTTTTGCATGTTGAATCTATTCATTTACTTTCATCATTTCACTATCGATCTTCCTTTTCTTGCAGGTGTTCCTTTGTTTTTCAGTTTATTTATTGGAATTTTTGTTCAACCTTGATTCTACAAGTGTTAATTTGTTTTCGCACGCAGAGCTCTGCACATTCCTCAACCTTTCACATTCCACCATAATTGTGATAGGATCCATGTAAGCTTGCATACCTTTCTTATTCTCATTCCTATAATGAAATCTTTCTATCAAATTTGTTATTGAGCTTTCCTTAGCCATAGCACACTTCTATAAATTGGAGCATGATCATCCCTTGTGTAGAGGTGATTGAGTGGATTATTACACATATGGATGAATCAAATCTTGTGCTTCACAATGAGAGTGGCGGTCAACTCCGCACTTATTATGAAGAAGACATGCAGACATGCCACAAGATGCTTAGGCCCATAAAATATGCAAACAAGGACTTATACATTAGATGGGCCAACCTTGACATGAGTAACATTATCAAATCATGGTGTCGAGAGCCTAATAAGTTTTCCCATCTCCCATCCATAGTATATCCAAGATCCTCATAGATGCATATGAATATATGATAGTCATGTGTTGTCAGTTGCATGGGCGTAAGAATGTTGAGGTGTTTGAGGAAAACTAGATATATATGCTCAATATGGTGGTAACTCATGGAAGAGTCTTCAATTGGGCAGATAAGTTGTCATGTGGGGCAGGAAAAAGCATCTTTGAGGGTGAACCAGACACCAAAATTATACATGTCTACATTTCTTTCAAACAGAATTTGTGGACAATATGTGTTCCCATGAATGTACTAGAATTAGACCCCTCGGGACAAGTTCCCAATTTCCTTCCATTGGAGAGTGTTATCATAAACAAGCTTCAGATGAGCATATGAAAGATTGTCCAAGCACTTCTCTACAATTATCTTTCATATTATATTCGAGATCAATCCTCCTTTCATGATTGATCAAGTGAAGGAGTCACTAAGGGATATCGTGTATTGGTTTGCAGCTCCCAAGGGTACATACATTAGATGTTTTGGTTGTTAGATATCTACTCATATCATGTTGCAATATGTGACCAATAAGGTGGTCATGCAAGAAATAGAAAATCGGTTGGACAAGGTATTGTCAGGAGTTCTTCACAGGAGGAAGAAAGCCCCTTCAACCACCTTCCCATTGAGGACCAGGTTATATGAGTTGAAGAGCCACAAGGCAACAACAGCATAAATACAAGAGTTGGATCACTTGCATTTTGCCACTAAAGACATTCATGGATATGATATGAGGAGATTGTGCAAGAAGCATTATGAAATGAATAGTTACAGTATAGGGTATTCATCGATGTCCACAATAGAAGATGAAAAAGTGAAGAACTGGTATAATGCAGTTAGAAAGACACATCCAGCAACAAAGACTAATTCACCTCAAGATCCACCAGCTCAATATATGCAGGTCTAGGAGGAAGAATAGATAACCCCTCAAGCAAGGAAAGTATCTCCTAAGAAGAGGATCAAATATGATTCGACAGGTGAGAGCAACAGGAAGTGGAAATTTGATCCTCTGAACATAGGATTTATTCAAGTAGAATAGGAGAGGAGAGAAGCAGAAGAAGAATAGCAGAAGAGTTAGCAGGATGAGTTTCTTCAAAAGCAACAAGAAGAAGAAGAGGAGAAGGATATAATAAGAATAGCAAAGGTAGTCGCAAGAGGAATAAGCATCCGTGGAAGCAACACAGAGACTAGAAGAAGGACAGTTGAATCAAGAGATAGAAGAGGAAGAGTTGGAGGAAGAATATACCATCCAACCCATGGATGATGAACCAAGTTCTCCAAAGGAACTTCTCCTCACAAGTGGTCATCTTCCATTCAGAGAAATGGAAATCACACCTCCACCAGAAGATAGAGTCATGGATGTATGTAGTGTCACTTTAATCAACATTGGAAGAGGATTGTGAAACAGAGGTGTAGATACTTTCTGAAGAATCCTTAGAATCCAATCTCATTTTCTACATAAAAGGTGATAACTTCCAACACAATAAGGATTCCTAGAGTTGTCATGGTAGAAAATGTTTCTTTTTTCATAGCAGCACGGGACATACTCTAAATATCTACTGAGTGAGAATGCTAGATTGAGGAAATAACTTCTTGTAGTGAAGCAACAGACTTAACGCCTTGGGAAGGAGAATCAATGGTTATCATCATAGAGTTTCCAACACCTTATAATGGAGATCATCCATGTAGGAGGAACTGAGGCCAATGGAGGACAATATGGCATGATTATATGATGAGCTGATACTTATAAAACAGGTGTTAGCTCCTCTTGTTACCATTCAAAAGAAAGCATAGAGAGTGGTAAAGTCCTAAAAGTAGAAAATAGAACGGTTGACCATCTTCAGGAGTGGGTTGCCAAGTATCCATATGCTCCGCAACATTTGGAAAATAAAGGCAGGATTGTTGCAGAGATAGACAAAGTTTAGTTGAGGCTCCACCATCATAGCTACATGTGTCTTGGAGAACAATAGATCAATACTATTGTTGCCTATAATTGGCTGCATAATTGTTTTGAGTCTCTAACATAGAAACATGGGATTCCCACAATAGGAAAACTTGAAGAAATCATAGGCAGAGAGATTATCTTCTAGGAGATCAGCAAATACATTGAACCGATCAAGCAAGCAATAGAAAAAGAAGGCTTGCAAGTCACCAAATACATTATTCTATAGTACGCCATCGCACTAGTCAAAGCTTATATGAAACTTTTATGGCTATCGAATAATGTACATTCAAGCTCCAAGACCATACTGACAGAGGCATTGAAGGTGAAGATGTGGTATGTAGGGTACTTGCCAGTTCAGGTCAAAGCCATCTCAATGGAGTACATAGCATGGCACGCATATGTTACAAATGAGCTCCATGAAGAAGCAAATTATTTATAAATTTGATGAGCATTTTTCCCATTGTCAGTTTTGTCTTATATAGCCATTGTCTCATATGTAATTTGTCTTATGTAATAAATGGTATGTAATGAATTCCAAGGGACACATGTGGAATGTGAATAGTCACATATGGAATGTAATAAGTCATGAATAGAATATGAATAGTCATAGGAGGTGAAAGGTCGTGAGGAAGCTCAAATGTCATTATTATTTGTTATAAATAGCTCCTCATAACTCAAGCTATGGGCTTGGATTCTTGAAGTCTTTCCTTGGCTTCTCTTGTAGTGCATAGGAGATAGATCATTCTTTGGAGAAGCAAGTTGTGGCTTCATGTTCCACTACTAGATATAGTGTTTCATTCATGTAACAATGTACTTGGGATCTTTCACTCTTAATCAAAATCTCTATGAGCTGGCACTTCTTCATACATGTATTGTAGATATAGTAGGACTATTCCTTTCATGTTTATGATATATGTTGTTTTAATTACATACTAAGTAAACGAACTAATTCGGTGCTTACCTATGGTTGTTGTTGAATGCGTGAAGTTATGCTTTAATGATTGTTGCTTATTATGTAGACTAATATGCAGGTAACCAACAAGTATTTATATTCCTTCTCGAGTCCCCTTTTAGGATGGTACTACTACTTTTCTAATGGAGGCTCGTTTTCCTTTTATCACTCATGGATGTTCCTTCATGCATCTTACATTGGGTGTCTCACAAAGCTCACATATTTGCTGCCCCAAAGAGGTGTTGTGTTCTTGTCTGTGTAATAGTAACCAACGCATATCTTTAAAACCTTTCCAATGGTGGTTGGACCGTATGCTTGGATGGGAATCCTACACCAAATGGTGTGAGTTCCAATTGGGACTTCACATCCGGTATATCCCCTTACATGATGGCGGCATACAACACCATCAAATTTTTGGCACTAGAAGGAGGTCCAGATGACAAGTTGAGCCTATGAAGTCTGTTTGAATCTCTCACCTTTAATGGCTTCATCCCAGATCATAATCCCGAGGTTTTTTTTATGAAGCTTTATATATTTCAATCCCCGTAGACTTTTTACATAACTTGTCACATTTTAAATTCGATGGAAAGGGTACAACAATTGTCCTTGATTACGTAATTCGATTCGTTCAATTTTGTTTTTCAAGTGGTGTGTATTCTGAATAGATCCTTGCACAATTGTTTACCCTTACATTGGATGGTCATGCAAAGCAATGGTGTTATTCTCTACCCACTACTTCTATCTCATCTTTTAAACAATTGTTTAACGAGCTTCATCACATCTTCGACAAATATGAAAATCAAGATGTTCTTAATGAAATTGATTAGCTCAGAATGCAATCGAATGAATATCTTGAACATTTTGTTGATTGTTTAATTCATCTTTGTTATGAATTTCCGAATGAGGATGTAGACTGGAAGTTCTTGGATGAGAAGCTTCATCTCTTAGTCTATATGTCAGGAAAATATTTTGAATATAATTCATTATGTCCTCCCTATCAAGAAGAGTTTCAACATCCTGAGGAAGAACCAGATATGCATTTTGTCCCATATCCCCCACCTTTTGATGTTTTTTTTCTTGAACATTAACTGATCACTAAATCAGAAGATCAATTTGTTGATGAAGCATTAATTGTTCTTTCACATTTATCCCCGAATGGTGATTCTTCTGATCTTATCAATCAAACGTCTTAGAATCTTAATATCTCATTAGTCGACCTTTTACCCATAAATCAAGTTGAACCCTTGGACAACCATGACCCTAATGATTTCCTTTTCTCCAAATTATATGGGAATGATTGTTCAAGTAACATGGATGAACCTTTGTTTCCATAAGAATATTTAGATTTGCAGGAATTCCAAATGGAGTTTGATGTGATCATCAAAGAATTTCTTTCAAGTATAACTCCTTTTAATAAAGAACATGACATGCTTATCATTGATGATTTTTGTTGTAATATTGAAAATTTATCTAATCAACCTCAAATTTTGAATCTCATGATTTGAATAATGACTCTCATCTTGATAAGCATCTCATTGTGTTTTCTCATAATTCAAAATTAAATTCGGTGAGTAGGACACTTCAACCTACGTTGATGGTTATGTCATCTTCATGCCACCTCGACTTTATTTGTAATTTTGGTTAGTTCATTATTATTTTGCATGATTTCATCACTAATGACATCATGTGGGATGTCAGCTCTCTCTTGGGGGATGCCCATTTTCTTCATGTAAAATTTTTCAACCCTTAGGGAAGAAAGTTTAATTTGACTATTGAACTTCCACCACTACATCCCACTTCAAGAAAATATTTAATCCATGGTGTGGAAACATAGAAGGTCTTTAATGAATCTTTTTCATCATCCATCAAAGAATATCACTCACATGATAGCATGGATTATGGCCATCCTGTCAATGTTGCTTATGATGTGGATTTGTATGTGATCAGTCTATTCTATCATATTTTTCCCCAAGGTTGTTTCCATGATCCTATTGTAGGTTCCTTAGAAGAATCTTATCAGTTTGAACCCATGTCTCGTGGCCTGTACTTGCATGCACTTCATCGAGTCTTGTATGGCCATAGTTCTAGTGGTTATTTCTATTGTGGAGTCCTTCATTTGGTAGAGCAATTGAGTGTGATACACCATTGTGATTGCACTTCTTGTTTCCTTGTGTCAGTGTGTATGTTTGCATTGTTTATCCTTTTCACTACACTGCACTCTATCTTGGTTTCGCACGATAACATCCTTCCACCCAAAGGTCAGGAGTAGCTTATATGGCTACATTGGTGTAAAAATTTCTATTTTCCCACCCCGGTTTTCAGTTTCTCCTTATTTCTCCCATGTAGTTAAATGCCCATTCCCATAACCATACATTTAACAGACTGAAAAAAATAAATATTGCTGAAAACACAAATTCTGGAAATTTTTCAGAATGCTGGAAATTGCAGAATTAAAAATCAGCAATTAAAAACAGCCATTAAAACACATTAAAACACTGATATTTTTGGTCAACTTGACCCTGGAAAAACCCCCTACAACTCTTGGGGAAAACCAGTTTGAGAGCTCTTCTTTATTTCTGAAAATTGTCTTTTTACAGTGAGAATTATTCAGCAAAAAAAAATCAGCAAGCAAATTTACAACTTATCTCCTTTCCCATGCCTCACAGCAATCTGGAAATTACAGCAAATAGGACAGCAATAAATGTTGTACGACCTCCGTTTTGTGTGCAGAAAAATCAGCAAACTGCTCCTCGATTTTTGTGCAAAAATCTGCCTTTCACTATGTGCTGAATCAGCTGTACAAATCTGCTCAACTGCTGCCTTGGAATGTGTGCCAAGCTGCTGTCTCCTTCTCCTCCCTGCTCAGAAATCTCTCTTGCTCTCTTGCTCTCCTTCTCCCAATCTGCTCATGAAAGAATGAATGACCTTTTCTTCCGTTTCCTCCTTTAATATAACTCCAAGTGACTTTTGGGTGATCCAAGTGACTTTTGGGTGATCTCTAAATCCAATGGCTGAAATAGATTTAGATCAATGGTTGAGATTAAATGCTCATTTAAATCTCACTTTCTATTTTTTAATTCACCCCACTTTAATAAAGACCCACTTAGTCATTTATTTCCAAAGTCACTTTTCCTTTCTAATTTTTCATTGACTTTATAAAAGTCACTTTAAAATTAGAATTAATAACTTTATCACTTAAAGTCACTTTTAAATTAGATTTAACTTTATAAAATTATAAAGTCACTTTAGGAGAAAAATTAAATTCTTTTGGACACTTTTCCCTAGGCCAAAGATCAAAGCCTAAGGGAACCACCTGTCCTCCGGTACCAAATTTCAACACTCCCTCTTACCGAGGAAGGTGTTCCTCACCACACCCATCTTGTCTCTGAAGTAGACATGCTTGCCCCGTGGTAAGGCTTTGGTAAGGATATCTGCAACCTGCTCATCAGTGGAAATATACTCAAGCTTCACAGCTCCCTTCTGAACATAGTCTCTGATGAAATGATATCTGATCCCGATATGCTTTGACCTGTCATGAAATACTGGATTCTCCGTGAGTTTAATGCAACTCTGATTATCACAGTAAATCACTGAAGGTCTCAACGGCTGACCAAATAAGCCAAACAACATCTTGCGAAGCCAGATGGCCTCACAACTAGCTAGACTGGCTGCCATATACTCTGCTTCCGCTGAACTCAGTGCTACTGACTGCTGCTTCCGGCTGAACCATGACACTACTGCTGAACCCAACCCAAAACAACACCCTGAAGTGCTCTTCCTATCAGAAGCACAACCTGCCCAATCAGAATCAGTGTATCCTGCCAATCTCACTCCATCTCCCTGCCTGTAGTCCAGACCATAATCCACTGTCCCCTGCAAGTACCGCAAAATGTGTTTTGCAGCCACCCAGTGAACCTTCCTAGGCTCACACATAAACTGACTCATCGTGTTGACTGCAAAACAGATATCTGGTCTAGTGTTGACCAAATACATCAAGGAACCAATCAGCTGCCTGTACAATGTGGGATCCACCAACTCGGAATCCGAAGCATGAAGCTTCTTCCAGTTGGTGATCATCGGTGTCGACATGGGTCTACAATCCTCCATGTGGAATCTGCTAAGGATGTCCACAATATACTTCCCCTGCCCCACGAAGAAATGCCCCTCCTCCTGCCACACCTCCAAACCCAAAAAGTAATGCATCAAGCCGATGTCCTTCATCTCAAACTCCGCCGCAAGATCTCTCTTGCAGTGCTCTATGAGTCTCTCTGCACCTGTAATGATCAAGTCATCCACATACAGCACCAGAATGAGAGGCTCCTCACCAATCACAATAAAGTAAAGGTTCGGATCTGCCTCACTCTTTGTGAAACCCATCCCCTGCAAGTATGCATCTATCCTGGAGTACCAAGCTCTGGGAGCTTGCTTCAGGCCATAAAGGGCCTTCTTCAATCTACACACATGGGACTCCTTCCCATGCACCTCAAAGCCCTGTGGCTGCTCAATGTACACCTCCTCCTGTATGAAGCCATTGAGAAATGCGGTCTTCACATCCATCTGGTGGATCTTCCAACCCATCTCTGCTGCTATCGATATAATGGAGCGGATCGAAGTATATCGAGCCACGGGAGCGAAGGTCTCCTCATAATCAACTCCCTCTACCTGGGAGAACCCTCTAGCCACAAACCTCGCTTTGAATTTCTCAATGCTGCCATCTGCAGCATGCTTTACCTTGTAAAGCCATCTGGAAGTAACCACGGATTTGCCCTCAGGCCTCGGCACCACCTCCCAAACATCATTCTTCATGATAGAAGAATACTCCTCCTGCATGGCCTCTCTCCAAACCTGCTGGCTAGCTGCCTCCTCATAGGTAGAAGGCTCAGAGTCAAGGATGCTGGTAACCATCGCCATATAACTACAAAACCTCTCAGGTGGTCTACTCTCTCTGACCGGCCTCTTTGGCTCAGCAACAGATGTGGCATCTCTCAAGGTGTCCTGAAGCCACTTGGGCTTCCTCTTCCCTGAGCATGCTTCTCCCATAGGAGAATGAAACTCCTCCTCCTCATCACCATCAGTAGCCTGAACTCCTGACTGTCTGTCTGTTGTCCTCCTGCCTGCACCTGAACCTGTAGAAGCTGAGGTACCGTGTGAACTGTCCATCAATGGACTCCCTAGTGAACTGCTCTGTGAACTGCTCTGCATGCTGCCCGGAGCACCACCCCTCTGGCTCGGCGAGCCACTGCTCACTGATGGACCTGACATCCTCATAGATGTACCTCCGGATCCTCCTGATCCCTGCCCACTGGATCCCTGCGACTGACTCAACTGCTTCTGAGGGTCTGGCTGATCCAGATACTCTAACTCCCGTGACCTCCTAAAGGCCCTGTCCTCCTCGAACTTCACATCCCGTCTGACAACAACTCTCCTCTGTGCAGGAATGTAAATCCGAAAGGCCTTTGAGGTCTCACTGTAGCCCACAAAGATACCCTTCTCTGCGGTGGGCTCTAGTTTGGTCCTCTTCTCCTTGGGTATATAGGAGTATGTAATGCATCCAAAGATATGAAGATGACCAAGATCAGGCTTCTTCCCAGAGAAAGCCTCCTCCGGAGTCATGTGCCCCAAGGCACGATGCGGACTCCTGTTCTGCAAGTAAACAGCTGTGTTGCAGGCCTCTGCCCACAAGAACAATGGCAACCCCTGATCATGTAACATAGCTTTGGCAGCCTCTATGATGGATCTGTTCTTCCTCTCCGCAACCCCGTTCTGCTGGGGGTTGTAAGGAACAGTGAACTCCCTCCTAATGCCTGCCTCCGCACAATAGTCAACAAACTCTCCAAGGGTGTACTCTCCTCCATTGTCCAACCTCAAGGACTTGATCTTTCGACCTGTCTGAGTCTCCACAAGAGCTCTGAACTCCTGAAACCGCTTGAAGACCTCACTCTTGGTCTTCAAAAAATAAATCCAGGTCCTCCTGGAGTGATCATCAATGAATAAAACATAGTACTCATATCCACTCAAGGAAACATGAGACATCCGACCGCTCACATCAGAATGAATCAAATCAAGTATCCCCGTCGCTCTGCTGTCACTGCTGGGAAAAGGGGATTTGGCAAATTTGCCCATCGCACAACCTCTGCAAGTATCAAAGTGATCAGTACTGAAATCTGGCACACCTGTAGTGATCTCCCGCAATGTCCTCAAGGCTCCATGATACATATGTCCCATCCTGCGGTGCCAAATCTCACATAGCTCAGAACTGCTAGCTCTGCTGTCGGTACTACTGCTCAATGCCAAAAGGGGCTGAAATGCAAACTTGTACACCTTTGCATGGCGTACACCTATCACTCTAGCTGAATCAGCTGGAGTGTCCCTGGGATACATCAACACCTGTCCTCCCCTGAATAGTACGTCATATCCTCTGTCCTCCAAAGCTGAGACGGATATGAGGTTCTTCCTCATCCCTGGCACATAAAGAACCTCTGACACCTTCAAGGGAGGTTTGGACTCCCTCTGAAATGTCACTGTCCCCACCCCGACTGCTCTAACAACTCTGTCATCACCGAGTACTACCTCAATATCAGTGCCACTCTCTGAAAGCTCTGAGAAGTACTCACGGACTCATGTCATGTGACGTGAAGCCCCACTGTCCACATACCAAATACCTGTAGATGCTCCGCTAATCGAGGGAAAAGCATGCTCCCTCTGAACCTGTGTGGCAGGTGATCCTGCACTAGAGGACTCACACATAGTGAACGCAAACTCCCGGTCAAAACGACCTGCAAAGTCCTCAATCTCTACTGACGCTGCCACGTCCTGGTTCTTCCGCTTCTTCTTCTTCTTCTCTGGACACACAACTGCATAGTGTCCTATCTTTTGACAATTCCAACACTTCACCTTGGAATAGTCCTTCTGTGTGTTCCCCGGTTTACCTTTACCTTTGCCTTTGCCCCCACCACTGCTTGTGGAAGCCTGCTTCTTCCCTTTGCCTTTCTTGCCTCCTGCCACCAGTGCTACATCCTCATCCTGCTCAACTGGCTTGGCTGCCCCAAGCTGTCCTTTCCTGATCTCTGTCTGAATGCAATCATCCCAAAACCTCTCCCATGTGGGAAGGGTCTCACGTGCACAAACCCCATCAGCAAAGTTCAACCATGAACGGGGGAGGCCATTCACTGCAATCCGCACCAACTCAGTGGGTGGAATGGCCTCTCCAATCGCTGCCAACTCATCTCTCACATTGGTAATCTTTGTGAGATATCCAGCTGCACTATCATTCCCCATCTTAATGTTCTTCAGCTTCTCCTTCAGGACCATCTTCCGGTTCTCATTGGTACTCTGGTAGAGATTGAACAACCTGTCCACATCTCATGGGCATTGCTCTTTCCTCTCACATGAGGAATGCAATGGTCTTTGATTCCGTCTAGAATCAGCCTCTTACCCTTATTGTTCTTCTTTTTATACTCAGCCAACTGAGTAACATCAGTGGGCACAACAACAGGGTTCTGTGCGGTATGCACTATGATATCCCAGACTTCTGCCTCCTCAAAGATACTCTGCATTCTCTCCTTCCAAACGCTGTAATTTATATGCCCATCCAGCTTATCCTCCACCCTCAATCCCAATGACATCCTGCTGTCCTAAAACTGAAAAATAGCACTGCTGTAGTAAAGATAAAACTGCTGTTTATGAAAAAATCAGCTTGCTGGAATTTTCTGAGTGAAAAATCAGCAACTGTAATTTTTCCTTTTGCTGTCCCAAACTGCCCTTCAGCACTCAAGCTCTGATACCATATAAAAATTTCTGTTTTCCCACCCCGGTTTTCAGTTTCTCCTTATTTCTCCCATGTAGTTAAATGCCCATTCCTATAACCATACATTTAACAGACTGAAAAAAATAAATATTGCTGAAAACACAAATTCTGGAAATTTTTCAGAATGCTGGAAATTGCAGAATTAAAAATCAGCAATTAAAAACAGCCATTAAAACACATTAAAACACTGATATTTTTGGTCAACTTGACCCTGGAAAAACCCCCTACAACTCTTGGGGAAAACCAGTTTGAGAGTTCTTCTTTATTTCTGAAAATTGTCTTTTTACAGTGAGAATTATTCAGCAAAAAAAATCAGCAAGCAAATTTACAACTTATCTCCTTTCCCGTGCCTCACAGCAATCTGGAAATTACAGCAAACAGGACAACAATAAATGTTGTACGACCTCCGTTTTGTGTGCAGAAAAATCAGCAAACTGTTCCTCGATTTTTGTGCAAAAATCTGCCTTTCACTATGTGCTGAATCAGCTATACAAATCTGCTCAACTGCTGCCTTGGAATGTGTGCCAAGCTGCTGTCTCCTTCTCCTCCCTGCTCAGAAATCTCTCTTGCTCTCTTGCTCTCCTTCTCCCAATCTGCTCATGAAAGAATGAATGACCTTTTCCTCCTTTTCCTCCTTTAATATAACTCCAAGTGACTTTTGGGTGATCCAAGTGACTTTTGGGTGATCTCTAAATCCAATGGCTGAAATAGATTTAAATCAATGGTTGAGATTAAATGCTCATTTAAATCTCACTTTCTATTTTTTAATTCACCCCACTTTAATAAAGACCCACTTAGTCATTTATTTCCAAAGTCACTTTTCCTTTCTAATTTTTCATTGACTTTATAAAAGTCACTTTAAAATTAGACTTAATAACTTTATCACTTAAAGTCACTTTTAAATTAGATTTAACTTTATAAAATTATAAAGTCACTTTAGGAGAAAAATTAAATTCTTTTGGACACTTTTCCCTAGGCCAAAGATCAAAGCCTAAGGGAACCACCTGTCCTCCGGTACCAAATTTCAACAATTGGAAGTTCCATTTCACATGACTCAGCCCTCTAATGTTTAGTTTAGGATAGGATAGGTTTCATTTAGTTTGATGCCTTCATTCCTGATTTTTGCTTTCATCTTCCCTTTTGTTTTTTAGTATTATTAGTTCTTGAATAAAGTTGGTTTTGAGCTTCAAGAGAACATGGCTAATATTTTGTGAAAGGAAAGTTGTGGGAACATACAACCCTTGGCTTATCTGTCACTCTCTTCTTTGTTTTGGTTTACATCTTTCAATTCAATGATTTTCTGATGGAAAATATGATCCTTTAGTTGGGAATTTGTGCACAAACCACAATGACCATATTCATTTGGGATTTGCATTCCTACACTCGGTCCTATTTATGACCAGTGTGTACTTGCTTATCTATCTGAGTAGAGTAAGATAAGGAGAAAACTTTTGGTATTCAAAGCATCAAAGGTCTAAAACATGTCTCTGAAGGAGTAACCTCTTCTTCTCTAAATAAGTCAGGATCCCTCTTCTGCCCATTGAAAAATAATAAGTGCATATGCACAGTCCTATTGAAAAAGAAAGAAAATAAAAGGGTGAAATAAGAGAAAGGATTCCTGTGCAAGGAGGTGATGCAAGCGACTTCATCGGGGTACTATCCAAGCTTGCTGGTAGCGAAGCAATGTTTGTGTTCCTAAAGTGACTTCGTCGAGGTACTTTCCAGGCCTGCTAGAAGTGGAGCAACACTAGAGATGTAAAACTCATAATCTTATTGTTTTAAATCGTCGTACTATATTACCCTTACTTACATCAATAATTTAATGATATGTCTTGTTTTTTGTTGTGTTACATCGAGTAATGGAACAGAGAAAACTATATCTTTAGCTAGGTAAGAGTGGTGAGCTAAGGTAACTCACTGATTGAATCAATACTTCCTAGAGAATTGAGACTATGTGCCTAAATGAAACCATTCCAAAGAAGTTGGGGTTCTCCCAGTGTGTTGCCAAGTGTTGTCACTACAACAACAACCCTCCAAATTTTTTCCTAAGTCAATTTTGGAGCCTACACGAACTATCGTTTCAAGCCTCCTAGTGTCATTATGTTGTTTGATTTGCTATTTGTGCATTTCCTCCTAGTGTCGCATCCTCCTAAGACAATGTTTCCTAAGTGTCATCACCTAACCCTTATAAGTGCTTAGGTTATCTAGTCCATGGTTAGGTGAACTCATGACTTGTCTTGACTTAGAAACTAGCCTTTACGTCATGCACACACTCAAAAAAACACACAAAAGCATAAAAATCAAACAAAAGCAAGAAAAATTCTCTTTAAGAAAAAAGCGCACTTCAAGTTGGTGAAGAAATGCACTGAAGTTGAGCGCACTGCTTAGGGTTGAAGAAGTGCACCCTCCTTTACCGCACTCCTTCATGTTGAAGATATGGTGTCTTCCTGGATGCATGCATGTGCCTCTTTGTTTATGTGGGTACACTCCTAGAAAATAGGAGCCAACCTAACTTCCCTTTAATAATCCTTTCACTCGTCGACAAGTGGAAATCATGCATGAAATTGTTTTGCATGTAAGCTCTTTTAAATTAACCCAATTAATCATTCTTTTGCATAATCATTCTCATCTGGGTTGGGTGCACAACTTTGAATCAAGAAATTCTTCATCAACATGCATTAAAAGTAAGTTTCTCATGTCAAATATATTCATTGCCTTTCATGATTCATTGTCCATATTCCCTTTCTTGTTGTCATTTCTTTTTTTTCAATTTATTTACTAGTTTTTTTGTTCAATCTTGATTCTGCAAGTGTTAATTTTTTGTCGCATGAAAAGACTCTGCACATTCCTCAACCTTTCACATTCCACTATGATTGCGACAGGATCCATATAAGCTTTCATACCTTTCTTCTTCTCATTCCTATCATGAAATCTTATTGTCAAACTTTTTATTAATATTTCCTTAGGCAGAGCACACTTTTGGAACTCTAAGCTCGATCAGCCTTGAAAATTGCACCCATAATGACTAATTTTCTCTCTTGAGTGCACTTATTTTTCACGAAGAATCACGCCCTCCCTTGAGCACATGAGTGCACCTCGAAGACTAGAATGATTTTATGTTGTTGGAATATAATCCTAGCATCTACATTTATTTTTTAGCCTAAGTATCCTTGACTTAGCCACATGCACTAAAAGCATGTTCACACTTGGTTTTTGGTAAACTAGCTCAGTGGACCAACTTTCCCTTGTTTTTTGCCTTGAAAGGCTTAATATTATGGAATTATTGGTCCAACCACTTTTGTAACCATTTAGACATCTAAGTGCATGTTCACACCTAACCACACCTCATCCACTTGAGTTATTTGAGGATTGGCGCCCCACATGAAGATTCCCCCTTAAATCAAGGGATTTGGTCCCCTTGACCATTTTAGCATGTTTTAAAGTTTCCTTCCTTGGGAAATGAACCCCTCCTCATGCTTTCCTCGTGGCTGATAGTTGGCATAGGTTTTCTTGAGTCATTGTTGCTATTTAGGTCTCCCTTTAGCTTTTCTTAGCCTTTTCTAGTTTTTTACTAGTTTTTTGCTAGTTTTCTAGATTCGGCAATTTCTATATAACCACCTCCCTTTGGGATTAGAGGTTTGGTTGCTCATGTATTACTATTGTTAATTAACTTAATACATTGATTTTATGGAGAAAATTCTTTCTCTTCTCTCTTGAATATGAGCAAATTTCTTGTGTTTAATTTAACTAGAATTCTAGATCTATTGGAGTTTCTATAGGAATTCTATATGGTATCCGAGCTAGTTCGAATATAGTGGATTTTACATGGTTTTATTTGCAGGTATAGATCATCAGGAGGCGTAGCAAGCATAAATGGATCATCTCTCTCAGCCCACAAAACTCATTCTAAATCCTTTCAATTACTTCGAATGGAAGACAAAGATCACTCTGCTCCTCCGAAGCAAAGGGCTTTACAGGGTAACAATGGGAACGGAGACTGAACCGACTTCTGCAGTGGAGAAGATCAAGTATTTCAATAAATTAAATGAAGAAATTGGGTTGATATGCCTATCAATTTCCAGAGAACTCCTCTTTCATGTCAGCGGAACCACTACTCCTGATGTGGTCTGGACCACATTGGAAGGACTATTCAACAAGCAGGGTGAAATGAGAGTGCATCAACTGGAGAATGAACTCATTTCCCTTAGTCCAACTCATTTCAGCAACTTGCAAGAATAATTCACCAATTTTAAATCCCTCCTCGTTGAACTTGATGCATGTGGAGTCAAGAAAGAGGAAGATCAACTCATCCTTTTGATTCTCTCGAAATTAGGCCATGAATATTCTATATTTGTATCGTCTTTTCAAGCATCTAAATTGACTCAAGAAAAATGGAAAATTCCTCCATTGAATAACTATATTGCAACATTTACTCAAGAGCATGCTAAGTTAGTCCAAATGGGTGCCATCAAGCATTCAAAGAACCAAGCACTTGTGGCTACTGATGCTCCAAAGAGCAGTGGAAGAGACAAGTAAAAAGGGAAGGGTAAATTTAATGAATCGAAGAAGGAGAGACCCGTACAATCTTCAGAGAGCTCTTCTTTGCCTAAGGGTAAGAAGAAGAAAGAAAGAACACTTTGCAGCTACTGTTCCAAAGGTTTTCATCCTGAAGAAAATTTCATGAGGAAAACAATTGATGAGATGGATAAGCAATTGCAGCAGCACAATCTCACCGTGCCCGAGAATGCAAAGAAGAAGGATGATAACAAAACGGGAGATGGGAGAAGGAGAGCACGAGATGGTCATGCTTTAATGGCTGTCACATCCACTCCATCAACTTAGATCCTTGATTCAGGTGCATCGAACCATATGGCTGCATCAAAAGATGAATTTTCCTCCATCGAAGAAAGCACCAGATCCCCAATTTACTTGGGAAATGCCACACTCGCAAAGGTGTGGCGAGAAGGAATTGTAGACCTTGAAGGGGGTTTCTTCACAAACGTGCTTCATGTTCCCTCACTGTCCACAAATCTTCCCTTGATATATCAGATCACTCATTCTGACTCTGGAAGGAAGGTGGAGTTCACTCCGAACTCCGCAGTGATTACCGACATTTCCACGGGCTCACAGCTTGCACATGGAATTGCAGATCATGGTTCTCATTTGTATTTCTTCTCCCACTTTGTTCCTAAATCTATTAGCAATCTAATGATATAAGCAGGTTATGGCATGAAATATTTGGCCATATAAACTATAAGTACTTGCATCAACTCAGCAAGGAAAACATAGTAGAAGGATTGCCTACTATTAAATTCACAAGAGGTGTATGTCAAGAATGCATTCTTGGCAAGCATCTGAAGCAAAATTTTGACAAAGGGAAGGCATAGAGAGCTTCTTCACCTCTTGGGCTAATTCACAGTGACATCATGGGCCCATTCCCGCAGCCTTCAATCAGTAAGGCTCGATATGTACTCACCTTCATAGATGATTTCTCTCGCTTTACTTGGGTATTTTTTCTGAAATTAAAATCGGAAGTATTTGAATGCCTTATAGAATTTAAAGCACTTGTTGAGAATGAGTCTAGGTGTAAGATTAAGATACTCCGTATTGATAATGGGGGGGAGTATGTCAAAAAAGATGTGCAACAACTTTGTATTGATGCAGGTATACAGCTACAACACACAGTGTCATATACACCACAACGGAATGGTGTCCCGAAGAGGAAAAACCAGTCGTTAAAAGAGATGGCCAATTGTATGCTACAGTCCAAATCATTAGCTCCTAAGCTATGCGCTGAAGTTATTAATTGTGCAGCATACATTCAGAACCGCATTCCTCAAAAAGCACTCAAAGGCACCACTCCATTTGAATGTTGGACCGGTAAGAAACCAAAATTGTCGCACTTTCGCATTTTTGGTTCACGAGCATGAGCTCACATTCCAACAGATAAGAGGAAGGCTTTGGAGCCTCAAAGTGTTGAATGTATCTTTGTTGGATACCCTAACAGTGTTAAAGGATATAGATTGCTAGACTCTCACACTGAAAAGTTCCTTGTATCTCGAAGTGTGAAGTTTGAAGAAGAATCACTGCATGATTTTTCAGTAGACCCTACCAAGGAACCGCTTGTTGCCACTGATGAGGAGGAGTCTAAAACTTCTTCGAGCACTTTAGAGCAGCCACTAGAGAAGCCTCTTCGGCCTAATTCAGAGGATGAGGAGCAGGTCATGGCTACTCCAACTCAGGTGCCAACTTGGGCAGAGAAAACCCTGCAAGATGCGGGTGAACTAGTCGGTGATCCTGTGGATGCGAGAAGAACTACATCACAGTTTTTTGGGGCTCCTCAAGCCCTGGCTGCCACTGAACCATTGCTTCCCATACATTGCTACATGACACATGCTTCAGATCCAAAGTCACACTCTGAGGCTGCTGGAAACCCACTTTGGGAGGCTGCCATGGATGAAGAGTACTCTGATCTCATGGAAAACAACACATGGGACTTGGTTCCACTTCCGAAAGGAAGAAATCTTGTTTGATGCCGATGGATCTATCGAACAAAGATTGCTGCAAATGGTGAGATCAACATGTACAAAGCTCGACTTTTTGCAAAAGGATACTCACAGGTACATGGCATAGACTACACAGAGACATTTGCACCTGTTGCAAGTACTTCTAGTTTTGGTATCTTTTATGTTGTAGATTGCCCACTTTCACTGATTGGGTACACAAATTCTGATTGGGCTAGTGATGGTACAGACCACAAGTCCACCTCTGGTTATGTTTTCAGCTTTGGTTCAGGGCCTTTTTACTGGTCTAGCAAGAAGAAATCCACGATTTCTTTATCTACAGCCGAGGCAGAGTATAGAGGTGAAGTGAATGTAGCTACACAGGTTGTTTGGTTGTAGGGGCTTCTCTCCGAGTTTGGTATTTATCCACTTCCAACTGTCATATTTTGTGACAATCATGGGTCCATTTAGATATCAATTGATCCAGTTCAAAGGCAGAGGACAAAGCACATCGAAATTCACATGCATTACATACGCGAGCTGATCTGTGACTGAGTCATATCACTATAGTACTCCCCCACTAAGCAACAGGTTGCAAACATCTTCACCAAGTCTTTCACTGAAAAGAAATTTTTAGAACTGAGAGCTATGCTTGGAGTGGTGGAGACAGTTGAGTAGGCCCTTCTGGCCACTTAGCCCTTTTTTCCTCTTTTGGGGGGGGGCAGCGGTTTCCCACGAGGTTTTCCTTCTTTCTTTATTTTATGAGGATCTTTTATTTATTGTACCTGAGTACCTAACATGGCATATTGGCTGGGACTTAGTTTAGATAAATGAGTTAGGATGAAGGGGGGTGTTGGAATATAATCCTAACATTTACATTTATTTTTTAGCCTAAGTATCCTTGACTTAGCCACATGCACTAAAAATCATGTTCACACTTAGTTTTTGGTAAACTAGCTCAGTGGACCAACTTTCCCTTGTTTTTTGCCTTTAAAGTCTTAATATTATGGAAATATTGGTCCAACCACTTTCCTAAACCATTTAGACATCTAAGTGCATGTTCACACCTAACCACGCCTCATCCACTTGAGTTATTTGAGGATTGGTGCCCCACATGAAGATTCCCCCTTAAATCAAGGGATTTGGTCCCCCGGACCATTTTAGCATGTTTTAAAGTTGCCTTCCTTGGGAAATGCACCCCTCCTCATGCTTTCCTCGTGGCTGATAGTTGGCATAGGTTGTCTTGAGTCATTGTTGCTATTTTAGGCCTCCCTTTAGCTTTTCTTAGCCTTTTCTAGTTTTTTACTAGTTTTTTCCTAGTTTTCTAGATTCGGCAATTTCTATATAACCACCTCCCTTTGGGATTAGAGGTTTGGTTTCTCATGTATTACTATTGTTCATTAATTTAATACATTGATTTTATGGAGAAAATTCTTTCTCTCCTCTCTTGAATATCAGCAAATTACTTGTGTTTAATTTAACTAGAATTCTAGATCTATCGAAGTTTCTGCAAGAATTCTACATCTGTTAGGGTCCAACCCTCATCCCTTTATTTATGTAATAGGTTCGATTCATAGTTATAGTTAGTTAAAGAGTCAATAAATCCCGTATTAATAATTGTAAGTGGTTGAACCACATTTAAGAAAGGGACCATAGTTAGTTGCAAACGGGCCATGGTATTAGATAGATGGTATTGAGAGAACCATGGTACTAACCCATGGTATTGTATGTATGAATCCTATATAAAGGATAGAGACTCACCATTGAGGAGTGTCATGCCTTATTTTTTAATTGAGCTCTGATTTGCTGTAGGTTGCCCCTTCGAAGAGGCAAGTGAAAATTACTTTCATTTCTGAATAATAAAATACTTGTTGTTTTTCTCTTTTTTTGGTGTTCTAGGTTGTATTTCTTTGCATATTTGGTATTTGGAATCTTCTCGTGGGTCAAGAGCATCACAAGTGGTATCAGAGCACTTTCCAGGTCCAATGCTATCTCCATTTTTGGTAGAAATAATTTTAGGCTAGAGACGTGTTCCGGCGTCTTTAAACCACGAGATCTATCGTTGAGCGCATAAACCTGTGGATTTGGGGAGGCATGCATGCAGGAAATACAAGAGGTGGCCATGCTTGTTAGACTCCCTTGTAACCCCTGTGGGTACCCCTTCGAGTAGTAGCACATTAGACAGAACCGTGCACGGACTGCCTTCCACGTACCCTCTGGGTATATTAGAATACCCCTATGCTCGCCTGAAACCTCGCCTTAGATAAACCATCGACCATCTTGTTGCTACAGTACACCAAGAACAACACTTGGGGAGATTACTCGCGCATATGATAGGGTAGTCGGGTAGTACGGCTAAGGGTATGGTTGATCCTCCTTAGTTAGTGCCCTGAAAGATTGGGTCGAGTACTATTGTTGGACCCTTATGTATATTGCGATCTATAGCACCTGACACTCCTTTGAGACCATAGTTCCCTCGAATCTCTAAAGATCGCCCATTATCTTATTTGCCAGATCAGATCTAGCAATTGGGGTTCTGTCACCACAACAACAATCAGATCCACCAGTTGAGGTCCTACTTCCACAGTACCATTTAGATCTAGCAATGGGGGTTCTGTCGCCGCCGCAGTCCAACTCACATTCAGCCGTTGGGGGTTTTCCCGATAGATCTGACCATTTGTGCAGTGAGGCTTATTGCTCATATACCCTGAGGCGATTCTCACAAGACATTGGGTAGGATCAATTTTTCTGGAAATTGGCCACTGCAGTATTGATAAGTGGGGAGTAAAACTCCATAAAAAAAATTAAAATTAAAATTAAAAAATAAAAAAAAATTAAATTAAATTAAATTAAAAAGAGTTTGAGGCCTTCCCGGGACACTTATAAGAGACTTAGCCCATAAGAATCAGGACAACGAGCTGATCGCAGTGGTGCCATTCACTTGTCAGCTTCTTGGGCGATCCCAAATTTTTTCAAAGTGACGACAAGTGACCAAGATCTGTGTATGGTAGAAACTAGAGCTCAAGCTATGGCCAACGAGAAGATTGAGAGCCTTGAAAAACAATTGGCTTCTTTCAAGAACATAGTGGACCAGATCCAGAAATTCATGGAAACCTTCAAAGTGAGCACGTTGGGGTGGCATCCAAAGGCACATGGTCTTGATGAATACCTTGAAGGAGAATCTAGCCATCATATTCACTTCCATGGAAATCACCAACATTCCCACCCTCGGCCACCCAAGATGGACATGTCTAAATTTGATGGCTCTAATCCGACAGTATGGAGAGCATAAATGGAACAATATTTCCTTTTGAATGATATCCAAGATGACCCAACTAAACTAAGTGTGGGATCCCTTTACTTGGTGTTATAGACATTTTTGTGCCTTATAGCTATAAGCATGAAATGTCCATAAACCAAGGGATCCTAAGTCCCTAAAAGTGTTGTTCCAGCTCCTAAAGAAACAAGGTCAACAAATTACAGCTTCTCCCAGAAGTTCTCCACCAGAAACTGCTCAAAACTAGTCAAATCAGGATCATTTCAGATGCTCCACTAGCTAGCTGCGTTGCAAAGCACCCAAATACACTGGCTAGGTGCGTTGCAACGCACTTGAATGCACTACCAGGGTGCGTTGAGCGGGAAATGACAAGTGGCAGAGTCATTCCACGAGGTGGAGAGACAATGGAAGCTTCCAGAATCTTCTCCAATGACACTTGCCTCACTGAATTCGACCAGTGATGAGTAAGAGGCTCTCAGTCTCCAAGTGGAAGCAAGAACTGATAGAGAGAAGCCACTAATCAATTCATGAGCTGACTCATCCTCTTTGCATACATCTATATATGGTTCCCTCACCAAGAGATCAGGAGGCGGGAATTTTGTACATTGCAGAGAATTGTTGTTGGTTTTGTGATAGATATCAGAGTATTGGGTGGTTTATGCTTTGTTGGAGGTGAAGAAGGGATTCAATGCTGGGAGGTTGATGCTGGATCAGGAATCATCGGTTGTAACTCCTCCTGGATCTTCTTGTTTTATCAATAAAACTATTTGAGTTTCTCCTACATGCTTGTATATCTGATGTGTGTTATATTTGTATGTTTAGCTTAAATCTGATCCTAAGCTTTTTATGAACATAAATCCATGTCTTTGTGTAGTTTCTTTCTTTTGTGAACTTGCAGGAACTTGGTGACGCTGGGCAAGTGAGGGAACGGATAGCTTGGAGCTGCCAAAGAGAAGAGAGATTGGATCAAAGGACTAGCACAAGACACAGGTTGGTTCATCCTATTCATCTTTGTTTTTAGTTCATAAAGGAGAATACAAGAATAGTTTTCCTTGTTTGTTTCTGAGGTCTCTGTCACAACCCAGTGGGATAGGGTCATTCTGAATAGACACTTTTCCCGAAAACAAAATGGCGACTCCGTTGGGGATCGTGTCTAGTTAGTATGCTTATGTTTCTATTGTTGTTCATCTCATAAACTTAGCAGTAGCGAATCGAACTGCATTTGCCATTTACAAATGCAAAGTAGACATCTGTTACTCTAGTCCATTCACTGGATCTGTTTATGATCTGAACAGTTGATTCATAAATGATCTGATTACCCTTTGTGATAGCTCTCAAACCTCTTTTTAATCAACCCTCTGATTGTGCATTACTGATTGCTTTTACCCGGCCAAAAACCATATATTAAACTGCAAACCGTGACCCAGAACCCAGAGAGAATTCTCGTTTCTGCTCCAGCGCAGGCTCTGTGAAGAAACTCTGCATTTCAGCGCAGTTCCCGAGAGGGCTACCTGCGTTGCAATTCAGTTTCTCTGTGTAGCAGGTGCGTTGATCAGCCTAGCCCTGCCTAACTGAGGTTCTTTGCTCATTTTTTCCAGTTTTGCCTCTGATTTTTGCAGCCTGTGATCAGTGTGTTTGTCTATTTAAAAGCCCCTTTTCTTTGCCTTAATTCCGCCTCAGTTGTATAAAAGAAACTGTTTTTGTTTTTGTGTGTTTGTTACATCATTTACAGTTTCCCATTGCAAAAGTAAACTAGTCATACTGTCGTCCTTGGACTTAGATCTGTCGTCAGTGTCGATTTTGATCTTAGGAGAAAGTTTATTTGATGTTGACAGTCGATTACGCTTTTACTTTTGCCTTTGTCTTGAATTTGTGAATTTCTAGTGTCGAAACAAGTGTTTACTTCAAAATCATAAAGTGTCGTAATCGTCTCTACCTTTTGATTTCGAAAAGAAGCTTGTTTGTGTTTTTCACCTAAAATCGAATTCAAATTTGTACAACAACTTTCTTTTTAGGCATCAATATTAAGAAAGTGAAAAACAAATACATGCACAAGTGCATTTGCATATTGACAGTTTGTATGGCTTGATTTAGGAAAAGTGCATTTACAGTGTACTCTTTGCTCTTTGAGAAAAGATTGTGTCTTTCTTTTCCCCTTGTAGCTAGGATTTTCATTGCTGAAAAGAGATAAAAGCTTGCTTATCATCTTTAGATTGCATTTTAGGAATTACATCTACATCTCGTGGTGAACCCAAAAGGCAAACTTCATAAGAAAGATCAACCTAAAATAAATTCAATGAACTTAACAACACTTTGTAACTTAACGCACAACATTTAGAGGTCTAGGCTAGAGACGTGTTCCGGCGTCGTAAAGCCTGGTAACTGTTGTCCTCACTGATGGTTGGGTGATTCCTCCACTTTGAGACGATAAGTGCCAGTACAGACTTGTGCTCCCACGTACCGTCGAGTATATATTGGGAGACCCCTATAGGCATAAAACCTTTATCCATAGGAAGCCGTGTCGGCCGCCCTACTGATCGCAATGCACCGAACACAGCATTCGGGAAGATTGACTGTCGTACCCTAAAAAGTATTCTGCAGTTTTGCGATTGGTTTGGTACTCCCTCTACCTAGACCTCCAGAGCAGTCCCTTTCGTTCCTTTTCAGACTCCTTAATGGAAAAGGTCCATCTGAGCACTTGTCACTTCAGGCTCATTAAAAATCGAAGGAGACTAGAGTCATCTTTTGTTTTTTCTCGACTCTTTAAAATTGAAAAAACAAAGTTGTGTCAAAGCGTGTTAAAATTTATTTTAAACGGAATATTCATACCCTTTTCCTGCGTTGATCTTTAGGTTGAGAAAATGGAGCCTACCAACCAAGGAATTCCCGTTGGTGGAAATCCTAGTCCCTTCTCCTCTTGGGGAGATGTTGGTGCGCCCCATATGGCCACATTGTCGCTTCCAGGACTGACAATTGGCTTGCCAGTATGGCTCTTCTCAACCAATGTCGTTCAGAACACCACTATTCCTGAACAATCGAATCAGCAATTAGACGGGTCCAGAGTTACCCACCAGCCTTCTACTTCCTCTAATTCCTCCTCTCCTCCTTCCTCTTCGCTTGACGGGACTGGTAAAGCTAAAAGCCAAGTTCCTAAGGAGAAGAAGGAAAAGAAGAAGAAAGAGAAAAAGAAGAAGGAGCCAAAGGCGAATAAGGGAAAACGAGTGTCGTCTAATGAAAATTCACACACAGCACCGACCAGGCCTAAATCGCCATGTGTCATTTGTAGAGGAGACCACTTTCTCAGAGATTGTTCTTGCATCCCCCGGATACTAAGGGACTAGTCTCCTCGTTTGCACAATCCAGTGTCATCAACCTCTGGAGATCATGTTGAAAGCACACCGTCAACTAGTGAAAGTGAAGCCCCAGGATAAAAAGGGAAAGCTAGATTTCCCTGTAGACTGTGCGAAGGCAACCATGCCCTCCACCGTTTTCCCTTCTTAGACGAGGCTAAAAGAGTTTTGGATGATCGTCCGGTTTCACCGTTACGACTTCCTCCTAGATACAAAAAACTCTTGCCAAGTCCGTCACTAGTTGAGAACTCAGCTGGCCCGCTCAAGTGGTCGGCTGAAGCGTCTATCATTGAAGATAAACCAACTGAATCCATACCAGACGAAAGTCAAAAGGTCGAGGCGGCAGTTGAGTCGGTCTTGCCTTCAGAGGTTTTATCTTCGAATGATACAGTCACTGAAGAGAATAAGGATGACACCGTCCAAATTCTCTTCATCAACACAGACTCCGACGAACATGGGGGAAATCCACCCATTCCTTTACCACAGGAAGGAAGTTCGTCAAAGCCATACCCGACCGTCTACTCGGTCCCACCTCCAAGCAACCTAGTTGTATCCTTCGACTGGAATCAACTAGGCAGACCCCGTTTGCCAGCAAGCATACCATTCCGAATTATCGTTCAAATATATAGAATGGTCATGGCTGGAACCATCATAGATGAGGGGGCTTCTGTGAGTATCCTTTCCTCTATTGCTTGGAAAGCGCTTGGTTCACCATCGCTGTTGCCTAAAATGAGAAATCTGACAGGCTTTGATAAAGGAACCAGTCGACCTTTAGGGATCCTTCCCGATGTGCCCATAACATTGAGAGGGAAGACAGTTCGCATGAACGTCATGGTCGTTCAAGGACCCTTGGATTATAACCTACTCCTTGGACGAGACTATATTTATTGCATGGGAGCCATCGTCTCCTCACTCTTTAGAGTAATGTGTTTTCCGCACGAAGGAAGAGTGGTCAAGCTCGTGGACCAGCTTTCATTTCCCGGATCACGCATAGCAAATAGTCATATACCATCCCTAAATGGTCTCTTCACGCAAGAAATGTCTTAATTCCCAGTCCGTCCTCCCAATGAGCGCGAGTAATTCGGAGGGATATGACTGAAACCCAGGGGGCATGCGTCCTGGTCTGCTTCAGCAGGAAAACTTCGGGTATAGGGTAGGTTTCTGCGGGAGAATATGACTAGTCTGTACCTCGTCCGTCGGTGGAAGAGGGGTTATTCTAGAATAAGATTCTCTTGTCAAAGTTATGTGAGTTGACAGACGGAGTCACTCGCCTTTGTTTATCTCGGTAGACATCGCCGAAGAAGTGTTTTGTTTGCACCGCGAATAGAACAATCTTTGGGTAACCTGTAAGAGGTAGGCCTCTCCTGATAGAACAAATGTTTTGTCTGCAAATTGAGGGGTAACTTTGAAACTCTATTTTATACCTGGGGGCATGCAAACCTTTTGGCATGCAAGCGAGGGGCGGCTATTTATTTTTTAAATTTTTAGGACCTCTAACCCTTTAAACTCGTAGGATTAGTCGTCACCAAACTTGCATAAAGAAAGGATGTGGGGCAAAAATCTAAAAGTTGTCGTTTTTACATGAGACATTCTTATCATATGACTGGATAGATCGAGCAGTTTTAGCGCATAGTTCAAGCTCGTTAAAGAATAAACATAAGTTCGAGCAAATGTTTCCACCCGTGTTTAAGCTCGTTAAAAAATGAACTATCCTCCGGTAAATAACCACCGTGAATGAAGCATTTTCAGCCATTAAAGCCTTGGTCGTGTTTGCACCGTCACCTCCACTTTTCCATTGGCCAATCATTCACCTCCATTTGATTGTTTACCAATTTTGAGGAACAGCTGCGAAGAGTGATTTCACTAGCCATCCTTGTGACACTGCCGTGATTGGAAAATTCCAAACCTTACCTGGAATCAGCTGCTACCCATTTTATCACTCGTTCCTCAAAAGATGAGTCTTCTTTAAGCTCTTTTCATCTAACTCGTAAAATATGAAAAGATTGCCGAGTTTTGGCCTTCCAGCTCGTTAAAGCGACAGGAAGTGCTATCCCTCCTCTAGATTTTAATCTTTTTGGACCTGAGGGATTATTGCACAAAAAGATCGAGCGCTTGTTTTGTTCGGCTCGTTAAAACTATCGAAAATTCATCCCTTCTGTATTGTTTTATACTTTTTCGGACTTAAGGGATTAGATGACGAAAAAGGAATTCCGGAGTTACCTTTACGTACCTTTTCAGACTCTCTAAAAATGAAAAGGACCGAGTTATCTTTGTCGTTAGACTCGTTAAAAAGAATTAATAGCGACAAACTTGTCTTTAGACGAGAACGAGTTTCACTATCGCTAGGCTCGTTAAAACATAGCGATGGGTTTGCCCGAAGGGCAAATTATAGAACAAGCATATGTTATCCTCCTCAAGCTTGACAAAAATAAAGAGGTACTGGTCAGCAATGACTGGGGAAAAATTGGGAAGAAAACTCAAAGAAACTTTATTGGTAGCAAGTCGCTCTTGAACATGACACTTCCACTCCGTGCCAGAGTCGGGTTGGGTTGTTTCATTCACCGGTCACATCACCATGGTCACGCCATACCATCCACATTTGGGGCAAATGCTACCGATCCATCACATAAGTGTCGCCGACATGTTCAAGAGAAGTCATCCAGAGAAGTCACCCGTGTCCCATCCACTACCATACATTACACTTCATTCTTTCATGACCGCCACCCTGAACCGTATATCACCAGATCGTTTTCACCTCCATCAAAATCATTTGCTCCGTTCCGTGTCATTGATGTGGGATTCATTAAGGCCCTCCTTTGACAGTTCGCTTCTTGTCGACATCAGCTCATTATCCAAGAAGTTGATCTAGGAACACCCCTTCAGTACTTTGAAGCTTGCATGCCTCAATGGCAAGTTTCTCACTTCCGGCGATAGGTATACATCAATGACCTTCGACCGAAAGATTTTGCGTGGTGTTCGATGCCAAGTCCTTTATTCACACCACGTGAATTGTACTGCAGTACCTTGAGGGTCATTATCATTATCGGTGATTCCTCTCGCGCTTGTTAACAGTTTACATCATTGACTGGTAATCAAGTGATGTCTTTCCATGTTCGACTTCAAAAACATTTCTCACATGGATTGAGTTGTACTTAGAGTGAAGATCGGACGAGATTGAAGACCCCAGATCTAGTTTCATCCATCCGGGCTACGATATATATTCAGGAAAAATAAAGGCATTGAAATGTACAGCATTGCAGCACAGATAATCATCCTACCAAAAGGATGATGACTTCATCAGAATCATCAGTCTACCATTAGACGATTGTCTGTCCTATGTACATGAAAATGGATTTATAAAGCTGAGCATGGGAATGCCCGCCTCAGCTAGATCATGAAAACAGTATGAAAATAATGCATTGTATTGTATCTTATTACAGGTCTCCTCCCCAGCATCAGAAGAACTTCGGATCCTCCTAATAAAGCATTTCACCCGATAAACGGCCTCATACTTTAGGGGGCAACTGTTATAGACATTTTTGTGCCTTACAGCTATAAGCATGAAATGTCCATAAACCAAGGGATCCTAAGTCCCTAAAAGTGTTGTTCCAGCTCCTAAAGAAACAAGGTTAACAAATTACAGCTTCTCCTAGAAGTTCTCCACCAGAAACTGCTCAAAACTAGTCAAATCAGGATCATTTCAGATGCTCCACTAGCTAGTTGCGTTGCAAAGCACCCAAATACACTGGCTAGGTGCATTGCAACGCACTTGAATGCACTACCAGGGTGTGTTGAGAGGGAAATGACAAGTGGCAGAGTCATTCTACGAGGTGGAGAGACAATGGAAGCTTCCAGAATCTTCTCCAATGACACTTGCCTCACTGAATTCGACCAGTGATGAGTAAGAGGCTCTCAGTCTCCAAGTGGAAGCAAGAACTGACAGAGAGAAGCCACTAATCAATTCATGAGCTGACTCATCCTCTTTGCATACATCTATATATGGATCCCTCACCAAGAGATCAGGAGGCGGGAATTTTGTACATTGCAGAGAATTGTTGTTGGTTTTGTGATAGATATCAGAGTATTGGGTGGTTTATGCTTTGTTGGAGGTGAAGAAGGGATTCCATGCTGGGAGGTTGATGCTGGATCAGGAATCATCGGTTGTAACTCCTCCTGGATCTTCTTGTTTTATCAATAAAACTATTTGAGTTTCTCCTACATGCTTGTATATCTGATGTGTGTTATATTTGTATGTTTAGCTTAAATCTGATCCTAAGCTTTTTATGAACATAAATCCATGTCTTTGTGTAGTTTCTTTCTTCTGTGAACTTGCAGGAACTTGGTGACGCTGGGCAAGTGAGGGAACGGATAGCTGGGAGCTGCCAAAGAGAAGAGAGATTGGATCAAAGGACTAGCGCAAGACACAGGTTGGTTCATCCTATTCATCTTTGTTTTTAGTTCATAAAGGAGAATACAAGAATAGTTTTCCTTGTTTGTTTCAGAGGTCTCTATCACAACCCAGTGGGATAGGGTCATTCTGAATAGACACTTTTCCCGAAAACACTTGGCCCAAGAGAGATGGAAATGGTGGCAATGGCACTAGAAATGTTATCCTGGGAAAACAAATTGGCAAGTGTTCTCAAAATCTCTTTGTGACCGCTTTGATAGAGAATCTAATTTTTTGGGTCGTCTTACTAAGCTCCGACAGACAGGCATAGTAAAAGAATACATTGTAGCCTTTGAGACATTGGCCATCCACACAGAAGGTCTAGGAGATGAATTCTACTTGGAATGTTTTATAAGTGGTCTCAAAGAAGCCATCCAAGCACATGTCCAGATGCACCACCCACCTACATGGATAGACGCTTGCAAAAAGGCTATTGAAGTGGAACGTGCTTTAGCTGCCCAGTCTCCTCGTCCAAATTTCATAGCCAAGGGATGCCCCACCCAGGCTCAGGGCCCTACCCAAACACTTAAGGTTCAAAAGATGTCTCCAGCAAAAATCACTGAAAGAAGAAAACAAGGATTGTGCTACTACTGTGATGACAAATAATCCCCGGGGCATAAATGCAAGGAACCCAAATTCTTTCAAATTGATGTTATTGATCACAACTCATTTGAGCAAGCCCCACCCCTTAAGGGACCAGAGGACGAAGTTGAGGAAACCCAGTAGGACAATGAACTCCTAGCTACGCCAGAGGAACTAGTTATCTCACTAAATGCTTTGGCGAGCATTTCTGCGCCCCAAACTCTCAAAATTAGAGGCTTTATTAAACATCGCCCTATAGTAGTATTGATTGATAGTGGCAACACCCATAACTTTATCCATCAGCGAGTCACCGAAGTTGTTTATTGTTTTTTCAGGGCAGTCTCTAATTTCCAGGTCCAGATTATTGATGGGGGGATAATGAAATGTGAAGGCCGCTGTGAAAATATCAAACTTCATATGGGAGACTACCACCTCAAGGCCCACATGTTTTTGATTAACATGGGTGGTTGTGACATTATCTTGGGGGCTGAACGGCTTCACACACTAGGCCCAATCACCATGGATTTCTAGGAGTTATATATGAGCTTTAAGCAGAATGACCACATGCATACCCTCTGTGGACTCCAGGCAGGTGCTCCTTCTATCATCAGCTCGCATCACATGGACAAGTTGTTGAAAAAGGGCCATCATGGAGTTATCACCCAGTTTAATTCCATGCAGGCCATCGAGCCCACTGCTCTTCATATTCATCCTGACATGCAACAGTTCTTGAATTGACACCAACAGGTATTTGACAAACCTAAAGAGCTTCCACCCTCTAGAGGGTAACATGATCATAGCATCACTTTGGTTCCAGGAACACAACCTCCAAATTTGCGGCCATATCAATATCCTTTTGCCCAAAAGAATGAAATTTAAAAAATCATCAAGGCACTCCTTGAAGTCGGTGTCCTTCGTCCTAGCATCATTCCTTATTCATCACCAGTGGTCATGGTGCTCAAGAAATATGAGGAATGGTGCATGTGTCTAGACTTCAGGGCCCTCAACAAGCTCACGGTCAAAGAAAAATTCCCTATCCTGGTTGTTGATTATTTTTTGGATGAACTACATGGTGCTCAATTATTTACTAAGATAGATCTTCGCTCGGGTTATCACCAAATACGCATGAAAGAAGTAGATATTCCCAAGACTACTTTCCGAACTCATGAAGGCCATTATGAATTCTTGGTCATGCCATTTGGTCTCTGTAATGCCCCATCCACTTTTCAAAGCCTCATGCATCACCTTTTGAAACCATATTTCTGAAAAAAAATTCCTCGTTTTCTTTGATGACATTCTCATCTATAGCCTCACATGGGAAAAGCATCTTCAACATGTAGACCTGCTCTTGCAACTGCTTCAGAATCATAAATTGTTTTTCAAATTGTCCAAGTGCTCATTTGGCATGGAAGAAGTCGAGTATTTGGGCCACATTGTGGGTCGTGAAGGTGTCTGGGTGGATCCCAAAAAGATACAGGCAATGCAAGATTTTCCCCAACCAAAAACCTTGAAGAGTTTGAGGGGATTATTGGGTCTCACTGGCTATTATCGCAAATTTTTCCGCAATTATGGTCGCATTGCTAGACCCCTCACTAAATTTCTCAAGAAAAATTCATTCCTATAGACTGATGTAGCACAACATGCATTTATGGCTCTCAAACAAGCCATGTGTTCCACTCCCGTATTGGCACTACCAGACTTCACCAAATCTTTTGTGATTGAATGTGATGCTTTAGGTACTGGTATTGGTGTTGTCTTAATGTAGGAAGGTCGACCCTTGGCTTTCACTAGCCAACAAATGAGTGGGAAACATCTGGGACAATCTACCTATAAGAAGGAGATGATGGCCATCTTACATTCCATAGATACTTGGTGACCATACTTATTGGGGCAGTGTTTCCAAATCCGCACAGACCATCAAAGCCTCAAATAATTTTTGGAGCAACGTCCATCCTCGCCCCAGCAAAATAAATGGTTGGCCAAAATGTTGGGATATGATTATGAGATAATTTACAAGAAAGGGCGTGACAATGTAGTAGGCAAGTGCTTTATCACGCCAATTTGAGGATGAAAGCACCCAGCTATCAATCTCTCTTCCCATACTAGATTGGATTGAAGAAGCTTGCAAGGAATGGTTTTCACATCCCTCTCTCTCCCAACTCATTAATAACTTGAGAGAAGATCTTAATTCCTCAGTTGGATACTCTTGGAAGGATGAGATTCTTCACTACAAGTATAGAGTTTTATATCGCCGACATCCACCCTCAAAACGCGCATTTTGGCAGAGTTGCACTCATCTCCCACTACAGGCCATGTAGGCTTTCAGAAGACTTATGCTCGCACTCGTCGTTCTTTCTTTTGGATAGGCATTAAAACTAACATTCTTACTTTTGAAGCTGAATGTGATGTGTGTCAACGCCACAAAGGAGAAACAGTCAAATCACCAGCCACCTTACAACCATTGTGCATCCCTGCCTCAATCTAGACGGATGTTTCTATGGATTTCATTACTAGTCTTCCGAAGTCAGGAAACAAGTCAGTCATCATGGTGGTTGTGGACAGACTTTCTAAATATGCTCATTTTTGCGCTAGACCCCACCCATTTACCCCCACTTTGGTGGCTCAAGCTTTCATGGACTAGATCTTCAAACCGCATGGCATGCCCGCTTCCATCGTGTCTGATCGTGACCTGACTTTCACCAATAACTTTTGGCAAGAACTTTTCAAGCTACAAGACACCCAAATCCAACTAAGTACTTCCTATCATCCCCAAACTGATGGTCAAACTAAAGCAGTCAACAAATGTTTGGAGACATACCTCAAGTGCTTCACTTCATAAAAGCAACATCAATGGGTACAGTGGCTACCTCTAGCTAAATGGTGGTATAATACTAACTATCATGCAGCCACCAAGATGACTCCATATAAAGCAGTGTATGGTCAAGTACCACCTTCACCTACTTCTTATATCCCTGGATGCTCTAAGGTGCAAGCAGTGGATCAACTCCTACAAAACCATGCAACCATGCTAGCCTGTCTCAAAGATAATCTCCATCAAGCTTAGAATCAAATGAAGAAACAGGAAGACCAACATCTTTTAGAGTGCACATTTCAAGAAGGGGATCGGGTATTGCTGAGGCTGCAACCATATAAGCGAACATCACTCAAAGACAAGGGTTGTCCAAAATTAGCTCCCAAATTATATGGACCTTATCAAATACTTCAACGCACTGGATCAATAGCCTACAAGCTAGCCTTGCCACCAACTTCAAAAATTCATCCAATCTTCCATGTATCATGCCTTAAGAAAGTGGTGGGGAACAATTGCAGAATTCAAACCAGTCTACCTAAATTGGATGAAGAAAGTTCGCTCTAGCTCCAACCTGAATATGTCCTAAATACGTGAGAACGACATTTGTGCGGCCGCACGATCAAGGAAGTCCTCGTCAAGTGGAAAGAGACCTCTCTAGAAGATGCAACCTAGGAACCAACCACTATTCTTCAGCAGTTTTCACAGCTTCAGCCTTGAGGACAAGGCTGCTTTTTATGGGGGAGGGCATGTTAGGGTCCAACCCTCACCCCTTTATTTACATAATAGGTTCAAGTCATAGTTATAGTTAGTTAAAGTGTCAATAAAGCCCGTATTAATAATTGTAAGTGGTTGACCTACATTTAAGAAAGGGACCACGGTTAGTTGCAAACGGGCCAAGGTATTAGATAGATGGTATTGAGAGAACCATGGTACTGACCCATGGAATTGTATGTATGAATCCTATATAAAGGATAGAGACTCCCCATTAAGGAGTGTCGTGTCTTATTTTGTAATTGAGCTCTTCTTTGCTGGAGGTTGCCCCCTCGAAGAGGTAAGTGAACATTGCTTTCATCTCTGAATAATAAAATACTTGTTGTCTTTCTCATTTTTTTTTGTGTTCTGGGTTGTATTTCTTTGCATATTTGGTATTTTGGAATATTCTCATAGGTCAAGAGCATAACTTTTCCTTCATCCCTTCCACATGCACCAGTGCTCCCCCCTTCCCTTTAAGCACATGAGCGCACCCTAAAGGACTGAAGGATTGAAGACATGTTCCTTCAGCCCTTCCAAGTGGGATAGTGTGCCCGCTCTGTCTCCTTGAGTGCATGAGCGCACTGTGAAGGCCTAAAGGCCTGACAACTCACCCTTTCGAACCTTTGGAGTGCGCCAGTGTGTAACAACCCCGATTTTAAAATATACAAATAATTACATCAATTATGTGATTTATAATCAACACACAATTAATCAACTGTTTAACATAGAATTTCAGAAATATGAGCAGTCACAACTTACCTATGGCGATGATATTCCTTACATGTGATTTTGGAGTGAACACTATTTGAATCCTGCTAACCACAACAAAGTTTTGGGGATGGCTCTCCACCCAACTGTAGGCTCAGTTGCACATAATCTTTCTATAGTTGGTCACCCCCGAGCCCTCAATCAACGTACCACTGCCAAGGAATCCCTTGTCTCACAACACTTTTCTCCTCAGAAAATGGATTATGGAATGATCTCTCATCTTCCTCACCGTCTATTAAATAGTTCAAACATTGGAAGGGGAACCGCATGCACACATTCCATGTGTCAACATGCAACTTTTATTTTTTTATTTTAAGTTTTACTTAAGTTAAATTTTCTCTTAATTTATTTCTTTCTTATTTTATTCATTTTTTACTTTTTGATAACTTTACTTATTTTTACTATTTTTATAGCTTTTAGTTAACTCTTTCCTATTTTATTTTACTTTTTGTTAAGTTTACTTACTATTTTATATTTTACTTTTATACATACTTATTTAGAACTTTATTATTTTATTTATTTGTTATTATTATATTTCTTCATTATTTATTATCTATTTACTATTATCATTTTTTTGCTTATATTTTAATATTATATTATATTATTTTTATTTTTATTATTATTAGGGGACATTACATACTCCCCCTATTTAAGGAACTTCGTCCTGAAGTTAAATTGAATCATTTAACATTTTATTTATTTATTTATTTATTACTTCATGTTTTCCCTACACCCTTTATTGTACTAGTATAACCAGCAGACATCGAAAGTTTTCACAACACTCGGGAAATCTCAAGGAATATTTGTTCTTTTTCCCACTTTCGGAACCAAGAATAAGCCTCATCAGTTTGTATCCTAGTCCAAGGCTGGCTCCAAGACTCACGCCCGACTCAGACCTCATCTACCCCAAGGCAGGCATCCGGTATGGTACTCAATGACTCCGGGCACCTCGCAAGGCTGGCGCACTCCCTCCACACTTACTAAGGTGCACAGCCCCAGGCATCGAAGTCCTTACACCCCCACCAGACTTTGACATCCCAATCCAATACCAGGCACCTAACCTACAATATCAAGCACTTGACCTCCTCAAGATGGTCCCATAGCCCTTCAGGAGTTATCCATCAAGAGCTATACAAGAGAAAGGAACCACTGGCATATGTAGTGTTGATTGAGTTTTTCCCCACCCCATATGGTGTTACATATTCTCCCTCACATGTATGGGCTCCCACGAGATCATCAAACAAACCGACCCATTTGTGGAGTTCCTGTCAGTCACCACATCTCAACATGTATCTAATGCATTAGTTATAACATCATAGTATCATAGAAAATAATCCACATGCCAAGTCTTGCATCTCATCATGAGAAGATAACATCGTTGTTATCACAAAATTCTGCATGTCATAGATCTACATACAATTACCACATGCTTTACATCATAATATCCTCCTAAGCTATAACATCAACATTCAACATCAAAGACATATCATCACATAATAAATGAACCACGTGTCAATATGCCTCAACATAACATCATAATCCCTATGCATATCATATTCATCATAAGCATACAACATCATTATCATAACAAAATAAATAAATAAGCACTACATATGCATCATTACCCTCTCGTGAAAATTATGTCCAATTACCACATACCATCACACCATGGAACATGATCACAACATTATACTTCATCATTTGTATGTTGGCATAACAAATAATTGAAACCATAACCACATACATAGTACCATAGAGTATCAATAAAATTTAAGCAATTAGGCATGATCATGAGTTATCCCATAGTGAACATAAATAATATAAACCACCACCTAATTTTAAGCTATAATTAATATATACCTATTCTTAAAAATTTCCTCTAAGATGGTTACCTCTAACTCATTCCCCTCATTTAAAGGTAATATAATAAAAGAAATATTAATGAATAACACTATTCGTCTTTTTCCACTTTTATGCAAAACAAATTCCCTTAATGAAAATTATATAATTCATTCAAAATTTTAAATTTATTCTAAATCTAAAATTATTCTTTAATAAATTCTCATTTATCTACTCTTCTTTTAAAATTACACATAATTTTCATAATAATATTTTGTTATCTATTACTTCCACTTATTCTTATTCCATTATATATTTTAAAACCTACGTATAAGAAAACACATATATTACAATTTAAGAAAAATCTATTTTATAAAGTTGCATTATTATGTTAGGCATTTTAAATTTATTCTAAATCTAAAATTATTCTTTAATAAATTCTCATTTATCTACTCTTCTTTTAAAATTACACATAATTTTCATCATAATATTTTGTTATCTATTACTTCCACTTATTCTTATTCTATTATATATTTTAAAACCTACGTATAAGAAAACACATATATTACAATGTAAGAAAAATCTACGTATAAGAAAACACATATATTACAATGTAAGAAAAATCTATTTTATAAAGTTAACTAGGGTCAACTATATTTACCAAAGTTAACTAGTTGTCAAAAGCATAGTTAACTATATGTTCAATGAAGGACACATGATTGATTTTATTAATTAAAATTGTCATTTTCGTTTATTTATTTTTAAATCAGATGTTTGCTTGTGTTGTTAAAATATCATGCACTTTTTCAAAATTATTGGTTGCATGTTGTGTATGTCTATGGTTGGAAAAAGTGGTAAATCTATTTAATTTTCATAAAAGGTTGAACTATCAGACCCTAGTTCGACCCTCCAAACATAAATTAAACTTGTGCCATGCGCCCAACCCATAGATTAGTTTATCAACTTGTCCCACACAGGAAACTTCGAATTATGGATCACAAGGCAAAAAATACAATTGTTGGAGAAATTCGACAACAGTCTAGAAGTCAATTCACCTAGAAAATGGCGATAATTGGGTAGCAAATTTTCCCTTCCATAAACTCTTTTCCCAAAAAAAAATAACAGGCGCGACGACAAATTGACAAAAGCGAGTGGACAAAGATGGGGAGAAGCGTAAGGATATTTATCAATGATTTGAATTCTTGGCAATGTATTTCATTAGATAAATTTTGAGTTTCCATTACCGGGAATGGAAATTATTAATAATTTATAAAGAATGAGATTATTTCTTTTATAAAGAATATGTATTTAGAACTGTAGAATAGAACTTCACATACAACACTTCTAAGTTACTATATTTGTATTAATTTTTCCAAACCCTCAAACATTAAAAAGATAAAATCCTTGAAGTTAAAGTGATTACATGTAAAATAATTTAAATAAAAAAGTTAAACTATTTTATTTATTTTCCAAAAAAAAATGTGTTTTTTTTACATAAAATATTAATTTAATTGATTATTTTTTTTATTTTTATTTTTTATTTTTTTTATTTAGAGGTCCCATAGAGTAGAATCACACTCTGATACCATATGTAACAACTCTGATTTTAAAATATATAAATAATTACATCAATTATGTGATTTATAATCAACATACAATTAATCAACTATTTAACATAGAATTTCGGAAATATGAGCAAAGACAAATTATTTTTGGCGATGATATTCCTTACTTGTGATTTCAGAGTTGAACATTATTTGAATCCTACTAACTGCAACAAAGTTTTGGGGATGACTCTCCACCCAACCGTAGGCTCAGCTGCACATAATCTTTCTACAGCGGGCCACCCCGAGCCCTCAATCAACGTACTACTACCAAGGAATCCTTTGTCTCACAACACTTTTCTCCCAAGAGAATGCATTATGGAATGATCTTTCATCTTCCTCACCATCTATTAAATAGGCCAAACATTGGAAGGGGAACACCGTGCACACATTCCATGTGTCAACATGCAACTTTTATTTTTTTATTTTAAGTTTTACTTAAGTTAAATTTTCTCTTAATTTATTTCTTTCTTAGTTTATTCATTTTTTACTTTTTGATAACTTTACTTATTTTTACTATGTTTATAGTTCTTTTAGTTAACTCTTTCTTATTTTATTTTACTTTTTGTTAACTTTACTTACTATTTTATATTTTACTTTAATACATACTTATTTAGAACTTTACTATTTTATTTATTTGTTATTATTATATTTATTCATTATTTATTATCTAGTTACTATT
Organism: Pinus tabuliformis; assembly: GCA_031772625.1. NCBI lineage: Eukaryota > Viridiplantae > Streptophyta > Pinopsida > Pinales > Pinaceae > Pinus > Pinus tabuliformis. The sequence goes on along the minus strand of CM062804.1, from coordinate 573,809,391 downwards.
ATCATCTTCTTCTTCTTTTATTTTCTTATATTTTAATATTATATTATATTATTATTTATTATTATTATTATTATGGGACATTACACAATGCGCCTTGATGGTTTCCTTCCCTCGTTTGAGTGCATGAGCACACTGCAAAGCCCTGAATGACCCTTGACCTTTCTTCGTGTTTTCAAATTGCACCCTCCTAGTTTGCATGCATATTTTATCATGCATGCAGGTGATTTTGTATTTTCGTTGATAGATTTTCATGATTAGTTACATTTGATGGCTCTTTGTACATGATTTATGATATATTGTTGCATAGTTAGGTTGCATTAATCTAATCTTGCCATTATGAGTGTTCTGCCACAAACAAGTGTTCGAGCTACAAGTATTGTCAACCTTTCAACATCTATTGGAGCCATGCCTCCCTCTACACATAAAGTGGCCTCCAAAGAAACTTCATAGGCAAGCATTGAGGAAGTCGTCGAAGTGACAAAGCCGACCATTCCTATTTATGCAGACACATAATGCTTCATTGATAAGTCTACTAAGGTCACATGGAGCGTATATACAACACATTCATGTAGAAAAATTTTGTTGAGAAATTGGAAGACTTGGAAGTGTACATCAACATTAAGAAGTCCAGGATGCAGAGGATCACATGAAGATTCCCAGTCATTCCTCGTGCACAGGTGATTGAGTGGATCATTACACATATGGATGACTCACATCTTGTGCTTCGCAGTGATATTGGTGTTTAGATCGTCACTTATTATGGAGAATACATGCATACATGCTACAATATTCTTAAGCCCACGAAATATGCAAATGATGACTTCTACATTAGATGGGCCAACCTTGACGCAAGTGAAATTATCAAATCATGGTGCCAAGAGCTTGATAATTTTCACCATCGCCCATTCATAGTCTATCTGACTAATATTCTTAGAGATGTATTAGTATCTAATAGCCATGTGCTTTCAATTGCATGGACGCAAGAACGCTGAGGTGTTTGAGGAACACTGGATGTATATGCTCAATATGGTGGTAACCTATGAAAGAGCCTTTAATTGGGTAGACATATTGTCATTTGAGTTACAGCGTCATGTGGAGCAGAAAAAAGCATCTTTGAGGGCAAACCAGGTGCCAAAATTCTACATGTCTTCATTTCTATTAGCTGGAATATGTGCACAATATGGGTTCCTAGGAATGTACTAGAACTGGACCCCTCAGGACAAGTTCCCAATTTACTTCCATTGCAGAGTGTTATCAGAATCAAGCTTTAGAGGCACATATAACATATTGGTCGAGAACTTCTCTATAGTTATCTTACATATGATATTCGAGATCAATCCTCCTCGTATGACTGATTAGGTGAAGGATCAATACAAGATATCACGGACTAGTTTGCAGGTCCCGAGGGTACATACATAAGATGTTTTAGTTGTCAGATATCCCCTCATCCCATGATGCAATATGTGACCAATAAGGTGGTCATGCAGGAAGTCGCAAATCAGTTGGATAAGGGATTGTGAGGAGTTCTTCACAAGAGGAAAAAAGACCCTTGGCCCATCTTCCCATTGAGGATCGGATTATATGATTTGAAGAGCCACAAGGCGACAGCAACATAAATACAAGAGTCGGATCACTTTCACTTTGCCACTAAATACTTTCATGGGTATGATCCCAGGAGAGTGTCCAAGCAACATTATGAAAGGATCGGTTATAGTTAGGGGTATTCATTGATGTCCACAGTAGAAGATGAAAAACTGAAGAATTGGTATAATTTAGCTAGAAACATACATCCAGTAGCAGAGACTAGTTCATCCCAAGATCCACCATCTCAATATATGCAGGTCCAGGAGGAAAAATGGACAACCCATCAAGCAAGGTTATTGAAGTAGAACATGAGAGGAGAGAAGCAAAAGAAGAGTAATAGAAGAGGTAGCAGGATGAGTTGCTGCAAAAGCAACAAGAAGAAGAAGAGGAGAAGATAAGGATAGAATAAGAACAGCAAAGGCAATCCCAAGAGGAAGAAGTAGCCATGGAAGCAGCACAGAGACTAGAAGAAGCACAGTTGACTCAAGATATAGAAGAGGAAGAGTTGGAGGTATAAGATAACATCCAACCCATGGATGATGAACCAAGTTTTCCAAAGGAACCTCTCCTCATAGGTGGTCATCTTCCATTCAGAGAAATGGCAATCACACCTCCACCGGAAGATAGAGTCATGGATGAATGTAGTGTCACTTTGATCAACATTGGAAGAGGATTGTGAAACAGAGGCATAGATACTTTCCGAAGAATCCTCATAATCCAATCTCAGCTTCTACATAAAAAGTGATAACTTCCAACACAATAAGGATTCCTAGAGTTGTCATGATGGAAAATGTTGCTTTTTCCACAGCAACACAGGGCATAGTCTGAATATCTACTGAGTGAGAATGCTATATTGAGGAAATAACATTTTGTAATGAAGCAATAGACTTAACGCCTTGCATAGGAGAATCAACGGTTATCATCAGAGAGTTTCCAACACCGCAGAATGGAAATCATCCATGTAGGAGGAACTAGGGCCAGTGGAGGACAATATGGCACGATTACATGATGAGATGATACTTATACAACAGGTGGTGGCTCCTCTTGTTTCCATTCAGAAGAAAGCATAGAAAGTGGTAAAACTCCTAAAAGTAGCAAATAGAGTGGTTGACCCTCTTCAGGAGTGGGTTGCCAAGTATCCAGATGCTCTGCAACATTTGGAAAATAAAGGCATGATTTTCGCAGAGATAGACAAAGTTTAGTTGAGGCTCCACCATCATAGCTACATGTGTCTTGGAGAACAATCGAGTAATACTATTGTTGCATACAATCAACTACATAATTGTTTTGAGTCTCTAACATAGAAACATGGGATGCGTGCAATAGGAACACTAGAATAAATCATAGGCAGAGAGATCATCTTCTAGGAGATCGGCAAATACATTGAACCAATAAAGCAAGCAACAGAAAAAGAAGGCTTGTAGGTCACCAAATACATTATTCTACAGTATGCCATCGCACCAGTCAAATCTCATATGAAACTTTTATGGCTATCGAATAATGTACATTCAAGCTCCAAGACCATACTGACAGAGGCACTGAAGGTGAAGATGTGGTATGTAGGGGACTTACCAGTTCAGGTCAAAGCCATCTCAATGGATTTCATAACATGGAACGCATATGTTACAAATGAACTCCATGAAGAAGCAAATGATTTATCAATTTGATGAGCATTTGTCCCATTGTTAGTTTTGTCTTGTATAGCCATTGTCTCATATGTAATTTGTCTTATGTAATAAATGGTATGTAGTGAAGTCCAAGGGACACATGTGGAATGTGAATAGTCACATATGGAATGTAATATGTCATGAATAGAATATGAATAGTCATAGGAGGTGAAGAGTCATGAGGAAGCTCAAATGTCATTGCTTGTTATAAATAGCTCCTTATAACTCAAGCTACAGGCTTGGATTCTTGAAGTCTTTCCTTGGCTTCTCTTGTAGTGCATAGGAGATAGATCATTCTTTGGAGAAGCAAACTATGGCTTCATGTTCCACTACTAGATATAGTGTTTCATTCATATAACAATTTACTTGGTATCTTTCCCTCTTAATCAAAATCTCTATGAGCTAACACTTCTTCATACATGTATTGTAGATATAGTAGGACTATTCCTTCCATGTTTATGATATATGTTGTTTTAATTACATAATAAGTGAACAAACTAATTCGTTGCTTACCTATGGTTGTTATTGAATGAGTGACGTTATGCTTTAATGTTGCTTATTATGTAGACTAATATGCAAGTAACCAACAAGTATCTATCTTCCTTCTCGAGTCCCCTTTTAGGATGGTACTACTACTTTTCTAACCGGAGGCTCGTTTTCCTTTTACCATTCATGGATGTTCCCTCATGCATCTTACATTGGGTGTCTCACAAAGCTCACATACTTGTTGCCCCAAAGAGGTGTTGTGTTCTCTTGTGCGTGATCGTAACCAAGGCATATCTTTAAAACCTTTCCAACGGTGATTGGATCGTATGCCTGGATGGGACTCCTACACCAAATGGTGTGAGGTCCAATTGGGACATCACATTGGGGAGATCCCCTTACATTATGGTGGCATACAACACCATCAAATTTTTGGCACTAGAAGGAGGTCCAGATGACAAGTTGAGCCTATGAAGTCTGTTTGAATCTCTCACCTTTAATGGCTTCATCCCAGATCATAATCTCGAGGTATTTTTATGAAGCTTTAGATATTTCGATCCCCGCAGAATTTTTACATAACTTGTCACATTTTAAATTTGATGGCAAGGGTACAACAATTGTCCTTGATTATGTAATTGAATTCGTTCAATTTTTTTTTCAAGTGGTGTTTATTCGGAAGAGATCCTTGCACAGTTGTTTACCCTTACATTGGATGGTCGTGCAAAGCAATGGTGTTATTCTCTACCCACTGCTTCTATCTCATATTTTAAACAATTGGTTAACGAGCTTCATCACGTCTTCGACAAATATGAATATCAAGATGTTCTTAATAAAATTGATTAGCTAAGAATGCAATCGAATGAATCTCTTGAACATTTTGTTGATTGTTTCCTTCATCTTTGTTATGAATTTCCAAATGAGGATGTAGACTGGAAGTTCTTGGATGAGAAGCTTCATCTCTTAGTTTGTATGTCAAGAAAATATTTTGAATCTAATTCATTATTTCCTCCCTATCAGGAAGAATTTCAACATCTTGAGGAAGAACCAGACATGCATTTTGTCCCATGTCCCCCACCTTTTGATGTTTTTTGTCTTAAACCTCAACTGATCACTAAATTGAAAGATCAATTTGCTGATGAAAAATTAATTGTTCTTTCACATGTCTTCCCAAATGGTGATTCTTCTGACCTTATCAATCAACCGTCTTAGAATCTTAATATCTCATTGATCGACCATTTACCCATTAATCAAGTTGAACCCTTGGACAACCATGACCCTAATGATTTCCTTTTCTCCGAATTATATGGGAATGATTGTTCAAATAACATGGATGAACCTTTGTTTCCACAAGAATATTTAGATTTGCAGGAATTCCAAATGGAGTCTGATGTGATCATCAAAGAATTTCTTTCAAGTATAACTCCTTTTAATAAAGAAGATGACATGCTTATCATTGAGGATTTTTGTTGTAATCTTGAAAAGTTATCTAATCAACCTCAAATTTTTGAAACTCATGATTTGAATAACGACTCTCATCTTGATAAGCATCTGAATATAGGAGCTATTCAAATAGAAGAGGAGAGGAGAGAAGAAGAGGAAGAAGAGGACAAGAGGTAGTAGGATGAGTTTCTTCAAAAATAATAAGAAGAAGAGGAGGAGAGAAGAAGGATAAAAGAATAATAACAAAGGCAGTCTCAAGAGGAAGAAGTAGCACAAAGACTAGAAGAAGAACAGATGACTTAAGAGATAGAAGAGGAAGAGTTGGAGGAAGAAGATACCATCCAACCCATGGATGATGAACTTGGTTCTCGAGAGGAACCTCCCCTCATAGGTGGTCATCTTCCATTCATAGAAATGGGAATCACACCTCCACCAACAGACAGAGTCATGGATGTATGCAGTGTCATGTTTGATCAACTTAAGAAAAGGATTGTGAAACATAGGCATAGATACTTTCTAAAGGATCCTTAGAATCCAGTCTCAATTGCTACAGAGAAGGTCATAATTTCCAACACCATAAAGAGTCCTAAGGTGGCCATGGTGGAAAATGTTGATTTTTCCATAGAAACACAGGACATACTCTGAATATCCACTGAGTGAGAATACTAGATTGAGGAAAGAACTTGTTGCAGTGAAGCAACACTGGGAACATCTTGCACTGGATAATCAATGGTTATCATTACAGAGTTTCAACACTGTAGAATGGTAGTCATCCATACAGGAGGAACTAGGGCCAATGGAGGACACCATGGTAAGGTTTTATGATGAGATGATACTTACACAACAGGTGGTGGCTCCTCTTGGTTACATTTAGAAGAAAGCACAAGAAGTGGTAAAACTCCTTAAAGTAGAAAACAGAGTGGTTGAACATCTTCAAGAGAGGGTTGCCAAGTATCTATATGCTCTGCAGCATTCGCAAAAGAAAGACATGATTGTCACTGAGATAGACAGAGTTCAGTTGAGGCTCCACCATCAAAACTACATGCATCTTGGAGAACATTCAATTAGTACTATTGTTGCCTATAATCGACTGCATAATGGTTTCAAGTCTCTAACATGAAAACATGGGATGCCCGCAATAGGAACACTTGAAGCAATCATAGGCAGACAAGTCATCTTCCAAGAGATCAGGAAATACATTGAACAAATCAAGCAAGCAACAAAACAGGAAGGCTTGGAGGTCACAAAGACATTATTCTACAATATTCCATTGCACTATCAAAGATCATATGAAACTTTCATGGTTATGGAATAATGTACAGTCGAGCTGCAAGGTCATACTAACAGAGAAAATAGAGGTGAAGATGTAATTTGTAGGGGACTTTCCAGCTCAAGTCAAAGCCATCTCAACAAAGTTCAAAGCATGGCACACATACATTACAAATGAGTTCCATGAGGAAGCAAATGATTTATCAATTTGATGAGCATTTTTCCCATTGTAGTTTTTGTCTTATATAGCCACCGTCTCATATGTAATTTTCCTTATGTAATAAATGGTATGTAATGAAGTCCGAGGGACACGTGGAATGTGAATAGTCATGTATGGAATGTAATAAGTCATGAATAGAATAGGAATAGTCATAGGAGGTGAAGGGTCGTGAGGAAGCTCAAATGTCATTGTTATTTGTTATAAAAAACTCCTCATAACTCAAGTTAGGGGCTTAGATTCTTGAAGTCTTACCTTGGCTTCTCTTGTAGTGCATAGGAGAAATATCATTCTTTGGAGAAGCAAGTTGTGGCTTCATGTTCCACTAATGGGTATAGTGTTTCGTTCATGTAACAATGTACTTAGAATCTTTCACTCTTAATCAAAATCTCTATGAGTTGGCACTTCTTCATACATGTATCGTAGATATAGTAGGACTATTCCTTTTATGTTTATGATATATGTTGTTTCAATTACATACTAAGTGAATGAACTAATTCATTGCTTAGTTATGGTTTTTATTGAATGAGTGTTGTTATTATTTAATGATTGTTGCTTATTATGTGAACTAATCTGCAGGTAACCAACAAGTCTTTCTCTTCCTTCCTGAGTCCCCTTTAGGATGGTACTACTACTTTCTAACCGTAGGCTCGTTTTCCTTTTACCATTCATGTGTGTTCCCTCATGCACCTTACATCATGTGTCTCACAAATCTCACATACTTTTTTCCCCAAAGAGGTGTTGTGTTCTCTCGTGTGTAATCATAACCAAGGTATATTTTTGAAACCTTTCCAATGGTGGTCGAACTGTATGCCCGGATGGAACTCCTACACCAAACTATCTGAGGTATAATTAGGAATTTACATCAAGGGGATCCCCTTACATGTTTGCGGCATCCAACACCATCAACATGTTCCATGCAAAATTTTCTCTCTATTATTAAGTTTTGGTTTTTTTGGGCCATCCAAGTCTCAAGTAAATTTCCATAACAACCATAAACTAAAATACCTAGACAATGGTATTTTTGGTGTAAGCACTTTTTTTATAATCCTTGGTGTTGGCACTAAGGTACATGGTGGCAAAAGCTAAAGTTTGAAGGGTGTGGTGTTAATCCACCAGATCATGAAACTAAGCACTTGTCGCACCTTAGTTGTCGATCATGAGTATCAATTCATATGTGTAAAGGAGCTAAAATTTTAGTGTGGGATGCATCTTAAAATTTGGCATTCTAACCATCAAATTTCAATTAACTAGCAGTTCAAAAAAAATAGTGTGTTTTTCTGTGGAGGACCATGACCAGCTGAACCAAACCATCAAACTTAATAATGAGAAATCAAGGGAAAAAATGTAGGAGCTTATTGCGCTCGTTAGCAGAAGCTTCTCCTCGATCAATGAAGGAATTTATGAATACATTTCTCAAGTTTTGAAAGATGTTAATGAAGACCATTCTTGAGTTATGTGTGTGTATTGAAGCTCTTCCTCGACCTTCACGTGATTCAGTGTAGAATCTCCTCAACCCATGTGACACCTGGTGGAGTTTTATCTCTGAGTGTGGAGAGAGAGAGTGTGTGTGTAGATGTTGATTCTATGCTAAGAAATTGTAGCAGTGAGCTAGATTGGAAGATGAAGAAAGATGGTGTGTGTGTGTGTGTAGTGTATGTTGGGAGTTTAAGTTTGTGTTGATTGTAGTTGTATCTAAAAGAAAATAAATCAAATTGTTGCACAAGTGTGGTGTTGTGAAAAGTGTGTGAGAAAGTTCCTATAGAAACAAAGGAGATTTTTAGTAGCAGAGGCTAAATAAGACAACATGATGAAAATTTTTAATTCAGAGTTGTAGAGATTTTCTAGAGTTCTGAGTCTAAGAATTATATGAAATATAGATATTTTGGCTACAACAGGTTGGTTCCTACACATAATAGAGGTTAGTACCTCTACCAAGTTTGTGATTTTTTATTTGAGGGGGTTGGGGCCTCCTGTGAGTGGGTGCTCACAAAAATTTATGTGATCAGAGTTGGTGCTTTTGATTTACATCATAATAAAAACAAGCTTTTGTGGGTTTTCTCCTGAAAAGGTTTCCACGTTAAAATATCTATGTACAATTTATATGTGAACGGTGTGTTGATGGTTGTTCAATGTACATGATTGTATAATTTTTTAAATAAGTAAATTTTTTTGGAATACTGATTCACTCCCACCCCCCCGCCCCCTCAACATTCCTTGATTCCTAACAATTGGTATCATAGCAGGTTCCTTCAAGAATAATTTAGCAATTAGAAGGTAGATCAATAGGGAATCATGGCAAGTCAGGATACTTATTCAAACAAAGCACCATTCTTTGGTGTAACAAAATATGTCTTCTGGAAATTCAGAATGGAAGCCTACCTCATGTCTCTTGGTGTGGATGTATGGGCCTCAATAAATGTTGGCTACACAATTCCAAGAGATATGATGAAAGAAGAGCCTACAATAGTAATTCGAAGGCTAGAAATGAAATGTTATTTGGCCTTAAATAATCTGAGCTATTCAAAGTTATGCATCTCCAAATAGCTAAGGAAGTCTAGGACAATCTCAAAAACAACTATGAAGGAGATGAGAAGGTAAATCGAGCTAAACTTCAAACCTATAAAATGAAATTTTAAAGTTTAAAAATGAATGAAGATGAAAGCATCACTGAATATTTCCTTAAGGTTGATGAAGTTGCAAATATGATTAGAGGAATTTATGAAGATCTTAAAGAAGAAGTAGTTGTCCAAAAAGTATTAATATCTCTTCTAATGAGTTTAATGCCAAAATCTCAGTTGTAAAAGAGATGCTAGACTTGAAAGCTCTCACAATGGAAAATATTCATGTAACCCTAACTGCCTATGAGATGAGAATTGGAAAAGGTAAGCAAATCCAATGGAGAAATCATTCAAATTCTAAAGAACATCAAGACTATTCTAGTTGTGACTCAAATCAAGAGATGGCCCAACTTGTAAGAAAATTAAACAGAGGCTCGGGAAAGTACAACGGTAAGTTTCCATTTAAATGTTTTTATTGTGGTAGAGTTGGTAATTTTTCCTCAAAGTTACCCTATACTAAAGTAGAGAAGAAAGAATAAAAGAAAGAGAAAAAAAGTAGAGATAAACCTCAGAAATACCAAAAAAGAAAGACATAAAACAAAAAGAGCTTCTACTCTAAAGAAGACAACCAATCATCAAAAGCTAGCAGTGAAGAATCATCTAAAGGAGAGTATGATGAATGATTTCTTAGGGAATTTGAATATAAATCAAAATTTGAAGACAAATCAGACTCAAAATAATAACAAGTGATGGAGCTTGAACTAGAACTAATTAGTGCACTAGAAGAACTAAAGAAGATCAGAAAGAGGAATAAGGAGTTGAAGGAACAACTTCTGAGAGCTAAAGAGGGTATGTATAATTCTAATAATGTAGTATTTATTCTTCCAAAAGTAAAGTTATAAGAATTTGTTAATCTTAAGGACATCCTAATACAACAATTAGGACAAAAACAAAAGAGTCATGATAAGCTAGAAGATGTAAATGAGGTTCTAAAGATAGAATTGTCCAAGAAGTGAGAAAAGATGGGTATGATGCATATGAAAAAAATATTATGTCTATGAAAATTCAACTTGGCATGGTAAGAATATAATAAGAGTTTCTCATGAATCAGGTGGTAGAAGGGGAGAAAATTTTCATGAAGTTGAAAACAGAAGTTGTATCACTGAGAATGGATCTAGAGAAATCCAAAACCAAAGAGATTTGAATCTCAAATCTGCTAAAGGTTTAGATTCCCTGGACAACATTCTCAATGCTCAGAGATCCCTTATTATTAGAAATGGTTTGGGACACAAAGATTCATAACATACCTCAAAAATTGAGTCCATGACTAGGTCCTCATGAAACAAAGATCATCAGAGTTATGCAGAGGCTCTTAAAGGGAAATCCAATAGAGATAAGTGAAATATGGATCAAAGAAGAAATTAGATTTCCATCAACCACGTTAACATTGTAAATATTCCTCAGCACAAATAGATGTGCCAACAAGCAAGACAACTAGGTTCTAATAGATTCATCCAAGCACAAAGATCTTCAAATTTAAGGTACCCAAATTGTTCTATGGAAATTGTTTTGTGTGTCATAATTTTTTGCATCAAGTCAATAATTGTAGAGCTAATAAAGTTGAAAGAGATGAAAATGTTAGACCCGTCTATTTTCATAATTATAGATCTAGAAATTCTTTTGCTAAGAAGAGAAACTCATTCTTCCTTATTATGAATGAGATTGAGTTTTACAATTGCAACAATTTTGGTCACAAGGATAGTCAGTGCCAAAGTAAACTATTTAATCATCTCAGACAATAGATTTATGAATATTTATAACCTTAGAGAAATATGAAGAATTGGAATAAAAAGATAGAGAGGATTGAAGAATGTGATGTTTTCTTGTATTCTCATGACCAAGAATAAAAATGGTACATTGACAGCAGATGCTCCAAACACATGACTAGAGATAAGAGCAAATTCCTATTTCTAAGAGAGAATGGGAAAGCTAGTGTAAAATTTGGGAATAATGTTCAACTGAAATAAAAGGAAGAGGAAAAGTTAGCTTGGATGAAGAGACCAAAGTGTAGAATGTCCTATATGTGGATGATCTTACGCACAATCTCTTAAGTGTCAACCAAATGTGTGATAATAGCTACGATGTAAACTTTTGGTCAAAGGATTGTGAAATAAGAAAAGTAGAGAATGGTAAGTTAGTAGGAAAAGAAATCAAAACCCCAACAATGTGTACATCTTTCATGATTCCTAAGTAAAATTATACTTAACGAAGACAGATGAAACATGGTTATGGCATAGGAGGATGGGCTCTGTAAATTTTGATAATCCAATAAAGTTAAACAAGACAGAAGTTGTTAGAGGAATGCCAAAATTGTTGAATCTAAACAACACCATATGTAAGTCCTATCATTTTATTAAACAGGAAAGGGTGCATTTCAAAATAAAGGACTACTCATCATCTAGACCTCTACAACTAGTACACAGAGATATATGTGGTCCTACAAGAAAACATTGTCCAAGAGGAAAGAGGTACTTCATCTTGTTCATTGATGACTTTACTAGAGATACCTGGATCATGATGCTCAAATTAAAACTAGAAGCTTTGAGTAAATTCAAGGTGTTCAAGGCTCAAGTGGAAAATGAGAAAGACTTGAAAATCAAGTGCTTGAGATCAGACATAGGAGGAGAGTACACTTTAAAGGAGTTTGAAGAGTTCAGTGAAGAACATGGGATTGGAAGGAAATACTTAGTTGTCAGAACCCCTCAACACAATGGGGTAGTCGAAAGAAAGAACAAATCCATTAAAGAAATGGCCAGAGAAATAATGGATGAAGGAAGGGTTACTAATACCTTCTAGGGAGAAGCAACTCAGGATGTTGTTTATTTATCCAATAGAACTCAACTTAGACCAAACAGTGATAAAGCCCCTTATGAGCTATGGAAGGTAAGGCTAGTCTTAGTAAAGAATCTCAAGGCTTTTGGGACAAAATGTTATATAAAATGGAATGATCAAAGTCTAGGTAAGTTTGAATCTTGAGCAGACGAGGACATTTTCCTTGGATATTTGATTATAAGAGCAAGGGCTACAAATGCTACAATGAGAGGACTAATAAATTGAGGAGTGCAACTATTTTAGAGTGGATGAATTCATGCCTTATTCGACAAAATCTCAGGAATATGAGAAATCAAATGAAGATGAGGCCTATATTTTTAAATACCTAGAACCAAAAGAGATTGAAGAAGAAGAGGAAAAATAAGGGGCATAATAGAGGCACAAAAAGCCATCTAGGTATGTGAAAAAGTTACACCCTAAAAGTAAAATAACCAGAGAGAGAGATCTCGGGGTTTAAACAAGACGAAGATTCACTGATAGTTCCAAACATGCAATTTTTGCCTCCTTGTCTCAAATAAAACCCAAGAATTCCAGTCAAGTAAGCAAAGACATATGGGTTAAGGCAATGGATGAAGAATTGAACCAAATCAAGAAGAAAAAAAAATTGGGAACCAGTTCCTAAACAAAAATATAAAAACATCATTGGTACCAAGTTGGTTTTCAACAATAAGTTGAAGGAAGAAGGACATGTAATAAGGAACAAAGTTAGGTTGGTATGCAATGGATATGATCAGGTAGAAGGTATAGAATTTGAAGAAACCTTTACTCTTATAACAAGATTAGAAGCCATAAGGATGTTCCTCACTTATGCAAGCCACAAGAATTTTAAATTTTATGAGATGGATGTAAAGTAATCATTCCTCAATGGTGAGTTGGAAGAAGAACTATAAATTGAACAACCATAGGGATTTCATCTCTCAGTAGATGGAGATCATGTTTCAAGATTAAGAAAAGTGTTATATGGGCTAAAGCAAGTGTTGTGGATGAAACTACAAAATCATGAGGAGTTATTGCTCTGTGAGTCTTTCCCTTGACTCACCAGAAAATGTGTGTAATCAAAGTGTAAAGAGTAATTCAACCAATCCTCTAATCATGCAAATAATACCATAAGATGCATAAAAAGATAGGGCATTGTCCCTTTCATATGAAGATGTAGCAGATAGTTGGAGCAGCTAGCTTGAGGGACACCAGATCTCCTAGTTTACAAACACCAAAATGAGAACCTGCACAAACACAACCAACCAACACTACCCAAATCTCTTCCTACAAGGTTATGTTAGCATAATAACAATTATTTATAATTCATAAATTGCATGAACAACATGAACGATAGCAATAAGCATAAAAAATATAGAGGAAGGGAATCAACTTTTGTATTAATATCAAATGGTATACCTCAAGGCACGATATGGATTTAAACAAGAACGCAACAAATTACAGATATAACTATAAATAAATAGATGCAACAAAAATAACACTTCATTTCATTAATATCAAATATTGAAATATTCTTACAAACAAAATGGAAATAAGACTAGCTCGGGCAATGGTAGTTTATCTCTGAGAAGAGATGTGGCGGCTGTATGCCTCTGAATTGTGTTACAATTAGGCTCAAATGCCTATTTATTATTGAGAAACAATCAAAAACCCTAAACATCCAAAAACCTAACCCTAGGAGATGAAGCGCCAAACTATGGGCCCCGTTTGGGTAAATTGGTACATCAACTTCCCGAGGTCGTAACTTTGGCATACAATCCTCGCTTGATGCACACAATACCTCATTAGAAAAGTCTATCCAAGGAATACAACTTTTGAATAGCAAGCGTAGGTCCATATTCTATGTTGGCCATGGTTTTCCCAAAAAACATTGTTTAGGGCCTCAAAATGGCTCTGGAAGTTCATGAACTGAAAAACTACCAAAAATAGTAATTTGTGCTACAAATAAGGAAATTGAAAAAATGAAAGAAACAATGGTGGGGGTCCAAATGGAATAGGTGGATGGCCACCACTATCCACTTGGATCATTCCTCCCCCCTTAGGAAGCAATGGTCCCCATTGCATTGAGTTCCTCCATGAGATGAGCAAACTTCTGTTGAACTTGGTCCTTGTTGATCCACTTGCCCTGGTCAAGGAGTTGGCCTTCTTTGACAACTCGATATAGTTGGATCCTTTTTTGTTAGGTGTTCTTGATCTACGTTTCCATGATCCGATGAGTTGTGGCTTGTTCCATGCAATCTCAATTTAACTCTGTAGGTGTGAGTTGTTCTGCAATGTCTAATGTGTCCAACAATGGTGGGAAGTATGGTCGAAGGTGGTCCACATTGAATACTAGGTGCAGGCAAAGGAATGGGGGAATGCTGAGCTTAAATTCATTGTCTCCCACAACCTTGGTAATGTTGTAAGGACCATATCGTAATGGTCTAAGTTGATGATAGGCTCTGGTAAGGCGTTCCTTCTACAAACGCAACCAAACTTTGTCGCCCACCTGAAACTTGTGTGGCAGTTGATGTTGATCATGTCATTTCTTGTACTTGGCATTTGACTTATCCATAATGTCATGGACCTGCTGGAAAATGGGTTGGATGTGCTCAATGAAGTTGTTTACCTTATTGGCTTCAGACTGGACATGAGCCGAATTTTCCTAAGTAGTTTTAAATGGTATGGCCACATCAATGGGGCATAATGGTTGGAATCCCAAGCCCACATGAAAAGGGTTGTGGCCAGTCGAGCTGTGGAGAGCTCATTTATAGCTGTGTTGGACGTAGGGGAGGCTCCCATCCCATGTGCATGGATGCTTCGATTTGTACATGCGCAAAATGTGTATGATCATCCTATTGACAACCTCTGTCTAGCCATTAGTTTGGGGAAGGAAAGCTGTGGACTTAGTGAGCTTGGTGTCTAGCATCGAATAGAGACTGGACTATAATGTACTGAGGAACCTATTGTCCCGATATGAGATGATATATTTTTGGATCCCAAAGTGTACCCACACTTGTTCAAAGAAGAGTTTAGCAGTGGCTTCTCCTGTGATATTCTTCTTATAGGCCGCCATAATGGCCATCTTCAAGAATCTATCGACGACCACAAAAACACAATCGTTGCCATGCTTAGTAGAAGGAAGGCCCAACATTTAATCCATGGATATGGATTCCTAAGGTCGACTAGGCGTAGGAATCAGAGTATAGAGGCCTTGCTTCTTAATGGTCGATTTGGCAATGGTGCAGACATTGCAAGATCTGATGTACTTCCTGAAATCCTGTCAAAGATTTGGCCAATAGAAAGATTTTTGTAGTATTGCCACCATTTTCTCGACCCCGAAATGCCCAGTGGCCCAACTGTAGTGTGCTTCCCAAATCATCTTGGAACACTCACTTGAAGGAACACAAAGGTGTCCCAGGTGGCATAACAAGGCATCCTGGAGGTGAAAATCTAGAACTTGCTGATCCTCCAAGAGTGTTTGGTATGTGTGGTCAAATTTTGGGTCACTTTTGTAGAGAAGTGGCCAATTAGAAGTCTCGTGCCCACAAGAGTTGAACACTGTGGCTAACGCCATGATCAGTGGTCAACTGAGGCAATCTGCAACATTATTGGTACTTCCCTTCTTGTACTTGATATTCAAATGGAATTGTTGCAGGTATGTGGACCACTTTTGATGGCAATCATTCTTCAAATTCCCTTGCGTTTGTATGAACTGCAAGGGTTGGTGGTCTGTGTGGATGACCGTTTCCTTCCCCAAAATGTAATGCTTCCATTGTCGGCATGCCTGCACAATGGAATACATCTCTTTATCATAACTGGGAACTTCTGGATTGCCTCTAAAACTGTCTTACAGTGATATGTCACTGTATGCCCTTATTGAGTAAGGACTTCCCCAATAGCATAGTCAGAGGCATCTATCTCGATCTCAAATGGTTGTTGCAAGTCTGGTAATGTGAGAATTGGTGCAGAGCAGAGGCAATGTTTCAACTTTGCGAATGCCTTTTATTGAGATTCATACCAAAATATTTTTCTTTCGCTTCTCCCTTGGTGACTTGACTCAAGGACCAAGTCATATGAGAGAACCCCAACACGAACCTGCGGTAGAAATTGGAAAGGCCCAGAAAGTTGTGGAGCTTTTTTAGATTGGTTGGGGCTATCCAATCTTGGATGACTTGGATCTTGGTTGGATCCACATGCACCCCCCGTTCATCAATAATGTATCCCAGATACTGAACCTAGGTCACGCCAAAAGTGCATTTCCTCAAATTGGCACACAAGTTGTGTTGCCGTAGTGTTTGGAGAACCTATCAGATGTGGTGGAGGTGCTCTTCCAAACTCTAGTTGAAGATCATGATGTCATCCAAGTATACCACTATAAATGATTTGGTGAATGGCCATAAGATGTCATCCATCAACCTCATGAAGGTTGCAGGAGCATTCGTCAACCCGAAAGGCATAACCAATGAAAAGGCCATCCTTGGCTTCAAAGGCAGTCATCCACACATCAGAGGGTTTGATTGGTACCTGGTGATATCTAGACTTCAAGTCAATCTTGCTGAAATATTTTGTCCCCTTGAGTTAGTCCAGAAGGTCATCAATCTATGGGATCGGGTACCTATTCCGTATAGTGATCTTGTTCATCACGTGATAGTCAATACAGAGTCTCCAAATCCCATCCTTCTTATGTACCAATGTGATGGATCTCCACAGGGAGATGAACTTGGTCAGATGTGACCTTTCTGCAAAAGCTCCTAAATATGCCTCTTGATTTCTTCGTTCTCTAGAATGGAGCGTCGATCGACTGGTCAAATGAGCAACTGTGCACTTGGGGGCAGGTCGATGGAGTGCTTGACCTGATAGTGTAGAGGCACCTCTGCATGGGAGGTGAAAATGTCCTCGTACTCCTCCATGATCTTGTCCATCTGTTGTTGTCGTGCGGAGGGACCATGTCTGGAGGTCATGGCCACCGTCTTCTTTTTTCCCTGAGGGTGTATCCTCAGGAAAAAAGAAATCCCAGTTTTGGAAATGAGCTTACTGCATTGTTTTGTCATAACCAAAGAGATGGTGGTAGGTGGTGCTACCTCTGGTGTCCTATACAACTTATTTCCCAAGGTAACAATAACAATGCGAGGCCTTGACTCATACACATCATGTCGCTTCCACAAGTATGGTTGACCTAATAATACATCACAAACATCAAGGGGAGAAACATCACATAAGACCTCATCCGTGAAGGGCTTGCTGCGTATGAAAGGCGACATTGTTGGCTCATGCAAAGATATCATCCTTCGTGAAGCCACCCGATGGTGTACAGTTGTGGGTTTGTTGTGGTCAGTAACCCAACTACCTCATGACCTCTACTGAAATGAGGTTATTTTGGCTCCCGCTGTCGACAATGAACTGTAGTGGGGAACCCTTTACCCACATCTGGGAGTGGAAGAGGCGCTCCTCCTATGGATCTTTAGGTTCCTCATTCTAGATCTTCATGGTGGCAACAGTGGCATTGGGCTCCCCATCAATAATCTGCTTCCATTTTTCATTCCCCTTGTCAAGTTCTGACTAAGAGTCAGAACATGCATCTAATTTTGAACCCTTTAGCTCAACCACCAGTGACTACTTGGCCTAACACTCACTTGTGTTGTGAGTGGAGCTCTTATGGAACTCACACCACTTTCTCGTGTCCTTCTTCAACTTCGTGGTGTTGTTATTTGCTTGTGGCTTTGGTGAGTTGTCCTAGGCTGCCCCACCTTGGCTTTTTCCTTTGTTCTGAGGTTTGGGGGCACCTTTCCCTTGCTTTGGATTCGTAGATCCAAATGCTCACTTCTTCTGTTTAAACTTCTGCTCAATCTTGACGACGTATTGGTACATCGTGCCAAGCGAGGATATGTCCAGGAACTTCATCTCGTCCTGTATGTACCTGTGTAGGCAGCTATGGTACTTAAGTACCAAATGTTTCTCAAAATCATTAATACCCAACTTCATGCAAAGGGTATGAAAAACATTGGTAAACTCTGGCACATCTTGGTCCTTTCCCTGTGCAGTGTGGTCCACTTTATGTATTTATCCTCATAGCTCCCAACAAGGTAGTACTGCTCCTTGATGGCGTCCCGAAACAAAATCCAAGTGGGTGCGGTTGAAAACAATGCAGTCATACTTTCGTCCTTATTCTCACATAGGTTTCCCACCAATCCTTGACGTGGGGGGTGGCTTTAAGAAGAGAAAAACTAATCTTTTCCCAGCTGGAAAAATCATGAATAGAAAAATATTCTTCTAGCATATTTAACCATTTATCTACGGTGTCTTCATCTATTTGGCCCTCAAATATGGGAATTTTAAATTTTACTTGTACCTTAAAAGGAGTGGAGCCTCCAGAGTTGTTGTTGCATGTGGATACGCCGCCGATGGGTAACTGTTGAAAGATCTAGGCAAAGTTATCCATCATCGCATTCCTTTGTTTCTCAAGGGCCTCCTCGAGAAATATTTTGATAGGATCTCCTACTCCCTCGTCTTTCTTTTCTTCCCCCATGGGCAGTCGTCAGGGTTTGCGAGGTTGATCTTGTAAAGGTTCAACCAGATCGAGCCCTAACTCCTTATATCCCGACCTCATTGGGGACATGCAAAGAAAAACAGAGAAAGATCAGACCACTCTGATACCAATGATCCGGATTCAAATAAGAATGAAACAAATTACAAATATAACTATAAATACAGAGATGCAGCAAAAATAACACTTCATTTCATTAATATCAAATACTGGAATATGCTTACAAACAGAATGGAAATAAGACTAGCTCGGGCGATGGTAGCTTATCTCTGAGAAGAGATGTGGAAACTCATGCCTCTAAGTTGTGTTACAATGAGGCTTGAAGGCCTATTTATTATTGAGAAATAATGGAAAACACTAAACATCCAAAAACCTAACCTTAGGAGGTGAAGCGCCAAACTATGGGCCTTGTTTGGTTAAATTGGTACATCAACTTCTCATGGTCGTAACTTTGGCATGCGATCTTCGTTTGATGCACACAATACCTCGTTAGAAAGATCTATCTAATTAATACAACTTTTTAATGGCCAACATTGGTCTATTATCCATGTTGGCCTCGTTTTTCCCAAAAAACGTCGTTTTGGGCCTCAAAATGACTCTGGAAGTTCAGGACCCGAAAAAACTGCCAAAAATAGTCAATTGTGCTACAAATAAGGAAACTAAAAAACTGAAAGAAACAATGGTGGGGTTCCAAATGAAATAGGCATATTACCACCAATATCCACCTGGATCAAGGCATAAGAGCCTTTTCCTCTTCAACAATCAACCTAGTTTCCTCCTCTTGATCTGATTGGGAAAATTAGTTTTGTTGTCTTATATTCATTTTTAGAATATGTTAAATGTGCTTTAGAATTCATGTGATTATTTGAAAAGTTTAAAACATCATGAGTTTTTGAGTTGTTTTATGTAATTTTATGTGCAAATTAACAGAAACAAATGATTGAGCTGCATCTTATAACAGACATAAACATCACCATAAACACTATCATAGTAGCACATGATGAAGGAATTCACCCCTCCTGGGCTACGTCTCCTTGGTCTAGCTTCCAATGGCTTGGCCCTCTCTATTATTTCAAAAATGTGAATACATCAGTTTACAATGCTCAGAAAACTTTGAAACATGTTCCAATGGCTCCAAAATGCCCAAAAATGCCTATGTAGCCTCTTTCTGCTCTTGATTTGGTCAAAAGTTGAAGAAGTTATGGCATTTCCAAGTTTTTTACTAATCGTACTGCAAATTCCCCAAAATCTGGCACCATCCTAAAAAATTTCCCTAAAACGCACTAACAAAGTGACAATTTTGTTGATTTTCAAGTGAAATTGTTGGATACTTTAATGTCCTCTAACACTTATAGTCCGAAAATTTTGGGCACATGGGGCCATGTGCCTGGGGCTAAGGCCAATGGACTGCCCCCACCGGGCAGGCCCCCGCTCCCCCTCTGTTGGTGGTCGCATGTTGTGGCGTGTCCAAGGGGTGGCCCCCATGGGTTGGCCTTACCCCCGAATGGTGCGTTTATAAAATTTAAATATACGCAGAGAACTTATAAGCTTAAGTTCTAATGATATGGTGTATTGGTGGAGGCTTTGGACTTATGTTGTGAGGCCGCAGGTGCAACCCCCACTACTGTTACCCGGACTCGACCCATAATTTGGGTGGCCCCCGAGTTGCCACGTGGCAGCCTCTAGCCAGGCCACGTGTCAGCCCGTGGATGGACACCAATCCAACCAATAATAATATGCCAAATTGCACCAATGAGAATGTGCCACTTGGCACAACATGATTCATTGAGCCCGTTGACTAGCCAAATTGCCACATAGACTTGCACAGTCAGTGCCACGTCAGTAGTACGGACTTCTGACTAGGCTGTCAATTTTCTATAAAAATTTGTTTGTTTGGGAAAGTGAACAGAACATGATTATGGGAGCATACGGTGTCTGTTTTGTGCGAAACGAGTTGTGCCAGATTCAAGATGATGAGAACTACATGGTCATTCAATTTCCACACTGATCCGACAATTTTGAATTTTTAGCTATTTTTTTGAGCACCTGACCATTCCTCCCCACTGGAAGCCTTTTGGACCCCAAAAGATCACTTTCAATTGTCGAACAAGTGAGGGTATAGTTCCCTCACCTTTCCAATCTCGATCCATTTGTCATTTGAAGGATTTTTTCCCTTGAGCCCCACTTGAAGGTAATCCACATTCCCTCATTTTGAAGACCTTGTTCTTCTGTCAAGAATGGTGTCTTATTGTAGTTCATCAACATATTCAGAAGAAAGTTCCTCAATGGAAGGAAATTGGACATTTTCTCATTGATCTTCTATCAAAGGAGGCTGATACAACCTTAAATTCTCAACATTAACAGCATCATAAATTTGCATATATGAAGGCAAATCCAACATGAAGGCATTGTTACCAATCTTTTCTAGAATTCTGAATGGACCATATCTAATTGGTTTTAGATTTTTACCTTATCCTTGGAGCCTATCTTTGCTAATGTGAAGCCAAACTTCATAAACAACTTGGAATTTTTGATTTACACGATGATTTCCATGCCTTGCTTTTTACTTGCCTTGATTATTTTCCAACTGTTCTTGAACTCTTTGGTGTACTAATTGGATTTGTTCAATGAACCTTCTCGCTTTGTCTATGTCACTATGACCATCAATAGCAACATATTTTCCAAAAATTAAATCCAAAGGAGACTTAGGAAAGTATCCCAAACATGCCTCAAATGGTAATGTTTGAGTTGAAGAGTGCTTGGCCCAGCTGTAAGTAGGTTGAATGCAGTGCAAATGTTCATCCCACAACTTAGGATGCTTGCTACCAAGCCCACAAATAAGAAGTATCACGGTCATGTTCACCACCTCTATTTGACCATCTGTTTGTGGATGAAATGGTGTACTCTTTTTCAATTTGGTGTCCATGAATCCCCACAAGCTTGACCAAAAATTCCCAACCAAGTGAGAATCTCAATCACTAACAACGGATGTGGGCAATCCAAAATGCACCCATACATTTTGAAAGAATATCTTAGTAGTTTGTTCAGCTGTAACTTTCTTTTTACATGGCATCAAAATACACATTTTTCTTAATATATCCACAACTACATACAAATAATGACTTCTTTTTTACAATGGAAGACCTCCTACAAAATCCATAGAAACACTCTCCCATGGTCATGAAGGAACCGAAATTGGTGTGTACAATCCTAACTTCCTATTTCTAGGCTTATTGACTGCACATAATTAACATACTTTAATAAAATGTGACACACTTTCAAGCATACGAGGCCAATAACAATACCTTTGTAGATGTGTCATTGTCTTACTTACACTAAAATGACCAACAATAACAGAAGTATGTGCCTCTCTTATGATGTTGACTCTTTCTCCCTGTGGAATACAAAGCTTGCCAATATGGTACAACAAGTTATCATGCAAATGACAATCTAATTCCTCTACTTGGTTACCTTGACTCAAGCTTGCATAAACATCTTGAAAGTCATTTTCTAATTCATATTGCTCAATATAACTTTCATGCAAAACATAATTATGCTAGAGCAAAGTAGTTGCACTAATAATAGGCCTACAAAGCATATCAGCAACTTTCTTGTAGATACCTTTCTTATACCTTATTACCAAGTGGAATTGTCTAAGAAAACCCATCCATCGGAAGTGCCTTGATTGTTGAAACTTAGATTGAGATTGCAAGTATTGCAATGGTTGATGATCAGTGTGAATGATTACTTCCTTACCCATCAAGTAGTGTTTCCACTTTTTCACACTTTTCACCAATGCATACAATTCATTGCTATATGTAGGATAATTAATCATTGCACCATTGAAAGTTTCCGAATGAAAACAAATAGGCTTACCATGTTGCATGAGGACTGCAGCCATGGCCTAGTCACTAGCATCAGTTTGAATCTCAAATGATTGTCTCAAGTCTAGAAGTGCAAGGACTGGAGTTGAACTAATCTTTTCCTTCAATGCATCAAAGGCATTTTGTTGTTTTCCTCCCCACTGAAAAACCTTTTTCACACTGGTCAATGCATGCAAAGGAGTTTCTATAGAAGAAAAGTTAGCAGTGAATTTCCTCCATATTGGGTTGCTCCCAAAAAATGTCTTACTCAGTAACTATCTTGGGCCTTGCATAATTCAAAATGACATCAATCTTGGAGGGATCTATTTTCAACTCACCTCCTCCAACAATATGACCCAAGTAAACTAAATTAGTTTTTCCAAACTCACATTTTGACATCTTTAAATACAATTATTCTTTCTTCAAGACATCAAGTACTTTTCTCACATGCATGACATGTTCATCACGAGATTTACTGAAAAATAATATGTCATCTAGGTAGACTATAAGAAACTCATCAAGAAATGGCCTCAACAAATCATTCATCACATGCATGAAGGTAGCAGGAGCATTACATAAACCAAAAGGCATAACTAGCCATTCAAACAAACCTTCTTTTGTCTTGAATGATGTCTTCCAAATGTCTCCTTCAACAATTCTAATTTGATGGTAGCCACTCCTTAAGTCCAACTTAGAAAATTCTTTTAATATTTCAATTGATCAAGTAAATCATCTATTCTAGGTAATGGGTAACAGTTCTTTACTATAATCTTGTTCAATGCATGGAAGTCCACACACATGTGCCATATTCCATCCTTCTTTGGCACCAAAGAAATAGGTGAACCACATGGCGAAGAACTTGGTCTGATGACCCCTTTATCCAACAACTCTTGATTTTGTTTTTTAATTTCTGCACTTTCAATCACTGACGTCCTATACATGCCAATGTTAGGAAGAGGACTATGTTGGATTCCTCTCTTGGTAGGCAATCCTTTTGGTTCCTGAAACATCTAATCATATTGGTTAAAAAAATCAACCAATTCAGATTTAAATATTGAATCACAACCTTGAAAAGCTTCATTATCAACATCATTCTTGGATGTGATCATTAGAAGAAAAAAAGTCTTGCTAGAATTCACTAGTCTTTTCATCTGCCCCGCATTAACAAGTGAAAGAGTTAGTTTCTTGCTATAGGCTCTCACAATATTCTACTCCATCTTTGATTACCATTTGTTTTCATGTCTATGGAAGATAGTTTTTCTGTCATAGATATATAGGCTGCCCAAAACTATACCACATATGTCTAATGGCACAACATCAAGCTCCACTTCATCTATGAAATTTGTAGTAATGGTGAATTTCAGTTTACACTTTCTAGTTACTTGCAATTGTGCATTGTCACACACCCATCCTAATGGATATGGTTTATGATGTGGAATGGTTTCCAAGTTTAAACTTTTGACAATGTTTTCAGAGATAAGATTGGCTTGAGAGCCACTATAAAAAAGAGTATCAATTTTGCTATGTTTTGAGATTACCCTTATGTGAAAAAGTTTTATCCTCTTCTTTTCATTTGGAGCTTCATTGTGTAAATTTGAAGTACTAGTGCTAGCAATGGATTCTTTTCCTTTCATACCCATGGTTGTAATTTTAGTTTCATCAACCAAATCGGATCCCAAATCCTGTGGAGTGATTTCAATTGTCTTTTGTTTTCCCTTGTTGAATTTCTTTGGTTTCATTTCGGGATGAAGATTCCAACAGTGAGCTTCATCGTGACCCTCTTTGGAACAATGCTTGCATGTTAATTTCTCTCATTCCTTCTTAATGGGTGCATTTTTCTTTCTCTTCCCTTTGAAACCATTTTCTTTTCCTTTACCATTGAATGGCTTTTTACTGCCCTCTTTTAGAATATTTTTTCCTCTTACCTCAAGATGAGTGGCTTGCACACACACTTCATCTAGATTATTGGGATTAAACATAAGGATAGTATGCCTAAGGTAACTGTGTAAACCCCCTATGTACTTCAGCAACGTGTCTCGTGATTACAAATCTACACCTAAATTTAGAGACTTTTTTCTGAATTCTTGGGTGTAATCTTGCACATTTTTACCTTTCAGTTGTCTAAAGTTTTGCTAATTCATGATGGCTTTCTACATATATGCTAGAGGGTAGAATTGTCTTTTAATTGCAGCAATGAAATCAGACCAAGAAATTGAGATCTTACCATGTTTTTTATCTCTTCTTGTGTCTTTGATTCCCACCATACTAGTGTTGCACCCTCCATCCTCAAGGAAGCTAGCTAAATATTTATGTCATCATCTTGAAGGTTTTGAATTCTGCAATATACCTCCTACTCACAAACCCAATTGTCAAGATTCTCTACATTCACTTCACAATTATACATGGGTAGTTCAAATTTAACATCAAGATTTAAAAGGGATGATTTACCAATTCCTTTTGAGGTATGTTGATGAGTATGAGTAAGGGTTGTATTAGTGGAAGAGGGTGAAGATGTCGGTGAAGAAGAAGATGAAGAAGATGGTGGAGAGGGTGGAGTTTTACCTCCATTTCCATTACCTCCTCCTCCTGGATAACCTTCTCCTTTTGGAGGCTTCGATCATTCACCCTGCAGTCTGGTATTCCTCTCTTCATAGAGGGCCTTCGCCGTCATTATCATATCAAAGAAATCCTTCCTAAAGAACTTCGCATCCTCTGTCATGTTTGTAGGCTCTCCTTCATGAGACGTGCTCACTAAAGTCTCAACTGCAACTTAAGGAAGAACTGGTGGTGGATATTGTGGCAACCTTGCACTCCTTATCCTTGACTCAACTTCAGGGCTTTCAACTAGCTCCCCTTCTCCTCTCTTGAGATTCAACCTTGTAAGCATGACATTCAATTGCAAATAGTTAAATCCTTCTTACACAAAGAAAACCAAGAGCTCTGATACCAAACTTGATCTAATTGGGAAAATTAGTTTTGTTGTGCTAAATTTATTTTCATAATATGTTAAATGTGCTTAAGGATTCATGAGATTATTTGCAAGTTTAAAACATGAGTTTTTAAGTGATTTTATGTAATTTTTATGTGCAAATTAACATAAACAAATGACTGAACAACAACTTATAATAGACATAAACATCAACATAAATAGTATCATAGCGACACATGATGAAGTATTTCACCCCTCTTGGGCTATGTCTCCTTGGTCCAATTTCCAATGGCTTAGCCCTCTCTATTATTCTCAAAAATGTGAATACATCAGTTTACAATGCTCATAAAACTCTAAAACTTATTCCACTGGCTCTAGAATGCCCAAAAATGTCTGTGTAGCCTCTTTCTGCTCCTGATTTGGTCAAAAACTGAAGAAGTTATGGCCTTTCAAATTTTTTTGCTAATCGCACCCCAAATTCCCCAAAATAAGGCACCATCCTACAAATTTGCCCCAAAACGCGCTAACAGAGAGACAATTTCATTGATTTTTGGGCGAAATTGTTGGACACTTTAAATGTCCTCTAACGCTTATAGTCCAAAAATTTTGGGCACATGGGGGCCACGTGTTCGGGGTTAAGGCCAATGACCCTCCCCCATCGGTCAAGCCCCTACTCCCCCTTTGTTGGTGGTCGCATGTTGTGGCATGTCCAAGGGCTGGCCCCCATGGACTAGCCCCCATGGGCTGGCCCTACCCCTGAATGACACATTTATAAAATTTAAATATACACGAAGAACTTATAAGGTTAAGTTCTAATGCTATGGTGTATTGGTGGAGGCTTTGGACTTGTGTTGTGAGGTCGTGGGTTCGACCCTTGCTACTGCTGCCCAGACTCGACCCATGATTTTGGTTTCCCCCGGGCTGCCACAGGGCAACCTCTGGCTGGGCCACGTGTCAGCCTGTGGTTAGCCACCAATCCAACCAATAATAATACACCAAATTGCACCAATGAGAATGTGCCACTTGGCACAACACGATTCATTGAGCTTGTTGACCAATAAAACTTCCACATAGACCTACACAGACAACACCAAGTGAGCAGTACGGACTACTGACTGGGCTGTCAATTTTTTTGCAATCCTTAAGCACATTTAAGAAGATGATGAGCACTACGTGATCATTCAGGTTCCACACTAATCCGATAACTTTGAATTTTTATCTTTTTTTTTAGCACTTGATCATCCTAAAAGGATGGCCTCACAAAAATAACAGAGTTATTGCGCTATAGTATAGTCTCTAGATATAGCTTTCCCAAATACATGAAAATTATATAGGCCTTTTGGGCTCCCTGGGAGAATGAATTTGGATGCTTAAGGGGAAGAGAAGTTAGGAAACTTCTACAATAATTTTCCCCTAGACAACTCATAAAGCTAATTATTCGAGTTGGTATCATTGGCAATGAGCAACTCTAGAAGGCCCAAGTTGGATATTGGTTTGAAAGGGATAATATGCATTGATGACTCTAGTTAGACATTGATAATGAGAGTTACAACAAAGGATGGATATGGCTTAAACAGTGTCCAACTGTAAAATGGAAAAAATAAAGGGTATAGGCTATGCATCAAGGTAAACAAGCCAAAGGCTTCTGCAACTGACTCAATGTGGGGAAATGTGTTGATAACAAATGTCCCCTTGGCAGACCAGGAGGTAACTCCTCAAATGTAATCATATTATTCATTCAGGTTGTTTATTATTATATACAAGAGGGAGTGACTGTTTAGTTCATCTCCCGATGACTCTCCATTTCTTCTATTATTTATTCACACTAATTACAGTTATTCACCCAATCCCTATGATTAGGTGTCAACATTCCCCCCCTTAATCTGAAGGGTTGTTGGTGAGTCCAAGCATCGTTCTGAATCTTTCAAGATTTTCTCTTCCAAGCACTTTGGTGAAGATGTCTACAATCTTCTCATTAGTGGAACAATGGAGAAGATGGATTGTTTTGGCCTCAACATGATGTCGAATCAAATGATATTTTGTATTGATGTGCTTCGTTTGATCATGGAACTTTGGGTTCTTTGCCAACTTTATTGCTGAGGTATTGTCAATCATGAGTGTAGTCGATTGTACTTGTTTTACGTACAAATATTCAAGAATTTTCCTGAGCCACACAATTTCTTTTGTTGCCTCAGCTGTTGCCACATATTCAGCCTCTATTGTGGAATCTGTTGGAATTGATTGTTTGCGTGACCTCCAGGAGACAACTCCTAATCCAAGACTCATAGCATAACCCAAAGTAGATACCCCAGTTTCTTTGTCTCCATTGAAGCCTGAATCAAAGTATCCAATCAAGCTGAAGTCGCCCACCTGTGTATACTTGATTCCAAAGTCTTGAGTTCCCTTCAAGTACTTTAGAAATCTTTTTGCAGCAGACCAATGTACCTCACAAGGCTTTTGCATAAACCTGGAGAGGATTCCAACAGCAAACGAAATGTTTGGTCTGGTAGTAGTTAGGTAGTTGATACTTCCTACAAGTTGTCTATACTTTGTTGCATCCTCAAATTATTTTCCTTCAATGGATGTGAGCTTTAAGTTTTGTTCCTTTAGAGTAGTCAGAGGATTGCATTCAGTCATGCCAAATCTATTCAACAGATCTCCAATGTACTTCTTTTGAGAAAGGAATATGGACTTTGGATGTTGAGTTACTTCAATACCAAGATAGTAATGAACATAGCCCAAATCAATCATTTCAAAACCTTTCCTCAATTCCTTCTTTATGGATGCAATGTAGCTCTCATTGTTCCCTGTCATCAAAAGATCATCTACATATACCACAAGATATACAACTGTTTTTCCAAACTTCTTGATAAACAAAGTTGCATCATCAAGATCATAATGTTTGAAATTGAGTTTCAGAAGATGCTCAATTAGTTTTTCATACTAGGCTCGTGGCGCTTGTTTGAGGCCGTACAAGGATTTCACATGTTTGCACACTTTATGTTCATGTCCTTTTATAGAAAATCCTTTAGGCTGGGACATAAAAACATTCTCTTTTATATCTCCATTCAAGAAAGTGGTTTTTACGTCCATTTGATGGGCTTTCCAACCATTATGAACTGCTAGGGAAAAGAGTGTCCAGATGGTAGCCCATTTTGTTGTGGGGGAAAAAGTATCATCATAATCGACCCCTTCCTTCTGTGAAAAACCTTTTGCCACAAGCTTGGCTTTGTGCTTGTCAAGTGAGCCATCAACTTTATACTTGTTCTTGTAGACCCACTTCCAACCAATTGGTTTGGTTTCCAATGGAGGATCAACCAACTTCCAAGTGTCATTCTTTATCAAGGCATCATATTCCTTTTGCATTGCTTCTTTCCATTCATCATGAGAAGCAGCTTCTTTGAAGGAAGTTGGTTCGAAATATATAGAAAAATTCAATTCACAATCATAAGAAACATCCATATCAATAGGTGAATCGGAGTCATCTACATCACCTGCATTTTGTCGGGTTGAATTTCTAGTTCCTGTCTTTCCAACCTCATCAAGATGAGCACTTTCAAGTGTCTTTGTCAGCCACTTTGGGGGACCTTTCTAAGATGGTGCAACCTGCTCCGTTGATTGAGTTGGGACTGAATCAAGATTGAGTCTCCCAATTCTGTCAATCACATCACTCAAAGGATCATCCATTGTTGGAGTTTCATGCGGGGGAGAGAGTGCTTCAAAAGAAGATTCCACAGGTTGATCTAGTATAAGAATCCCCCTTTCAAGATGTGGAATATGATTACCAAATTCTTGAAATGATTTTTCATTTGTGAATCTATCAAATGATCAAATTGTCGCTCAACAAGATTGTTAGTTTTGGATGATTCAAGAAAGATTACATCTCTAGATACAACAAACTTTTTATTGACTTCATCATAGAGACAATATTCTTTGGAGGTGTTTGAATACCCCAGGAAGATACACTTACGACTTCTTGCACCAATTTTGTTTCTATGTACCTTTGGTATCAAGGCATGACATGTAGAACCAAAGACCCTGAAATGCTTTACTGAAGGAATGTGCCCATACCACATTTCATAAGGAGTCTTGTTTCTAATAGCATTAGATGGACATATATCCTTTACATATACAGCACATAGAACTACATCAGCCCAAAACATCAATTTTACATTTTTGAAAAACATCATGGAGCACACCATATTTAAGATTGTCCTATTCATTCTTTCAGCTACTCTATTATGTTGGGGATTATAAGGCACAATTGTTTGATGTTTGATCCCATGTTGGAAAAGATAGTTTTCAAATTCATTTGAAGTGTATTCTTTTCCATTATCAGTGTGAATAGAGCCAATATGAGATTGTGCATCATTTTCAATCCATGTATGAAAGTTCTTGAATGTTTGACAAGCATCAGATTTGTTCTTTAATAAATAAACCCAACACATTCTGGTGTATTCATCAATAAATGTCATCATATATTTATTTCCATTTGTAGAAGGAACAGGCATTGGACCACATAAATCTGAATGAATGAGTTCAAGTTTTCTA
This sequence comes from Pinus tabuliformis, assembly GCA_031772625.1. Classification (NCBI taxonomy): domain Eukaryota; kingdom Viridiplantae; phylum Streptophyta; class Pinopsida; order Pinales; family Pinaceae; genus Pinus; species Pinus tabuliformis. Next base: position 573,779,412 of record CM062804.1, on the reverse strand, counting down.
TGTGCTCTGGAATGTGAATCATGAAAAGATTGTTTTCTATGCTTTCCTAGAATGCAAGCATTGCATTGCTTAAGTTTCATAGGAATTGTAGGCAAACTAGTAACACCATTTTTCTTCAACAAGTGGAGGTTGTCATAGTTCAAGTGTCCAAATCTAGCATGCCATAATAAACTTGATGGAAATGTACCTTCTTCATATGAGAAATTTTGTGCACGAGCAGAGGTACCCTGCAGCTTGAGAAGCCTTTCTTCTTCTATCCTCGTCATGACAAGTGAGTGGTCTGATGCTTTTCTCACCTCAAGCTTTCCATCAAACATATGAATGGAGTGTCCTTATTGGCGGATGTGGACCAAGGAAAACAATTTTCTCCTCAGTTGTGGGAGATATAAAACATGATGCAGAAGAAAGTCTGAAAGACCAAGCAATTTAAGCCTGATTGTACCAAGCCCTGATGGCTTGAGTTTTGATTTGTCTGCAAAGTATACTAATCCATCAACATTGTCAGTAAATTCTTCAAAACAATCTCTTCTAAAATTCATGTGGCAAGTTGCTCCTAAATCAAGCAACCAATCATTTTTCCAAGAAGCAAGTGAAGCATTAAATAAGTCTTCATTTACTCCAATATTATAGTGTGCCACAACATAGTGAGCAAATTCAGGTGCTTTACCTTTCTCTTTGTCATTATTTTTACCTTTGGGTTGGTTTCTTTCATGCTCAATTATGTCCCAAGGCAACTTGCATGTGGATGCATCATGTGATCCATCTCTTTTGCAGCGTATGCAGTGAAAATCTGACTTTTCTCCTTGAGAGTGTCTTCCCCCCTACCTCTAAAATTTATTCCTCTTCCTCTTCGACCACCTCTTCCTCTGGAAGAATCTTGAGCAAGATTCTTCTCTCTATGTGCAAGGCACACAGCCTCTTCAGAAGATCGAGGAGCTATATTCTTCCCAAAAGCTTTCTCTCTTTCAACAATTTTTTTCACAAGGAAGTCAAAGGTAATATCTTTGAGGTTTCCATTTGCTTGCAATGACTCAAGATAATTTGAGTAAGTGGGATAAAGTGCCTTGAGAAAAGCTATCATAGGAATGTCCAATTCAACAGTAGTGACTTCAATATCATGCATAACAGATTTTACTTCTGATGCAAGAGCAAGAGGATCATCATCTTGTAATTCAAGGGTGAACAATTTAATCATGAGTTGAACAACTTCAAGTGCAGAGTGTGAGTGGTAGAGTTCCTTCAGTTTTGTTAAGGCTTAGAAAGCATTTGAAAATGGCGAAATATGGTGACTCACCTCTTCATTTAATGATGCTACAATCAATGCATAAGCCTTGTTGTTCTTATTTTCCCAAATGGCGAATTCCTTGTACGATGTAGGTTGTTCTGGCTCTTTATCTCTATTTCCAACACACACTCCTTTCCACAGCTCATTAAAAATGAGAGTGTTTTTTATTTTCCAAGACCACTCAGGATAATTTTCCTTCCCATTGAGGACCACTCCCACAATAGATATTAATGAGTGCATTTTTTTTTTTAAATATACTTCTGTTGCCAATAAGCTGTAAGAAATTTCACTTTTGCTTGTAAAAAAAACTACAATTCTAATGTATATAACATAGGTATGGACATGCTCACAAAACCCAACAGGTGAGCATAGATGTAAGGCTTCGACTTTAGAAGGTCAAATTTAGAGATGGTCCACACAAAAAGTGAACCTCAATGTCTAACTATCAACAAAGCACACATTCCGGACCTGTATCTCTGATGAAAACAAGCACAGTTTTTACAAAATAAAATGTCTCTTTCAAAATTCACCAGTATAGCCCACTTAAAAACATCCTATACAGGACTCAAATAAAATGCCTCTTTCAAAATTCACCAGTACAGCCCACTTAAAAACATATTAGAATAGATAATAAGGCATGTAATCTACAGGTTTTCTTCAGGGTCAATCTAAGAGTCACAGTCTAAAACTCCGTGTCAAAGCAAGTACCCATGAATTTTTTTTAGGGAAGGCGGAGGGCCAATACCATGGAGCATTTTCCTCACATAACCAGCTGAAATTCTATAGCAGTTGTCGGAGAGGGGAAAACCTATAGAACAGTTATCAAATTCTTGACAGAGGCACACCTGTGAACTGATTGCAAGAGATCAATTCTGTAAAATAGGCAGAATAGGAAAAAGAGAGTTACAAAGCAGAGAGGGAAGCCAAAGATGGTGTTGGCTCTGATACCATGTCAGACCAGGAGGTAACTCCTCAAATGTAATCTTATTATTCATTCAGGTTGTTTATTATTGTATACAAGAGGGAGTGACTGTTCAGTTCATCTCCCGATGACTCTCCATTTCCTCTATTATTTATTTACACTAATTACAGTTGTTCACCAAATCCATATGATTAGGTGTCAACACCCCTAATGCATGAGGTTGGAAGAGAAACAAATGGATGAAATGCATTACAACAAAACTTAGAGCTCAAAATGGGAGTAAGGAGCCAGGAATGCGAACATAAATTGGAGGAACTCAAATGCCAAAGTCTCAAACCTTTTGATAACATCCCTGAGTCGGGCATACCCATGCTCGGTCATAAAGAAAAATTGAACATGGTCGTCAAATATACACTGTGGATCCATGACATGAAATGCTATAACATGGCCATGAAGAATACATAGTGGATCAATGTGACAAATCAGAAATATCATAGCCACCAACAAATAAAACACTTATGGATCTATGCCATAGTATACATAAGTAGGACTATGGAAACATAGAAGAGAGGTGCCCCATAGTATTCCTCAAAGTACATAAATGATACATAACTCCAATGCAATCTAGTAAGGGTGCCATATAAAAGTAAAATGTCCCTAAACCAAGGCCTTCTACACAACGTCGATGGTACGAATCTATAGCATGTGAATAAATGTGATGATGTAAAGCATGGTAGAAACCCTCTGATTATCGGTCAATGGGTTTTACTATTAACAGACATCAGGGGACCCACCAGTGATGAAAATGGACCCCAAGGTACCTAGCACAATCCACTAAGTGTGAATACATAAGTTGACATTGAACACTCGCAGACTCGGCCAATCAAGATTAAATTAGGTAAATCTATTGTTAATTGTGAGGAAGCTTACCACTGAGGTTTTCAAGCTCCAAGGTACTACTAGTTCCTAGATCAAGCTCCTAGATAATGAGTTGAAGTCAACAAGAGAAGATCTATGGAAGGAGGGCCTTGATGTATCCCCCATCAATCGACACGGAATATACTGAAAGATTGTGTGAGATAGATGAACTCATGAAGTTGTAAGGTAGAGCTAACATTGGGATGACTAACACAAAAAGGTCAACAAGAAATATAGATGGTCGGCTCAGGCTGAGACAATGGAAGCTTCCAGAATCTTCTCCAATGACACTTGCCTCACTGAATTCGACCACTGATGAGTAAGAGGCTCTCAGTCTCCAAGTGGAAGCAAGAACTGACAGAGAGAAGCCACTAATCAATTCATGAGCTGACTCATCCTCTTTGCATACATCTATATATGGATCCCTCACCAAGAGATCAGGAGGTGGGAATTTTGTACATTGCAGAGAATTGCTGTTGGTTTTGTGATAGATATCAGAGTATTGGGTGGTTTATGCTTTGTTGGAGGTGAAGAAGGGATTCCATGCTGGGAGGTTGATGCTGGATCAGGAATCATCGGTTGTAACTCCTCCTGGATCTTCTTGTTTTATCAATAAAACTATTTGAGTTTCTCCTACATGCTTGTATATCTGATGTGTGTTATATTTGTATGTTTAGCTTAAATCTGATCCTAAGCTTTTTATGAACATAAATCCATGTCTTTGTGTAGTTTCTTTCTTCTGTGAACTTGCAGGAACTTGGTGACGCTGGGCAAGTGAGGGAACGGATAGCTGGGAGCTGCCAAAGAGAAGAGAGATTGGATCAAAGGACTAGCGCAAGACACAGGTTGGTTCATCCTATTCATCTTTGTTTTTAGTTCATAAAGGAGAATACAAGAATAGTTTTCCTTGTTTGTTTCTGAGGTCTCTGTCACAACCTAGTGGGATAGGGTCATTCTGAATAGACACTTTTCCCGAAAACAAAATGGCGACTCCGCTGGGGATCGTGTCTAGTTAGTTTGTTTATGTTTCTATTGTTGTTCATCTCATAAACTTAGGAGTAGCGAATCGAACTGCATTTGCCATTTACAAATGCAAAGTAGACATCTGTTACTCTAGTCCATTCACTGGATCTGTTTATGATCTGAACAGTTGATTCATAAATGATCTGATTACCCTTTGTGATAGCTCTCAAACCTCTTGTAAATCAACCCTCTGATTGTGCATTATTGATTGCTTTTACCCGGCCAAAAACCATATATTAAACTGCAAACCATGACCCAGAACCCAGAGAGAATTCTCGTTTCTGCTCCAGCGCAGGCTCTGTGAAGAAACTCTGCATTTCAGCGCAGTTCCCAAGAGGGCTACCTGCGTTGCAATTCAGTTTCTCTGTGTAGCAGGTGCGTTGATCAGCCTAGCCCTGCCTAACTGAGATTCTTTGATCATTTTTTCCAGTTTTGCCTCTGATTTTTGCAGCCTGTGATCAGTGTGTTTTTCTATTTAAAAGCCCCTTTTCTTTGCCTTAATTCCGCCTCAGTTGTATAAAAGAAACTGTTTTTGTTTTTGTGTGTTTGTTACATCATTTACAGTTTCCCATTGCAAAAGTAAACTAGTCATACTATCGTCCTTGGAATTAGATCTGTCGTCAGTGTCGATTTTGATCTTAGGAGAAAGTTTATTTGCTGTTGACAGTCGATTACGCTTTTACTTTTGCCTTTGGCTTGAATTTGTGAATTTCTAGTGTCGAAACAAGTGTTTACTTCAAAATCATAAAGTGTCGTAATCGTCTCTACCTTTTGATTTCGAAAAGAAGCTTGTTTGTGTTTTTCACCTGAAATCGAATTCAAATTTGTACAACAACTTTCTTTTTAGGCATCAATATTAAGAAAGTGAAAAACAAATACATGCACAAGTGCATTTGCATATTGACAGTTTGTATGGCTTGATTTAGGAAAAGTGCATTTACAGTGTGCTCTTTGCTCTTTGAGAAAAGATTGTGTCTTTCTTTTCCCCTTGTAGCTAGGATTTTCATTGCTGAAAAGAAATAAAAGCTTGCTTATCATCTTTAGATTGCATTTTAGGAATTACATCTACATCTCGTGGTGAACCCAAAAGGAAAACTTCATAAGAAAGATCAACCTAAAATAAATTCAATGAACTTAACAACGCTTTGTTACTTAACGCACAACATTTAGAGGTCTAGGCTAGAGACGTGTTCCGGCGTCGTAAAGCCTGGTAACTGTTGTCCTCACTGATGGTTGGGTGATTCCTCCACTTTGAGACGATAAGTGCCAGTACGGACTTGTGCTCCCACGTACCGTCGAGTATATATTGGGAGACCCCTATAGGCATAAAACCTTTATCCATAGGAAGCCGTGTCGGCCGCCCTACTGATCGCAATGCACCAAACACAGCATTCGGGAAGATTGACTGTCGTACCCTAAAAAGTATTCTGCAGTTTTGCGATTGGTTTGGTACTCCCTCTACCTAGACCTCCAGAGCAGTCCCTTTCGTTCCTTTTCAGACTCCTTAACGGAAAAGGTCCATCTGAGCACTTGTCACTTCAGGCTCATTAAAAATCGAAGGAGACTAGAGTCATCTTTTGTTTTTTCTCGACTCTTTAAAATTGAAAAAACAAAGTTGTGTCAAAGCGTGTTAAAATTTATTTTAAACGGAATATTCATACCCTTTTCCTGCGTTGATCTTTAGGTTGAGAAAATGGAGCCTACCAACCAAGGAATTCCCCTTGGTGGAAATCCTAGTCCCTTCTCCTCTTGGGGAGATGTTGGTGCGCCCCATATGGCCACATTGTCGCTTCCAGGACTGACAATTGGCTTGCCAGTATGGCTTTTCTCAACCAATGTCGTTCAGAACACCACTATTCCTGAACAATCGAATCAGCAATTAGACGGGTCCAAAGTTACCCACCAGCCTTCTACTTCCTCTAATTCCTCCTCTCCTCCTTCCTCTTCGCTTGACGGGACTGGTAAAGCTAAAAGCCAAGTTCCTAAGGAGAAGAAGGAAAAGAATAAGAAAGAGAAAAAAAAGAAGGAGCCAAAGGCGAATAAGGGAAAACGAGTGTCGTCTAATGAAAATTCACACACAGCACCAACCAGGCCTAAATCGCCATGTGTCATTTGTAGAGGAGACCACTTTCTCAGAGATTGTTCTTGCATCCCCCGGATACTAAGGGACTGGTCTCCTTGTTTGCACAATCCGATGTCATCAACCTCTGGAGATCATGTTGAAAGCACACCGTCAACTAGTGAAAGTGAAGCCCCAGGACAAAAAGGGAAAGCTAGATTTCCCTGTAGACTGTGCGAAGGCGACCATGCCCTCCACCGTTGTCCCTTCTTAGACGAGGCTAAAAGAGTTTTGGATGATCATCCGGTTTCACCGTTACGACTTCCTCCTAGATACAAAAAACTCTTGCCAAGTCCGTCACTAGTTGAGAACCCAGCTGGCCCGCTCAAGTGGTCGGCTGAAGCGTCTATCATTGAAGATAAACCAACTGAATCCATACCAGACGAAAGTCAAAAGGTCGAGGCGGCAGTTGACCCGGTATTGCCTTCAGAGGTTTTATCTTCGAATGATACAGTCACTGAAGAGAATAAGGATGACACCGTCCAAATTCTCTTCATCAACACAGACTCCGACGAACATGGGGGCAATCCACCCATTCCTTTACCACAGGAAGGAAGTTCGTCAAAGCCATACCCGACTGTCTACTCGGTCCCACCTCCAAGCAACCTAGTTGTATCCTTCGACTAGAATCAACTAGGCAGACCCCGTTTGCCAGCAAGCATACCATTCCGAATTATCGTTCAAATATATAGAATGGTCATGGATGGCACCATCATAGATGAGGGGGCTTCTGTGAGTATCCTTTCCTCTATTGCTTGGAAAGCGCTTGGTTCGCCATCGCTGTTGCCTAAAATGAGAAATCTGACAGGCTTTGATAAAGGAACCAGTCGACCTTTAGGGATCCTTCCCGATGTGCCCATAACATTGAGAGGGAAGACAGTTCGCATGAACGTTATGGTCGTTCAAGGACCCTTGGATTATAACCTACTCCTTGGACGAGACTATATTTATTGCATGGGAACCATCGTCTCCTCACTCTTTAGAGTAATGTGTTTTCCGCACGAAGGAAGAGTGGTCAACCTCGTGGACCAGCTTTCATTTCCTGGATCACGCATAGCAAATAGTCATATACCGTCCCTAAATGGTCTCTTCACGCAAGAAATGTCTCAATTCCCAGTCCGTCCTCCCGATGAGCGCGAGTAATTCGGAGGGATATGACTGAAACCCAGGGGGCATGCGTCCTGGTCTGCTTCGGCAGGAAAACTTCGGGTATAGGGTAGGTTTCTGCGGGAGAATATGACTAGTCTGTACCTCGTCCATCGGTGGAAGAGGGGTTATTCTAGAATAAGATTCTCTTGTCAAAGTTATGTGAGTTGACAGATGGAGTCACTCGCCTTTGTTTATCTCGGTAGACATCGCCGAAGAAGTGTTTTGTTTGCACCGCGAATAGAACAATCTTTGGGTAACCTATAAGAGGTAGGCCTCTCCTGATAGAACAAATGTTTTGTCTGCAAATTGAGGGGTAACTTTGAAACTCTATTTTATACCTGGGGCCATGCAAACCTTTTGGCATGCAAGCGAGGGGCGGCTATTTATTTTTTAAATTTTTAGGACCTCTAACCCTTTAAACTCGTAGGATTAGTCATCACCAAACATGCATAAAGAAAGGATGTGGGGAAAAAATCTAAAAGTTGCCGTTTTTACATGAGACATTCTTATCATATGACTGGATAGATCGAGCAGTTTTAGCGCATAGTTCAAGCTCGTTAAAGAATAAACATAAGTTCGAGCAAATGTTTCCACCCGCGTTTAAGCTCGTTAAAAAATGAACTATCCTCCGATAAATAACCACCGTGAATGAAGCATTTTCAGCCATTAAAGCCTTGGTCGTGTTTGCACCGTCATCTCCACTTTTCCATTGGCCGATCATTCACCTCCATTTGATTGTTTACCCATTTTGAGGAACAGCTACGAAGAGTGATTTCACTGGCCATCCTTGTGACACTGCCGTGATTGGAAAATTCCAAACCTTACCTGGAATCAGCTGCTACCCATTTTATCACTCGTTCCTCAAAAGACGAGTCTTCTTTAAGCTCTTTTCATCTGACTCGTAAAATATGAAAAGATTGTTGAGTTTTGGCCTTCCAGCTCGTTAAAGCGACAGGAAGTGCTATCCCTCCTCTAGATTTTAATCTTTTTGGACCTGAGGGATTATTGCACAAAAAGATCGAGCGCTTGTTTTGTTCGGCTCGTTAAAACTATCGAAAATTCATCCCTTCTGCATTGTTTTATACTTTTTCGGACTTAAGGGATTAGATGACGAAAAAGGAATTCCGGAGTTACCTTTACGTACCTTTTCAGACTCTCTAAAAATGAAAAGGACCGAATTATCTTTGTCGTTAGACTCGTTAAAAAGAATTAATAGCGACAAACTTGTCTTTAGATGAGAACGAGTTTCACTATCGCTAGGCTCGTTAAAACATAGCGATGGGTTTGCCCGAAGGGAAAATTATAGAACAAGCATATGTTATCCTCGTCAAGCTTGACAAAAATAAAGAGGTACTGGTTAGCAATGACTGGGGAAAAATTGGGAAGAAAACTCAAAGAAACTTTATTGGTAGCAAGTCGCTCTTGAACATGACACTTCCACTCCGTGCCAGAGTCGGGTTGGGTTGTTTCATTCACCGGTCACATCACCATGGTCACGCCATACCATCCACATTTGGGGTAAATGCTACCGATCCATCACATAAGTGTCGCCGACATGTTCAAGAGAAGTCATCCAGAGAAGTCACCCGTGTCCCATCCACTACCATACATTACACTTCATTCTTTCATGACCGCCACCCTGAACCGTATATCACCAGATCGTTTTCACCTCCATCAAAATCATTTGCTCCGTTCCGTGTCATTGATGTGGGATTCATTAAGGCCCTCCTTTGACAGTTTGCTTCTTGTCGACATCAGCTCATTATCCAAGAAGTTGATCTAGGAACACCCCTTCAGTACTTTAAAGCTTGCATGCCTCAATGGCAAGTTTCTCACTTCCGGTGACAGGTATACATTAATGACCTTCGACCGAAAGATTTTGCGTGGTGTTCGATGCCAAGTCCTTTATTCACACCACGTGAATTGTACTACAGTACCTTGAGGGTCATTATCATTATCAGTGATTCCTCTCGCGCTTGTTAACAGTTTACATCATTGACTGGTAATCAAGCGATGTCTTTCCATGTTCGACTTCAAAAACATTTCTCACATGGATCGAGTTGTACTTAGAGTGAAGATAGGACGAGATTGAAGACCCCGGATCTAGTTTCATCCATCCGGGCTGCGATATATATTCAGGAAAAATAAAGGCATTGAAATGTATAGCATTGCAGCACAGATAATCATCCTACCAAAAGGATGATGACTTCATCAGAATCATCAGTCTACCATCAGACGATTGTCTGTCCTATGTACATGAAAATGGATTTATAAAGCTGAGCATGGGAATGCCCGCCTCAGCTAGATCATGAAAACAGTATGAAAATAATGCATTGTATTGTATCTTATTACAGGTCTCCTCCCCAGCATCAGAAGAACTTCGGATCCTCCTAATAAAGCATTTCACCCGATAAACGGCCTCATACTTTAGGGGGCAACTGTTATAGACATTTTTGTGCCTTACAGCTATAAGCATGAAATTTCCATAAACCAAGGGATCCTAAGTCCCTAAAAGTGTTGTTCCAGCTCCTAAAGAAACAAGGTCAACAAATTACAGCTTCTCCCAGAAGTTCTCCACCAGAAACTACTCAAAACTAGTCAAATCAGGATCATTTCAGATGCTCCACTAGCTAGCTGCGTTGCAAAGCACCCAAATACACTGGCTAGGTGCGTTGCAACGCACTTGAATGCACTACCAGGGTGCGTTGAGCGGGAAATGACAAGTGGCAGAGTCATTCTACGAGGTGGAGAGACAATGGAAGCTTCCAGAATCTTCTCCAATGACACTTGCCTCACTGAATTCGACCAGTGATGAGTAAGAGGCTCTCAGTCTCCAAGTGGAAGCAAGAACTGACAGAGAGAAGCCACTAATCAATTCATGAGCTGACTCATCCTCTTTGCATACATCTATATATGGATCCCACACCAAGAGATCAGGAGGCGGGAATTTTGTACATTGCAGAGAATTGTTGTTGGTTTTGTGATAGATATCAGAGTATTGGGTGGTTTATGCTTTGTTGGAGGTGAAGAAGGGATTCCATGCTGGGAGGTTGATGCTGGATCAGGAATCATCGGTTGTAACTCCTCCTGGATCTTCTTGTTTTATCAATAAAACTATTTGAGTTTCTCCTACATGCTTGTATATCTGATGTGTGTTATATTTGTATGTTTAGCTTAAATCTGATCCTAAGCTTTTTATGAACATAAATCCATGTCTTTGTGTAGTTTCTTTCTTCTATGAACTTGCAGGAACTTGGTGACGCTGGGCAAGTGAGGGAACGGATAGCTGGGAGCTGCCAAAGAGAAGAGAGATTGGATCAAAGGACTAGCGCAAGACACAGGTTGGTTCATCCTATTCATCTTTGTTTTTAGTTCATAAAGGAGAATACAAGAATAGTTTTCCTTGTTTGTTTCTGAGGTCTCTGTCACAACCTAGTGGGATAGGGTCATTCTGAATAGACACTTTTCCCGAAAACACTTGGCCCAAGAGAGATGGAAATGGTGGCAATGGCACTAGAAATGTTATCCTGGGAAAACAAATTGGCAAGTGTTCTCAAAATCTCTTTGTGACCGCTTTGATAGAGAATCTAATTTTTTGGGTCGTCTTACTAAGCTCCGACAGACAGGCATAGTAAAAGAATACATTGTAGCCTTTGATACATTAGCCATCCGCACAGAAGGTCTAGGAGATGAATTCTACTTGGAATGTTTTATAAGTGGTCTCAAAGAAGCCATCCAAGCACATGTCCAGATGCACCACCAACCTACATGGATAGACGCTTGCAAAAAGGTTATTGAAGTGGAACGTGCTTTAGCTGCCCAGTCTCCTCGTCCAAATTTCATAGCCAAGGGATGCCCCACCCAGGCTCAGGCCCTACTCAAACACTTAAGGTTCAAAAGATGTCTCCAGCAAAAATCGCTGAAAGAAGAAAACAAGGATTGTGCTACTACTGTGATGACAAATACTCCCCGGGGCATAAATGCAAGGAACCCAAATTCTTTCAAATTGATGTTATTGATCACAACTCATTTGAGGAAGCCCCACCCCTTAAGGGACCAGAGGACGAAGTTGAGGAAACCCAGTAGGACAATGAACTCCTAGCTACGCCAGAGGAACTAGTTATCTCGCTACATGCTTTGGCGGGAATTTCTGCGCCCCAAACTCTCAAAATTAGAGGCTTTATTAAACATCGCCCTATAGTAGTATTGATTGATAGTGGCAACACTCATAACTTTATCCATCAGCGAGTCACCGAAGTTGTTCATTGTTTTTTCAGGGCAGTCTCTAATTTCCAGGTCCAGATTATTGATGGGGGGATAATGAAATGTGAAGGCCGCTGTGAAAATATCAAACTTCATATGGGAGACTACCACCTCAAGACCCACATGTTTTTTATTAACATGGGTGGTTGTGACATTATCTGGGGGGCTGAACGGCTTCACACACTAGGCCCAATCACCATGGATTTCTAGGAGTTATATATGAGCTTTAAGCAGAATGACCACATGCATACCCTCCGTGGACTCCAGGCAGGTGCTCCTTCTATCATCAGCTCGCATCACATGGAAAAGTTGTTGAAAAAGGGCCATCATGGAGTTATCACCCAGTTTAATTCCATGCAGGCCATCGAGCCCACTGCTCTTCATATTCATCCTGACATGCAACAGTTCTTGAATTGACACCAGCAGGTATTTGACAAACCTAAAGAGCTTCCACCCTCTAGAGGGTAACATGATCATAGCATCACTTTGGTTCCAGGAACACAACCTCCAAATGTGCGGCCATATCAATATCCTTTTGCCCAAAAGAATGAAATTTAAAAAATCATCAAGGCACTCCTTGAAGTCGGTGTCGTTCGTCCTAGCATCATTCCTTATTCATCACCAGTGGTCATGGTGCTCAAGAAATATGAGGAATGGTGCATGTGTCTAGACTTCAGGGCCCTCAACAAGCTCACGGTCAAAGAAAAATTCCCTATCCTGGTTGTTGATTATTTTTTGGATGAACTACATGGTGCTCAATTATTTACTAAGATAGATCTTCGCTCGGGTTATCACCAAATACGCATGAAAGAAGTAGATATTCCCAAGACTACTTTCCGAACTCATGAAGGCCATTATGAATTCTTGGTCATGCCATTTGGTCTTTGTAATGCCCCATCCACTTTTCAAAGCCTCATGCATCACCTTTTGAAACCATATTTCTAAAAAAAATTTCCTCGTTTTCTTTGATGACATTCTCATCTATAGCCTCACATGGGAAAAGCATCTTCAACATGTAGACCTGCTCTTGCAACTGCTTCAGAATCATAAATTGTTTTTCAAATTGTCCAAGTGCTCATTTGGCATGGAAGAAGTCGAGTATTTGGGCCACATTGTGGGTCGTGAAGGTGTCTGGGTGGATCCCAAAAAGATACAGGCAATGCAAGATTTTCCCCAACCAAAAACCTTGAAGAGTTTGAGGGGATTATTGGGTCTCACTGGCTATTATCGCAAATTTTTCCGCAATTATGGTCGCATTGCTAGACCCCTCACTAAATTTCTCAAGAAAAATTCATTCCTATAGATTGATGTAGCACAACAGGCATTTATGGCTCTCAAACAAGCCATGTGTTCCACTCCCGTATTGGCACTACCAGACTTCACCAAATCTTTTGTGATTGAATGTGATGCTTTAGGTACTGGTATTGGTGTTGTCTTAATGTAGGAAGGTCGACCCTTGGCTTTCACTAGCCAACAAATGAGTGGGAAACATCTGGGACAATCTACCTATAAGAAGGAGATGATGGCCATCGTACATTCCATAGATACTTGGTGACCATACTTATTGGGGCAGTGTTTCCAAATCCGCACAGACCATCAAAGCCTCAAATAATTTTTGGAGCAATGTCCATCCTCGCCCCAGCAAAATAAATGGTTGGCCAAAATGTTGGGATATGATTATGAGATAATTTACAAGAAAGGGCGTGACAATGTAGTAGGCGAGTGCTTTATCACGCCAATTTGAGGATGAAAGCACCCAGCTATCAATCTCTCTTCCCATACTAGATTGGATTGAAGAAGCTTGCAAGGAATGGTTTTCACATCCCTCTCTCTCCCAACTCATTAATAACTTGAGAGAAGATCTTAATTCCTCAGTTGGATACTCTTGGAAGGATGAGATTCTTCACTACAAGTATAGAGTTTTATATCGCCAACATCCACCCTCAAAACGCGCATTTTGGCAGAGTTGCACTCATCTCCCACTACAGGCCATGTAGGCTTTCAGAAGACTTATGCTCGCACTCGTCGTTCTTTCTTTTGGATAGGCATTAAAACTAACATTCTTACTTTTGAAGCTGAATGTGATGTGTGTCAACGCCACAAAGGAGAAACAGTCAAATCACCAGGCACCTTACAACCATTGCCCATCCCTGCCTCAATCTGGACGGATGTTTCTATGGATTTCATTACTAGTCTTCCGAAGTCAGGAAACAAGTCAGTCATCATGGTGGTTGTGGACAGACTTTCTAAATATGCTCATTTTTGCGCTCTACCCCACCCATTTACCCCCACTTTGGTGGCTCAAGCTTTCATGGACTAGATCTTCAAACTGCATGGCATGCCCACTTCCATTGTGTCTGATCGTGACCTGACTTTCACCAATAACTTTTGGCAAGAACTTTTCAAGCTACAAGGCACCCAACTCCAACTAAGTACTTCCTATCATCCCCAAACTGATGGTCAAACTAAAGCAGTCAACAAATGTTTGGAGACATACCTCAGGTGCTTCACTTCAGAAAAGCAACATCAATGGGTACAGTGGCTACCTCTAGCTAAATGGTGGTATAATACTAACTATCATGCAGCCACCAAGATGACTCCATATAAAGCAGTGTATGGTCAAGTACCACCTTCACCTACTTCTTATATCCCTGGATGCTCTAAGGTGCAAGCAGTGGATCAACTCCTACAAAACCATGCAACCATGCTAGCCTGTCTCAAAGATAATCTCCATCAAGCTTAGAATCAAATGAAGAAACAGGAAGACCAACATCTTTTAGAGTGCACATTTCAAGAAGGGGATCGGGTATTGCTGAGGCTGCAACCATATAAGCGAACATCACTCAAAGACAAGGGTTGTCCAAAATTAGCTCCCAAATTATATGGACCTTATCAAATACTTCAACGCACTGGATCAATAGCCTACAAGCTAGCCTTGCCACCAACTTCAAAAATTCATCCAATCTTCCATGTATCATGCCTTAAGAAAGTGGTGGGGAACAATTGCAGAATTCAAACCAGTCTACCTAAATTGGATGAAGAAAGTTCACTCTAGCTCCAACCTGAATATGTCCTAAATACGTGAGAATGACATTTGTGCGGCCGCACGATCAAGGAAGTCCTCGTCAAGTGGAAAGAGACCTCTCTAGAAGATGCAACCTAGGAACCAGCCACTATTCTTCAGCAGTTTTCACAGCTTCAGCCTTGAGGACAAGGCTGCTTTTTATGGGGGAGGGCATGTTAGGGTCCAACCCTCACCCCTTTATTTACATAATAGGTTCAAGTCATAGTTATAGTTAGTTAAAGTGTCAATAAAGCCTGTATTAATAATTGTAAGTGGTTGACCTACATTTAAGAAAGGGACCACGGTTAGTTGCAAACGGGCCAAGGTATTAGATAGATGGTATTGAGAGAACCATGGTACTGACCCATGGAATTGTATGTATGAATCCTATATAAAGGATAGAGACTCCCCATTAAGGAGTGTCGTGTCTTATTTTGTAATTGAGCTCTTCTTTGCTGGAGGTTGCCCCCTCGAAGAGGTAAGTGAACATTGCTTTCATCTCTGAATAATAAAATACCTGTTGTCTTTCTCATTTTTTTTTTTGTTCTGGGTTGTATTTCTTTGCATATTTGGTATTTTGGAATATTCTCATAGGTCAAGAGCATAACTTTTCCTTCATCCCTTCCACATGCACCAGTGCTCCCCCCTTCCCTTTAAGCACATGAGCGCACCCTAAAGGACTGAAGGATTGAAGACATGTTCCTTCAGCCCTTCCAAGTGGGATAGTGTGCCCGCTTTGTCTCCTTGAGTGCATGAGCGCACTGTGAAGGCCTAAAGGCCTGACAACTCACCCTTTCGAACCTTTGGAGTGCGCCAGTGTGTAACAACCCCGATTTTAAAATATACAAATAATTACATCAATTATGTGATTTATAATCAACACACAATTAATCAACTGTTTAACATAGAATTTCAGAAATATGAGCAGTCACAACTTACCTATGGCGATGATATTCCTTACATGTGATTTTGGGGTGAACACTATTTGAATCCTGCTAACCACAACAAAGTTTTGGGGATGGCTCTCCACCCAACTGTAGGCTCAGTTGCACATAATCTTTCTATAGTTGGTCACCCCCGAGCCCTCAATCAACATACCACTACCAAGGAATCCCTTGTCTCACAACACTTTTCTCCTCAGAAAATGGATTATGGAATGATCTCTCATCTTCCTCACCGTCTATTAAATAGTTCAAACATTGGAAGGGGAACCGCATGCACACATTCCATGTGTCAACATGCAACTTTTATTTTTTTATTTTAAGTTTTACTTAAGTTAAATTTTCTCTTAATTTATTTCTTTCTTATTTTATTCATTTTTTACTTTTTGATAACTTTACTTATTTTTACTATTTTTATAGCTTTTAGTTAACTCTTTCCTATTTTATTTTACTTTTTGTTAAGTTTACTTACTATTTTATATTTTATTTTTATACATACTTATTTAGAACTTTATTATTTTATTTATTTGTTATTATTATATTTCTTCATTATTTATTATCTATTTACTATTATCATTTTTTTGCTTATATTTTAATATTATATTATATTATTTTTATTTTTATTATTTTTATTATTATTAGGGGACATTACATACTGCCCCTATTTAAGGAACTTCGTCCTGAAGTTAAATTGAATCATTTAACATTTTATTTATTTATTTATTTATTACTTCATGTTTTCCCTACACCCTTTATTGTACTAGTATAACCAGCAGACATCGAAAGTTTTCACAACACTCGGGAAATCTCAAGGAATATTTGTTCTTTTTCCCACTTTCGGAACCAAGAATAAGCCTCATCAGTTTGTATCCTAGTCCAAGGCTGGCTCCAAGACTCATGCCCGACTCAGACCTCATCTACCCAAGGCAGGCATCCGGTATGGTACTCAATGACTCCGGGCATCTCGCAAGGCTGGCGCACTCCCTCCACACTTACTAAGGTGCACAGCCCCAGGCATCGAAGTCCTTACACCCCCACCAGACTTTGACATCCCAATCCAATACCAGGCACCTAGCCTACAATATCAAGCACTTGACCTCCTCAAGATGGTCCCATAGCCCTTCAGGAGTTATCCATCAAGAGCTATACAAGAGAAAGGAACCATTGGCATATGTAGTGTTGATTGAGTTTTTCCCCACCCCATATGGTGTTACATATTCTCCCTCACATGTATGGGCTCCCACGAGATCATCAAACAAACCGACCCATTTGTGGAGTTCCTGTCAGTCACCACATCTCAACATGTATCCAATGCATTAGTTATAACATCATAGTATCATAGAAAATAATCCACATGCCAAGTCTTGCATCTCAACATGAGAAGATAACATCGTTGTTATCACAAAATTCTGCATGTCATAGATCTACATACAATTACCACATGCTTTACATCATAATATCCTCCTAAGCTATAACATCAACATTCAACATCAAAGACATATCATCACATAATAAATGAACCACGTGTCAATATGCCTCAACATAACATCATAATCCCTATGCATATCATATTCATCATAAGCATACAACATCATTATCATAACAAAATAAATAAATAAGCACTACATATGCATCATTACCCTCTCGTCAAAATTATGTCCAATTACCACATACCATCACACCATGGAACATCATCACAACATTATACTTCATCATTTGTATGTTGGCATAACAAATAATTGAAACCATAACCACATACATAGTGTTATCACTAAAAAGTCTGTTGTCAAAATTTTTTAGCATATCTAAAAGACAAGGTGTTTTCGCAGTGCATAAACTTGTTAACAGTTTCGCAGCGCCATATGTTTTAGTGATTTCGTAGCGAAAACACTGACCTTACAATGGCTGCGCTGCGAAATTAGGAAATGACAGATATTTAAGGGAAGGAATGCGCACCCTTGAATGCAGTACGAGCCTCGGCCTGTTGCATCTGATGTATCTTAGCTTGAGAACACCATCATACTGTTATTGAAGTTGGAGCCCGAGTTAAATCCAGTTTGGCATTATTTTAATATTCAGAATCATAGAATTCGTGGCCTCTTGGAAGGCTGCACATTTGATGAGAAAGGCAATGTAAGGAATGCAGTTGAAGCCGCTTCAATGTTTGCTGGCTTTAAGATTGTCCCAGAAGCTAATTATGACATGCAAAATCTGGGTGAAACAGAGACTGCTTGTATTTCAAATAATGGACCTGTTGATGTTATTAGTATAGATGGTGGACTTCCTAAGCCACGATGAGAAGATTATTATGACTGAGTAGAACAAGGTAACTGCGGTGAGAATATTGCCTATGATGATCTGGGGTTCAGGTTTGATAGCATTCCACTGTCAGATGCTGCAGTGTGCTTTAATTGGGATTCAAACTTGTGGCCAATAGCTGATAAATCCTACCCTACACCCATTACAGCAGGCCTCTTTGTAATGATTGTTCTAAAAAATGTACATAATTTTATCACATTATAGCAGCAAAAAGAAATGATACCTATTTGTTAAAATTGGTATCTTCTATGAGGTTGACAGTCCATCTACTACCTCTTTGCTTGTAGTGGTTTGGTCACTCGAGGATAATTGTCCAGATTCTTTCATTTCATCATAGTGGCTTCTAGTCATTGAGTTCAATCCTTGAGGTTTTACAAAGGGAATGCTTCCCGAATGACAGGGCTCTAAAGTAAGATACAAGCGTGTGAGGGCTTCTTCGTCAATCTGTAGCCTCTGCACCCATAGAAAGATTTTAGAGCATTAGAGTTCCAGAAAATAAGGGCTGTGGGTGAGCATATTCTCTAAGATGATCAGGAATTCCTGTTTGGTTTGATAGCAATTGCTAATACTGGGTGTTGCAGTATGTTTGATGATAACCCAATTGGTCTTGGCAAACTTTTCAAGAATTGGTTTGGTGACAAGTGGGAAAGTCCTTCATTATACATTTCTGCAATCATGTTCTAATCTGGTTCTTAATGTAATTAGGGCGATATTGCTTTTATTGCCATGATAAAGCAATTTATTGAAAGCTCGAAATGGCGCATTGCGAATATCCTGATGTGGTGGGCATCAGTTTGTGAAAATACAGGTGCTACACCAGGGCTTTTGGCTACTAGATCGATGGCCGGCCAGTAGAGAAAGAGAGGGTGGGCCCACAATTGAATGGTGGAGATCACCAGCTTCATATGGTTGATGCTGCAGAAAACACACGCAGTCCTAAGTGATTAAATGCCAAGTGTCAAGTGGTTTCTATAAAATTTGATTGCCACAAGGTCGACAATCTGAAGTTAGATTACAAGCATCATATGGAGAAGACGAAGGCAGATATGAAGAAGGCAGTTCTGAAAGTGTTCATGTCGAAGGTCGAGGAAGCTAAAAGCCAGAACCTTATCAATATGAAGGTTGAATCAATTTTGGAAGATTTGTCTTCGGGATTATTAGAGTTTATGATGGATCCTAATGATTGAAATTCAAGGAGGTGTGGCGTCTTTGGAGAACGCATGCCTATTGTTTGATTAAATGTATACACCAGAATGTTCTTATGGAATGTTAACTCAATTATATTTCCATGTGCGTGGCTATATCAGCAAGGCGTGTTGACCACTTGAAACCGTAACAGGAGACCTGAATTACAAGGTGACAGTTGGCGGCGGGGTTGTGCTGAGGTGTATTTGAAATTTGTGAATCGACCTCTTGACACACTGTGAAAAGGACGTGTTTATCAAACGAAAAGAGAAGCCGCAAATTTTGCTGTGGTGTTGCGCCATTTGCCATGTATGATTATTGCTGTTAAAGGAACTGAAACTCCCGGAAGTCTTGTGACAGATGTTCTCTGTAGGGAGTATGCGCTGTCAAAGAAAGATTTAGATGAATTAATTTCAAATTCCATGCTTTGCATTGTCCCGTCTTTTTCGGATCCATTTGAAATAGTGTGCTATGATCCTGAGACAGAAGATATTAAAAGGCGGCATTTCTGAGATCTGTTGAGTTACTAATTTTTATCCATGACAGAGTATGTAATTGGCTAAACTAGTACATGTCCCCAAAGCTAGGATCATTTCTGCGTGGGAGTAATCCTATTCGCACAAGTATCCAAGGTTTTAATATACAGGTTTGATGAATCATTCTGGAATATAGATTGAACAGGTGTTGAAATTATGTTGGAATTGTTTTCTGGGAGAACAAGTATAATATGGATGCAGTGTATTCCTGGGGAAAGCAGAATTGCTTCTAGTTGATGATATGAACAGGGTTAGGGTGGTAAAACTTCATCATCGGCCTTTGATGAAACCTAAAAGTCTACAATGTGTTCAGACCGCAAAGAGGAGATTTTCTCATCTTCTTCTCAAGAAACTTCTCAGGCTGTAAGCAAGGCCTCATCAGAATTTGAGCTCAAAGTTTACATGCTAGGTGATGCCATGTCCTTTTTGAAGAACATTTCCTTGGATAAGATCGCTGAAGATGTTGGTGATTTCCAGCTACAGAAGTTTTGGAGTTTAGAGAATTACCAAAGCACAAGTCAAATTCAGAGGGAGATTGTAAATATTCCAAGAACCATGGCTCTCAGAAGACTTGCGCTACATGAGATTACATTTATCACATTTTTGATAAGAATGCTGCTAGTTCTGCACTCTGTAGCGAAAGTATCAGGCATCTTACATTCCATGTTTTGTTGAACAAAGAAAATGATGGACAAAGAAAATGTAAAGAATACTTGCAGTTTCTGATTGAGCAGTTAGAGAAAGAAAAAGGAAAGGATTTTTCAAATCTCGGGATTCAGTTTCAAGTTATCAAGTCTGAAAGCTGGGACTCAAATGTTGTAAATGTTTAGTTCTCTTCTTATAAAAAGAGACCTTTGGGAAACCGGGTCTGTCAACTTATTTGTCTTGTACCCATCCAAATAGCCCGGGCTGAAAACAATGGACTACATCCTTTGCTTAATGGACTGTGTTGAGTCAGTGAGATGGTAAAATCATGGTGGTTTCATCAATTGCAGTTGGTTCATCTGATGAAGGTTCATGTTACAGGGAACGTGATTCTGAATCTCAGCATAGCAAAGGTGAAACCGAAGATTGGCAACATCAGCTATTCAATTTTTGTGAGAAGTTTAAAGGAGGACTGTGTTTTTTAAATCACACAGCAGTTTCGTAGCGCGCTACGAAACTGCTGTAGGTGATGATTTAAAGCGCAGGGCAGCTAGTGTGATACTGTGAGCAGCTAGTTTGACACGGTGAGCGGGAGTTGAGGAAGAGGAACAGCTGTCTATCAAATACCACCTACAGCACATCAGAAACCTGGCATCATTCCATACTTGGGGTTATTAAAAGATTTGGGAGCAGGCTGCTATATTTTAGGAGAATGTTGGGAGACAGAAACCGATAAATAGGAGCACACCTTCTAGTCATTAAATGAGTCATCAGCGCTTTCAAGCATCCCAAGTCAGCATTCATCGCATCTGTAAGCTCAACCATCTCAAATTAACTAAAGGAGGACAGCTGTCACAGCATTCAAGAAAGCATCAAGCCTGCGAGGAGAAAAGAATTAGTGTTTTAGTTTGATTAGGACTTTATGTAATTACAGCCCAGCATGTTTGTAATTAATGCATTAGTTAGTAGCATGTAGGAGTAGTTAATAGGGCTTTCGAGCTCCCTCTAGAAAGGGAGGAATGTATTCATATAAATAGAGGAAATTAGGATGTAAAGTGGGTTGGATATTTTATAGAAAAACAGAGTTGTTTTGGGCCATTGTAAGACCTTTTTGACAGTAATAGAAAAACAGTGTTATTCTCTTCTCAAGATTCTCGATGGATTGTCATGTTCAAATATAATGATGGTGTTTTATACTTTATGTTCTTTTATAGTCTTGTTGTAATACAATCACTCAGAATTCATAATCATATGCTCTGACTTCCTGTGTATTCAGCAAGCTATGTTTTGGTGGAGTATGTTTGACATGTAATGCAAAGAGCCTTGATTTCCATGAGATGACTATGTTTTCCTTGTTTACTTTATATTATAGACTCCATAGCCCAATGAGAACCAGTTTGATGTGTTTCCAACCAGCTTTGCTTTCATAAGTAAATAAGGAGTTAGCCATCCATTGTTTGAAGGATTTTATCAAGAGTTTGTGAGAGAGCCCTCTCTGATCAAAGAGGCTAATCTTTGGTCTAAAGATAGGTTGAAATAGTTACATGAAATCTCGCTTGGTTGCAGCCCTCAGTAGTGATTTTGTGATAACACATAGTACCATAGAGTATCAATAAAATTTAAGCAATTAGGCATGATCATGAGTTATCCCATAGTGAACATAAATAATATAAACCACCACCTAAATTTAAGCTATAATTAATGTATACCTATTCTTAAAAATTTCCTCTAAAATGGTTACCTCTAACTCATTCCCCTCATTTAAAGATAGTATAATAAAAGAAATATTAATAAATAACAGTGTTCATCTTTTTCCACTTTTATATAAAACAAATTCCCTTAATGAAAATTATATAATTCATTCAAAATTTTAAATTTATTCTAAATCTAAAATTATTCTTTAATAAATTCTCATTTATCTACTCTTCTTTTAAAATTACACATAATTTTCATCATAATATTTTGTTATCTATTACTTCCGCTTATTCTTATTCCATTATATATTTTAAAACCTACGTATAAGAAAACACATATATTACCATTTAAGAAAAATCTATTTTATAAAGTTGCATTATTATGTTAGGCTCAACTATATTTACCAAAGTTAACTAGTTGTCAAAAGCATAGTTAACTATATGTTCAATGAAGGACACATGATTGATTTTATTAATTAAAATTGTCATTTTCGTTTATTTATTTTTTAATCGGATGTTTGCTTGTGTTGTTAAAATATCATGCACTTTTTCAAAATTATTGGTTGCTTGTTGTGTATGTCTATGGTTGGAAAAAGTGGTAAATCTATTTAATTTTCATAGAAGGTTGAACTATCAGACACTAGTTCGACCCTCCAAACATAAATTAAACTTGTGCCATGCGCCCAACCCATAGATTAGTTTATCAACTTGTCCCACACAGGAAACTTCGAATTATGGATCACAAGGCAAAAAATACAATTGTTGGAGAAATTCGACAACAGTCTAGAAGTCAATTCACCTAGAAAATGGCGATAATTGGGTAGCAAATTTTCCCTTCCATAAACTCTTTTCCCAAAAAAAAATAACAGGCGCGACGACAAATTGACAAAAGCGAGTGTGGACAAAGATGGGGAGAAGCGTAAGGATATTTATCAATGATTTGAATTCTTGGCAATGTATTTCACTAGATAAATTTTGAGTTTCCATTACCAGGAATGGAAATTATTAATTTATAAAGAATGATATTATTTCCTTTATAAAGAATATGTATTTAGAATTGTACAATAGAACTTCACATAAACACTTCCAAGCTACTATATTTGTATTAATTTTTCCAAACCCTCGAACATTAAAAAGATAAAATCCTTGAAGTTAAAGTGCTTACATGTAAACTAATTTAAATAAAAAAGTTAAACTATTTTATTTATTTTCCCAAAAAAATGTGTTTTTTTTTTACATAAAATCATTGATTAATTTAATTGATTATTTTTTTTATTTTTTATTTTTTATTTTTTTTTATCTAGAGGTCCCATAGAGTAGAATCACACTCTGATATCATATGTAACAACTCTGATTTTAAAATATATAAATAATTACATCAATTATGTGATTTATAATCAACACACAATTAATCAACTATTTAAAATAGAATTTCGGAAATATGAGCAAAGACAAATTATTTTTGGCGATGATATTCCTTACTTGTGATTTCAGAGTTGAACATTATTTGAATCCTACTAACTGCAACAAAGTTTTGGGGATGACTCTCCACCCAACCGTAGGCTCAGCTGCACATAATCTTTCTACAGCGGGCCACCCCGAGCCCTCAATCAACGTTACTACCAAGGAATCCTTTGTCTCACAACACTTTTCTCCCAAGAGAATGCATTATGGAATGATCTTTCATCTTCCTCACCATCTATTAAATAGGCCAAACATTGGAAGGGGAACACCGTGCACACATTCCATGTGTCAACATGCAACTTTTATTTTTTTATTTTAAGTTTTACTTAAGTTAAATTTTCTCTTAATTTATTTCTTTCTTAGTTTATTCATTTTTTACTTTTTGATAACTTTACTTATTTTTACTATGTTTATAGTTCTTTTAGTTAACTCTTTCTTATTTTATTTTACTTTTTGTTAACTTTACTTACTATTTTATATTTTACTTTAATACATAGAACTTTACTATTTTATTTATTTGTTATTATTATATTTATTCATTATTTATTATCTAGTTACTATTATCATCTTCTTCTTCTTTTATTTTCTTATATTTTAATATTTTATTATATTATTATTATTTATTATTATTATTATTATTATTATTATTATTATGGGACATTACACAGTGCGCCTTGATGGTTTCCTTCCCTCGTTTGAGTGCATGAGCACACTGCAAAGCCCTGAATGACCCTTGACCTTTCTTCGTGTTTTCAAATTGCACCCTCCTAGTTTGCATGCATATTTTATCATGCATGCAAGTGATTTTGTATTGTCGTTGATAGATTTTCATGATTAGTTACATTTGATGGCTCTTTGTACATGATTTATGATATATTGTTGCATAGTTAGGTTGCATTAATCTAATCTTGCCATTATGAGTGTTCTGCCACAAACAAGTGTTCGAGCTACAAGTATTGTCAACCTTTCAACATCTATTGGAGCCATGCCTCCCTCTACACATAAAGTGGCCTCCAAAGAAACTTCATAGGCAAGCATTGAGGAAGTCGTCGAAGTGACAAAGCCGACCATTCCTATTTATGCAGACACATAATGCTTCATTGATAAGTCTACTAAGGTCACATGGAGTGTATATACAACACATTCATGTAGAAAAATTTTGTTGAGAAATTGGAAGACTTGGAAGTGTACATCAACATTAAGAATTCCAGGATGCAGAGGATCACATGAAGATTCCCAGTCATTCCTCATGCAGAGGTGATTGAGTGGATCATTACACATATGGATGACTCACATCTTGTGCTTCGCAGTGATATTGGTGTTTAGATCGTCACTTATTATGGAGAATACATGCATACATGCTACAATATTCTTAAGCCCACGAAATATGCAAATGATGACTTCTACATTAAATGGGCCAACCTTGACGCAAGTGAAATTATCAAATCATGGTGCCAAGAGCTTGATAATTTTCATCATCGCCCATTCATAGTCTATCTGACTAATATTCTTAGAGATGTATTAGTATCTAATAGCCATGTGCTTTCAATTGCATGGACGTAAGAACGCTGAGGTGTTTGAGGAACACTGGATGTATATGCTCAATATGGTGGTAACCTATGAAAGAGCCTTTAATTGGGTAGATATATTGTCATTTGAGTTACAGCATCATGTGGAGCAGAAAAAAGCATCTTTGAGGGCAAACCAGGTGCAAAAATTCTACATGTCTTCATTTCTCTTAGGTGGAATATGTGCACAATATGGGTTCCTAGGAATGTACTAGAACTGGACCCCTCAGGACAAGTTCCCAGTTTACTTCCATTGCAGAGTGTTATCAGAATCAAGCTTTAGAGGCACATATAACATATTGGTCGAGCACTTCTCTATAGTTATCTTACATATGATATTCGAGATCAATCCTCCTCGTATGACTGATTAGGTGAAGGAGTCAATACAAGATATCACGGACTGGTTTGCAGATCCTGAGGGTACATACATAAGATGTTTTAGTTGTCAGATATCCCCTCATCCCATGACGCAATATGTGACCAATAAGGTGGTCATGCAGGAAGTCGCAAATCAGTTGGATAAGGGATTGTGAGGAGTTCTTCACAAGAGGAAAAAAGACCCTTGGCCCATCTTCCCATTGAGGATCGGATTATATGATTTGAAGAGCCACAAGGCAACAGCAACATAAATACAAGAGTCGGATCACTTTCACTTTGCCACTAAATACTTTCATGGGTATGATCCCAGGAGAGTGTCCAAGCAACATTATGAAAGGATCGGTTATAGTTAGGGGTATTCATTGATGTCCACAGTAGAAGATGCAAAACTGAAGAATTGGTATAATTTAGTTAGAAACACACATCCAGTAGCAGAGACTAGTTCATCCCAAGATCCACCATCTCAATATATGCAGGTCCAGGAGGAAAAACGGACAACCCATCAAGCAAGGTTATTGAAGTAGAACATGAGAGGAGAGAAGCAGAAGAAGAGTAATAGAAGAGGTAGCAGGATGAGTTGCTTCAAAAGAAACAAGAAGAAGAAGAGGAGAAGATAAGGATAGAATAAGAACAGCAAAGGCAATCCCAAGAGGAAGAAGTAGCCGTGGAAGCAGCACAGAGACTAGAAGAAGCACAGTTGACTCAAGATATAGAAGAGGAAGAGTTGGAGGTATAAGATAACATCCAACCCATGGATGATGAACCAAGTTTTCCAAAGGAACCTCTCCTCATAGGTAGTCATCTTCCATTCAGAGAAATGGCAATCACACCTCCACCGGAAGATAGAGTCATGGATGAATGTAGTGTCATTTTGATCAACATTGGAAGAGGATTGTGAAACAGAGGCATAGATACTTTCCGAAGAATCCTCAGAATCCAATCTCAGCTTCTACATAAAAAGTGATAACTTCCAACACAATAAGGATTCCTAGAGTTGTCATGATGGAAAATGTTGCTTTTTCCACAGCAACACAGGGCATAGTCTGAATATCTACTGAGTGAGAATGCTATATTGAGGAAATAACATTTTGTAATGAAGCAATAGACTTAACGCCTTGCATAGGAGAATCAACGGTTATCATCAGAGAGTTTCCAACACTGCAGAATGGAAATCATCCATGTAGGAGGAACTAGGGCCAGTGGAGGACAATATGGCACGATTACATGATGAGATGATACTTATACAACTGGTGGTGGCTCCTCTTGTTTCCATTCAGAAGAAAGCATAGAAAGTGGTAAAACTCCTAAAAGTAGCAAATAGAGTGGTTGACCCTCTTCAGGAGTGGGTTGCCAAGTATCCAGATGCTCCGCAACATTTGGAAAATAAAGGCACGATTTTCGCAGAGATAGACAAAGTTTAGTTGAGGCTCCACCATCATAGCTACATGTGTCTTGGAGAACAATCGATTAATACTATTGTTGCATACAATCAACTACATAATTGTTTTGAGTCTCTAACATAGAAACATGGGATGCCCGCAATAGGAACACTTGAATAAATCATAGGCAGAGAGATCATCTTCTAGGAGATCGGCAAATACATTGAACCAATAAAGCAAGCAACAGAAAAAGAAGGCTTGCAGGTCACCAAATACATTATTCTACAGTACGCCATCGCACCAGTCAAATCTCATATGAAACTTTTATGGCTATCGAATAATGTACATTCAAGCTCCAAGACCATACTGACAGAGGCACTGAAGGTGAAGATGTGGTATGTAGGGGACTTACCAGTTCAGGTCAAAGCCATCTCAATGGATTTCATAACATGGAATGCATATGTTACAAATGAACTCCATGAAAAAGCAAATGATTTATCAATTTGATGAGCATTTGTCCCATTGTTAGTTTTGTCTTGTATAGCCATTGTCTCATATGTAATTTGTCTTATGTAATAAATGGTATGTAGTGAAGTCCAAGGGACACATGTGGAATGTGAATAGTCACATATGGAATGTAATATGTCATGAATAGAATATGAATAGTCATAGGAGGTGAAGGGTCATGAGGAAGCTCAAATGTCATTGTTTGTTATAAATAGCTCCTTATAACTCAAGCTACAGGCTTAGATTCTTGAAGTCTTTCCTTGGCTTCTCTTGTAGTGCATAGGAGATAGATCATTCTTTGGAGAAGCAAAGTATGGCTTCATGTTCCACTACTAGATATAGTGTTTCATTCATATAACAATTTACTTGGTATCTTTCCCTCTTAATCAAAATCTCTATGAGCTAACACTTCTTCATACATGTATTGTAGATATAGTAGGACTATTCCTTCCATGTTTATGATATATGTTGTTTTAATTACATAATAAGTGAACAAACTAATTCGTTGCTTACCTATGGTTGTTATTGAATGAGTGACGTTATGCTTTAATGTTGCTTATTATGTAGACTAATATGCAAGTAACCAACAAGTATCTATCTTCCTTCTCGAGTCCCCTTTTAGGATGGTACTACTACTTTTCTAATCGGAGGCTCGTTTTCCTTTTACCATTCATGGATGTTCCCTCATGCATCTTACATTGGGTGTCTCACAAAGCTCACATACTTGTTGCCCCAAAGAGGTGTTGTGTTCTCTTGTGCGTGATCGTAACCAACGCATATCTTTAAAACCTTTCCAACGGTGATTGGATCGTATGCCTAGATGGGACTCCTACACCAAATGGTGTGAGGTCCAATTGGGACATCACATTGGGGAGATCCCCTTACATTATGGTGGCATACAACACCATCAAATTTTTGGCACTAGAAGGAGGTCCAGATGACAAGTTGAGCCTATGAAGTTTGTTTGAATCTCTCACCTTTAATGGCTTCATCCCAGATCATAATCTCGAGGTGTTTTTATGAAGCTTTAGATATTTCGATCCCCACAGAATTTTTACATAACTTGTCACATTTTAAATTTGATGGCAAGGGTACAACAATTGTCCTTGATTATGTAATTGAATTCGTTCAATTTTTTTTTCAAGTGGTGTTTATTCTGAAGAGATCCTTGCACAGTTGTTTACCCTTACATTGGATGGTCGTGCAAAGCAATGGTGTTATTCTCTACCCACTGCTTCTATCTCATATTTTAAACAATTGGTTAACGAGCTTCATCACGTCTTCGACAAATATGAATATCAAGATGTCGATCATGAGTATCAATTCATATGTGTAAAGGAGCTAAAATTTTAGTGTGGGATGCATCTTAAAATTTGGCATTCTAACCATCAAATTTCAATTAACTAGCAGTTCAAAAAAAACAGTGTGTTTTTCTGTGGAGGACCATGACCAGCTGAACCAAACCATCAAACTTAATAATGAGAAATCAAGGGAAAAAATGTAGGAGCTTACTGCGCTCGTTAGCAGAAGCTTCTCCTCGATCAATGAAGGAATTTATGAATACATTTCTCAAGTTTTGAAAGATGTTAATGAAGACCATTCTTGAGTTATGTGTGTGTATTGAAGCTCTTCCTCGACCTTCACGTGATTCAGTGTAGAATCTCCTCAAACCATGTGACACCTGGTGGAGTTTTATCTCTGAGTGTGGAGAGAGAGAGTGTGTGTGTAGATGTTGACTCTATGCTAAGAAATTGTAGCAGTGAACTAGATTGGAAGATGAAGAAAGATGGTGTGTGTGTAGTGTATGTTGGGAGTTTAAGTGTGTGTTGATTATAGTTGTATCTGAGAGAAAATAAATCAAATTGTTGCACAAGTGTGGTGTTGTGAAAAGTGTGTGAGAAAGTTCCTATAGAAACAAAGGAGATTTTTAGTAGCAAAGGAGGCTAAATAAGACAACATGATGAAAAATTTTAATTCAGAGTTGTAGAGATTTTCTAGAGTTCTGAGTCTAAGAATTGTATGAAATATAGATATTTTGGCTACAACAGGTTGGTTCCTACACATAATAGAGGTTAGCACCTCTACCAAGTTTGTGATTTTTTATTTGAGGGGGTTGGGGCCTCCTGTGAGTGGGTGCTCACAAAAATTTATGTGATCAGAGTTGGTGCTTTTGATTTACATCATAATAAAAACAAGCTTTTGTGGGTTTTCTCCTGAAAAGGTTTCCACGTTAAAATATCTATGTACAATTTATATGTGAACGGTGTGTTGATGGTTGTTCAATGTACATGATTGTATAATTTTTTAAATAAGTAAAATTTTTTGGAATACTGATTCACTCCCACCCCCCCCCCCCCCCCCCCCCCCCCCTCAACATTCCTTGATTCCTAACAATTGGTATCATAGCAGGTTCCTTCAAGAATAATTTAGCAATTAGAAGGTAGATCAACAGGGAATCATGGAAAGTCAGGATACTTATTCAAACAAAGCACCATTCTTTGGTGTAACAAAATATGTCTTCTGGAAATTCAGAATGGAAGCCTACCTCATGTCTCTTGGTGTGGATGTATGGGCCTCAATAAATGTTGGCTACACAATTCCAAGAGATCATGATGAAAGAAGAGCCTACAATAGTAATTCAAAGGCTAGAAATGAAATGTTATTTGGCCTTAAATAATCTGAGCTATTCAAAGTTATGCATCTCCAAATAGCTAAGGAAGTCTAGGACAATCTCAAAAACAACTATGAAGGAGATGAGAAGGTAAATCAAGCTAAACTTCAAACCTATAAAATGAAATTTTAAAGTTTAAAAATGAATGAAGATGAAAGCATCACTGAATATTTACTTAAGGTTGATGAAGTTGCAAATATGATTAGAGGAATTTATGAAGATCTTAAAGAAGAATTAGTTGTCCAGAAAGTATTAATATCTCTTCTAATGAGTTTAATGCTAAAATCTCATTTGTAAAAGAGATGCTAGACTTGAAAGCTCTCACAATGGAAAATATTCATGTAACCCTAACTGCCTATGAGATGAGAATTGGAAAAGATAAGCAAATCCAATGGAGAAATCATTCAAATTCTAAAGAACATCAAGACTATTCTAGTTGTGACTCAAATCAAGAGATGGACCAACTTGTAAGAAAATTAAACAGAGGCTCGGGAAAGTACAACGATAAGTTTCCATTTAAATGTTTTTATTGTGGTAGAGTTGGTAATTTTTCCTCAAAGTTACCCTATACTAAAGTAGAGAAGAAAGAATAAAAGAAAGAGAAAAAAAGTAGAGATAAACCTCAGAAATACCAAAAAAGAAAGACATAAAACAAAAAGAGCTTCTACTCTAAAGAAGACAACCAATCATCAAAAGCTAGCAGTGAAGAATCATCTAAAGGAGAGTATGATGAATGATTTCTTAGGGAATTTGAATATAAATCAAAATTTGAAGACAAATCAGACTCAAAATAATAACAAGTGATGGAGCTTGAACTAGAACTAATTAGTGCACTAGAAGAACTAAAGAAGATCAGAAAGAGGAATAGGGAGTTGAAGGAACAACTTCTGAGAGCTAAAGAGGGTATGTATAATTCTAATAATGTAGTATTTATTCTTCCAAAAGTAAAGTTATAAGAATTTGTTAATCTTAAGGACATCCTAATACAACAATTAGGACAAAAACAAAAGAGTCATGATAAGCTAGAAGATGTAAATGAGGTTCTAAAGATAGAATTGTCCAAGAAGTGAGAAAAGATGGGTATGATGCATATGAAAAAAATATTATGTCTATGAAAATTCAACTTGGCAAGGTAAGAATATAATAAGAGTTTCTCATGAATCAGGTGGTAGAAGGGGAGAAAATTTTCATGAAGTTGAAAACAGAAGTTGTATCACTGAGAATGGATCTAGAGAAATCCAAAACCAAAGAGATTTGAATCTCAAATCTGCTAAAGGTTTAGATTCCCTAGACAACATTCTCAATGCTCAGAGATCCCTTATTATTAGAAATGGTTTGGGACACAAAGATTCATAACATACCTCAAAAATTGAGTCCATGACTAGGTCCTCATGAAACAAAGATCATCAAAGTTATGCAGAGGCTCTTAAAGGGAAATCCAATAGAGATAAATGAAATATGGATCAAAGAAGAAATTAGATTTCCATCAACCACGTTAACATTGTAAATATTCCTCAGCACAAATAGATGTGCCAACAAGCAAGACAACTAGGTTCTAATAGATCCATCCAAGCATAAAGATCTTCAAATTTAAGGTACCCAAATTGTTCTATGGAAATTGTTTTGTGTGTCATAATTTTTTGCATCAAGTCAATAATTGTAGAGCTAATAAAGTTGAAAGAGATGAAAATATTAGACCCGTCTATTTTCATAATTATAGATCTAGAAATTCTTTTGCTAAGAAGAGAAACTCATTCTTCCTTATTATGAATGAGATTGAGTTTTACAATTGCAACAATTTTGGTCACAAGGATAGTCAGTGCCAAAGTAAACTATTTAATCATCTTAGACAATAGATTTATGAATATTTATAACCTTAGAGAAATATGAAGAATTGGAATAAAAAGATAGAGAGGACTGAAGAATGTGATGTTTTCTTGTATTCTCATGACCAAGAATAAAAATGGTACATTGACAGCAGATGCTCCAAACACATGACTAGAGATAAGAGCAAATTCCTATTTCTAAGAGAGAATGG
Source organism: Pinus tabuliformis (assembly GCA_031772625.1). Lineage (NCBI taxonomy): Eukaryota > Viridiplantae > Streptophyta > Pinopsida > Pinales > Pinaceae > Pinus > Pinus tabuliformis. The sequence goes on along the minus strand of CM062804.1, from coordinate 573,747,344 downwards.
GAAAGCTAGTGTAAAATTTGGGAATAATGTTCAACTGAAATAAAAGGAAGAGGAAAAGTTAGCTTGGATGAAGAGACCAAAGTGTAGAATGTCCTATATGTGGATGATCTTACGCACAATCTCTTAAGTGTCAACCAAATGTGTGATAATAGCTACGATGTAAACTTTTGGTCAAAGGATTGTGAAATAAGAAAAGTAGAGAATGATAAGTTAGTAGGAAAAGAAATCAAAACCCCAAAAATGTGTACATCTTTCATGATTCCTAAGTAAAATTATACTTAACGAAGACAGATGAAACATGGTTATGGCATAGGAGGATGGGCTCTGTAAATTTTGATAATCCAATAAAGTTAAACAAGACAGAGGTTGTTAGAGGAATGCCAAAATTGTTGAATCTAGACAACACCATATGTAAGTCCTATCATTTTATTAAACAGGAAAGGGTGCATTTCAAAATAAAGGACTACTCATCATCTAGACCTCTACAACTGGTACACAGAGATATATGTGGTCCTACAAGAAAACATTGTCCAAGAGGAAAGAGGTACTTCATCTTGTTCATTGATGACTTTACTAGAGATACCTGGATCATGATGCTCAAAGTAAAACTAGAAGCTTTGAGTAAATTCAAGGTGTTCAAGGCTCAAGTGGAAAATGAGAAAGACTTGAAAATCAAGTGCTTGAGATCAGACATAGGAGGAGAGTACACTTTAAAGGAGTTTGAAGAGTTCAGTGAAGAACATGGGATTGGAAGGAAATACTTAGTTGTCAGAACCCCTCAGCACAATGGGGTAGTCGAAAGAAAGAACAAATCCATCAAAGAAATGGCCAGAGAAATAATGGATGAAGGAAAGGTTACTAATACCTTCTAGGGAGAAGCAACTCAATATGTTGTTTATTTATCCAATAGAACTCAACTTAGACCAAACAGTGATAAAGCCCCTTATGAGCTATGGAAGGTAAGGCTAGTCTTAGTAAAGAATCTCAAGGCTTTTGGGACAAAATGTTATATAAAATGGAATGATCAAAGTCTAGGTAAGTTTGAATCTTGAGCAGACGAGGACATTTTCCTTGGATATTTGATTATAAGAGCAAGGGCTACAAATGCTACAATGAGAGGACTAATAAATTGAGGAGTGAAACTATTTTAGAGTGGATGAATTCATGCCTTATTCGACAAAATCTCAGGAATATGAGAAATCAAATGAAGATGAGGCCTATATTTTTAAATACCTAGAACCAAAAGAGATTGAAGAAGAAGAGGAAAAACACGGGGCATAATAGAGGCACAAAAATCCATCTAGGTATGTGAAAAAGTAACACCCTAAAAGTAAAATAACCAGAGAGAGAGATCTCGGGGTTTAAACAAGACGAAGATTCACTGATAGTTCCAAACATGCAATTTTTTCCTCCTTGTCTCAAATAGAACCCAAGAATTCCAGTCAAGTAAGCAAAGACATATGGGTTAAGGCAATGGATGAAGAATTGAACCAAATCAAGAAGAAAAAAAAATTGGGAACCAGTTCCTAAACAAAAATATAAAAACATCATTGGTACCAAGTTGGTTTTCAACAATAAGTTGAAGGAAGAAGGACATGTAATAAGGAACAAAGTTAGGTTGGTATGCAATGGATATGATCAAGTAGAAGGTATAGAATTTGAAGAAACCTTTACTCTTATAACAAGATTAGAAGCCATAAGGATGTTCCTCACTTATGCAAGCCACAAGAATTTTAAATTTTATGAGATGGATGTAAAGTAATCATTCCTCAATGGTGAGTTGGAAGAAGAACTATAAATTGAACAACCATAGGGATTTCATCTCTCAGTAGATGGAGATCATGTTTCAAGATTAAGAAAAGTGTTATATGGGCTAAAGCAAGTGTTGTGGATGAAACTACAAAATCATGAGGAGTTATTGCTCTGTGAGTCTTTCCCTTGACTCACCAGAAAATGTGTGTAATCAAAGTGTAAAGAGTAATTCAACCAATCCTCTAATCATGCAAATAATACCATAAGATGCATAAAAAGATAGGGCGTTGTCCCTTTCATATGAAGATGTAGCAGATAGTTGGAGCAGCTAGCTTGAGGGACACCAGATCTCCTAGTTTACAAACACCAAAATGAGAACCTGCACAAACACAACCAACCAACACTACCAAAATCTATTCCTACAAGGTTATGTTAGCATAATAACAATTATTTATAATTCATAAATTGCATGAACAACATGAACGATAGCAATAAGCATAAAAAATATAGAGGAAGGGAATCAACTTTTGTATTAATATCAAATGGTATACCTCAAGGCACGATCTGGATTTAAACAAGAACGCAACAAATTACAGATATAACCATAAATAAATAGATGCAACAAAAATAACACTTCATTTCATTAATATCAAATATTGAAATATTCTTACAAACAAAATGGAAATAAGACTAGCTCGAGCAATGGTAGTTTATCTCTGAGAAGAGATGTGGCGGCTGTATGCCTCTGAATTGTGTTACAATTAGGCTCAAATGCCTATTTATTATTGAGAAACAATAAAAAACCCTAAACATCCAAAAACCTAACCCTAGGACATGAAGTGCCAAACTATGGGCCCCGTTTGGGTAAATTGGTACATCAACTTCCCGGGGTCGTAACTTTGGCATACAATCCTCGCTTGATGCACACAATACCTCATTAGAAAAGTCTATCCAAGGAATACAACTTTTGAATAGCAAGCGTAGGTCCATATTCCATGTTGGCCATGGTTTTCCCAAAAAACATTGTTTAGGGCCTCAAAATGGCTCTGGAAGTTCATGAACTGAAAAACTACCAAAAATAGTAATTTGTGCTACAAATAAGGAAATTGAAAAACTGAAAGAAACAATGGTGGGGGTCCAAATGGAATAGGTGGATGGCCACCACTATCCACTTGGATCATTCCTCCCCCCTTAGGAAGCAATGGTCCCCATTGCATTGAGTTCCTCCATGAGATGAGCAAACTTCTGTTGAACTTGGTCCTTGTTGATCCACTTGCCCTGGTCAAGGAGTTGGCCTTCTTTGACAACTCGATATAGTTGGATCCTTTTTTGTTAGGTGTTCTTGATCTACATTTCCATGATCCGATGAGTTGTGGCTTGTTCCATGCAATCTCAATTTAACTCTGTAGGTGTGAGTTGTTCTACAATGTCTAATGTGTCCAACAATGGTGGGAAGTATGGTCGAAGGTGGTCCACATTGAATACTAGGTGCAGGCAAAGGAATGGGGGAATGCTGAGCTTAAATTCATTGTCTCCCACAACCTTGGTAATTTTGTAAGGACCATATCGTAATGGTCTAAGTTGATGATAGGCTCCGGTAAGGCATTCCTTCTACAAACGCAACCAAACTTTGTCGCCCACCTGAAACTTGTGTGGCAGTTGATGTTGATCATGTCGTTGCTTGTACTTGGCATTTGACTTATCCATAATGTCATGGACCTACTGGCGAATGTGTTGGATGTGCTCAATGAAGTTGTTTACCTTATTGGCTTCAGACTGGACATGAGCCGAATTTTCCTAAGTAGTTTTAAATGGTATGGCCACATCAATGGGGCATAATGGTTGGAATCCCAAGCCCACATGAAAAGGGTTGTGGCTAGTCGAGCTGTGGAGAGCTCATTTATAGCTGTGTTGGACATAGGGGAGGCTCCCATCCCATGTGCATGGATGCTTCGATTTGTACATGCGCAAAATGTGTATGATCATCCTATTGACGACCTTTGTCTAGCCATTAGTTTGGGGAAGGAAAGTTGTGGACTTAGTGAGCTTGGTGTCCAGCATCGAATAGAGACTGGACTATAATGTTCTGAGGAACCTATTGTCCCGATATGAGATGATATATTTTTGGATCCCAAAGTGTACCCACACTTGTTCAAAGAAGAGTTTAGCAGTGGCTTCTCCTGTGATATTCTTCTTATAGGCCGCCATAATGGCCATCTTCAAGAATCTATCGACGACCACAAAAACACAATCATTGCCATGCTTAGTAGAAGGAAGGCCCAACACTTAATCCATGGATATGGATTCCTAAGGTCGACTAGGGGTAGGAATCGGAGTATAGAGGCCTTGCTTCTTAATGGTCGATTTGGCAATGGCGTAGACATTGCAGGATCTGATGTACTTCCTGACATCCTGTCAAAGATTTGGCCAATAGAAATATTTTTGTAGTATTGCCACCATTTTCTCGACCCCGAAATGCCCAGTGGCCCAACTGTAGTGTGCTTCCCAAATCATCTTGGCACGCTCACTTGAAGGAACACAAAGGTGTCCCAGGTGGCATAACAAGGCATCCTGGAGGTGAAAATCTAGAACTTGCTGATCCTCCAAGAGTGTTTGGTATGTGTGGTCAAATTTTGGGTCACTTTTGTAGAGAAGTGGCCAATCAGAAGTCTCGTGCCCACAAGAGTTGAGCACTGTGGCTAACGCCATGATCAGTGGTCAGTTGAAGCAATCTGCAACATTATTGGTACTTCCCTTCTTGTACTTGATATTCAAATGGAATTGTTGCAGGTATGTGGACCACTTCTGATGGCAATCATTCTTCAAATTCCCTTGCGTTTGTATGAACTGCAAGGGTTGGTGGTCTGTGTGGATGACCGTTTCCTTCCCCAAAATGTAATGCTTCCATTGTTGGCATGCCTGCACAATGGAATACATCTCTTTGTCATAACTGGGAACTTCTGGATTGGCTCTAAAACTGTCTTACAGTGATATGTCACTGGATGCCCTTATTGAGTAAGGACTTCCCCAATAGCATAGTCAGAGGCATCTATCTCGATCTCAAATGGTTGTTGCAAGTCTGGTAATGTGAGAATTGGTGCAGAGCAGAGGCAATGTTTCAACTTTGTGAATGCCTTTTATTGAGATTCAGACCAAAATATTTTTCTTTCGCTTCTCCCTTGGTGACTTGACTCAAGGACCAAGTCATATGAGAGAACCCCAACACGAACCTGCGGTAGAAATTGGAAAGGCCGAGAAAGTTGTGGAGCTTTTTTAGATTGGTTGGGGCTATCCAATCCCGGATGACTTGGATCTTGGTTGGATCCACATGCACCCCCCGTTCATCAATAATGTATCCCAGATACTGAACCTAGGTCATGCCAAAAGTGCATTTCCTCAAATTGGCACACAAGTTGTGTTGCCGCAGTGTTTGGAGAACCTGTCAGATGTGGTGGAGGTGCTCTTCCCAACTCTAGTTGAAGATCAGGATGTCATCCAAGTATACCACTATAAATGATTTGGTGAATGGCCATAAGATGTCATCCATCAACCTCATGAAGGTTGCAGGAGCATTCGTCAACCCGAAAGGCATAACCAATGAAAAGGCCATCCTTGGCTTCAAAGGCAGTCATCCACACATCAGAGGGTTTGATTGGTACCTGGTGATATCTAGACTTCAAGTCAATCTTGCTGAAATATTTTGTCCCCTTGAGTTAGTCCAGAAGGTCATCAATCTATGGGATCGGGTACCTATTCCGTATAGTGATCTTGTTCATCACGTGATAGTCAATACAGAGTCTCCAAATCCCATCCTTCTTATGTACCAATGTGATCGATCTCCACAGGGAGATGAACTTGGTCAGATGTGACCTTTCTGCAAAAGCTCCTAAATATGCCTCTTGATTTCTTCGTTCTCTAGAATGGAGCGTCAATCGACTGGTCCATTGAGCAACTGTGCACTTGGGGTCAGGTCGATGGAGTGCTTGACCTGATAGTGTAGAGGCACCTCTGCATGGGAGGTGAAAATGTCCTGGTACTCCTCCATGATATTGTCCATCTGTTGTTGTCATGCGGAGGGACCATGTCTGGAGGTCATGGCCACCGTCTTCTTTTTTCCCTGAGGGTGTATCCTCAGGAAAAAAGAAATCCCAGTTTTGGAAATGAGCTTACTGCATTGTTTTGTCGTAACCAAAGAGATGGCGGTAGGTGGTGCTACCTCTGGTGTCCTATACAACTTATTTCCCAAGGTAACAATAACAATGAGAGGCCTTGACTCATACACATCATGTCGCTTCCACAAGTATGGTTGACCTAATAATACATCACAAACATCAAGGGGAGAAACATCACATAAGACCTCATCCATGAAGGGCTTGCTGCGTATGAAAGGCGACATTGTTGGCTCATGTAAAGATATCATCCTTCGTGAAGCCACCCGATGGTGTACAGTTGTGGGTTTGTTATGGTCAGTAACCCAACTACCTCATGACCTCTACTGAAATGAGGTTATTTTGGCTCCCGCTGTCGACAATGAACTGTAGTGGGGAACCCTTTACCCACATCTGGGAGTGGATGAGGCGCTCCTCCTATGGATCTTTAGGTTCCTCGTTCTAGATCTTCATGGTGGCAATAGTGGCATTGGGCTCCCCATCAATAATATGCTTCCATTTTACATTCCCCTTGTCAAGTTCTGACTAAGAGTCAGAACATGCATCTAATTTTGAACCCTTTAGCTCAACCACCAGGGACTACTTGGCCTGACACTCACTTGTGTTGTGAGTGGAGCTCTTATGGAACTCACACCACTTTCTCGTGTCCTTCTTCAACTTCGCGGTGTTGTTATTTGCTTGTGGCTTTGGTGAGTTGTCCTAGGTTGCCCCACCTTGGCTTTTTCCTTTGTTCTGAGGTTTGGGGGCACCTTTCCCTTGCTTTGGATTCGTAGATCCAAATGCTCACTTCTTCTGTTTAAACTTCTGCTCAATCTCGACGGCTTATTGGTACATCGTGCCAAGCGAGGATATGTCCAGGAACTTCATCTTGTCCTGTATGTACCTGTGTAGGTAGCTATGGTACTTAAGTACCAAATGTTTCTCAAAATCATTAATACCCAACTTCATGCAAAGGGTATGAAAAACATTGGTAAACTCTGGCACATCTTGGTCCTTTCCCTGTCGCAGTGTGGTCCACTTTATGTATTTATCCTCATAGCTCCCAACAAGGTAGTACTGCTCCTTGATGGCGTCCCGAAACAAACTCCAAGTGGGTGCGGTTGAAAACAATGCGGTCATACTTTCGTCCTTATTCTCACATAGGTTTCCCACCAATCCTTGACGTGGGGGGTGGCTTTGAGAAGAGAAAAACTAATCTTTTCCCAGCTAGAAAAATCATGAATAGAAAAATATTCTTCTAGCATATTTAACCATTTATCTACGGTGTCTTCATCTATTTGGCCCTCAAATATGGGAATTTCAAATTTTACTTGTACCTTAAAAGGAGTGGAGCCTCCAGAGTTGTTGTTGGATGTGGATACGCCGCCAATGGGTAACTGTTGAAAGATCTAGGCAAAGTTATCCATCATCGCATTCCTTTGTTTCTCAAGGGCCTCCTCGAGAAATATTTTGATAGGATCTCCTACTCCCTCGTCTTTCTTGTCTTCCCCCATGTGCAGTCGTCAGGGTTTGCGAGGTTGATCTTGTAAAGGTTCAACCAGATCGAGCCCTAACTCCTTATATCCCGACCTCATTGGGGACATGCAAAGAAAAACAGAGAAAGATCAGACCACTCTGATACCAATGATCCGAATTCAAATAAGAATGAAACAAATTACAAATATAACTATAAATACAGAGATGCAGAAGAAATAACACTTCATTTCATTAATATCAAATACTGAAATATGCTTACAAACATAATGGAAATAAGACTAGCTCGGGCGATGGTAGCTTATCTCTGAGAAGAGATGTGGCAACTCATGCCTCTAAGTTGTGTTACAATGAGGCTTGAAGGCCTATTTATTATTGAGAAATAATGGAAAACACTAAACATCCAAAAACCTAACCTTAGGAGGTGAAGCGCCAAACTAAGGGCCTTGTTTGGTTAAATTGGTACATCAACTTCTCATGGTCGTAACTTTGGCATGCGATCTTCGTTTGATGCACACAATACCTCGTTAGAAAGATCTATCTAATTAATACAACTTTTTAATGGCCAACATTGGTCTATTATCCATGTTGGCCTCGTTTTTCCCAAAAAACGTCGTTTTGGGCCTCAAAATCACTCTGGAAGTTCAGGACCCGAAAAAACTGCCAAAAATAGTCAATTGTGCTACAAATAAGGAAACTAAAAAACTGAAAGAAACAATGGTGGGGTTCCAAATGAAATAGGCATATTACCACCAATATCCACCTGGATCAAGGCATAAGAGCCTTTTCCTCTTCAACAATCAACCTAGTTTCCTCCTCTTGATCTGATTGGGAAAATTAGTTTTGTTGTCCTATATTCATTTTTAGAATATGTTAAATGTGCTTTAGAATTCATGTGATTATTTGAAAAGTTTAAAACATCATGAGTTTTTGAGTTGTTTTATGTAATTTTATGTGCAAATTAACAGAAACAAATGATTGAGCTGCATCTTATAACAGACATAAACATCACCATAAACACTATCATAGCAGCACATGATGAAGGAATTCACCCCTCCTGGCTACGTCTCCTTGGTCTAGCTTCCAATGGCTTGGCCCTCTCTATTATTCTCAAAAATGTGAATACATCAGTTTACAATGCTCAGAAAACTCTGAAACATGTTCCAATGGCTCCAAAATGCCCAAAAATGCCTATGTAGCCTCTTTCTGCTCCTGATTTGGTCAAAAGTTGAAGAAGTTATGGCATTTCCAAGTTTTTTACTAATCGTACTGCAAATTCCCCAAAATCTGGCACCATCCTAAAAAAATTCCCTAAAACGCACTAACAAAGTGACAATTTTGTTGATTTTCAAGTGAAATTGTTGGATACTTTAAATGTCCTCTAACACTTATAGTCCGAAAATTTTGGGCACATGGGGCCATGTGCCTGGGGCTAAGGCCAATTGACTGCCCCCACCGGGCAGGCCCCCGCTCCCCCTCTGTTGGTGGTCGCATGTTGTGGCGTGTCCAAGGGGTGGCCCCCATGGGTTGGCCTTACCCCCGAATGGTGCGTTTATAAAATTTAAATATACGCAGAGAACTTATAAGCTTAAGTTCTAATGATATGGTGTATTGGTGGAGGCTTTAGACTTATGTTGTGAGGCCGCAGGTGCAACCCCCACTACTGTTACTCGGACTCGACCCATAATTTGGGTGGCCCCCGAGTTGCCACATGGCAGCCTCTGGCCGGGCCACATGTCAGCCTGTGGATGGACACTAATCCAACCAATAATAATATGCCAAATTGCACCAATGAGAATGTGCCACTTGGCACAACATGATTCATTGAGCCCGTTGACTAGCCAAATTGCCACTTAGACTTGCACAGTCAGTGCCACGTCAGTAGTACGGACTTCTGACTAGGCTGTCAATTTTTTATAAAAATTCGCCTGTTTGGGAAAGTGAACAGAACATGATTATGGGAGCATACGGTGTCTGTTTTGTGCGAAACGAGTTGTGCCAGATTCAAGATGATGAGAACTACATGGTCATTCAGTTTCCACACTGATTCGACAATTTTGAATTTTGAGCTATTTTTTTGAGCACCTGACCATTCCTCCCCACTAGAAGCCTTTTGGACCCCAAAAGATCACTTTCAGTTGTCGAACAAGTGAGGGTATAGTTCCCTCACCTTTCCAATCTCGATCCATTTGTCATTTGAAGGATTTTTTCCCTTGAGCCCCACTCGAAGGTAATCCTCATTCCCTCATTTTGAAGACCTTGTTCTTCTGTCAAGAATGGTGTCTTATTGTAGTTCATCAACATATTCAGAAGAAAGTTCCTCAATGGAAGGAAATTGGACATTTTCTCATTGATCTTCTATCAAAGGAGGCTGATACAACCTTAAATTCTCAACATTAATAGCATCATAAATCTGCATATATGAAGGCAAATCCAACCTGAAGGCATTGTTACCAATCTTTTCTAGAATTCTGAATGGACCATATCTAATTGGTTTTAGATTTTTACCTTATCCTTGGAGCCTATCTTTGCTAATGTGAATCCAAACTTCATAAACAACTTGGAATTTTTTATTTACACGATGCTTTCCATGCCTTGCTTTTTACTTGCCTTGATTATTTTCCAACTGTTCTTGAACTCTTTGGTGTACTAATTGGATTTGTTCAATGAACCTTCTCGCTTTGTCTATGTCACTATGACCATCAATAGCAACATATTTTCCAAAAATTAAATCCAAAGGAGACTTAGGAAAGTATCCCAAACATGCCTCAAATGGTAATGTTTGAGTTGAAGAGTGCTTGGCCCAGCTGTAAGTAGGTTGAATGCAGTGCAAAAGTTCATCCCACAACTTACGATGCTTGCTACCAAGCCCACAAATAAGATGTATCACGGTCGTGTTCACCACCTCTGTTTCACCATCTGTTTGTGGATGAAATGGTGTACTCTTTTTCAATTTGATTTCCATGAATCCCCACAAGCTTGACCAAAAATTCCCAACCAAGCGAGAATCTCAATCACTAACAACGGATGTGGGCAATCCAAAATGCACCCATACATTTTGAAAGAATGTCTTAGCAGTTTGTTCAGCTGTAGCTTTCTTTTTACATGGCATCAAAATACACATTTTTCTTAACCTATCCACAGCTACATACAAATAATGACTTCTTTTTTACAATGGAAGACCTCCTACAAAATCCATAGAAACACTCTCCCACGGTCATGAAGGAACCGAAATTGGTGTGTACAATCCTAACTTCCTATTTCTAGGCTTATTGACTGCACATAATTAACATCCTTTAATAAAATGTGACACACTTTCAAGCATACGAGGCCAATAACAATACCTTTGTAGATGTGTCATTGTCTTACTTACACTAAAATGACCAACAATAACAGAAGTATGTGCCTCTCTTATGATGTTGACTCTTTCTCCCTGTGGAATACAAAGCTTGCCAATATGGTACAACAAGTTATCATGCAAATGAAAATCTAATTCCTCTACTTGGTTACCTTGACTCAAGCTTGCATAAACATCTTGAAAGTCATTTTCTAATTCATATTGCTCAATATAACTTTCATGCAAAACATAATTATGCTAGAGCAAAGTAGTTGCACTAATAATAGGCCTACAAAGCATATCAGCAACTTTCTTGTAGATACCTTTCTTATACCTTATTACCAAGTGGAATTGTTGAAGAAAACCCATCCATCGGAAGTGCCTTGATTGTTGAAACTTAGATTGAGATTGCAAGTATTGCAATGGTTGATGATCAGTGTGAATGATTACTTCCTTACCCATCAAGTAGTGTTTCCACTTTTTCACACTTTTCACCAATGCATACAATTCATTGCTATATGTAGGATAATTAATCATTGCACCATTGAAAGTTTCTGAATGAAAACAAATAGGCTTACCATGTTGCATGAGGACTGCACCCATGGCCTAGTCACTAGCATCAGTTTGAATCTCAAATGATTGTCTCAAGTCTAGAAGTGCAAGGACTGGAGTTGAACTAATATTTTCCTTCAATGCATCAAAGGCATTTTGTTGTTTTCCTCCCCACTAAAAAACCTTTTTCACATTGGTCAATGCATGCAAAGGAGTTTCTATAGAAGAAAAGTTAGCAGTGAATTTCCTCCATATTGGGTTGCTCCCAAAAAATTTCTTACTTAGTAACTATCTTGGGCCTTGGACAATTCAAAATGACATCAATCTTGGAGGGATCTATTTTCAACTCACCTCCTCCAACAATATGACCCAAGTAAACCAAATTAGTTTTTCCAAACTCACATTTTGACATCTTTAAATACAACTATTCTTTCTTCAAGACATCAAGTACTTTTCTCACATGCATGACATGTTCATCACGAGATTTACTGAAAAATAATATGTCATCTAGGTAGACTATAAGAAACTCATCAAGAAATGGCCTCAACAAATCATTCATCACATGCATGAAGGTAGCAGGAGCATTACATAAACCAAAAGGCATAACTAGCCATTCAAACAAACCTTCTTTTGTCTTGAATGATGTCTTCCAAATGTCTCCTTCAACAATTCTAATTTGATGGTAGCCACTCCTTAAGTCCAACTTAGAAAATTCTTTTAATATTTCAATTGATCAAGTAAATCATCTATTCTAGGTAATGGGTAACAGTTCTTTACTATAATCTTGTTCAATGCATGGAAGTCCACACACATGTGCCATATTCCATCCTTCTTTGGCACCAAAGCAATAGGTGAACCACATGGCGAAGAACTTGGTCTGATGACCCCTTTATCCAACAACTCTTGATTTTGTTTTTTAATTTCTGCATTTTCAATCACTGACATCCTATACATGTCAATGTTAGGAAGAGGACTATGTTGGATTCCTCTCTTGGTAGGCAATCCTTTTGGTTCCTGAAACATCTAATCATATTGGTTAAAAAAATCAACCAATTCAGATTTAAATATTGAATCACAACCTTGAAAAGCTTCATTATCAACATCATTCTTGGATGTGATCATTAGAAGAAAAAAAGTCTTGCTAGAATTCACTAGTCTTTTCATCTGCCACGCATTAACAAGTGAAAGAGTTAGTTTCTTGCTATAGGCTCTCACAATATTCTACTCCATCTTTGATTACCATTTGTTTTCATGTCTATGGAAGATAGTTTTTCTGTCATAGATATATAGGCTGCCCAAAACTATACCACATATGTCTAATGGCACAACATCAAGCTCCACTTCATCTATGAAATTTGTAGTAATGGTGAATTTCAGTTTACACTTTCTAGTTACTTGCAATTGTGCATTGTCACACACCCATCCTAATGGATATGGTTTATGATGTGGAATGGTTTCCAAGTTTAAACTTTTGACAATGTTTTCAGAGATAAGATTGGCTTGAGAGCCACTATAAAAAAGAGTATCAATTTTGCTATGTTTTGAGATTACCCTTATGTGAAAAAGTTTTATCCTCTTCTTTTCATTTGGAGCTTCATTGTGTAAATTTGAAGTACTAGTGCTAGCAATGGATTCTTTTCCTTTCATACCCATGGTTGTAATTTTAGTTTCATCAACCAAATCGGATCCCAAATCCTGTGGAGTGGTTTCAATTGTCTTTTGTTTTCCCTTGTTGAATTTCTTTGGTTTCATTTCGGGATGAAGATTCCAATAGTGAGCTTCATCGTGACCCTCTTTGGAACAATGCTTGCATGTTAATTTCTCTCATTCCTTCTTAATGGATGCATTTTTCTTTCTCTTCCCTTTGAAACCATTTTCTTTTCCTTTACCATTGAATGGCTTTTTACTGCCCTCTTTTAGAATATTTTTTCCTCTTACCTCAAGATGAGTGGCTTGCACACACACTTCATCTAGATTATTGGGATTAAACATAAGGATAGTATGCCTAAGGTAACTGTGTAAACCCCCTATGTACTTCAGCAACGTGTCTCGTGATTACAAATCTACACCTAAATTTAGAGACTTTTTTCTGAATTCTTGGGTGTAATCTTGCACATTTTTACCTTTCAGTTGTCTAAAGTTTTGCTAATTCATGATGGCTTTCTACATATGTGCTAGAGGGCAGAATTGTCTTTTAATTGCAGCAATGAAATCAGACCAAGAAATTGAGATCTTACCATGTTTTTTATCTCTTCTTGTGTCTTTGATTCCCACCATACTAGTGTTGCACCCTCCATCCTCAAGGAAGCTAGCTAAATATTTATGTCATCATCTTGAAGGTTTTGAATTCTGCAATATACCTCCTACTGACAAACCCAATTGTCAAGATTCTCTACATTCACTTCACAATTATACATGGGTAGTTCAAATTTAACATCAAGATTTAAAAGGGATGATTTACCAATTCCTTTTGAGGTATGTTGATGAGTATGAGTAAGGGTTGTATTAGTGGGAGAGGGTGAAGATGTCAGTGAAGAAGAAGATGAAGAAGATGGTGGAGAGGGTGGAGTTTTACCTCCATTTCCATTACCTCCTCCTCCTGGATAACCTTCTCCTTTTGGAGGCTTCGATCATTCACCCTGCAGTCTGGTATTCCTCTCTTCATAGAGGGCCTTCGCCGTCATTGTCATATCAAAGAAATCCTTCCTAAAGACCTTCGCATCCTCTATCATGTTTGTAGGCTCTCCTTCATGAGACGTGCTCACTAAAGTCTCAACTGCAACTTGAGGAAGAACTGGTGGTGGATATTGTGGCAACCTTACACTCCTTATCCTTGACTCAACTTCAAGGCTTTCAACTAGCTCCCCTTCTCCTCTCTTGAGATTCAACCTTGTAAGCATGACATTCAATTGCAAATAGTTAAATCCTTCTTACACAAAGAAAACCAAGAGCTCTGATACCAAACTTGATCTAATTGGGAAAATTAGTTTCGTTGTGCTAAATTTATTTTCATAATATGTTAAATGTGCTTAAGGATTCATGAGATTATTTGCAAGTTTAAAACATGAGTTTTTAAGTGATTTTAAGTAATTTTTATGTGCAAATTAACATAAAAAAATGACTGAACAAAAGCTTATAATAGACATAAACATCATCATAAATAGTATCACAGCGACACATGATGAAGTATTTCACCCCTCTTGGGCTACGTCTCCTTGGTCCAATTTCCAATGGCTTAGCCCTCTCTATTATTCTCAAAAATGTGAATACATCAGTTTACAATGCTCATAAGACTCTAAAACTTATTCCAATGGCTCTAGAATGCCCAAAAATGTCTATGTAGCCTCTTTCTGCTCCTGATTTGGTCAAAAACTGAAGAAGTTATGGCCTTTCAAATTTTTTTGCTAATCGCACCGCAAATTCCCCAAAATCCGGCACCATCCTACAAATTTGCCCCAAAACGCGCTAACGGAGAGACAATTTCATTGATTTTTGGGCGAAATTGTTGGACACTTTAAATGTCCTCTAACGCTTATAGTCCAAAAATTTTGGGCACATGGGGGCCACGTGTTCGGGGTTAAGGCCAATGACCCTCCCCCATCGGTCAAGCCCCTACTCCCCCTTTGTTGGTGGTCGCATGTTGTGGCATGTCCAAGGGCTGGCCCCCATGGACTAGCCCCCATGGGCTGGCCCTACCCCTGAATGGCACGTTTATAAAATTTAAATATACACGAAGAACTTATAAGGTTAAGTTCTAATGCTATGGTGTATTGGTGGAGGCTTTGGACTTGTGTTGTGAGGTCGTGGGTTCGACCTTTGCTACTGCTGCCCAGACTCGACCCATGATTTTGGTTTCCCCCGGGCTACCACAGGGCGACCTCTGGCTGGGCCACGTGTCAGCCTGTGGTTAGCCACCAATCCAACCAATAATAATACACCAAATTGCACCAATGAGAATGTGCCACTTGGCACAACACGATTCATTGAGCTTGTTGACCAATAAAACTTCCACATAGACCTACACAGACAACACCAAGTCAGCAGTACGGACTACTGACTGGGCTGTCAAATTTTTTTCAATCCTTAAGCACATTTAAGAAGATGATGAGTACTACCTGATCATTCAGGTTCCACACTAATCCGATAACTTTGAATTTTTATCCTTTTTTTTAGCACTTGATCATCCTAAAAGGATGGCCTCACAAAAATAACAGAGTTATTGCGCTATAGTATAGTCTCTAGATATAGCTTTCCCAAATACATGAAAATTATATAGGCCTTTTGGGCTCCCTGGGAGAATGAATATGGATGCTTAAGGGGAAGAGAAGTTAGGAAACTTCTACAATAATTTTCCCCTAGACAACTCATAAAGCTAATTATTCGAGTTGGTATCATCGGCAATGAGCAACTCTAGAAGGCCCAAGTTGGATGTTGGTTTGAAAGGGATAATATGCATTGATGACTCTAGTTAGACATTGATAATGAGAGTTACAACAAAGGATGGATATGGCTTAAACAGTGTCCAACTGTAAAATGGAAAAAATAAAGGGTATAGGCTATGCATCAAGGTAAACAAGCCAAAGGCTTCTGCAACTGACTCAATGTGGGGAAATGTGTTGATAACAAATGTCCCCTTGTCAGACCAGGAGGTAACTCCTCAAATGTAATCATATTATTCATTCAGGTTGTTTATTATTATATACAAGAGGGAGTGACTGTTTAGTTCATCTCCCGATGACTCTCCATTTCTTCTATTATTTATTCACACTAATTACAGTTATTCACCCAATCCCTATGATTAGGTGTCAACATTCCCCCCCTTAATCTGAAGGGTTGTTGGTGAGTCCAAGCATCGTTCTGAATCTTTCAAGATTTTCTCTTCCAAGCACTTTGGTGAAGATGTCTACAATCTTCTCATTAGTGGAACAATGGAGAAGATGGATTGTTTTGGCCTCAACATGATGTCGAATCAAATGATATTTTGTATTGATGTGCTTCTTTTGATCATGGAACTTTGGGTTCTTTGCCAACTTTATTGTTGAGGTATTGTCAATCATGAGTGGAGTCAATTGTACTTGTTTTACCTACAAATATTCAAGAATTTTCCTGAGCCACACAATTTCTTTTGTTGCCTCAGCTGCTGCCACATATTCTGCCTCTATTATGGAATCTGTTGGAATTGATTGTTTGCGTGACCTCCATGAGACAGCTCCTAATCCAAGACTCATAGCATAACCCAAAGTAGATACCCCAGTTTCTTTGTCTCCATTGAAGCCTGAATCAAAGTATCCAATCAAGCTGAAGTCGCCCACCTGTGTATACTTGATTCCAAAGTCTTGAGTTCCCTTCAAGTACTTTAGAAATCTTTTTGCAGCAGACCAATGTACCTCACAAGGCTTTTTCATAAACCTGGAGAGGATTCCAACAACAAACGAAATGTTTGGTCTGGTAGTAGTTAGGTAGTTGATACTTCCTACAAGCTATCTATACTTTGTTGCATCCTCAAATTATTTTCCTTCAATGGATGTGAGCTTTAAGTTTTGTTCCTTTAGAGTAGTCAGAGGATTGCATTCAGTCATGCCAAATCTATTCAACAGATCTCCAATGTACTTCTTTTGAGAAAGGAATATGGACTTTGGATGTTGAGTTACTTCAATACCAAGATAGTAATGAACATAGCCCAAATCAATCATTTCAAAACCTTTCCTCAATTCCTTCTTTATGGATGCAATGTAGCTCTCATTGTTCCCTGTCATCAAAAGATCATCTACATATACAACAAGATATACAATTGTTTTTCCAAACTTCTTGATAAACAAAGTTGCATCATCAAGATCATAATGTTTGAAATTGAGTTTCAGAAGATGCTCAATTAGTTTTTCATACTAGGCTCGCGGCGCTTGTTTGAGGCCGTACAAGGATTTCACAAGTTTGCACACTTTATGTTCATGTCCTTTTATAGCAAATCCTTTAGGCTGGGACATAAAAACATTCTCTTTTATATCTCCATTCAAGAAAGCGGTTTTTACATCCATTTGATGGGCTTTCCAACCATTCTGAACTGCTAGGGAAAAGAGTGTATGGATGGTAGCCCATTTTGTTGTGGGGGAAAAAGTCTCATCATAACCGACCCCTTCCTTCTGTGCAAAACCTTTTGCCACAAGCTTGGCTTTGTGCTTGTCAAGTGAGCCATCAACTTTATACTTGTTCTTGTAGACCCACTTCCAACCAATTGGTTTGGTTTCCAATGGAGGATCAACCAACTTCCAAGTGTCATTCTTTATCAAGGCATCATATTCCTTTTGCATTGCTTCTTTCCATTCATCATGAGAAGTAGCTTCTTTGAAGGAAGTTGGTTCAAAATATATAGAAAAATTCAATTCACAATCATAAGAAACATCCATATCAATAGGTGAATCGGAGTCATCTACATCACCTCCATTTTGTTGGGTTGAATTTCTAGTTCCTATCTTTCCAACCTCATCAGGATGAGCACTTTCAAGTGTCTTTGTCAACCACTTTGGGGGACCTTTCTAAGATGGTGCAACCTACTCCGTTGATTGAGTTGGGACTGAATCAAGACTGAGTCTCCCAATTCTATCAATCACATCACTCAAAGGATCATCCATTGTTGGAGTTTCATGCGGGGGAGAGAGTGCTTCAAAAGAAGATTCCACAGGTTGATCTAGTATAAGAATCCCCCCTTCAAGATGTGGAATATGATTACCAAATTCTTGAAATGATTTTTCATTTGTGAATCTATCAAATGATCAAGTTGTCGCTCAACAACATTGTTAGTTTTGGATGATTCAAGAAAGATTACATCTCTAGATACAACAAACTTTTTATTGACTTCATCATAGAGACAATATGCTTTGGAGGTGTTTGAATACCCCAGGAAGATACACTTACGACTTCTTGCACCAATTTTGTTTCTATGTACCTTTGGTATCAAGGCATGACATGTAGAACCAAAGACCCTGAGATGCTTTACTGAAGGAATGTGCCCATACCACATTTCATAAGGAGTCTTGTTTCTAATAGCATTAGATGGACATATATTCTTTACATATACAGCACATAGAACTACATCAGCCCAAAACATCAATTTTACATTTTTGAAAAACATCATGGAGCGCACCATATTTAAGATTGTCCTATTCATTCTTTCAGCTACTCTATTATGTTGGGGATTATAAGGCACAGTTGTTTGATGTTTGATCCCATGTTGGCGAAGATAGTTTTCAAATTCATTTGAAGTGTATTCTTTTCCATTATCAGTGTGAATAGAGCCAATATGAGATTGTGCATCATTTTCAATCCATGTACGAAAGTTCTTGAATGTTTGACAAGCATCAGATTTGTTCTTTAATAAATAAACCCAACACATTCTGGTGTATTCATCAATAAATGTCATCATATATTTATTTCCATTTGCAGAAGGAACAGGCATTGGACCACATAAATCTAAATGAATGAGTTCAAGTTTCTATGTGCTCTGGAATGTGAATCATGAAAAGATTGTTTTCTATGCTTTCCTAGAATGCAAGCATTGCATTGCTTAAGTTTCCTAGGAATTGTAGGCAAACTAGTAACACCATTTTTCTTCAACAAGTGGAGGTTGTCATAGTTCAAGTGTCCAAATCTAGCATGCCATAATAAACTTGATGGAAATGTATCTTCTTCATATGAGAAATTTTGTGCACGAGCAGAGGTACCCTGCAACTTGAGAAGCCTTTCTTCTTCTATCATCGTCATGACAAGTGAGTGGTCTGATGCTTTTCTCACCTCAAGCTTTCCATCAAACATATGAATGGAGTGTCCTTATTGGCGGATGTGGACCAAGGAAAACAAGTTTCTCCTCAGTTGTGGGAGATATAAAACATGATGCAGAAGAAAGTCTGAAAGACCAAGCAATTTAAGCCTGATTGTACCAAGCCCTGATGGCTTGAGTTTTGATTTGTCTGCAAAGTATACTGATCCATCAACATTGTCAGTAAATTCTTCAAAACAATCTCTTCTAAAATTCATGTGGCAAGTTGCTCCTAAATCAAGCAACCAATCATTTTTCCAAGAAGCAAGTGAAGCATTAAATAAGTCTTCATTTACTCCAATATTATAGTGTGCCACAACATAGTGAGGAAATTCAGGTGCTTTACCTTTCTCTTTGTCATTATTTTTACCTTTGGGTTGGTTTCTTTCATGCTCAATTCTGTCCCAAGGCAACTTGCATGTGGATGCATCATGTGATCCATCTCTTTTGCAGCGTATGCAGTGAAAATCTGACTTTTCTCCTTGAGAGTGTCTTCCCCCCTACCTCTAAAATTTATTCCTCTTCCTCTTCGACCACCTCTTCCTCTGGAAGAATCTTGAGCAAGATTCTTCTCTCTATGTGCAAGGCACACAGCCTCTTCAGAAGACCGAGGAGCTATATTCTTCCCAAAAGCTTTCTCTCTTTCAGCAATTTTTTTCACAAGGGAGTCAAAGGTAATATCTTTGAGGTTTCCATTTGCTTGCAATGACTCAAGATAATTTGAGTAAGTGGGATAAAGTGCTTGAGAAAAGCTATCAGAGGAATGTCCAATTCAACATTAGTGACTTCAATATCATGCATAATAGATTTTACTTCTGATGCAAGAGCAAGAGGATCATCATCTTGTAATTCAAGGGTGAACAATTTAATCATGAGTTGAACAACTTCAAGTGCAGAGTGTGAGTGGTAGAGTTCCTTCAGTTTTGTTAAGGCTTAGAAAGCATTTGAAAATGGCGAAATATGGTGACCCACCTCTTCATTTAATGATGCTACAATCAATGCATAAGCCTTGTTGTTCTTATTTTCCCAAATGGCGAATTCCTTGTATGATGTAGGTTGTTCTGGCTCTTTATATCTATTTCCAACACACACTCCTTTCCACAACTCATTAAAAATGAGAGTGTTTTTTATTTTCCAAGACCACTCAGGATAATTTTCCTTCCCATTGAGGACCACTCCCACAATAGATATTAATGAGTGCATTTTTTTTTAAATATACTTCTGTTGCCAATAAGCTGTAAGAAATTTCACTTCTGCTTGTAAAAAAAACTACAATTTTAATGTATATAACATAGGTATGGACATGCTCACAAAACCCAACAGGTGAGCATAGATGTAAGGCTTCCACTTTAGAAGGTCAAATTTAGAGATGGTCCACACAAAAATTGAACCTCAATGTCTAACTATCAACAAAGCACACATTCCAGACCTGTATCTCTGATGAAAACAAGCACATTTTTTACAAAATAAAATGTCTCTTTCAAAATTCACCAGTATAGCCCACTTAAAAATATCCTATACAGGACTAAATAAAATGCCTCTTTCAAAATTCACCAGTACAACCCACTTAAAAACATATTAGAATAGATAATAAGGCATGTAATCTACAGGTTTTCTTCAGGGTCAATCTGAGAGTCACAGTCTAAAACTCCGTGTCAAAGCAAGTACCCATGAATTTTTTTAGGGAAGGCGGAGGGCCAATACCATGGAGCATTTGCCTCACATAACCAGCTAAAATTCTATAGCAGTTGTCGGAGAGGGGAAAACCTATAGAACGGTTATCAAATTCTTGACAGAGGCACACCTGTGAAGTGATTGCAAGAGATCAATTCTGCAAAATAGGTAGAATAGGAAAAAGAGAGTTACAAAGCAGAGAGGGAAGCCAAAAATGGCGCTGGCTCTGATACCATGTCAGACCAGGAGGTAACTCCTCAAATGTAATCGTATTATTCATTCAGGTTGTTTATTATTATATACAAGAGGGAGTGACTGTTCAGTTCATCTCCCGATGACTCTCCATTTCCTCTATTATTTATTTACACTAATTACAGTTGTTCACCCAATCCCTATGATTAGGTGTCAACGCCCCTAATGCATGAGGTTGGAAGAGAAACAAATGGATGAAATGCATTACAACAAAACTTAGAGCTCAAAATGGGAGTAAGGAGCCAGGAATGCGAATATAAATTGGAGGAACTCAAATGCCAAAGTCTCAAACCTATTGATAACATCCCTGAGTCGGGCATACCCATGCTCGGTCATAAAGAAAAATTGAACATGGTCGTCAAATATACATTGTGGATCCATGACATGAAATGCTATACCATGGCCATGAAGAATACATAGTGGATCAATGTGACAAATCAGAAATATCATAGCCACCAACAAATAAAACACTTATGGATCTATGCCATAGTATACATAAGTAGGACTATGGAAACATAGAAGAGAGGTGCCCCATAGTATTCCTCAAAGTACATAAATGATACATAACTCCAACGCAATCTAGTAAGGGTGCCATATAAAAGTAAAATGTCCCTAAACCAAGGTCTTCTACACAACGTCGATGGTACGAATCTATAGCATGTGAATAAATGTGATGATGTCAAGCATGGTAGAAACCATATGATTATCGGTCAATGGGTTTTACTATTAACAGACATCAGGGGACCCACCAGTGATGAAAATGGACCCCAAGGTACCTAGCACAATCCACTAAGTGTGAATACATAAGTTGACATTGAACACTCGCAGACTCGGCCAATCAAGATTAAATTAGGTAAACCTATTGTTAATCGTGAGGAAGCTTGCCACTGAGGTTTTCAAGCTCCATGGTACTACTAGTTCCTAGATCAAGCTCCTAGATAATGAGTTGAAGTCAACAAGAGAAGATCTATGGAAGGAGGGCCTTGATGTATCCCCCATCAATCGACACGGAATATACTGAAAGATTGTGTGAGATAGATGAACTCATGAAGTTGTAAGGTAGAGCTAACATTGGGATGACTAACACAAAAAGGTCAACAAGAAATATAGATGGTCGGCTCAGGCTGAAACTTCCCTTAAAAACATAACAACACAATGCAAAAGTGACTTGGCAACATTGACTAATGAGCACCACATGATATCGTGCAATAACATAGGATCCATTGAAGCATGCTCCATAGTGACTGGAAGAGTAACCAATGAGAGGAGTAGACAAACTCATATGTATGGTATGGCTCTTAAGAAAGCTAAAACCCAGCTGTGAGAAAATGACTCAAATAGGTTCTGTGTTCAAGGGTGAGACTGACACTGCCATTTTGACTAATAACTCAAGTAAATTCCCATCCCTTTTTTCTCTTTTTAGTCTCCTTTATGAAAGAGAAGACAAGTACACTCAATAGTTCCTTTTTCATTCAGGTTTAATGATCTCAAAAAAGAGATAATAGGACATTTGGTGCCTTTTAGTTTTTAACAAGCATGACGAGGACACAAAGGAAGCTTTTCCTAGAGGAACGAGTGGTATAAAGGGTAGAAACTAGTTCTAAGTTGACATGATTTCCCTAAGAATAAGGGGGAAAAGAGGTTGGAAAATAAGACTACTCAATCGACCCCTCCAGGAACACCAATTGAAAGCAAGTGGTGGGACAAGAAAGTATTTGGAAGTTTTGTGCCAGTTTCTCACAGTTTTGTGGTATACACATTTTGTACCAATGGTTTTCGTAAATGTTTTGGGTTGATAGTTTGTAGTTGAAACATAATTTCAATGTCATTGTCTGTGTATGTATGAATTTTTATTTGTTTCACCCTCATATAATGAATTCACGCTGAATAGTTACATTGTTGGTTAGAAAATGTATTATCATTTGACGGATGTATGTCATAGTTTACTGGGAATGTTTCAACTCATGTTGTAAAGGTGTTTGAGTGTAAATATGTTTTACGGGTGTATATTTGCGGCATATGGAAAATACCTTGGTTTGAGGTGAGTCATTGAAAACCAAAGTCATCTCTATTTCCCCTTTTCCCTTGAATAACCTTCAAAGGTTTTTACAAACTCATTAGCATACCTTGGGTGAGACCTCTCTTGTTCACAAGTGTTGAAATGCCAGGCTTTAAGGGGGTTTATTTTGCTTAAACTTGAAACCTGGGTCACCCTTGCTCACCAAAATCTAAACATAGACACCCAACGAGGTTACTACAGCCAATACCGATTCCTAAGTGGAAATGAGAAATTGTTTCATTGGCTTTCATTATAAACCTACCCATAATAGTGAAGTAACTTGGTTCCATCATGGTGGTGGTGGATAAACTTACCGAGGTTTCCCACTTCATTCCAATGAATTCAACACACAAGGAAGCCAATGTTGTTGACATTTACATGAGAGAAATTGCTAAGCTACATGGTGTGCCCAAGGAAATTATTTCAGAGAAAGATCCCAAGTTTACGTCTTATTTTTAGATAGGATTATTTAAAATATTTGGGACTAATTTAAATCTTAGTACAACCTACCATCCAGAATCAGGAGGTTAAATGGAAAGAGTTAATTAGGTCATTGAAAACATGTTGACTATGTATGTGATGGACAAACCATCAAAATGGGAAGAATATTTGCACTTGGTGAAGTTTGCTTATAATAATGGTTACCAAACATATTTGAATATGATCCCATTTGAAGCCTTGTATGGCAGGAAATGCAACACTCCAATGAGTTAAGATAGTCTAGTTGACAAGGCCATTGTTGGTCCAGATTGTCTATAAATGGAAGAGAAAATAACATAGATTAAACAAATTTGAAAGTTTCCCATGACATAGAAAAAAATTATGCATATAAGAACATGTCAGATAGGGAATTCATAGATGACCATGTCTTATTTCTAGTGAAGTCAAGCAAAAACTCCTTGAAATTCGGCAGTTGTGCAAAATTGGGAGCCATATATTATGTGCCATTTTAAATCCTAGAGAGGATTGGCCCAGTTGCATATAGGATTTCATTACTAGAATCATTGCACATTCATAATGTATTTCATGTTTCATTGCTTAAAAAGTATGATCATGATGCTAACCATGTGATTGATTGAAACATGATTTAGGTGGAGCAAGAGGGAAACTTTCGAGTCTAACTAGTGTGGATTTTGGACGAGAAAGTCAAAGTGCTCTAGAATCAATCCATCGCTTTGGTAAAGGTGCAGTGGACCCATTTCGGTCCCGAAGATGCTATATGGGAGCATGAAGATGTGATGAGGTATGAATACCCTGATATTTTGAATGAGTTATTTTATATATGTATATATACATTGCACTGAGGATAATGCCTAAATAAGGGGGAGGGGGATGTAACACCGCTTCTCAGCCCCTAGAATGTAATTAGCATGTATATGCAAAACTATTATATTGATTCAAAACGTACCAAGTAGGTTGGCGAGCCAAGGACATTTGTTGAGGGTCGTGGTGCCCATGTGCATGTGTGTATGTGTTATGGGATTGTTGTGCCCGTGGCCATGAGAATTGCGAAGGACATTTGTTGACAGTCATGGCACCCATGTGCATGTGTGTATGTGTTATGGGATTGTTGTGCCCGAGACATGAGTATTGTGTTTTGGGGTTAGTATGCCCATGTACACATGTTTTATATTTTAAGGCTAGAAAGCCTAGTAATGCAATTATGTAACACATGCATATTAATAAAATAAATGGTTGTAGACCAAAAATACAAAATGAGTATGGGGGGTTGAGACTCCATGGAAGATTAAGGAGAGGCACATATGATTTAATAATATTAAAAAGTGATCATGCATGTAACTAAGGCCATGAAGTGGCTTGAGGAAACGCCAAGTGCCATAAAATAAGCATAAAAAATAAAAGAGGTGTGTTGTCACTATGAAGGGGGATCATTATAGAGGATTCTTGCATAATGACAAATTCATGTTCATGGATTCAGTCAATAGCCATGGAAGCATGGTGACAGTGACCAAATGAACATATATAAGGGTACTTGGAATACCTGTGACAGCAGTGGAACTCTTGGAAGTTGCGAGACTCTGACACATCCTTGGTCAAAGAAGATAGGGGCTGATGGGGGATGTGAGCCTGCTAATTGGAGGCTACCTTCTTTGGTACCTTGGCTGTGTGAGGGCCTATAACAGTACTTGAAAGACCCATGAAGTGAAACTCCTAGAAGCTGCAAGATTCTAGAAAATCCCTGGCTAACTGAGATATGGGTTGATGGGGCCTATAACCCTATTTTTTGGAGTCTTCCAAATTTAGTATCTTGGTCAGTTGTATGGTATGGAGCATGTACCAAGATGGGTGACTAATACCCATGGAGTCAAATCCCTAGCTCAGGGGTGACCCATTGTTGAAAGAAAATGAGAAAATGTGGTTTATGGTTGGGTGGAACGTTGAAGGCCTACAGCTAATTACACATAATCAAAAGATGAGTATTTATCTTTCTTTCTTTTTTCTTGATGCAATATATTTCTGAATTGTGTGTTCTGAACTATAATTTAAGAAGCATAATTATGTTAAGAATATGCATGTGCCTATGTTTTTAATTTTTTCATGTGTTTAGAATTTGCAGTGCATGATGCCATAACATCCCAAAATAAGGCAAAATTTCCAGACAGGGCCATAGTGTCCCAAAATAAAGGGAAATTTTCCAGAAAAAAAAGTTTCCAAGGGTAACCAACACAAAATTAAACCTCCCAAATTGGCAGTGAGTCAAGTATGTTACAACATCCAATCTATTTTTTGTTTTATCCTACCTTATATATTTAAATGTGTTTTATAATTTCAAATTATATTTCAATTCTACATTATACTATCCTACTTGTAGGAGATTGAGTTACACAATGAAGTGAATTGCATGAGGTATGAGCGATGAGGAGTGATTTATGAGAGAATTATTTTTGGGAACAACAAAAGTAGTCGGGAGAAACTAAGGCTTACCCACCCCATTTACTCTTAGGGGGAGAAGTGAAAGAAGACCTTCTCTTCCATCGTTGATCAATAAGTTGCCAAAAAAATGATCTAGTCCGCATTTAGGTAAGAGCCAATCAAACACAAACATAATGTGTTTCAATCCTGAAAGACACATCAAATTTGTTAGTAAAATCAGCACACAACTAGTCCCATGTGATATAAAGGAGGGCCCCAAGGCCCCCTCAACTCCTCAAATAAGTCGAAGCACTTAATGCATGTTGACAAATGGCAACAAGAAATTCCAGTTTAATTTGTCCTTGAATTAAACTGTGAATTAAAATAGAATTCTTTTCTCATAGCAATTTGAAAATAATTAATTAAGTTTTATTAACTTAATTAATTTAGGAAATTTGAATTGGAAGTCTTTTAGAAGACATGTATATGTTCTCCCTAACTTATAGGAGTTAAGGATGAGTTATGAATGAGTTGTAATTAGTCAACTCATTTTATTAAGTTAAGTATAGTTGAATTAGTTCCAATTAGTTTCAGGAACTAATAGTGAGTAAACAGTCAGTTGGGACACTAGCGACCTAATTAGTGCTACTCTAGTTAATTGAAGGTTCCACCATTAGAAATGCATGCATGTTGATTTTGAGAAAGACCCAGTTGAGACTAGAGTGCAGAGACAATGTACTATTTGTTTTAGATTTTTCTGAGTTGCACTGATAGTTCATGCATTCAGGAACTGATCCTTGAGGGATTGTGCATTTTTAGAGGCTTTATTTCCCTTTAAATATAAGCTATCCTTCATAGGAATTACACATTGGAATAGAGAATTGGAGAGCTTGTGAATTGGCTAAGATTTGGCCTTGAGATTTCTTATGAGTTGGAGATTGAATTTGCTGAGTGTTGGGATTGTTCTAGAGATAACAAGCATTTTAATTTCATCTTGATTTTCTGGATTAATATAAAACAGATAGCGGGGTTTTGAGCTGTGGCTTTCCCCTGATATTTATTGTGTTATGTTCCTTTGATTGTCTTCTTGTATTGATTATTTTTTTCGATGTTTATGGGCTTCCATTGTAAAGAGTAGAAGTAGATTCTTGTCCCTTGTTTTAGTAGATTACATGAGCTTGTGAATCTACAGGTTATTCCACATCGTATCAGAGCAAGATTGTTTTTTGGGTTGAGCGTTTGCAGAGAATTTATGTGAAAAAATTTCATAAAAAAATTGCATATTTGGATTCCTTGGGAAAAGATACCCAAATTAAAAAAAAAAAAAATCGGCCAAATCAGAGTTCGGATGAGGGAGATATCGTTGATTTAAAATCATCTCTCTAGAGGAGATTTCGAAGTTTTGAGTTTGTGGGTTACAGGTAAAAGTCAAATTTTCATACATACTTCAAGATTGGAAGATGGTGTTCCATGGGTTGAGGCTTGAGTATTCCTTGAAAGGAAGCTCAAATTTTATAGCCTGGAGGGACAGGATGGAGGTTGTGCTAGAAGATGATGGCTTGAAGGAATTTATTGATCAAGAAGTCCCCAAGCCAGTAGCTACGGATGCACAAAACTTGGCCGGATGGAAGAAGTGTGTGGCGAAGGAAAGGCATATAATCCTTGAGGGAATTCGAGACCACATTCTCTCAAGTCTCCATGGCAAGAAAAATCTGCATGCTATGTGGAAAACATTGACGGACTTGTATCAGAATAGCAGTGATCAAAGGAAGTTGGCACTAAAGGATAAACTTCGTAAAATCAAGATGGAGAAAGGTGAGATGATTCCAAAGTACTTGACCAAGTTCACTCAATGTCAGGATGAACTTGGAAGTGTTGGAATCACAGTTTCCGAAGACGATATAGTGAGCCTTTCTCTTCTTGGACTCCTAAAGGGTTAGCATAGTTATCAGGACTCTGTCAATGGTCGGGAGAAGCTACCAGATTGGGAACGACTATGGTCAGATTTGATGCAGGATGAGATCAGGAGGAACACCAGGGATGGCTCTTCATCAAAGACTGATGATGAAGAGAATTGTACCTTAGCGATTAAGGCAAGGAAGGGGAAAGGTAAAATTTCTCATTCCAAATCAGATTCTTATCATGGAGGTCAGAAGAAGGACATGACGAAAGTTAAATGCTTTCATTGCCACAAGATGGGTCACTTTGCTACAAATTTTCCATTGAAGAAGTCCAAGGAGAAGTCCTCAAGAGGAGTTGCAAGTGAGGCTTTAGCTTCCCAATTCAAAGTGGACTTTTCCCTCATTGCATGCATGGTGTCTTCAATGATGAGAAGTGTCTGGTACTTAGATAGTGGAGCTTCTTTCCACATGATTGGTGTCAAAGAGTTATTCAGTGAACCCGAGGAGAAAAATCTCAAGATGCATATCGAGATGGGTGATGACAGTAAGTATAGTGTTACTGGTGTGGGCACTATTACTTTTCAGAGGGAGAATACGGCTCCACTCACCTTGAAGAATGTTATGCATGTACCTGGACTGATGAAGAACTTGGTATTCGTTGCGATGCTTGAGGATAGAGGCTATGATGTGACATTTTCGAAAGGAAAGGTGTTCCTTCGACACATAGCCACGGGTCAAGTAAAGAAGATAGGGATTCGAGTTCAGAATCTCTATAAGATAGAGGTAGAGGATTGTGATGCTTTGAGTTCAAAAGAGGAAAAGATGTTGAGCCAAGATGTCGACAACTTGTGGCATAGGTGATTGCGCCACTTGCATCATGGGGCTTTGAAGATATTGCAACAAATCTCTACTGGTCTTCCCAAAGTTACGCTTGAGCAATTTGATACATGTAATGGTTGTACTTTGGGAAAATACACCAAGTATTCCTTTGGAGATAGAGACAGTCGAGCAGAGTCTATTCTGGAGAGATTCCATTCAGATGTGTGTGGACCATTCTCGACAGTATCCACTGCCAAACATAGGTATTATGTTATATTTGTAGATGACTATTCTCGTAAATGCTGGATATTTTTCATGCGGAGGAAGGATCATACATTCACAAAGTTTTGTGAATTCAAAGAATTGGTTAAGAAAGAGTCAGGAAAGAAGGTTAAAGATCTACGGAGTGATAATGGTGGAGAATATGTCTCCAATGAGTTTAAGAACTTCTATGCAACGGAAGGGATTAAATGAGAGTTGACAACACCTCATAACCCTCAACAAAATGGGGTTGCCCAGAGGAAGAACAGGAGCATAGTAGGGGTAGCAAGGGTGATGTTACATGATCAGGGCCTACAACTACACTTGTGGGTTGAGGCATGCAACAAAATGATTTATGTTCGAAATCGTAGTCACATCGGATACTTGAGAGTAAAACACTAGAGGGAGCTTATTCCGGTAAGAGGCCAGATGTTGGTCACTTCAGGATTTTTGGGTCATCAGTTTATTGCCATGTGACCAAAGATGCATGGAAGGAGCTTGAGCCAACAGCAAAGTTGGGGATATTTATGGGGTACACTAATACTCCCCACAACTATCGGGTGTACATGCAAACTAGTCGTATAACAGTGGTTCACAAGGATGTCAAGTTTGATGAGGAGAAGGCCACACAAGTATCCCTTGAGAGGGAGCTTGAGCTACATGCAGAGGAAGAACTTTTAGTTCCTAAGGTTGAGGAGCCTCATATTTATGTGGAGCATCCACATGTAGAGGTTCTGGGAGTGGAGACATCCACTCAGGCAGAGTCTTCTAGAGAGGGAAGAAAGCACACTAGAGAGGCTGACAAATTGTTGGATAACGCACGGGAGAATTTGGGAGCACCCTATTCTCAGCGCAGACAGAGGAGGTCACCAGAGAGGTACACTAGATACATGGCACTTATGGGTGCATGTGTTGTGACAGAGCCATCTTGCTTTCAAGAAGCAGTGCAGCTGCTAGTTTGGGTTGATGCGATAGTGGAGGAGTATGACTCCATAGTTTGAAACAGTGTTTGGGATGTGGTCCCGAGACCGGAGGACAAGTTAATTGTGAGCTCCTATTGGCTTTACAAGGTAAAGCAAGCTACATATGGTAGTGTGGAGAAGCATAAGGCCAGATTTGTGGCCCATGGCTTTTCACAGGTAGAGGGGATTGACTATGATGAGACCTTTTCTCTTGTTGCAAGGTACTCATCTATTAGATCTATTTTGGCACTATATGCACAAATGGGTTGGAGTATCCATCAGATGGATGTGAAGATTGCCTTCCTCAATGGCATGATTAAGGAAGAGGTGTACATAGAGTAGCGAGAAGGTTTTGAAACCTTGGACCGTGAGTCGCATGTGTGCCGACTCAAGAGAGCGTTGTATGGGCTGAAGCAAGTACCCCGTGCTTGGTACACTAGGATAGATAGCTACTTCACTAGGTTGCGCTTCACAAAGAGTGAAGAGAATGCAAACCTATATCACATAGTGGTGGAAGGTAAGCTTTTGATCATTGTACTTTATGTAGGTGATCTCATACTGACAAGTGATATATTGCAAGGAGGACCTTGCAAGAGAGTTTGAGATGAAGGACATGGGGCTTATGCATTACTTTCTT
This sequence comes from Pinus tabuliformis, assembly GCA_031772625.1. Classification (NCBI taxonomy): domain Eukaryota; kingdom Viridiplantae; phylum Streptophyta; class Pinopsida; order Pinales; family Pinaceae; genus Pinus; species Pinus tabuliformis. The sequence continues at coordinate 573,716,809 of CM062804.1, read as the reverse complement.
GCATGGTGGTATGGCAGGGAGATGGGGAGTTGTTTATTTCTCAAGGCAAGTATGCCAATGAGATACTCAGGAGATTCCACATGGAGAGCAGTAAAACCATGGAGACTCTTCTAGCTGATAACTGGAGGTAGGAGGATGTTACTTCAGGAGAAGTAGTGGAAGCTATTGTTTATAGGCAGGTTGTGGGTTCACTCGTGTATTTGGTGAACACACGACTAGATATGTGTTATGAATTTAACCAGCTTATTCAAGCGATGGTTAGGCCTACTAAGCTGTATTGGAAGGTGGAAAAGCATGTATTGAGATACCTCAGAGGCACTACTCAGTTTGGGTTATGGTACAGACAGACAGAGGAAGTGAAGCTTCAAGGCTTCACCGAAGTAGATTGGGCGGGGAGTCCATATGACAAGAAGAGCACATCAGGAGGGATCTTTAGTATTGGGTCATCTATGGTTTCTTGGTACAGTAGGAAACAGAGATCAGTTGCACTCAATTCGATAGAGGCAGAGTACATGGTTGCAAGTCAAGCAGCATGTGAGGCTATCTGGATGAGGAAGATCCTGGTTGGTTTGTTTGGTCAGCAGATGGATCCGAGAGTGATTTATTATGATAATCAGAGTTGTATCAAACTCTCTGAAAATCCAGTTTTTCATGATCGGTCCAAGCATATAGATATTTGGTATCATCATCTTAGAGATTATGTATTGAGGCAGATCATGTTGTTAGATTACATTCCCACGGAGAAACAAGATGCGGACATCTTGACAAAGGCATTGCCAAGATGTAAATTCGAGTTTCATGGAGATAGGATTAGGGTAGTGGATAATCCCTTTCTTGTTGAGAGGGAGTGTTAAGAAATGACAACAAGAAATTCCAGTTTAATCTGTCCTTGAATTAAACTGTGAATTAAAAGAGAATTCTTTTCTCACAACAATTTTAAAATAATTAATTAATTTTAATTAACTTAATTAGTTTAGGAAATTCGAATTAGAAATCTTTTAAAAGACATTTATATGTTCTCCCTAACTTATAGGAGTTAAGGATGAGTTATGAATGAGTTGTAATTAGTTAACTCAGTTTATTGATTTAAGTCCAGTTAAATTAGTTCTAATCAGTTTCAGGAACTAATAGTGAGTAAACAATCAGTTGGGACACTAGTGACCTAATTAGTGCTACTCTAGTTAACTGAAGATTCCGCCATCAGAAGCTCATGCATGTTAATTCTGAGAAAGACCTAGTTAAGACTAGAGTGCGGGGACAGTATACTATTTGTTTTAGATTTTTCTGAGTTGCACTGATAGTGCATGCATTCAAGAACTGATCCTTGAGGGATTGTGCTATTTTTAGAGGCTTTATTTCCCTTTAAATACAAGTTATCCTTCATAGGAACTACACATTGGAATAGAGACTTGGAGATCTTGTGAATTGGCTTAGATTCGGCCTTGAGCTTGCTTATGAGTTGGAGAGTGAATTTGTTGAGTGCTAGGGATTGTTCTAGAGAGAACAAGCATTGTAATTTCATCTTGATTTTCTAGATTAATACAAAACAGATAGTGGGGTTTTGAGTCGTGGCTTTCCCTGGATATTTATTGTGTAATGTGCCTTTAATTCTCTTCCTCTATTGATTATTGTTTTCTCAATGTTTATGGGCTTCCGTTGTAAAGAGTAGAAGTAGATTCGTGTCTCTTGTTTTAGTAGATTACATGAGCGTGTGAATCTACAAGTTTTTCTACAATGCATCCAGACAACCATGATCTCCATTTGATTAACTATTGAAGACACTCAACTGATTAGTCTTCCGAGAGGGATACACCACAAACCGACAAATGAAGACAAGGCCTTTGATCACAATTGAGTGGTTAATCACTCAATCAACTAATCATGTAGGTCCGATCCATCCTTTTTAATTGACCAAATTCCCAAACTATATTAAAGCGGATAAAACTAAATTAATACCAACCTCATAGTATCTCGAAAAAGTTTACTAGGTTTTCTTCCCCATGAGGGTTGACATACAAGATCGAATAACATTTCACTTCGAATAACATTTTTGAGTAAATAAACATACCCATCTCTAGGACCTAGTGTCCTTTTATGAAAGTAAATAATGATTGTAATCTTCTTATAATAATAATATAAATATTTCAAAAAAAACAAAAAACTTTTTATCATTGCCTCATACATAAAAGTTTGTCGAAATTCAAAACAAGTTGGATAAAGATACACCTCTTACTAGAGGAAAAGATAAAGGAAGAGTAAACTTTTTTTTAAAGGAAGTGTAACTGGTTTAAAGATATAATTTTAAGGCTAAGACTTAATATTAAGATAGTATATAAGATCATTTTATATATGAAATAAAGGAATAGAGTTCATATAGCGAATCTAAGAAGTAGATATTTTTAGCTATAAAGTATGTATTTTATTTCTGTAGATTTAAATGTAAACGAATTTTTAAGGGAAAAAAACATATCCACTAAAAAAGACTATTAAAATAATAAAAAATAAAAATATTAATAAAAAATGAAAATATTAAACAAATTAATTTATTAGATTTTAATATTTTTAAAAGATGAAAAAAACATATCCACTCAAAAAACATTAAAATAACAGAAAATAAAATGTTAAACAAATTAATTTATTAGATTTTAATATTTTTATTAGATGAAAATTTAAAAAAACATATCCACTCAAAAAAACATTAAAATAATAGAAGATAAAAATGTTAAACAAATTAATTTATTAGATTTTAATATTTTTATGGAATGAAAATTTATTTTGGTTTTTAAAATAACAATATCGAATAATTGGTAAATTTATGTTGGTGAATCTATGTATTAAGAAGATATTTCTCATTTAAATCTTGGAACATGAGATTTGATGGTTAATTATTATGTTATGAAATATTGTGTATCATGATATTCAAAGTTCAAATCAGTAACAAATTACTATATTATGAAATATTGTGTATCATGATATTCAAAGTTCAAATCAGTAACAAATTACTATATTATAAAATATTGTGTATTCAAAGTTCAAATCAGTGACCATGTTATGAAGTATTGTGTATCATAATATTCAAAGTTCACCATGTTATAAAATATTACATGTTATAAAATATTGTGTATCATGACAGTCAAAATTCAAATCAGTCACCATGTTATGAAGTATGAAGTATTGTGTACCGTGATATTCAAAGTTTACCATGTTATAAAATATTGTGTATTATAATAGTGAAAATTCTTCAAAATATTTTTAAGTATTGTGTACCATGATACCCAAAGTTCAAATCAAAATATCTACTTTGAATATTTAAAATAAAAATAATTATATTTATTTTTGAATATTTAAAAAAAAAATTAAGTATTTAAAATAAAATACACCACATTTCATAATTAAAAATATATTTAAATTTAAATAAACCACCCTTTATAATTAAAAATGTAAAATAACCATTTTGAACGTCTAAGATAAATCACATTTTGTAATTATTAAAGTATGTGACTGAAAAAATATCGCTCGATCAGACAACCCTAAATAATTTCCACACTGCACCATTTGTTTCAAATTTCACAGGTAAGTCGATTCATTCATTCTGTTTGGAGAGTTCTCAACAGAATCGTTAAACTTTAAAATAAATATGACATAACGTTAAACAAGCGAGCAGTATAAGTGATTCAGAAAGCAGTAAATGGGAGAGATGGAGAAAGTGAAAAAGGTGGTGGGTGGTTTCAATAGCAGTGCTTATAGAATGTGTAGGTAGTTGATATGGTGAGGAGCACGAAGAAAATGAGTCCCAGAAATGAAGCGACGAGTGAACCGCCAACGTGGTGACAGAAAATGTTGAATTGATGGCAGATGGGCATCCACGCCGAGTGTTTATTCCCATTTTCACCCACATCTGCGATTGCAGTTGCTGCTGAAGCCCCCGCCGCCAACACCACCAACGTCAACTGCACTCCCAAACACCAAGCTTTAGAATATGTGAATATATATCGAAGAGGGAAAAAGATGTATATATACATATGTGAAGGAAAAAGATGTATATATATACATATGTATATATATATGTCGTACCAAATCGAAGACGAAGAGGAAGAACTTGGTGCCCCACCGAGACCTGGTCTTCCTACTCTTCAACAACGATATGACTAACGATAGAAGCGCGTACGCGCAAGCCACTGCGTTCGCCACCACGAAGAACCTGCACTACAGTATTTTTCTATTCACTCATATTCTTTCAAGTACAGTATTTTTCTATTATCTAAAAGAATTTAAAAGAAAACTCCATGCAAATATTTTTATTTTGCATTTATATATTAATTATATTTTGTTTAAAGGGCAGGAATCTCTGAGAAGAAACTCAATGACGATTGGAACCTGGGTGGGGAGGTCATTAATGAACCATCCCAACTACCCAGGATAAAGTCACGGACAGAATTGACCTAAAATTAAAATGGAAATTTTTTAAATTTGAGTTTTTGAATTTATAAAGAGTATAATATAGAAGAAAGTCTTACATATTAATCACATAGTTACATAGTTAAGATTTGGTCTTAGAAATCCAAAAATCAGAAGAAATAAATAGTGTTTTTAATTACATAGTTAAGATTTGGTCTGAGAAATAAAAAATCAGAAGAAATAAATAGTTAAAAACACTGAAAAAAAAAAAAAAAAAAAGATTAAGATTGTATACCATTGTGTATATTATACCATGTATTTAGAAAAGAAAGGATTAAGATTGTATACTATTGTGTATATTATACCATGTTTTTATAAATAATTTTTAAATTTATAAATAATATAATAGTTAAAAACACTCGAAGCAAACATAAAAACAAAATATAAATAAATCTTATTAAGATTGTATACTACTATGTATATTATGCAATGACCTAGAAACAAATTATAAATAATTCTTATTAATTAGAATAAAAACAAAATATAAATAAATCTTATTAAGATTGTATACTACTATGTATATTATGCAATGGCCTAGAAACAAATTATAAATAATTCTTATTAATTAGAATGAGTTTTACTGTTACATGGTATTCTCCGTTTGGAGTTAAAGCTTAAGATCCATTTGACTCTGGTTAAAATACAATTGGTAATTGGTTTGGGTTGGGTTGACATAAAAACAAAATATAAATAAATCTGAGATTTATTTATATAAATAGTAGTACTTGAAAGCGCTAACACATTAGGATTCCATACTATTATCTAAACAATTCAAATTTACTATTTAAACGAAATTATATAAACTTACCATTCCAAATCACCACTCTAAAATTGTTTCACAATTCATATTTATTAATTGAAATTTATTTAAACAAAATGGACCAAACAGATGCCAGAAAATGTTAAAACTTGTATATGAAGTTACAATTCCAAAATCACCACTATGAAATTTTGAACTAAATTGACTAACTAAATAAAATATATTAGAAAAAAATAATTAAAAAATTAATAATTATAATATAATGTAAAATTATAATAAATTAAAAATATCGAACAATGAGATTAAATTAAATAATTAAATTTAATTATAATTATAATAAATTAAAAAATAAATAAACAACGATTAAGATTAATTTTTTTTTACTAAATTCGACAATTTAGAAATAAAAAACAAAAGACTTATACTGTGTATTATCTAGACAACTTGCTAATAAAAGATTATATTTAATTAAATTAAAAAATACTAAAAAATTTAGCTCAACATTAATTAATAATTTAAAATTAATCTTACAAAATGAGCAATAATCTATATTAAGTTCACTTAACCGTCTAAATAATAATAAAGTAGTTTAATAATAATATAACTTACTAGTTTATGTTTTTAAATTTTTATACAAAACCCTACAGTTAATCTGGGGCTGGGCCGATATTTATACCAAAATCGCATTCTACAGTGTATCTCGTTTAGGTTTGGGTTGTTATAAAACCTAAGATTATAACAAAAATGGATTTAAGATTTAAGTAATAATCATTTGATATTGATTTAAGTAAATAAATATAGGACATTCTACATATTGGTTGGTCTGGGTTTGCTCAGCTATACAGATGCATCTTTGGAGATACAGATTTTTGGAGATGTTAGTAAAAAAATGTTTTCTATTTATTTATTCATTTACACATTTTACACATGGAGAAATGTTAGTAAAAACCATGCTTTTTATTTGTTTATTTATTTTTGGAAATATAAGAAAAATGAAATATATTTTTGAAGAAAGGTCAGTAAAAACCATGCTTTTTATTTGTTTATTTATTTATCCATGCTTTTTATTTGTTTATTTATTTATTTTTGGAAATATAAGAAAAATGAAATATAAGTTTTTTTTCCAAAGATGTTAATAAAAACCATGTTTTTTATTTGTTTATTTATTTATTTTTGGAAATATTGTTTATTTATTTATTTTTGGAAATATTAAAAAAAATTTATAAAAAATATAAGAAAAAATGAAAATATAAAAACCATGTTTTTTATTTGTTTATTTATTTATTTTTGGAAATATTAAAAAAAAATTATAAAAAATATAAGAAAAAATGAAAATATAAGCTTTTGTAAACAAAAATTTTAAGTGATTGAAGGCTTCAACCATTATTTATATTGTTAGGAGATTTTAGGAAGAGAGATGATGAGCATCTAAAACGTGGGAGGATTTTAGGATTATTCATATTGTTGGAGATTTTAGAAAGAGAGGGCGATTTATTTATATTGTTAGGAGATTTTAGGAAGAGAGATGATGACCATCTAAAATGTGGGAGGATTTTAAGATTATTCATATTGTTGGAGATTTTAGAAAAAGAGGGCGATTTTAGGATTGTTGGAGATTTTAGAAAGAGAGGGCGATTTTAGGATTGTTGGAGATATTGTTTATATTGTTGGAAATATTGTTGGAGATTTTAGGAAGAGAGATGGATGATTTTAGGATTGTTGGAGATATTGTTCATATTGTTGGAGATTTTAGGAAGAGAGATGATAACCATCTAAAACCTTGGACGATTTTAGGATTGTTGGAGATATTATTCATATTGTTGGAGATTTTAGGAAGAGAGATGATAACCATCTAAAAACTTGGGAGATTTTAGGAAGAGAGGATAACCATCTAAAAACTTGGACGATTTTAGGAAGAGAGGATAACCATCTAAAACTTACCTTGGGAGATTTTAGGAAGAGAGGATAACCATCTAAAAACTTGGACGATTTTAGGAAGAGAGGATAACCATCTAAAACTTTGGAGGATTTTAAGAAGAGAGATGATAACCATCTAAAACGATGGAAGAGTCCTATACCATTATTCATATTGTTGGAGATTTTAGATGATGGAAGAGTCCTATACCATTATTCATATTGTTGGAGATTTTAGGAAGAGAGATGATAACCATCTAAAACGTTGGATGATTTTAGGAAGAGAGATGATAACCATCTAAAACGATGGAAGAGTCCTATACCATTATTCATATTGTTGGAGATTTTAGGAAGAGAGATGATAACCATCTAAAAAGTTGGATGATTTTAGGAAGAGAGATGATAACCATCTAAAAGATTGGACGGATCCTATACCATTATTCATATTGTTGGAGATTTTAGGAAGAGAGATAATTCACGGAAGAGAGATGATAACCATCTAAAATGTTGGACAATTCCTATACCATTATTCATATTGTTGGAGATTTTAGGAAGAGAGATAATTTTAGGAAGAGAGATGATAACCATCTAAAATGTTGGACAATTCCTATACCATTATTCATATTGTTGGAGATTTTAGGAACAGAGATGATAACCATCTTGTTGGAGATTTTGATGGAGACTTATATCATTATTCATATTGTCGGAGATTTTAGGAAGAGAGATGATAACCATCTTGTTGGAGATTTTAAGAAGAGAGATGATAACCATTGTTGGAGACTTTAGGAAGAGAATTTCAAGAGAAATGATAACCATCTAAAACGTTGGATGATTTGGATGATTTTAGGAAGAGAGATGATAACCATCTAGGAAATGATTTTAGGAAGAGAGATGATAACCATCTAGGAAGAGAGATGATAACCATCTAAAACGTTGACGATTTTAGGAAGAGAGATAATAACCATGTTGGACTAATCGTATACCATTATTCATATTGTTGGAGATCCTAGGAAGAGAAATGATAACTATCTAAATCTCCAACATCACATCCATCACACAATTCTTTTCCAGAAATCTCCAAACCAAACCTGTAACTTTTCCCATGTTACTCCTTCTATTACTCCAAACCAAACCTGTAACTTTTCCCATGTTACTCCTTCTATTACTCCATCCATGCATCATCTTCATGTTTATGATGGTTACTTATATACTCACATCCTATACCATTATTCATATGATGGTTACTTATATACTCACATCCTATACCATTATTCATATGAATTTGTTAGAGATTTTAAGAAATTCCTATTCCATTACTCATATTGTCGGAGATTTCAGGAAGAGAAATCGTAACCATCTAAATCTCTAACATTAGACAATTCTCTTTTCCAAAACTCTCCAACCATGTAACTTTTGCCAATTCTCTCTTCCAGAAATCTCGAACCATGTAACTTTTCCCATGTTACTACATCCATCCATCATCTTCATGTTACTCCATCCATCCATCATCAAAGATAGTTACTAATATACTCACATTACCTACCGCTTTAATCCCAATAATGAATGAAGTAACCATCTAAAACGTCAGAGGAATCCTATACCATCACACAGTGCTGCTCTTCCAGAAATCTCAAACCATGTAAACAAAACAAATAAAGATCTTAATAAAATAAATATAGGTCTATCCTCATTAGATAAATATAGGTCTACCATCATTAAATAGTCTGAAACTCATGTGAATCTAATATGTGGATAGCATAGGAATATGATTACTTGCCTGAAAGCAGGTGAGAAGCTGTATTTGGCATCCATAGTAGAGCTGCCAATTAACGTGACTCTCTGCTCGTTTCTTCCCATCACGACGGCTGCGGAGAGAGTGGCAGCTACGGCGAGCACCCTCAACAGAAATTCCGAGACGTCTAACACAGACCGATGGTGCTGCACGGGCACATCTTTAACTTGCCCGGCCTCCATGGCATTCGTCATTGTAACCACTTGTGCTGCAACTCACACAGAAGAAAGAATAGTGATAATAAATGGCACAGGGAAGGATGTTATAATGGAAGAGTACTTTAGTCCAAAACCAGTGAATAATCACACAACTTAAATAGAGATGCTGAATTCAGGAGATAAGGTTTGGAGACCTCCAGATGTCTGGGTGGGAATGACAACGCCACATGGGAACCATGGAATTCAACACGTAAACATAAGAACAGCGTGGTACAGACATGAGGAGGTGTTAGCTGTATTAGTTGCAGATCAATAATGGTGGCAGCAACAACAAAGTCTCCCGGACCTCCGCTTTCATTGCCGAATCCACGCCTGTTATCTCCCACCAACACATCTGTAAATGGAATATACTATATCTGGATTGTGTGCGCCATCTGGTTGTACAATAGGATGCCACCCCATACATAATATTAAACGCGTTTGTCATTACGTTCCTCGCAGCAATGCCTTTATATCCATCCACATGCCATGCTCCGCTGCTCTGCACCTCAATTTTTTTTTAATTCCCATGCAGAATTTGTTGTTTGCTAGTAAGTTGGATCTCATTTGCGCGATCATATCGATTAATATACATGGGCAGCGCTTCAATTTCTCAGAGACCCTGCAACAGATCTCCTTCTCTTATTATTCATATTTATGTGTGACAGATGAGGAACATGCTTCAAGAACGGTTTGCCAGAACTTGTATTTCATTTCACGTTATTACACTTACTATTAAATATTGAACACAATTTATACTTCAGAAAAAAATGTTGCCAGAGGTTTTCAAAAAATTATTTAGTTTTTTAAATTTTAATATTTTTTAAGTCAGGCATTTAAATTTAAAAACTATAAATGTATCTGTTAGTAAATATCAAAACACATTTAATTATATATTACATTATAAAAGTGTAATTTTATTATTATTATTAATTATGAAAAGAATTAATATATTAGTTAAATATTTATATATTTAAAAACATATGTAACAAGATTTTTAATTATAAATATTCACTCTTATTTTATGGTAGAGATTTTTAATTTATAAATAGGTTTTGTTACAATATTATAAGTGAATACCATGACTTATTAATACCATATATTAAAAAAAATTATAATTCATGTTTATGTGACCTTTGTTTTAATAATCAATTTAATTAGAAAGACATAAGTACTTCTAAAATAACTATCAATTTTTGATTTGGGACTATTGTTTAAAATATTTTAGGATATTCAATGGAATAATTATTAATAATTAAATTAAAATTTTGAAAGCCTTATTCCAAAATAGAGACTACTTAATTATTATTAACCAAAAAGGCATTTCGGTATCGATTATAACTAAAATATTTCAATATCAATATTATAGATTATTATATAGGATGATAGTAGTTGCAAGGGGGTGACGAGTGCTTTATGGCCCCAAGTTAAAGTTGCAAAGTATTCATGGGACTTAGGATGCATGACAAACAATCAAGTTAAAGTTTATGCCCTCTACTAGGGAATTTAATTAGCCAAAGAAAAACAAGTAACCTCTCTCATTGTTTTGGGAGACTCCCTCCTCCTTATTTAGCATTTGGTGAAGGGCTCCTCTCCAAGGGACAAAACATTAGAAAGTCTAAACTGGATTGGATCATTAAACAAATATTTCATTAAATTTGGAATTAAATGATGAATCTAGAATTTAAAAATAACCAAAAACCTTAATTCTATTGATGTCATTGTAATAGAAAAATTCCAAATATAATGAAATATGTGTTATTATATTGTTTGTCATCCATCTCGATGCTTTTAGAGTGGAAAAACTAGAGAAATCGAATCACAGGACCCTTTTTACCAGCGGGACCTAGTTTGGCAAATTGGGGAATGAAACCTTTCAGGAGGGTTTTGAGGAATCAAACGACGTTTTTTGGGGGTAAAGCTTTGATGCTTTAGCATCACACCCTTCCCTCCTATTCTACATGTAGAGACCTTTCCAACACTACAAGAATCGTGTCAATTGGAGTCTATATGCAAAAGTTATGTCACTCAGAAATTGACTTTCCTATTTTCACCACCATAATTTGAGAGGATGTCATGTCAGCCCCCATTATTCGTGGAAAATGGTTTAGCCACGTGATTATGATGAAGAATACTCTAAAAGACTCTATATTGTGACTTTGGTTAAGAGTTGAGGTAGTCAAACCTAACCACTAGTAGGCTATATGGTTGTGTTATAACCAGGCCACTAAGAGGAAAAGGGGTTTCATTCTTTCGAATGCATTTGTTCCATAGTTGAGCAAAAATAGACAAGAGGAATAGAAGTAGAGCACACAAAGAGTATTTGTGCATTGTAGCTACCCACGGGCACAAGCCATACTTCTTTGTACTCGCACCCATATTTCTCTTTAGAGAAAGAGAGTGGAGCAGGCTCACCATCGAGTGGGTTTTTCTTTCGAAGGGTTTCCTAGGTCATATAATGTGTCAAATGTGTTTGTGAGATTTTATTTCGTTGTTATCTATTTTCTGCATAATTTTAATTCACATGCATACACTATTAACAATAATTTATAAATCATAAATCTAAAAAGAAATAAAAATGTAATAGTGTAAAATTTCATATTTTAAATATAATTTTATCAGATTTGATGTGACGAACTATCCAATAGAATATCCACAACAGTCTACGAATCAAATCCTTCTGAAAAAAATTAGGAAAGCAACGGAAGGGTTCTTTTCATTCACATATTTCCATGGTGCATGTGATCTAAATAAAGATGCATACTTAAGAGCTAATGAAGGGTGTAAATTAAGACTAGGAGATTTAAAAATCAATGTCAAAATATTTGCGCGATCATATCGATTAATATACATGGGCAGCGCTTCAATTTCTCAGAGACCCTGCAACAGATCTCCTTCTCTTATTATTCATATTTATGTGTGACAGATGAGGAACATGCTTCAAGAACGGTTTGCCAGAACTTGTATTTCATTTCACGTTATTACACTTACTATTAAATATTGAACACAATTTATACTTCAGAAAAAAATGTTGCCAGAGGTTTTCAAAAAATTATTTAGTTTTTTAAATTTTAATATTTTTTAAGTCAGGCATTTAAATTTAAAAACTATAAATGTATATCTGTTAGTAAATATCAAAACACATTTAATTATATATTACATTATAAAAGTGTAATTTTATTATTATTATTAATTATGAAAAGAATTAATATATTAGTTAAATATTTATATATTTAAAAACATATGTAACAAGATTTTTAATTATAAATATTCACTCTTATTTTATGGTAGACATTTTTAATTTATAAATAGGTTTTGTTACAATATCATAAGTGAATACCATGATTTATTAATACCATATATTAAAAAAAAATATAATTCATGTTTATGTGAACTTTGTTTTAATAATCAATTTAATTAGAAAGACATAAGTACTTCTAAAATAAATATCAATTTTTGATTTGGGACTATTGTTAAAAATATTTTAGGATATTCAATGGAATAATTATTAATAATTAAATTAAAATTTTGAAAGCCTTATTCCAAAATAGAGACTACTTAATTATTATTAACCAAAAAGGCATTTCGGTATCGATTATAACTAAAATATTTCAATATCAATATTATAGATTATTATATAAGATGATAGTAGTTGCAAGGGGGTGACGAGTGCTTTATGGCCCCAAGTTAAAGTTGCAAAGTATTCACGGGACTTAGGATGCATGACAAACAATCAAGTTAAAGTTTATGCCCTCTACTAGGGAATTTAATTAGCCAAAGAAAAACAAGTAACCTCTCTCATTGTTTTGGGAGACTCCCTCCTCCTTATTTAGCATTTGGTGAAGGGCTCCTTTCCAAGGGACAAAACATTAGAAAGTCTAAACCGGATTGGATCATTATATTGTTTGTCATCCATCTCGATGCTTTTAGAGTGGAAAAACTAGAGAAATCGAATCACAGGACCCTTTTTACCAGCGGGACCTAGTTTGGCAAATTGGGGAATGAAACCTTTCAGGAGGGTTTTGAGGAATCAAACGACGTTTTTTGGGGGTAAAGCTTTGATGCTTTAGCATCACACCCTTCCCTCCTATTCTACATGTAGAGACCTTTCCAACACTACAAGAATCGTGTCAATTGGAGTCTATATGCAAAAGTTATGTCACTCAGAAATTGACTTTCCTATTTTCACCACCATAATTTGAGAGGATGTCATGTCAGCCCCCATTATTCGTGGAAAATGGTTTAGCCACGTGATTATGATGAAGAATACTCTAAAAGACTCTATATTGTGACTTTGGTTAAGAGTTGAGGTAGTCAAACCTAACCACTAGTAGGCTATATGGTTGTGTTATAACCAGGCCACTAAGAGGAAAAGGGGTTTCATTCTTTCGAATGCATTTGTTCCATAGTTGAGCAAAAATAGACAAGAGGAATAGAAGTAGAGCACACAAAGAGTATTTGTGCATTGTAGCTACCCACGGGCACAAGCCATACTTCTTTGTACTCGCACCCATATTTCTCTTTAGAGAAAGAGAGTGGAGCAGGCTCACCATCGAGTGGGTTTTTCTTTCGAAGGGTTTCCTAGGTCATATAATGTGTCAAATGTGTTTGTGAGATTTTATTTCGTTGTTATCTATTTTCTGCATAATTTTAATTCACATGCATACACTATTAACAATAATTTATAAATCATAAATCTAAAAAGAAATAAAAATGTAATAGCGTAAAATTTCATATTTTAAATATAATTTTATCAGATTTGATGTGACGAACTATCCAATAGAATATCCACAACAGTCTACGAATCAAATCCTTCTGAAAAAAATTAGGAAAGCAACGGAAGGGTTCTTTTCATTCACATATTTCCATGGTGCCTGTGATCTAAATAAAGATGCATACTTAAGAGCTAATGAAGGGTGTAAATTAAGACTGGGAGATTTAAAAATCAATGTCAAAATGAGGCCCTATCCTATTCCTTAGAGCTAAATGGGTTGCCATTACACAGTTAAGGGCAATTAGTTGTAGCATGACATGTCAATTTTGTTTTTTGGTGGGTCATTTTTGCGAGGTATATACCTACAAAACCCTGTTTTTTGTTGTCTAATTTGGAGTCCCTTTGGAGAAATTTGTAGTTTTGCGAGATAAGAGGGCTTAGGAAAAAAATTTGAAGACATAATTATGTACTACCTCATGAATTTGCTACGATCGAGGTACAAACTCGCATATAAATACAAAATACTCATTCTGTGTGTGTGTGTGTGTGTGTGTGTGTGTGTGTGTGTGTGTAGATGATGGTGAATATCCTATTAAATTATAATTAAAATTGGGGTTGTTGGGGCCGAAAAGATCTCTCCTTGTTTGCAAAGTCCCTATTGGCAAAGTCAAGCTAGAGAATTCTATCAGCAGATAACCTCTAGACAACGATGATGTCTAGGAAGTATATTCTTCCCCTTTCACTAGATGAATGGGTTAGGAAACCAGCCAAAAGGATCCCAAACTTGGCATCCATCTAGAAAGCAACAGTTGATTCTTTTAATGCGATTGGTGTGGGTCTAGCTTGGCATGTTGGAAATGGAGAGAAATTCATAATAGGCCTTGATCCCCTAGTAGGTGGGCCAGAAAAACTTTGGTCTTCCTCCAGAAATGGTGGAACCCTTGAATGAGCAGGATAATATATTTAAGCCAGACTGTGGACAATAGAAGATCCTCATTTTGGTCCCAAGGATGGGCGAGTGTAGGGAAACTTCATTTGAATGGAGCGTTTGAAGGCTATTTGAAAGAGTACATAGCTACTTTGAGAAGGTCACGTATTAGAATAAGAGACCGGGAAGATATGCTCGGATGGGTTCATTCGTCTTCTAGTTCTTACTCTCCAAAATTTGATTATCACTTCCCAATTGAGTCATAGCTTCAAATTGAACTAGAATGGGGGTGGACTAAGCTATGGAAGCTAACTTGTCCGACAAATTCTAGATTTTTTCTCTTGTGTGTCATTAGAAGAAAATAAATAAAAATAAAAATAAATAAATAATAATAATAATAAATAAAAATAAAATAAAAAATACTGACATGGGATAATCTACCAAAAAAAAACAAAGAAGGTCATGGTTGGTGCATTCTATGTAAAATTGTAGAAGAATATGTTAGCCATATGTTTTTGAATTGTTCATTCTCTGTCAGTATTTTGGAGCTCATAAAACAGAATCTAGGAAGCAATTTAGAGTGGAAAGGACAGTCATTTGGGGAGGTATGGAAATTGTGATGAGATTCTGCACAAGAACATTCCTCCCCTTTTCTCTTGGGAAGTCTGGATTGCCAGGAACAAATCAATCTTCAGAGACTGAGCTTTCACTCTTCCTCTCATTACCTCTGAAATTGCAATGATGTATGCTCTTATGTCCTCAAAAGAGTTACTCTGTGTTCCCCGTGTTGTAGTTGTGGAGAAAACTAATCAACAAATTTTGCGGCCTTATTTCGATGGAGCATCTAACGAGCATGGGATTTGTGGAGGAGGTCTAATCCTACATCTCAATAGTCAACATTGTTTAAAATAAAAAAATAGTCTCGGTAAAGGGACAAACAACTTCGCAAAGCTTCTTTCCTTGAAACTTCTTTTATGTTGGGCATTGGAATTGAGGTGCCACTCTCTCCAAATATTCAGGGACTCTTTAAACGTGATAAATTGGTTCATTTTTTTCCAGAGATGGATGCAACCATACTTCATTGCCTATTCTAAAAGAGATTCACCAATTAAAATTATAGTTTGACTTTGTTTCTTGCTACCATATATACATGGAACAGAACGCAGATGCAAACATACTATAGTTTGACTTTGTTTCTTGCTACCAAGGAAAATTTTAAGGATGGAAAATTTTCTTGAAGTTTAGAAACATTGGCGAATCTCACTAATCCCTAATATGCAAACTATAAATTTTTTAATGATATATTTGCAAAATTATTCAATTTTATAATGATTTTATATATAGTCTCTATATAATGTTGGCGATTTTTAAGATAAAATAATTTTATATTCTAAAATTTGGGCGAATCATCTTTTATAAAAATTGGAAATTGGCGAATCATTTTTTGGAAAAATCATGGAAAATTAGCCCACTGGGCGAACATTAGCCCCTAAAATTTTCCATGGCTACCATATATACATGGAACAGAACGCAGATGCAAACATACTATCTAAAGAAGATGTTCGATAGGATAAAGGCATATGGCACATCAGTGAGCTCATAGAAGGGACAGTTCAAATTTATCAGCGTTAGTCTTTCATTGATATATAATTTTTTGTTAAATGTTTTTTAATTTTTGAATACTTGAACTGTGGACTGGAATACTTTTATGGTATATGTTTTTTATATAGATTAGCATGGTGATACTACTCTCGTCTATTAGAGGTTGTTAGTCAGATCAACACTTGACATAACTATATTTTGATCTTGTGGATTAGTTGTAATGTTTTAGGCATGTGCTTATGTAATTTTTTATATCTTAATAAAGATTACGATTATATATATATATATATATGATTTTTGCTAAATATAAAAGAAATTAGTAATTTTTTCCATATTCAAAATATATATATATATAATTAATTTTTAATGATTTAACGAATAAATTCAAGTAATAACTCACTTTTAAATAAATAAATTAAATATATTTAAATAATTATTTAAAAAATATATATATCAATATAAATATATTAAAAATGGAA
Source organism: Pinus tabuliformis (assembly GCA_031772625.1). Lineage (NCBI taxonomy): Eukaryota > Viridiplantae > Streptophyta > Pinopsida > Pinales > Pinaceae > Pinus > Pinus tabuliformis. Next base: position 573,699,965 of record CM062804.1, on the reverse strand, counting down.
GTGAATTACAATATATATTAATATAAAATAATACAAAATAAATCTCAAATAAAAATAACACGTATATATTAATATAATAAACATATATAATTTGATAGAAATATGGCCCCAAGGGGGGTTAGCTCAGTTGGTCAAAATTAGTGCCTTGCCATCGGGAGGTCATAGGGTCCATTCTCCCCGAAGCCCTTGGGGGTTAGGCCTTGCAAGTGGGCCGCGGGGCTAGATTCCCTTCGGGGTCGATCAGCCCAGATTTTTCCATGGATGTAGCGCCACCCGTTGACCAGAGTGTCCCTAAACCACAACATAAATAGAAATATATAATAACATATTAGTGTCCCTAAACCACAACATAAATAGAAATATATAATAACATATTACCCAAAAAAAACACTGCATATATATCAATATAATAAATATATTGATATATAATAAACATATATATTTTTCCATGGATGTAGCGCCACCGGTTGACCAGAGTGTCCCTAAACCACAACATAAATACAAATATATAATAACATATTAGTGTCCCTAAACCACAACATAAATAGAAATATATAATAACATATTACCCAAAAAAAAACTGCATATATATCAATATAATAAATATAATAAATATATTGATATATAATAAACATATATTGTTAAATAAAAATTCGGGGTCGATCAGCCCAGATTTTTCCATGGATGTAGCGCCACCCGTTGACCAGAGTGTCCCTAAACCACAACATAAATAGAAATATATAATAACATATTACCCAAAAAAAACACTGCATATATATCAATATAATAAATATATTGATATATAATAAACATATATTGTTAAATAAAAATATATAATCACAGAAAATTACATATACTATATTAAATTTTACTATATTTTATATTTATAAGTATTACACATATGGCCAGCATTGCAAGCGTCTCATTTCTTTAGATGCAACTATATATATAATCCTAATAAATCCTAATAAAAAATAAATAAAAAAATTGGTTTAAAAAAAAAAATTAAATAAATCATAATTCTATCTAGATAAAACAAAATTACATTTAACCTATATATCAAGCAAATGATACATTTCAATCTAAACTTTATATTAAAATTTGTCCCATCTTAAAATTGCATGGTAATAATGTCACTATCATTATTCCATACATACTTTTTGGCTAACAGTTCATAATACATACTCTTACAAGCTTATATATTTAAATTTTAACTACTGAAACTTTAACCCTTTGTCTAAGTTGAAATATCTAATTACAAAATTTGCACCCTTCCAAGCTATTTACTTTGACATGCAACCTTCTCTTAATTCCTTAGTTAGGGATCTTGCGAGTTAGAAATGTTTTTCTTTCACATTTTTTCTTCTAATTGGTATGTATTTTATCGATTGGTTTAAGGCTAATGAAAACATAAATATTATTAATTACCTTGCTTGTTTAGGTTGAAAAAAGGCTTAATTCTTAATTCATCTCACTCTTAACGCCCTTGGAAGGTCATTTAGGTGGAGAATCCTCATTTATATAAGATTTTATTTCAACTTCGCATCTCTCGTATTGGCAAGGTCATTCACCGTAAGAATGGATCCTAAGTGCCTCTACATTCGTCTCTGGTGCCACCAATAAGGGATTTGTAAATAGGTATTTTCACCATATGTATTTGATATTCTTTGATGTTTTAGCATGTTTGTATTTTATTTTGGGCACAAAGCCATAGCATGCCTTTTCTCAAAATAGTACTTTCATTCATTTACAAGAGGTTTGTTTATAATTTAATAGTTGCATTTAAATAGATTTTCTCATTTTCTGAATTTGGTTCAAAATTCATTTTCTTAAATTTATGTGAATGCATATTTGACATCTATTGAGGAAAGCTATTGTTTTTATCTAACCCTAAGGAAATGAACATTGTAAGAAATTTTTAATTTCTAGAAGAAACTCAAAAGACTAGTATTTTATAGTGACATTATTCTTACCCAAATTGTGATCTTTGACAATGTCTCTAAGTGTGGATTGAAACATGGATTCCATTGCTTCATAAATAAGCTAACTTTCTCCATAAATCAGGTTCCTTTATCAACTACTTGAGCACAATTTGCCTCAGTGAAAAAGTCCAAAATGAGCATAATTTTCCTCAGTGGAAAATTCCAAAATAAAATGTTATTTGGCATTTAAATGGATGAAAACTTATTCATATAGGAAATCATTCTAGGGTTTTGTGATTAGTATGCAAAGGTTTTTACAATGGCCATAAGACATTAAATACAAAAATCATCCCACAATTCAAATGATTGTCCTATTTCACTTTAATTCTATAAGATCAAAGATTCAAAACTATGTTTATGAATGCCTTATCCACGTCAAAGTTTGGGAAAAAAATCATTCTAAACAACCTCAAAGAATTATTGAGAATTGAACCACTAACATACTTATTAATTTTCAATGATATTTGAGAACATAAGAGGGCTCCTTTAAAAGAGAGAGAATTGTCTCAATTATCCCTATTAAAGGGAGAATATTTTAATGCTACAAAGGAGGACATCATCTCTCTATTTTGAGAGATGTCACTATATTTCACATGGTCATATTTCATGTTGTGACCAATAACTAACATAGATAAGATATGAACTCCCATGAGTTTCCATGGACATCCACCAACTCATATATATATGCAACTTCTCTTGTGATTTTTCATGAGTAGACATCAACTAAGATAGAGATAATTTACAAATGTTCCATCATCTATATTGAATACATTTAAATGCATTCTAGACTTTTTCTTATATATATTGAAAATAGAAAACCTAAATTGATGGCTTTAACCCTTAGAGGTTCTCATGACTTAGACAATGGATAATTCTTCTAATTGAGTGAAAATATCACTTAGTTGATCCTCAATGAGGTTGCATGAAGCTCGTCACCCAAACGTAAGAAGGACATGTGCCTTTACACTAAAACCCAATACATTAAAATCTATCATTACATTAGTAATGTTAACTCAACTAAACTCCTATATTGTGTGAGGAAAAAAGAAGAATGCATGGATATAGGGGGTCAAAAAGGAAGCATGCCTCAACAATCATGTAGTACATATTGCATTGTATAAATAAAACCCCCCACTCACATGGATTTGGGGCTTGTCCCAAAAACCAAAAATATAATAATAATGATAATGACTAATTCTTTTCAAATTCAAAAACCAAAATAATAATAATAATGATCCATTCTTTTCAAATTCATATCAATTTAGACATTTTTATTTATCTTACTAATAACATTATTATATAAATCATTTCATTTTTTTAAATAAATAACAAAATAAAATCAACATTCTTTTATAAAAATTTGATTAAAAATAAACCATTCTTTCAATCAAAATAATTTCAAATAAAATTACCCAAAAGTATAGTAAGGAAAAAGTAAATATAAACCCGCAAACAAGTAAAGGGTTGTGACACTTCCAATGCCCTTTAATCGTAGGCCTTTAAACTATATTAAGAGTTAAGTGATATCTACAAGTCAAAAGAAGTTATTCACAAACCTCTAACCACAATATAAATGATGGTCAAACATCTTTGTGACACTTTCAGTGTCCTTTAATCATAGGTCTTTGAATTAAATTAAAAGTTAAGCGATATCTATAATTTAAAATAAATTATTTACAAACCTCTAAACACAATATAAATGATAGTCAAACATGTAAAGGATTGTGACATTTCTAATGCCCTTTAATCATAGGCCTTCAAACTGTTGGAAATGTGTTTGTAAAGAATTTTTAATCATGATAATTACTTGTGACTGATATGTATATTTTCTCTTAGCATTTACTTCATTCAGTTATGTCATCAAGAAATTACACATTAACAGTTTAACCATTTAAATATAGATTATAGTACACAAGAGACAAGAGACACCAGAAGTTAGGCCAGAGGCCACGGTAAAACCCACAAGGGGAAAACCCATCAATCCTTTCCTTATATAATCTTTTTCATCAATAAAAATCCAAGTCAAACTAACCAGTGATCCAAATGCCAAGTCAGCCCTCCAAAATCTATCACAACTTTGTTAATAAGTCAGGTCACAAGATGTCATTTTTCTGTGCTTAGATGTCACGTCCCACAAAGAAAGAGTTCCTTAGAAAATTTGCATTCCTCATAAGTGTATAGTCTCATAGAGTTCGCATTCCACAAAGATATATTGCTTCAAATAGTTTGCATTCCTCAAGAATAACATTACAATGATTCTAACTTCTCCTTCAACCTTCTAATCTTACATGAGCAGGGGTATACAAACCATATCTTATCCTTTTTTGCTTCGGTCTTCATCCTTCTTGTATTCTTCATAGATTACAGAGATACATAACTTATTGGATGTATAATCAAGGGTTCATGAGGGAGAACGAATGTCTCTATTATATAGTCATCAAAGAGGCCGGATGGGTGGAAAAAAGGGGTTGAGACGACTTTTTCCTTAGAGGGCCGACTTGGAAAATTGGAGGGATAAATGACACTTACAAAAATTCAATTTTACTTCTTTTCATAAGTGTCACGAAAAACAAGCTCTTTTAAATTTTTCTTTTGACTAATACAAAGTATGAAGAACATGCTTGAAAATAATAATAATATTTTTTCTTCTTTTATAAAATACATATTGATACAGTAACAGTTATGAAGACTAAACCTAGTTACAAAACCAACCCAAACTAGATTAGAAGCTAAATAATTTCTACATGTTGAAAAAAAAATTACAAAAAAAAATAATTATCAAGGAAATTTAGAGTGCACATCTTATCACCTGTATTTGATATGTTTAGGTTGTTTGCCACAAATTTTTCACAATACAACAAGCATAATTGTCACAAAGAATTAAAGAATTATATTACTCAAGCAACACAACAAATTGATGAGAATTAATAAATGGCCACAAACATATATATTACAGTAAATCGATCAACAATAATGAATTTTCACAAGTTAGTTTGTCCCATGGAACTACACTTATTGTATCATCACTCTCCAGTCATGAACAATAATTGTCACTATATTTATCCCTCAAATTCCACCAATGTTAATGTCTAGAAATTAAAACATTTTAGTTTGGGATGTTAACAGTATAGGAAATGACATTTAAGCTAGTATTTTTGTGTCACTTTTCAACATTTTAAACATTGGAATATAAAATTGAAAAGTGACATCAGTTAATGATTAGTTTTTGTCATTCACCAATGATAAAGATGTTACAATGATGCAACAATGTTCATGAATTAATGTTATTATCAAAAGTGAATGATGTGGTTATCTAAGAAATAATATTTTTGTTTAGATGTGAGTAAATATGAAAAATTAGTGATTGAAATGATAGTTTGTATGTCAACAAATGTATATATATATATATATATATATACACATATACACCATGGTGAGTCAGTAATTTGTTGGAGTAATTTGGGTAAGGCTCGATATTATAACACCAAGAGTATATCCAATAGCCCGTAAGCCAGATATACTAGTAATTTATGACTTAGCAAGAGTTGAAAATCCACGAGATTGGGGGAGCCTACTCCTTGAGCCTTATCACAATGGACAAAAGATGTCAACCCATGGGATTTGAAATCAAGTGAAAAGGATAACATCCCATTGTGCCAAGCTCAAGCATCCATTGAGTTCCCTACAATTTTTTCCTTGGAATCATGTGAAAAATCAACGTTTAAGTTGGATTTTTTTTTATTTTTTTTATATTTAAATTTATTTTTAATGTTCCCAGATCAGGGTATTGGAAGTCAAGACGTTGGAGGAGGATGGGGGAAGCCCGACACCCCACTACCTCCCATCTCATTTAAGAGGGGGGTGGCACGGTGGGCGTCCTCTCTGGTTTGAGATATGGGTTTTTTCCATGGCCATGAATTGACATGCACTGAAATTTTAGGTGACTTGGTTTTAAGGATTGAAATTCTTCAGCTCATGCATTGGTTGTTGAGCAATAGCAAGGGGAAAAGCCTGGGGAAAGCAAAGGACACATCACTTGGGTTGTAACGGAAACCACCGAGCTCGGCATTACAAGAGAGAGAGTGGGAAACCATTAATTAGCTCTCAGGACTAAGAAGGTTCAAGTCTAGTGGGTTGGTTAGCATTTGGTAATTATATATATATTTGGTTCCTTTGGTTTTTTTAATTCCTTCTCTCGTTTCGCTTTTATTTGGTGAGTGTTTACCTATAATTTTTTGAGCTCAACGAGCATGTGTTGTGGATTGAATGTTGTTGACTCTCTGTGGTTGTTGAACCCTGATAGGAGTCTATTATCTACCCTCCCTCATCATTTATTTTCCTTTGGAAGTTATCACATATCTCTTTGGCTTCCTAGAGTTCTCTTGGTTTTACTTTTATTTGGTCTTCTCTTTTCCAATCCCTTAGGTTTCTCGGTGTTGTGGGAAAGAACTCTCTCTTGGCCATTTTCCATTCAATGCAATATCCCCTGATAGTAAATGTGTTTCCACTGGGGATCTGAGGATAGGGATCCTCAGGGCCAACTACAATCCTGAGCCCAAACCCAAGTCCAAAATGTTGTAGCCATTTTCCACTTTGCCACTCCCCCTAAAATTTAAGAGGAAATCTGCCAACTTGAAGCCTTGACCACCGATGACCTATTGGAGAATGTAACTAAGTTTAGTCTTCATAATTTGTACCATTATGCATTTTATGTAAAATAAAAATAAAAATAAAAATTATTACCATTTTTCTAGACAAGCATGTTCTTCATGCTTCTACATTTTTGAGTCAAAGAATCAAATTCCTATTTGGACCTATTGTAAAGAAAAAGGAAAAATAATTTTTAAATTTGTAATTTGTAATTTCATATTAGAAACTCCTCTAGGTGCCAAGTCAACCTACATGTCAAGTCGACCATGCCCCAATAGACATGTCTATTTGCACCCCTTTGAACTATATAAATAGATGGAAGATGTATCTCATTTGGACACACACACTTCATGGATTTCGGTCTTAAATATCATAGAGAGGGCAGAGAAGAAGTGGAGGGAAGAAGTCTAAAAAAGAGAATTTCTTCTTGAGCTATAGTTTGTGGAAGATCTTCCTTGGTACATCTCTTGTTGTTGATCTCTTGTTGATGAATCTGTTGGAAAGAAGGAAGGTTTGAATTTTCATCTAGAGGTGGAATTTTTTGTGGTTATGGGTCCTGGATATCTCATTTGATCTGATTCTATAAGAATATAAGTTTATGGATTTTCCCCTTGCATAGGTTGTGTCTTGGCTTGGAGCCTATTGTAATGACCCATCTCAAGTTATAGGGAGCATAGGAATATTACCATGCATATGATAACTACATATGCATGCATCGCATGCACTGGAATAGTATATATACTAACCTATTATAAAAAAAATGTCAAGGAAAGGACGATCGAATTAATTATTTAAAATTCTAAGTGAATACCTAACTCAAAATATATATGTTGAATACATTCAGTAAGGTACTTAATGCATGTACCACTATCATAATATATATAACTATACAACATAAAGGATAAAGGAAATGTGTTATACAAATAGCAAGGGAAGTACAAACAATTATAATATATATTAATTATTATACAAATTAAAAATAAAAGAATTATAATATATAATAATTATTAAACAAACAAAGTGGGAAATGATAATATACATATAATATACAAACTAAAAGGATTTATAACATATGATATACAATAAAAAGGCATTGATGTAAACAAATCACAAAAATATTAACAAATAATGGATTATAATAGTTCAAGCTAATCCCTTGAATACATGTAATTACCTCTACAAACATGGTTGTCATTGCTAATGCCAGGTCTATGAATATCAAAGGCGGGGGAATCAGTGACCTCTTGAGAGCACCTTAAAAATCCATTGCAAGACAGTGGCAAGGGGAGCAGAAAAATGGGAATTCTTTTTCAGGGGAAGTATTTTTTGTCTTTCAAGGACATACGAGAAATATGGAGAAAAACACGGATAAAGAGGAAGACAAAGAGGAAGATTGAAGATTAAGCCTTAATTATTCTTGGAGCTTTGGGAACGGGGGCCAAAAGGCTTCGCTTTTGAAGTATTTTGGGTCTGGGATCTTGAGAGACTGATCCCAAACAGGAATGGAGGAATTTGATAGGTTTTATATCGGAAGAGTGGGACTTGGATTCATCCCGGAACAACATCGTCCAGGGATCAACACCACCTGGGGAAAAAACCAGGTTTTCTGGAAAAACCAGGTATGTACATATGTTTAAATTGGAATGTTTAGTTATTAATTTGAAGAGGTATACTCTACTAGAAATTAATTTATAATTATATTCTGTTAGAGATGAATTTATAATAACATACATATACTGAGAAATATAATTCCAGTTAGGGTATTACACCTATATCTTGTGTTTTATGTTTTCTTGTGAAATTCATGTTTACGTTTTGATAATTGTTTGATGAGGAAGAGCATAATTAAATGAATAGAAGTTAACAGATTTCACAAGAAGATATCAAAAAAAGGAAATCTAAATTAATATACATGCCTCCTGATTTCCAATATGACCGACAAGCTTACTCTGATTCATAAATTCAAGTTGAAATGGCTAATTGGGTTCCTGACCCTAGACACACCAGGGGAAGATGGAGCCAACACCTAAAGGAGAAACATGAATATCACAATGATATAATCTCTTCTTTGAATGAAATCAAGCAGGTTCAAAATTATGAGCTCTCTTGTATTACTAGTTTGGATGCTCGTGTTGCTCACCTTGAAATCCATCTACAGTGTGAACTAAAGCCTTCTGCACTATCTGGGACAAGCACTCAAGACCCAGCCCCAACTACTTCATCTGACTCTTGATATTATGCTTCGCCACTTGGAAATTCCTTTTTTACTTTCTATAGTCTAGTCTATGGTAGTTGTTATAAATTTCTCAGCGTTAGTTGGTATAGTTTTTTATTATCTAAACTCCTATCATTGGTAAAAAGATTTGATTTCCCTTTATGCAGATTGAGACTAGACATAGCATGAACAGTGATATTTTTTACTAGTGTATGAAGAAATATTGAGGCAATACAATTTAAATTCACAAAACAATACTTTTAATTTAATTTATAATTATATAAGAATTTTTTTTGTCAAATTATTATGATTATTTATATAATAAAGTAACCCCTTGACACCTAATTCTTATTAATTAACCATGACATAGACTCCATAACACTTTAGCCTTACCCTCAAATTCTTAAGAGTTCTACCCATACCTATTAATGCTCAACACTTCACCATTTGGCCCTAACATTTGACACTTTACCAGTAATATTGATTCATAACACTTATAATGATAGCCTTGACCCACAACCCTTGGTACATTACCTTTGATCCTCAATTCTTCATGGTTTAACACTGACCCTAACACTTAAAATTTTATCTTTGTGATCCAAACCTAATAACATTAGCCTTGATTTCTGACACTTACCATTTACTTATCCCTTATAACAGCTACACTTTAATGCTTATATTTTATCATTTATACCAAATTATTAATAGTTTACCAATAACCCTCAATATTAATTATCACTTTGAGAACTAATGTTTCTTAGTGATTTCATACCCTTAACCCCTATCTCTTAACAATTTACCCTTGACCCTTAACACTTAACACTTTACCTTTAATTTCCAGTGCTTAACCTTGTAACCATTGACCCCCAATGCCTGATGCTTTACTTTTAACCCCAACATTAATAGTTATTGACTCCCAATGCTCAACATTTTAACCTTAACCCCTAGCCATTATTACTTTAACTCAAATCCTTCATGCTTTTTCCTTGAGCCCTAGCACTTTATGATATACCCTTGACCCCTAGAACTTAACACTTTATCCTAGTTTCGTCCTTAATAATACTTAACACTTTTTCCGACATTTTCCCTTAATAATAGTTAACATTTCAGCTTTCACCATTTTTTCTTAGTCCCTAACTTGAAAAATAAATTGCTAATTTCAAACAAAATATTATGAGAAATAGAATTCAAAGTACATTCAAAGCTCTTTATTCGAGAAGACAATAATTAATTGGTGGGACTTGAGTTTGGAAACCCAAAGAGAAATAAGGTGTGATGTATATTTAACTTGGTGGACAACAAACCCATTATAAGGAAAATAGATCTAGGCCTCTATTAAGTTGCAAAATAAATTGGTGGGTAATCCCTAGCTAACAAGGTTATCAAGCCACCAAGATCCCCAAAAAAACATTATGCATGACTATAGTAATGAGAGGAAAAATGGCTTTGTTGTGTGTTATGATTCAGTATATAGTTGAGGATAGGTCTATTATTAATGTGCATTTAAATCATCCTATGATTGGATGAGTTACATTGCTTGAAAGGATGGGGGTTAGGTGCAAGATGTGACTAGAGTATTTTCAAGATTTCATCATGTGCAAAGGGATAAACTATAGAAATTCCCACTATAGATTAACAGATTATGCAATATACTAAAGCAAAATACAATATCTACTTCTACAAAAAACTTTGCAGAAGCTTAATCGAATATGAGCAAGATCAAATAGAACACATATAACTGAGAACGAGAAATCAATCACACATGAACACAGAAGAATAACCCGAGGAAAGCCTCAGCTTAAAACCCCAATCTCTATATTATCATACAAGGGGAAATATGTTCAGTATTACAAAAATAATCAGCTCACAATCTATCCTGCTCTCTCTGCATTCAAAACAATACAGCTCACAGACTGAGTAGACACAAGATATGCCTTTCCTCAGCCCTCCAAGCCTCCTATTTCCTTGCGCAGTTTTTCTTAGGGTCCAATGATGCCACCTGTGTGATTGGCCTCATCACACACTCACTAAACTGAAGAAGCAACTGCGCAATCTCCAAGGAAAGAATTCCTTCTGCATGCAAGAGATATTCACAATGGAATATTCCTGCAACTGATAGTACATTGTCCCTCCATCTAATCTCAACTGGGTCTTTGTCTGAATTGACATGCATGAGTTATTTATCAGAGAATATTCAGTTATCTGAAGTGCAACAGTTACATGCATGCATGCATTAACTAACTAAACTCACAATTAATTCAACAAATTGTTTGAACTAATCTAACTAGACTTGACTCAGTGATCCAGGTCTGGGTGTGACGAAGGACCCTTCCAAGACCTTTTACTTCCGTGATGTGTTAAATTTCATTTTAAAAGAACATTAATGAATTCATCTTCATGCAAAAAAGAAGACGAACATAACAATCATCAGCATATGAAAACATAAGCGTTGATAACGGAGTTCGTCCATGAGGGACTATGTCTCCTGGCCCCGGTGTCAAGATGGTGTAGGTCACTGCATTAAGTACTACCAATAATGGTGGTGTACACAAGAGATGATGGCATGATCATACAAGGAAAAATTCCCTCACGCAGGAGTGGCTCTAAGAGATATTCCACAGCTGAAATTCTCATTCAAAAACTCCTATCAGTATGACAGAAAAACATGCATGATGAACATCCCTCCAACATGGCATAAAAGGGATTTCAAAAACAAAACATGCATGATGAAAACAAGAGTATCCCAAAAAAATACAACAAGGGATCTAAAAACATAACATGAAGAGTTATGACGGCAAGTACATCACATAGAAAGATTTCGCATCAAATCAAGCAAGGAATCATGACAACATATAATAAACAAGATCCTGCATCAATATCAATCAAAGATCCATGTAGCATAATGTATAATGAATAAATATATGAATAAATCATATACCTCACACCACGGGCCATCTGAAGAAGTGGATTTTCATATCTTTAACAAAAACAATCCACGATGAATAACGTTGTTCACATTGTCGATGTGCAGTCACAGCTCGTTACCAATCTGGGCTTCGCCTTCCCTTGCATCGATAGTTTTCCTAGTTTATCACCATCAGGGCATTTGAAATAGAACTATCAAAGTGTTGAATCTTGCTGAAACATCGATCTCACAACATCGATTGCAAGAAGAAGACTCCTCTGGACTATGTAGTTGCAGTTTGCTAATCAGACATCTCTGGCTAATCAAGAAGAAGACTGCTATGGACTATGTTGTTGTAGTTCGCTAATCAGACATCTCTGGCTAATCAAGAAGAAGGCTGCTCTAGCTTTGTAGCGCTCTGGCTATCTGGCTTTGTAGCGCTTTGGCTGCAACTGTGCGGCTCTGCCTAACCCTCTGGTTCTTTGGCTTGTCTTCTCGCATTGCCTTGATCACGCTCTGTGGCTCTGTGGCCCTACGGTGCTCTCGCTTTCTACTTCTTTGAGTGACTCATGGTCTACCCAACTATCTATGGCTTTCTAGCCCTCTCGTGTTGCGGCTCTCCATCGGGCGCAGCCTCCTCACTCTCTGGTATTCAGGATCTCTGACCTCCTCATTAGCTTTCTAGCATTCTAGCTCTCTCACCCTCTCTTCGGCTCTTTGTCACTCATCATGTTTTATAAGACGTTTGGGAGAAGGCCGCTTAAAAATCGAAGGTCTGTTGTTTAGGAATAGAAGCCATTTGAACGGGAGGTTCAGCAGGCGCAACAAAAACCTAGGAATAACCTTTTTCTATTAAAACAAACAATACACAGAAAACATTGAAAACCTCAAAAAAATATATATAAAGCCGGACTTCAAATTTCATCAAATTGGGTCCATAAACCCATCGGGTCCGCTCTATATCGCAATCGCATATCGCTGATGTCAATGGCCTTCTATATCGAGGGATCATTGATCGTCGATGTGCCAATTAGATCTGGACCGTTGATATGTTCCTTGATCGGATGGTCCAGATTGCATCGTTGTCACTATCGCATTGCCCCTTGGTATCTGGGATCGCCGATCTCCCAACTGTTGATTTAATCCTGGCCATTGATCAGTTTCCGATCCGACGGCTAAGATCGCATCACATATCGCTATCGCTATGGCTCAGTGTTCTTCACCGATGCCAATCTGATCTCTCCTCCGATCACTGATATCGATTGCCAATATCACAATCACAAAACGGCGCTGCCCGGGTCCTGATATCGCGCACCTATCTTCCTCCAACCCGATATATCTGAGATCACCAATCGAGGATTCTAAAGGCCCGATGTCGCACATCGCATGCCCTCGACTCTGATTAATTAGAGATCGTTGATTGGGGGTTCTAAAAGCCCAGCCTTAAGTCTGCCCTTTGGACTCCTTCTGATGCGATTTGCCTTATAAGGCTTTTAGAGCCATTTTTATGAGAAAAAACCTCCTTTTTTCAAAGGAACCAAGGCAACTCTTTTCACAATAACTTCATCATTTGGACTTGGATTGATGAACCGTTCACACCTATGCGATCAGGACAACGAGATCTACACTTTGGTCCTAGGTCAACATCATTCTGAACACTTTTATTTTAGAGTGTTCATAAACCCTTTGTCCTGTGTGTCTTTCTGGAGCCACCTGGATAAATCCTCCCCACTAAGGATCTTTTGGTCCTCCAAAAGCATGAAAATTAATCAGTAACTTTCTCTGTACCTTGTCTGCATCACAAGCACCCTGAAAAGGTCTCACTTCCATCTCCTTCACCTTTGTTCGTCGAAGCCTTAAGCGACGAGCCGACACCTGCTACCTATACAACCTGTATTACATTGTTTTGCAAATTACATGCTTTGAATGACATGACCAACTAATGACCCAAACGTCCCATACTTGCCACAAGTTTATAACACATACTCAGTGGTCAAGTTTACAACAAGATGGACATAATATCCCAGCTATGACAACAAGGCCAACCTATCATTGTTTCTTCAAAAAGTGATGGAAAACTCATCATCATTGCAACACATGACTTACATACATAAGGCCAAACCCTATTGTTTCGACAAGTGATGGAAACATAACATCACTTTCAGATTTTTAACATGCAACCCAAAATATGACTCAAAACATGACCAGACATCATTGTTGTTGACCAAGTGATGGAAACACAACATCACTTTTACACTTTAAAATGCAACAAACAATTTACAAAAGAATGACCATGAAACGACAACATGTCTAGAAACCATTTTTCACTTATCATGGTGAATGGGTCACCTCCTTGAGGTGGTTTTTCTTGTTGAACAACTGCTCCTCCTAGGTCACGCACCTACGCTTTGTCTTTAAGGCGCTGCTCTGGATGGAGCCTCCAACAAGTGGCTCTTTCATGGCCATTTCTGTCGCAATGATTACAGTAGGTTTTCTTCCTCCATATCTGCTTAACCTGTTTCTTTTCATGTTGTTGAGAGGGTCTTTCATGCCTCATGAGTGCTGCCATTCTTTTCCAACACTTAGAAAAGGTATGGTTAGGTAAACCACAAAAGGTACATGTTTTTCGATGCCTTGATCTTTGTTCATTATTAACAACATGATCATAATCAAAACGAATATTCAAAGATCGAAAATGGTTATACCTTCCTTTGTTGTTTCTAATGTTAGTATGGCGATGAGAGCTTGCCGCAACTCTCTCCCTGCAATGGAAACTGTCGTGGGATGATGGGGAGGTGTTCCCATCATTCTCTTTCCTCGACGATTTCATTGATGTCTCGGATGACTCTGACACCTTCAAGCACTCTCCTTTAGTGTATCTCGAGCCTGCAAATGGATGTTCGTGCACAACCTCCAAAGGTTGAGTTATGCCTTGGTTATTAACACCAAGTTCTTCTTTCTCCTCGTGCCTCATCCTTGTAAGGAGCCTCATGTTTGTCCCTGTAATCAGGATCTCCAAATCTCCAACAGACATCATACTATGAGAAGATGAAATCGAAAGGAAATCAACATCTTTTACCTCCTCTTTCGATTTGGAAAGAAATGATGAGGGTTTCTCATCATCCGTTGTTGGTGGTTCACTCGTTGTCTCGGTGCATTCCCCAACTTCTTTCCTGACATACCCAAGTCCTGCCTGACGGGGTAATTCCTCTACTTTGATGGGGTTGACAATGCCTTGGCCATTAACGTCCAAGCCTTTTCCTTCATACCCCATTCTCTTTCTGTAGAGTTTCATACACGATTTCCACTTTCTTGGAAATGTTAAGCATGGTCTCGTACATCGCTCTTTCATCCTCTGTCATTGCTCACACTGCAATTCACATCAACGCAAAGACCACTCTGATACCACTTGATCCAGGTCCAGGTGTGACGAAGGACCTTCCCAAGACCTTTTACTTTCATGATGTGTTAAATTTCATTGTAAAATAACATTAATGAATTCATCTGCATGCGAAAAAGAAGAGGAACATAACAATCATTAGCATATGAAAACATAAGTGTTGATAACGGAGTTCGTCCAGGAGGGACTACATCTCTCGGCCACGGTGTCAAGATGGTGTAGGCTGTTGCATTAAGTGTTGTCAATAATGGTGATGTACACAAGAGATGATGTCGTGATCATACAAGGAAAAATGCCCTCACGCAGGAGTGGCTCTAAGAGATATTCTACAACCAGAATTCTCAATCAAAAACTCCTATTAGTATGACACAAAAACATGCATGATGAACATCCTGCCGACATGGCATAAAAGGGATTTCAATAAAGAACATGCATGATGACAACAAGAGTATCCCAACAACATACAACGAGGGATCTCAAAACATAACATGAAGATTTATGATGGCAAGTACATCACATAGAAAGATTCCGCATCAAATCAATCAAGGAATCATGACAACATATAATAAACAAGATCCTGCATCAATATCAATCAAGGAACCGTGTAGGATAATGTATAACGAAGAAATATATGAATAAATCATATACCTCACACCACGGACCATCTGAAGAAGTGGATGTTCATATCTTTAACAAAAATAATCCACGGTGACTAACGTTGTTCACATTGTCGATGCACAGGCACAACCCATTACCAATCTGGAATTTGGCTCCCCTAGCATCGATAGTTTTCCTGGCTTATCACCATCAGGGCATCTGAAATAGAATTGTCAAAGCGTTGAAGCTTACTGAAACATCAATCTCATAGCATCGATTGCAAGAAGAAGACTGCTCTGGACTATGTCGATGCAGTTCTCTAATCAGACATCTCTGGCTAATCAAGAAGAAGACTACTCTGGACTATGTCACTATAGTTCGCTAACCAGACATCTCTGGATAATCAAGAAGAAGACTACTCTAGCTTTGTAGCACTCTAGCTATCTGGCTTAGTAGCGATCTGGCTACAACTGTGTGGCTCTATCTGACCCTCTGGTTCTTTGGCCTGTCTTCTTGCGCTACCTTGATCACGATCTATGGCTCTGCGGCCCTGTGGCGCTCTCGCTTTCTGCTTCTCTGAGTGACTCGCGATCTACCCAGCTATCTCTAGCTTTCTGACCCTCTCATGTTGCGGCTCTCCATTAGGCACAGCCTCCTCATTGGCTCTCTGGTGTTCAGGCTCTCTCGCCTCCTCATTGGCTTTCTGGCATTATGGCTCTCTCGCCCTCTCTTCAGCTCTCTGTCACTCATCGTGTTTTATAACACGTTTGGGACAAGCCCCTTAAAAATAGAAGGTCTGTTGTTTAGGAATAGAAGCCATTTGAACGGAAGGTTTGGAGGGTGCAACAAAAACATCGGAATAGCCTTTTTCTGTTAAAACAGACAATACACAAAAAACATTGAAAAACCCGAAAAAAGCTATAAAGCCGAACTTCAAATTTCATCAAATCGAGTCCATAAACCCATCGGGTCCACGCTATATCGCAATCACATATCGCTGATGTCAATGGCCCTGTATATCGAGGGATCACCTATACGTCGATGTACCGATTAGATTTGGACTACTGATCTGTTCCTTGATCAAACGGTCCAGATTGCATCATTGTTGCTATCGCATCGCCCCTTGGTATCTGGGATTGTTGATCTCCCGACCGCCAATTTAATCCTGGCTGTTGATTGATTTCTGATCTGACGGCTGAGATCGCATCGCATATTGCTATCACTACAGCCCGAGGTTCTTCACTGATCATCGATGTCGATCCGATCGCTCCTCCAATCGCCAATATTGCAATCGCAAATCGGCGCTGCCCGGGTCTCGATATCGCGCGCCTATCTTCCTCCAACCTGATATATCAGAGATCGTCGATTGGGGGTTATAAAGGCCCGATATCGCACATCGCATGCCCCCGACTCCGATTAATCGGAGATCGCTAATCGGGCGTTCTAAAATCCAGGCCTTAAGTCTACCCTTTGGGCTCCTTCTAATGTGATTTTCCTTATAAGGCTTTTAGAGCCATTTTTATGAGAAAAAGCCTCATCTTTTCAAAGGAACCAAGGCAACTCTTTTCATGATAACTTCATCATCTAGACTCAGATTGACGAACCATTCACACCTCCGCGATCAGGACAACAAGATCTACACTCTGGCCCTAGGTCGACATCATTCTGAACACTTTGATTTTCAAGTGTTCATAAACCCTTTGTCTTATGTGTCTTTCTAGAGATACTTGGATCACTCAGTTAACTGATCCAATTAATTACAACTCATCCTTATCTCTTTAACTGATGGATAAATTCCTCAATCAATGGAGAAATTGTTGCATGTCCCCACATAGACTTCATGTTTGATTTTCTTCAACTAATTAACTCAAGATGAATTAATTAATTATTTTACAAATAGCCACTAAGATCAAATTCGAATTTTTACTTCTCTATTTTAGTTCAGGGACTAACTAAAATAGGAAGGTATCCCAAAATGCTATTTATAGCAGTGCCAAACTTAGCACTTCTATATTTAGCATTTCTTGTTGCTATTTTCAGCATTCCCTCTCAACAAGAAAGGGATTATCAATAACCCCAATCCTGTCTCTGTGGAACTCGAACTTGCATTTTGACAATGCCTTCATCAAATATCTGCATCCTGTTCCTCGGTCGAAACATATAGCAACAACATGATCCTCTTGACCACACAGTCTCGAAGCTGGTGATACCAGATATCAATGTGCTTGGACCTGTCATGAAAAACTGGATTCTCAAAGAGTTTCATACAACTCTGATTATCACAGTAGGTAATGGTTGGATCCATCCTCTAACCAAACAATCCCACTAGAATCTTCCGCATCCAAATGGCCTCACATGCAGCCTAACTAGCAACCATGTATTTAGCCTCTGCTGAGCTAAGTGCAACTGATCTCTGTTTCATGTTGTACCAAGAAACTGCAGCTGAACCAAGGTTGAAGATTCCTCCAGAAGTTCTCTTTCAGTCTAATGGAATCCTTGCCCAATCCACATCTATGAAGCCCTGAAGCTTCACTCCCTCTGTCCGTTTGTACCACAATCTGAACTGAGATGTGCCTCCGAGGTATCTTAGCACATGCTTCGCTTCCTTCCAAAACAACTTGGTCGGTTGAACCATAGCTTGACTCGGCTGGTTCACCACAAAGCATAAGTCGAGTCATGTGTTCACCAGATACATAAGTGAACCCACCAGCTGCTGATAAACAGTAGCAGCTACTACCTCACCTGAAGTAGCATCCTCCTTCCTCTAGTTCCCAGCTAGAGGAGTCAGCATGGGCTTGCACTTCTCGATGTGAAAGTGCCTGAGTATCTCATTGGCATACTTGGTTTGAGACACAAATACTTCACCATCTTTCTGTGAAACCTCCATGCCTACAAAGTAGTGCATAAGACCCATGTCTTTCATTTCGAACTCTCTTGCAAGGTCCTCCTTGCAATACTGGATCAGTTGATCATCACCTATCAAAATCAGATCATTGACATAAAGAACAATGATCAATGTCTTACCTTCTACCATGGTGTGGTGAAGGTTCTCATCTGCTTCACTCTTGGTGAAGCCCAACCCGGTGAAATAGTTGTCGATCCTAGTGTACCAAGCACGAGGTGCTTGCTTCAGCCCACACAAAGCCCTCTTGAGTTGGCACACATGCGACTCATGATCGAAGGTCTCGAAACCCTCTGGATGCTCAATGTAAACCTCCTCCTCAATCTTCCCATTGAGGAATGTTGTCTTCACGTCCATCTGATGGATCTTCCAACCCATCTGAGCTGATAGTGCCAACATCATTCTGGTAGATGAGTACCTTGCTACAGGAGCAAAGGTCTCATCGTAGTCGATCCCCTCAACCTGTGAGAAACCTTGGGCAACAAACCTTGCCTTATGTTTCTCAACACTGCCATCAGCTACTTGCTTTACCTTGTAAAGCCATCTGGAACTCACCACTGACTTGCCCTGAGGTCTTGGGACAACATCCCACACACTGTTCCAAATGATAGAGTTGTACTCCTCTACCATTGCATCAACCCAAACTGGTTGCTACACTACCTCCTCGAATGAAGAAGGTTTGGTATCTACACACTCTCCAACGAGGGCCATGTACCCAGTGTACCGCTCGAGCGACCTCCTCTATCTGCGCTGAGAAGATGGTTGTCCCACATTCTCCTGTGCATCCAACATCAACCTGTCAACTTCCCTTGAGTGTTTCTGCCCATCTCTGGAAGTCTAAGCATGAGTGGATGTCTCCACTCCCGGATCCTCTACATGTGGCTGCTCCGCATCAATCTGAGGCTCCTGCTCCTTAGGAACTGAAAGTTCCTCCTCTGCATGCAACTTTAGCTCCCTCTCAAGTGATACTCACATGGATTTTTGCTCGTCGAACTTCAAATCCCTGCGTACCACTATCCTCTTACTGGTAGGCAAGTACACACGATAGTTTTGGGGTGTATCTGTGTACCCCACAAGTATTCCCAACTCAGTTGTTGGATCTAGATTCTTCCAGGCATCTTTGGTCACATGACAATAAACTAATGATCCAAAGATTCGAAAGTGACTCACATTTGGTCGCTTCTCGGAAAAGGCCTCCATAGGTGTCTTCATTCCTAGTATACGGTGTGGGCTTTTGTTCTGCAAGTATAATGTTGTATTGCATGCCTCATCCCACAAATGCAGTGGTAGGCTTTGGTCATGCAACATCGCTCAAGCTACTCCCACAATCGATCTGTTCTTCCTTTTTGCCACCCCATTCTGCTATGGGTTATGGGGTGTCATCAACTCCCATTTAATTCCTTCCGTAGCGTAGAAGTCCTTAAACTGTTGGGAGACATACACTCCACCATTGTTGCTACGCAAGGCTTTTATTTTCTTTCTAGATTCTTTCTCTACCAAGGCTTAAACTCACAAAACCTTAAAAATGTCTGACCCTTCTTTTGCATAAAGTAGATCTAGCATCTACGAGAAAAATCATTAATAAAAACAACATAGTACCTTTGTTTAGTGGTGGAGGCTGTAGAGAAAGGTCCACAAACATTTGAGTGAACTCGCTCCAGGATTGCTCCAGTTCTACTGTCTCTATCCGAAAAGGAATATTTCACATACTTACCCAAGGTACAACCTTTGCATGTATTCGTCTGCTCCAGTTTTCCCTTGGGAAGTCCGGTAGAAATCTGCTACATGATCTTCAGGGCTCCATGGCGCAAGTGGCCTAGTATTCTATACCATAGCTCACCAACATCTTGGCTCTGCAGCATCTCATCTTTGGAACTCAATGCATCACAGTCATATACCTCTATCTTGTAGATATTCTTTACTCGAATCCCGATTTGCTTGGTTTGTCCAGTACTGATATGCCTCAGGAATACCTTTCCTTTACTAAAGACTACATCATAGCCTTTATCTTCTAGCATAGTGACAGACACAAGATTCTTCTTCAGACCTGTTACATACTTTACATCAGTTAGGGTGAGGGGAGCTCCATGCTCCCTCTGAAACACAACCATACCTTCACCTGAAACACGGTACTTTCCATTATCGCCCATCTCGATCCACATCTGGAGATCCTTCTCCTCCAAAGTAATGAAAAGATTCTTGTCACCTGACATGTGGAATGAAGCTCCACTGTCCAGGTACCACACACATCCCACCATGGATGAAACCATGCATGCGATGAGAGAGAAATCCAACTCAAACTGTGAGGCCAGTGCCTCACCATCAGATCCCTTCGAGGAACCTTTCTTGGATTTCTTCTGTGGACAATTTGTAGCATAATGGCCCACTTCATGACAATGAAAGCATCGCACTTTCGATTTGTCAAACTTCTTCCCACCATGGGAAGAACTGGATTTGGAATGGGACACCTTCCCTTTCCCCTTCCTCACCTTACTCACTAAGGCTAGATTTTCTTCATCATCTTGCTTTGATGAGGATCCATCTCTAGTGCTTCTTCTTATCTCCTCCTGCATCAAATCCGACCAAAGTCATTCCCAATTTGGCAGTTTTTCTCTTCCATTAACTGAGTCTTGGTAGCTATTCCAGCTCTTAGGACGACTGAGGAGTGCAAGACTCACCATGTCATCATCGGCTGTTGTGATCCCTACACTTCCAAGCTCATCCCTGTAGGTGGTGAGCTTGTTCAGATATGTAGAGATCGTGTCGCCCTTTTCACACTTTATTTTCTGAAGCTTGTCTTTCAGCGCCAGCTTCTTCCGATCGTTGTTGTTCTGATAGAGATCTTTCAATGTTTTCCACATCGAAAATGATGTCTCCTTCCCATGGAGGCTCGAGACAATGTGGTCTCGAACTCCCTCCAGGAAGATTATCCTTGCTCTAGCCACACATTTCTTCCATTCCGCCAATTTTGTAGCATTAGTCGACTTGGGGACTTCTTGATCAATGAAGTCCTTTAGACCATTATCCTTTAATACTGCTTCCATGCGATCCTTCCAGGCTATCTAATTCGAGCTGCCATCAAGGGCATATTCGATTCTTAAACCGTTGAACGCCATTGGTGAATTTGAGATGTGATAAGAACTTGATTTCTATATTCAGGAACCTCAAACTTCAAACTTCTCCCTTATTGTATACTGTTCTTCACTTTGATCACCTTTTCTCTGATACCATGTAGAAATTCCCACTGTAGATCAACAAATTATGCAATATACTAGAGCAAAATACAAGATCTACTTCTACAACAAACTTTGTGGAAGCTTAATCGAATATGAGCAATATCAAATAGAACACATATAACTAAGAATGAGAAATCAATCACACATGAACACAGAAGAATAACCCAGGGAAAACCTCAGCCTAAAACCACAATTTTTGTATTATCATACAAGTGGAAATATGTTCAGTATTACAAAAAGAATCAGCTCACAAGCTATCCTGCTCTCTCTGCAATCAAAACAATATAGCTCACAGACTGAGTAGACACAAGATATGCCTTTCCTCAGCCCTCCAAGCCTCCTATTTCCTTGCACTATTTTTCTTGGGGTCCAATGATGCCACCTATGTGATTGGCCTCATCACACACTCACTAAACTGAAGAAGTAACTGCACAATCTCCAAGGAATGAATTCCTTCTGCATGCAAGAGATATTCACAATGGAATATTCCTGCAACTGATAGTACACTGTCCCTCCATCTAATCTCAACTGGGCCTCTGTCTGAACTACCATGCATGAGTTATTTATGAGAGAATATTCAGTTATCTGAAGTGCGGCAGTTACATGCATGCATGCATTAACTAATTGAACTCACAATTAATTCAACAAACTATTTGAACTAATCTAACTGGACTTGACTCAGTTAACTAAGCCAACTAATTACAACTCATCCTTATCTCTTTAACTGATGGATAAATTCCTCAATCAATGGAGAAATTGTTGCATGTCCCCACATAGACTTCATGTTTGATTTTCTTCAACTAATTAACTCAAGATGAATTAATTAATTATTTTACAAACAGCTACTAAGATCAAATTCGAATTTTTACTTCTCTATTTTAGTTTAGGGACTAACTAAAATAGGAAGGTATCCCGAAATGATATTTATAGCAATGCTAAATTTAGCAGTTCTATATTTAGCATTTCTTGTTGCTATTTTCAACATAAATTAGCAATTTTGGACATTATTACATGTTTATGTATTGCCCATGGAGTGAGTGAAGAGCCTCTTGATTTTTCCAATTGTGTGGATGTGTAGGTTTTTTATGGTAGAGATGTTGGAATTCCAAGGCAACTGCCAAATCCTAGTTAGGGTCTTAGGGAAGGATTAATTGTAGATAGTGGTTAGGATTTTCAATCTCTCAAATGACCTAGACCATAGTGGGGTAAGGTGGTCATATTTTAGATAATTTGGAACTAAGGTGACGAAAAGCAATAGGTTTTCCTTTAGTGGCTAAAATATGGATATGATTCCCTTATTAATAACAAAATATAACAAATATTAGCAACCTAAGATCCATGTTTTCAGGTTGAGGGAAGTAGTAGGTAGTTTGGTGGGGATGATAAGAGCCATCCAAATCCATGGTTAGTTAGAGGTGCTCATAGATTTATAGAGAGTAGCTCCATTCTAGTTGTTTTTATTCAAAGAGTGGTTTAATACTTGTAATATTCCCCCATTTATCCATGTTTTACAATTAAAAACAAAAACAATACCGTAATGCCAGTCTGGGAAGAGGAGCCACCACTGCCTGATACATTGTGTATGAAAAAATATTTAAATTTCATGATTGTCAATTGAAAGAGGGAACAACCTTATGGATCCCAATGTATGAGGAAACTTGCTTTCTTGCTTCAAAAGGCCACAAACTAGCTTTGCACATTATGATTGAAGTTAACGAGCCACCAGTTCTAGGTCAGTGGAGCCACTTCCTAAAAGTTGATTTATGAGATACAACTAGGGGAGAGAAACTAGATTTCATAAAATTATGAGATTTTATTGGGGCAGTGGTGAAGAGGACAATACCCATCCCCCTTGCAGATCTATAATAGCCTCCTCCCACACTTACCCAATATTACAGGTCCATCGGGTAAATATGTGATGAAGAGTTACTATGATATGACTCAACCTCATAGATCACCTTAAGGAAGTGGAATCGACATAACCAAACCTTATTGACCTCCCTCGGGCACTACAGGATCCCCAAGGGCTAACCCACCCTTCTAGGTGTCTAAACCCTTAGTTAACCTACTTTATCACTCATTTGAATCCCCAGCCGCATGCATAATCCTTCAAGAGAGAGACTGTAGGCCTCCAGTCACATGCACAATCCTACAAGGGAGAGACTGCAGTCTTTTTTTCCCAGTTCTGTGCCAACGACCACGAGATCTAAGCAACTTTTTCAGGGCTAGGATCTAGACCTCTTCCCAAAGCTTAATGAAACTCTCATAGATTATAAATGACACAGGGAAAAGGCCTTCCATACAAAACTTAGACAAGAACATTACCTAACAAGGCCTATCCATGACATACATTTCATCAAACTCATCATGAATATGTAATGTACAGGTCATAAATACACATCTGAACATAGGGCCTTCATACTTATTTGTGAATCGTAAAGAATCACTTATGCCATCTCATAATATCTGTATCATCGTCTATTAGGTCATACATTCATTATTCATTCATTTACTAATCAATACATGATGAGAGCCATGACTAAGATCTTACATAAAACCATGCTTATAACCAGCATATAAACAATAGATTAACAGTGATAGAACAATCATTAAAATCACATAATAACCAAGCACATTTGCTCATAATACTCAAGAGGAAAAGATCTTACATTAACATATACAAAAGCCAACCAAGACGGGGGCTTCCACATACCACCCGAGCATAGATTGGTTTGAACCAAACCTTTCTTTCAGCCAATCACCCTTGTGCCATATTCTAAGCATGAATGTGGGACTCACAACAAAACCATCCAAGGCTTCCTCAGGCTTACCAGTCAAGGGATTCCTAGGCCCAAAACCCTCATCTATACAACCAGGATTTATCGTGTATCCCACCATTACCGTCAAGGGATTCCTAGGCCAAACAATAAACATACATTACTAAGATTTACCGTAATCCCACCATATACCGGTCAAGGGATCATTAGGCACTAAACAAGCATGGATGCCTCCATATCTCTCCACCTAAACCGTGAGGAATTTTCTCGTCTCCACCCTCAAGCTTTACTATGTATCCCATCATTATCAGTCAAGGGATTCCTAGGCCTTTGGGAAGTTTCCTGAGACCACCCCACCCAATTTAGAAACCATTCGACAATCCAACTCAACCAAGTAAAAGAACCCCATCACACCATGGCTATCCTAAAATGGAAAGATAATGTTGAAACTACTGTCACACCTGGAAAAACCCATGCCAATAACAGCAAGAGAACCAAATACACACATGCATATAACATGCATGCCAAAACTAGCAAGGAAATCATACATGCAACTCGATACATGTAAGTAATCTTGTTGTAGTTGCTTGATCCAACTCTTCCTTGCTCGATATTTTATTCTCTTTTGCTTCATTGTCCTTCCTTTGCTTTCCTTTCTCCAATGCTAGAGTTCTCCAAGAATTCTCTAAGTGTACAAGAGTATGAGAGAGTAGAGAGAATAAAGAGGGATCCAAAACTAAACTAACAAAAGTTGTGAAGTGATCCTCATAAGCCTTTTTATCAATGAGGCCTCTATTTTGTTCAATTTCCATTATTTTCTTTCAGTTTCCTCCTCACATGAAACATGTGACCTTTCACCTTCATTTTCTCCTATTTTCCTTTATTTTCATAAATAAAATGCCAATTAATGCCACTTTACCTTTGTCATTTCTTTTTCCAATTTCCCTTTTCCCTAATAAACCAAATGAACACCCACTAAGATGTCTTTCCCAACATTTAGCTTGGAATATGTGTTCCATAACCTTGGTCTTTTTTTCCATTATTAACTTTATTACATGGATTTTTAATATAGGGTTGTTACAAACCCCTCCACCTTAAGGGAACAACATCTTCGGTGTTCAATGACACCTACAACTAGCAAGACCGCTAAAAACCAAACGCCCACAAAGCTTTATAACTTAGCTCAATGTTGTATCTACAATGAACAACCAGCTGAAAGCAAACCAATATGACAACCATACCGATTATTAGATATTTATAACACATCTCATGGCGGTATTTACATCCATATACATATATAAATATACCAAAATTGCTTTGCCTCAATTAGCAAACAAGGAATGATACATAGCCCGCATCTGATCATCCATCTCCCATATAGCTTCATCTCACCCAAAGTGATTCCACTACATTTTAACCTGCTCGATTGCTCGGTTCACCTTTATCTGCAAAATGCACTAAGATTTCAGCTGGAATTCTCCTTCTAGCTCCACCTGCAATACAGACCCATCAATTACATGATCAAAATATTTCACATATATTTTAGAAATGAAACATGGAAAACATCATGGACTTTCACTATAGGAGGTAGTGCAAGTCTATAGGCCACTGGTCCAATCCTCTCAAGGATCTTGAAAGGCCCACAATACTGAGGTGTTAGCTTCGCACATGAACCAATCCTCAAGGAGATCTTCTTGGGCTTGATGCACAAGTACACATGTTCCCCAACCTAAATGTAACACCCTCCTCCCACATCTACCCAAGTAACCGGCCAACCAAGGTAAACATGTGACGAGAGGCCGCTATGATATGATTCAACCTCCTAAGTCACCTTAAGGAAGTGAAACTGATGGAAACACACCATACAGACCTTCAACAACGGCGTTAGGACCCTCAAGAACCATCCCATTCTTTCTTCCAATCATCCCCTGGGTCCCATTGAGATTTTAGACCACTTGACCCCCGGACGCTCCCATGATATAGGCATGATAGCATCTAAGAGGCTTTGGATGCTCTCATGAATACGCATTCCAACATCCAGGGACTAAATTACATAGTGTTGGGCCAACAACCCTGGGATTTGAGCCAATTTTCTAGGCCCATAGCCCAGTTCACTGCCCAGAATTGAATGAAACTCTCAGAACAATGAGATAACAAGGAAATGGAAATACAAATGAAATTACTTGAATGATACTTTGACTAGACCCATGACAGGCACTTCATCAAACATATCACTCATATGTAATCTACAAGTGTGTAACTAACAGATCTAAGCATAGGGGTCTCATACTCATATGAGAATCGCTAAGAAGCATTGATGCCTCAACATATTAGCTTCCATTTCATCCATTAGGTCATAGATACATTGTTCATTCATTTACAAGTAAAAACATAATGAGAGCCATACATAGCTACTGTCATAAAACACATACATAACCAACATAATAGCAACAGAAATACCAAGGAAATCACAACCATATGATCCACATATAACCAGTATAATACTCATAAAATAACAAGGAGAAATAACCTCATATTATTGATGCAAAGGCCAACCAGTTGTGGGACTTCCATGAACCACCCGACCGTAGACATGGCTGAGCCAAAACTCTCTTCAGCCAGTCACCCCCATGCCATATTCCAAGCATGAATGTGGGAATCTATAGGTGGGGTGAACCTACCTATGGTTTTGTGCATGGTTTTTGCACATGATTTTGGGTGCGATTGTTTTCGGTCCATGGTATTGGATTCTTCAACATGTATATATATGTATTGTAACATTGAAAGGAACATAATGAAAAATCAATTTGGTATTCCTGGTTTTGGGATCCAGGGGAAAATCTCTGTGTATATTTGTTTTATGTGTTATGCTCTCGCTATTGTTTATTTTCTGTGTTTTAGAATTCATATGCAGGTAATTTCTGTACGGGGTTAAACCCAAAATAAAACATATCAATCAAAAACCATCTTGGGCCTCTAGAGGTCAGCCACCTCAACCCATCAAACAGTGATTCCACCTTATTGGCCCTCAATTTTGGTCATTTTTGCCTATCCTAAATCCATTTATTTACCACCATATTCCATATTATTTCACCTATATATGCCTCGTTTTAGTCCTATTTTTCATATTAAGGTAAATAAACTAAGTTTTTCAATTTTTGGAATTTTTTGTAAAAATTGGGTTTTAAGAGTAAATTTGGACTACATTAAAAATTCTCGTAATAACTTCATTAAAGTTATATGTGCAGCATACCATAGAGATATCTTAGTGCAAATTTGGAAAGCTTGGGAACCATGAGTGAAGAAACACCTATTGGTTCAGTCAAACTGAGCAAAAATAGGCCCTGTCAACACTGGTCAAACTTGACCTGTCATTCGGGAATTCCTAGTAAAAAGGAGCAGATTTATTATTTTGTGGGATTTTTCCTGATTTTGTGAACCAGACTTGATGAGTTCGACCTGTATGAATGGATTAGGATTGATAAGGATGTTAGATCCATTATATCAAAGTGTGTTTATGATTTTCTTAATTAAACGGAGTTTATGGACCATTTAAAAGGGGTGTGTAATTTTGTATTAAGATTATTGGAGACTTTTGGAATAATTTGAAGAATCATTTATACTATTCTATTTGTTGTTCATGTTGTGGATGCTTTATTAAGTTAGTTGTAGCTGAAGAGCTCTTCATGTGTACAAGGCAAGGTTGGAGGGGCCCCATACCAAGCTAAGTACACTTTGGTTAAATTTTGTATAAATTGGCATAGTTTTGATTCAGTATTTCTTGTTTCAGTTTTATGATTCAGTTACCTAGATGTGTTATGATTTTTGTATGTTTTTGGATGATTTTGGCTTAAAATATAATTTTCATACGAAAGGACAACCAAGGATTTAAGTTAAATTCTCTTTCTATCAAATTATGAATCACAACTAAAATCATCCTTTTGCATTTCTTGAATTGTTTCTTGAATTCTAGTTTATGATTTGATGCAATGGTAATTGTTAGAAAATTATATATTACATAGCAATGGAACACATAAAATATATTGCAAAAATATAAACACATAAAACAAGAGAGACACAGATATATGTGGTTCACCCAATTTGGCTACATCCAAGGAGAAATAGCCAGTCCTTCCTTTTATATTATCCAGCAAACTAAAGAGATACTACCTACAATAGATCCGATGTAATTCCCTCTTCTCTCTCGCTCAATCTCCTCTCTTTTTCTCACTCAAAATACAGGTCAACATAGACGCAATACAATTCCCTCATATATAGCGAGGAGTTGCCTTCTAGGGAAAAAAACCCTAAATTAAACATAACTTCTACCATCAGATCTCTACCTAATGCATGGACCAGTTTGACTACGAAATTACAACATTTTACAAGGCAATTTTACATCTATTTTTAGCTTAGGGGGTGTTATAGACATTTTTGGGCACTGCAACCCCAATCATAAATGTCCATAAAACAAGGGCTCCTAAGCCCCTAAAAGTGTTGTTTCATACCCTAAAGGAACAAGGTCAACTGATTACATCATCTCCCATAAGTTCTCCATGAAAAACTACTCAGAACTGGTCAAAACTAGATCATCTCACTTGCGCCATGGCCAGGGTGCGATGCATCACACCTTGTACACACGGGAAGTGTGATGCATCTCAAAAACCCCTTCTATGGGGTGTGATGGACGAGAGTAGACAAATGGCGGAAGCAGTTTTCTAAGTGGATGATCTTGGAATCTTCCAGAAACTTCTCCTGGGACACTTGCCTCTCAAAAGCGCCCAAGGATGAGTAAGAGATCAATGAGATCTCCAAGTGGAATCAAGAACTATCAGAGAGAAGACACTAATCAAAAACCCAGAGCTTACTCACACCTCTGCAAATATCTATATATAGATCTCTCATCCCAGAGATCCAGAGGTTGGAGGCTGGAATTTTGCATCTTGTAAGGAATTGTTGTTGGTTTATTGGTGTGAGATCATAGTGTTGGGTGATCTAAGCTTGTCATGAGGTGAAGAAGGGCTTCTTCTTGCTAAGAGGATGATGCTGGGTCAGAACAACTGGTTGTAACTCTCTTGGCTCTTTCTTGATTATCAATAAAGCTATTCAAGTTTTCCTCCATACTCTTGTGTGATTTATATTTTATGCATTTGTATGGTCAATTTACATCTGACCCTAGATTGTTTATGATAATAGATCCATGTTCTCGTATAGTATTGTGCTGCTTTGATTCTACAGGTACTCTGTGAAGCTGGGTATACAAGGAAGCAAGTAGCAAAGGACTATGAGAAGAGAGAGGAATCGAGCAAGGAGACAAGCGCAAGACAGAGGTTGGTCTCCTTTATTCTTCTCCCATCTATCTCTCATAAAGGAAAACGAAAGTAGTCTTTACTTTGTTTGTTTCTAAGGTAGCCACTAGCCTTAGTGGGATTAGCAGTTCTGTATAGACACTTTTCCCTGTAACAAAATGGCGACTCCGCTGGGGAGCGACTAGGTTGTTTGTTTATCTACCTTTTTGTTTACTTTATAAACTTACAGACAGAGCCTGAAGTTGAGCCAGGTAGCTTTCGAACTGCATTTGCTATGCAAATGCAAAGTAGATAAATATTGCTTCAGTCAATCTCCAGGTTTTGTTTATGAATTAAACAACTGATTTACAAACTCCCTAATTGCCCTTGTGGTGGCTCTAGTAACCTCCTTAGATCTACCCCTGTTGTTGATTTACTGATTGCCACTTGCTCGGCCAAAATCCCTGAACTGAACTGCAAACTGTGACCCGGAACCCAAGAAAAGTCTCGTCTCTAGCCCAACGCACTCTTTGTTTTGTGAATCTGAAATTCAACGCACTTCCCGAGTGTAGTAGGTGCGCTGCATTTCAAGTTCACTGTTTTACAGGTGCGCTGATCAGACTAGGCGTTGTTCCTGAATTTTGGTTTCTTTGTTCATTCTTTTCAGTTCTATTCATGAATTTTGCTGCCTGTAATCAGTATACCTCTGTTTGAAACCCCTTTCCTTGCTGATTATTCCGCCTCCATTGTGTAAAGAACTGTAAATGTTTTTATGTATTTGTTGAGTCATTTTCAGTTCTCCATTACAAAGAAGTACCATAATCGTACTATTGTTTCTTGATTTGAAAGTGTCGCAAGTGTCGTTTTCAGTCATAGAAGAGAGTCTGATTGCTCTTGATAGTTGATTACCCTGTTACTATTGTATTTGGTTTGAATTAGTAGTTTTTCTAGTGTCGAAAGCAAGTTTTCATTTCCAAATCGCAAAGTGTTGTCATTGTCATCATTTTGATTTTGAAAAGAAACTTGTTAGTAATTGTCGCTTTGAAAAATAGTTCAGATTTGCGCATTAGCTTTATTTTTATCATTCACATATTAAGAAGGCTGAAAACAAATACATGCATGTGCATTTGCATTTAGACTGTTTGATTGGTTTGATTTAGGACAGTGCATATAGTGTGTGCTCTATGCTCTTTGCTGAAAGAACACCATCTCTCTTTCCTTAGTAGCTAGGATTTTCATTGCATAAAGAAGATAAAACGATTGTTTATCATCTTAGATTGCATTTTAGGAATTGTACATCTACATCACGCGGTGAACCTGAAAGGCAAATTTCTTAAGCAAGATCAACTATAAAATAAATTTAATGAATCTAAAAACGCTTTGGAACCTAACGCACAACATCTAGAGGTCTAGGCTAGAGACGTATTTCGGCGTCGTAAAGCCTGGTAACTGTTGCTTTCACTGTTGGTTGGGTGATTCCTCCACTTTGAGACGATAAGTGCCAGTACGGACTTGTGCTCCCACGTACCGTCGAGTATATTTTGGGAGACCACAATAGGCTTAATCCTTTATCCATAGGAAGCCGTGTCTGCCGCCCTATCGATCGCAATGCACTGAACACATCATTCAGGAAGATTGACTGCCGTACCGTAAAAAGTATTCTGCAGTTTTGCGATTGGTTTGGTAATCCCTCTGTCTAGACTTCCAAAGCAGTCCCTTTCGTTCCTTTTCAGACTCCTTAACGGAAAAGGTCCATCTGAGCACTTGTCACTTCAGGCTCATTAAAAATCGAAGGCGACTAGAGTCATCTTTGTTTTTTTTTTACTCTTAAAAATTGAGAAAACAAGTTGTGTCAAAGCGTCTAAAATTTATTTTAATCGGAATAACGCCACTGTTCCCTCGTTGGTCTTAGAAGTTAGTCTCCCTTCATCGCAAGTTCTTGTAGAATTGCTAGGAAATCTTTTGGATAGACTAGATATGTCTGAACAACCGTCGACATCCAGGACTGTGTCATCTGATGTAGCAGCGGCAGAGCCTCCTGCTGCTACTCCAACGATGTTCGCCGGTATACCATCTATCCCGGCAAGTTATCAACAACAAGCTGGAGTCCAATCAAGGACTGTTTCGATGACATGGTTAGTTCCTATTTCTTCATCTGGATTATCATCTGGTATTTCTTATGTTTAAACTCAACAAATTGATCCAATGTGTCTTCAAAGGCCAATCTACCCTTTAAGTACTGGATTGCCACCATATGGAGGGCAGTATGCCTTTTCATTGTTCCCTCCCAGAGAACAACCATATGGGAGTTTACAACAAAGTTCAGGTCAAACTGGAATTACATCCAGCAGTTGGGTACCAATATTGCCTCAGCAACCAAGGGTTGTATATTCAATGCAACCAGTCCCCCCTGTGTCGAATATTCCCACTATACCCGCTATGGTGACTGCGTCGCAAGTACAAGCGCTACCTGTTGTATGTCAACCCCAAGTTTCTCAGGTTGCAATACAACAGCCTCTTGTCTCAATGACTCAATCACAACCTCAGGTTAGTGCCTCCTTATCTGGAGTGACTCAGGCTCAAACAAGTACTATGACTTCTCATCTTGGTCAATCATCCAATATTGGGCAACAGCAAATGGTCCAACAACCATGGCTGGTTCAATCTCAACAACCACCATTCCAGCAATCATATCAAGGACCTGAGCAACAAGTCTTTGTAAGTAATGGGCAACCGCATTTCCAAAGCGGTTATCAAAGTTACCAGCATCAAATACATTATGCTGGTATGCAAAGATCCACTGCTCAGGCAATTCCATCTTATCCTGGGTATGCTTCGCCTAACCTGAATCAACAGTTGCCCTTTGTAGCAACTCTAGAATTACCAGATCTAAACCGGCTGACGAATGATCCAATTGCTTATGCCCCTTGGTGGCCAGTGATTCCACATAAACTTCCGTCAGATATTCCTAAATTTAATGGAAATTCGGGTGAAGACCCGTCGAATCATGTGATGACATTTCATCTATGGTGTTCATCAAACACCCTAAATGATGATTCGATTAGGCTTCGCCTTTTTCAGAGAACGTTAACTGGTTCGGCAGCAAAATGGTATATCGAATTACCTAGAGCTTCATTTGATAACTTCAGTACCCTAGCCACAACCTTTTTAACCCATTTTCAGTTACCCATAAGGTACGAAACGAGAACAGAACTCCTTACCAATTTCAAACAAACGACGGCCACTCACATATCCGATCATATTCATGAGTGGCGATGTCGTCGTAGAATGGTAAAAACGTATGTTCCTGATCAGATTTTAGCTGAATGGTTTATTAAGTCATTATTACCTTCCATTACAGAAGATGTGGCAAAGGGAGGAGTCGTCACTGAAGAGCAAGTTATTGCTCGTGCACAATATCTAGACTTGATCTATACTCAGTCTGGCACGCTCTACGATAAAATACCTGATGCTCCTAGACCGGAATTTTCCGTTCCTCCCCCTCCTAAATCAAACAAAGACTCTCATGCCGGCGATGGCGTGATAGGTACGAAAAGCATGAAATTGACAAAGGCTACATCTAAGAAAGCCCGTAAGATTTCTGATCAAAATGCAAATGAAGAATTTCTTGCCTTGGAGGTGAATGTCATGTCGACCGACAAGGGCAAACAACTGAAGCAACCAAGGGGCAAGAAGAAAAAGAAAGGGAGAAAAAGGAAGCAGGATGAGTCATCTCCTGAAAAACCTTCTGCAAACCCTTCTGGGAAATGGAAACCCCCTGCGGGGTGTCAGATATGCAATGAGGATCATCGGACGAGAGATTGTCCACATAAAGCTGAAGTTAGGAAACTCTTTAAGAGTTCAAAAACCTCAGTAGTATTGACTGATCTGTTTCCAAACCCGGGAACCAAACTGGTTGCTAATCAAAATGCTTCCCGATCCCAAGTGCTTATGTTGTCTACCTCAAAGCAGCAAAATGATCCTTTGATATCGACAAGGAAAAAAGATTACGGGAATCCACAGCTGTCGAACAACAAGGATAAAGATCAACCTAGTAGTTCGACAACAACTTCGACAGAAGTTGTGTCGCCCATCATTCCTGAGCTAACGATAAAGCCGCCAAAGGGAGTAGTACACAAATCGACATTTAATCCTTGTGCCAGAGTAGCATAGAATTATAATATAGTAGAGGACCTGGCCCAATCGCCGTCCGCTATGTCGACACTTGAGGTACCGCAAAATTGCCTCTCCCAAAAGCAGGATCTATTATCAGTAATAGGTGGGATTGACCCAACGGATTCCAATCTTGTATCCTTTAATCACAAAGGATATGACCCTCAGTTACCAGCTCAACTAGCTTTCCTTATTCAAGTGAAAGCCCTCAACAAAACTGTTCATCGAACAATTATTGATGAGGGGGCATCTACATGTATTATGTCGATGAGTTGCTGGAAAAATTTAGGCTCACCACCCTTGTCGCGATCATCAACAATGTTAAAAGCATTTGATGGATGATCATACACTCCATACGGGATTTTAAGTAACTTGCAAGTTGAGCTAGGGGGAAAAACAGTAGAAATTGATGTTGAAGTAATCAACAGAAACCTCGATTACAACATCTTACTGGGAAGGCCCTGGATATATGCCATGGCCGCAATTGTGTTGACCTACTTCAGGAAGATTGCATTTCCCTTCCAAGGAGGAATTACAATCGTCGACCAACAAACATTTCTCCCCAACAGTTCACAAGTTACAGGAAGCATTCCAATGATCCATGGAAGAAATCATTCGCTTCAAAATATCAGAGTAGGTATCCTAAAAGACCCTGCCTTAATGGGTACTTTTTCCCTATCGCCTCCGAGTAATCTAGCGAAAGTGGCCACAGTGGAAACCTGCAATATGAAATCTTCTATATCTAATGGATTCAGAAGATTCCTAAACATTTTGTCAGCATGGATCATCGCCATTTTAGAAATATTGTAGCAATCAATTTTCTTGGCCTGGGGAGCAAACCCAAATCAATGCTTATCAAGTGTTTGGATAGATAGGTCTAAAGAATATGGTACCTCTTCAGATCCTTGGTCGCATGTACATTCTACAGACAAAGGAATCATTCAGTCAATGATATTAGGAGAGGCACCATGGGAAGATTACCACCATCATTCCCATCTCCTGGATTACAACGAAGAGTATTCCAATGACCTTAATCATCCTTCAGTTTTTTATTTTCAATCAAATACTGTAAATACGGTGGATTTCGAGGATGGTTCTTATCTTGTGTCGACCTCGTTAAAAAATGAAACAAGGAGTCATGAGGATAGTTCTTTTACTGTGTCAACCTCATTAAAAAATGAAACAAATCCCTTTCCAAATCTCAAAGGTAAACCTTCATTCCAACCACCAAGTTGAATGCAATGAAGCTTGGGGGGCATGCACCTTGATTTGCGTTATTATGCTAGGGGTATGCAAACTTATCACGAGCAGTGTTACCGCAGGGTTCAAGCTCGTTAAAAAATAAACATAAGTCATGAGCAAATGTTTCTCCCCGCGTTTAAGCTTTAAAAAATGAACTAATTCCCGGTAAATAACCATCGTGAATGTAGTACTTCAGCGTTTAAAGCCTTGGTCGTGTTCTCATCATCACCTCCACTTTGTATTGGCCGATCATTCACCTCCACTTGATTGTTTACCCCTTTTGAGGAACAGCTGCGAAGAGTGATTCTATTAGCCATCCTTGTAACGCTACCGTGATTAGGAAATTCCAAACCTTACCTGGAATCAGCTGCTACCCAAATTTATCACTCTTTCCTCAAAAAACGAGTCTCCTTTAAGCTCTTTTCAACTGACTCGTAAAATATGAAAAGATTGCCGAGATATTGGCCTCTCCAGCTCGTTAAAGGGACCGGAAGTGCTATCCCTCCTTTAGATTTTAATCTTTTTGGACCTGAGGGATTATTACACAAAAAGATCGAGCGCTTGTTTTTTTCGGCTCGTTAAAAGTATCGAAAATTCATCTCTTCTGTATTGTTTTATACTTTTTCGGACTTAAGGGATTAGATGACGAAAAATGATTTTTTGGAGTTTCCTTTACATCCCTTTTCAGACTCTCTAAAATTGAAAAGGACCGAGTTATCTTTGTCGTTAAACTCATTAAAACCTAATAGCGACAAACTTGTCCATAGCAGACAAGAACGAGTTTCACTATCGCTAGGCTCGTTAAAACATAGCGATGGGTTTGCCCGAAGGGAAAATTATAGAACAAGCATATGTTATCCTCCTCAAGCTTGAAAAAAATAAAGAGGTACTGGTCAGCAATGACTGGGGAAAATTTGGGAAGAAAACTTGAAGAAACTTTGTTGGTAGCAAGTCGCTCTTGAACATGACACTTTCACTCCGCATCCAAGTTGGGTTGGGTTGTTTCATTCACCGGTCACATCACCATTGTAAGGCCTCTGAGCTGCGGTGCGACGGGCGCCGGGTGGGCGATCGTGCACGAGGGCACGGGCGGGCGCACGGGCGCGCAGGCGGGCAAAAGTGCGACGGGTCTGCGACGTTGGTGCGACGAGCTGCGACAATATGCGACGATAAAAGCGACGTTAAGAATACACAAAAAATGGCTAAGTGTCACTTCCTCACTTGTACGCATATGTTATGAAACAATATGGAGGTTTATATATGCGTGGAATAATAAAACATAAAATATAATGGAGCACTTACATATACGACAAGATTAAAACTATGTAATACGAAGGTTTATACATGTTGAACGTGGAGCATAAAATATACAAAGCCGACATCATAAAATACTATGTGAAGGGCTTCATAACATAAGTTAAGTGGTCGGCCTTAAAAAGAGTACGCATGAAGTGGAGTATATATATATGAGGAGGGTGCTCCTCATTCGAACCAAGCATCTTCGCTTATCTTCATACGCATAGGGGTAAAACAGCAGGGGTAAAAGTAGACTACGCATACCTCATGCGTAGTGCTACTAAAGGT
This sequence comes from Pinus tabuliformis, assembly GCA_031772625.1. NCBI lineage: Eukaryota > Viridiplantae > Streptophyta > Pinopsida > Pinales > Pinaceae > Pinus > Pinus tabuliformis. The sequence continues at coordinate 573,663,014 of CM062804.1, read as the reverse complement.
GCAGTTTTGACTTAAGTGCGGGTTAGGTGAAGACAAGCGTGCTGAGGTGTGTAGATTGTGTGCAGGACTTGAAAAAGTAAGATAGGTGGCCCGGGTGGGTATTCTTCTTTGTGCAGGGGTGCATATGATGATGTATAAGGCTATTCTATGCCTGTTGTAAAATTATTCTAAGTGTTGGCTTGAAGTTTGTCAAGCACACTTGTATTGTAAAATTGAAGAAGCTGTTATAATATATTGTTGGGCAAACTTTACCGGGAGTTGCCCCTCCCTCTATACTTGTGTATTGTTCTCGGTTTATTGCACATGGTTAATGATTGAGAATGTTCTTTGTTAAAGTATAAAGGATAACACTTTATTTGGTTATAAGAACACAAGTTAAGTATGTTCATGTTGGAATAGGCGTAGCCCATAAACGTTAGTATTGTTAAAAAGAAAGCGTTCGGTGGTGCCGCATCTCGCTACAAGCGGTTGGAAGATCACCGCAGGTGTAGGGGCGTGACAGTTGGTATCAGAGCTTAGTTGGAGCTGGTGACAGGTGAAGCAGGTGCAGATAAGGTTATGGAGAATAGTTTGGGTTTCGTAAACTTGATGGTTTATGGCAAGACCATTCAAGCTTTGGTAGACACAGGTGTTATACATAACTTTATGACAACACGGTTAGCAGAAGAGGCTGGGCTGATGATCTCCTCATCAAATATGGGGGTCAAGACAATGAACTCTAGAGCTAAGGTGGCAGGTTTGGTACACGATGTACCCGTGCAGATGAAAGAATGGGAAGGTCAGTTAGACTTCATAGTGATGGAGATGAATGACTTCGATATGATACTTGGACGAGATTTCTTGGAAGGCAACAAGGCTATTGTTGTCCCCTTCTGTGATGAAGATGTTGCAGGCTTGACTACGATGGAGGATGAACTTGAGGCTGATCAAGTTGAACCAGGATCGTGCAGTTTGTCAGCATGGATGGATGAGGGCACTCACATGGAGGAGCCTCATGAGGATGAAGTAAGTAATGATACTTGTGTTTCATTTGGGCATTTGGGAGATGGACCATGTGCAGTAAAGGGCAAAGTCAGTTTGCCAAGGCAAGAGGACATCTTACCATGGATGACTATGATGGAACCTTGTATGGAAGAACAAGGATTGTCAACCGTTGCAGGGCTTGTTGGGGCTACTTGTGACCTTATGGTTGAAGGTGCAGGGACCCGTGACAAGGGTGGAACTTGATGATCATTGTGGAAGATTGAGTCATGCTTTAGCCACATGGAGAATTGGCTAGGTGCCCGGCATGACTCATGGACAGATTGGAGGGCACACACTTGTGATGTTTTGGGTGGACTTCTCATGGCCGAGACCAAGAGGTAGTCTTGGTGGACACTTTGGTGAAGGAGCTATGGTGAAGGGACTCATGACATGATGATGAAATGATGGGATGGTTGAGTGACCGAGTTCACTAAACCAAAAGTTGAAGACTTGGATGGGATGGCTAGATGTTGTGATGTGTCCACTTGGTTGGACTACATGGGCAGCTTAGTCATGGACATCAGGTTGGAAACTTGAAGACATGGAGCATGGCAGACCTATGCAAGGACATTGTGTGGAAGCACTTGTAGAGATGTCAAGGGACATCCAAAGAGGAGTGCTAGGGCAGGAATGTTATGCAGGAGGGCTTGCTAGTGTGACATGGGGACTTGAGGATGGCACATTGCAGATGATGAAGAGGACTTCATGGACCTGAATGGGGCACATCAAGAGTTGATAAGATTGGAGACTTGAGGATGGCACATTGCAGATGATGAAGAGGACTTCATGGACCTGAATGGGGCACATCGAGAGTTGATTACTTGGATGGAGTTGTGAGCAGCTATGGAGCATTCCTACTACATGGGGAGCTGAGGCATATTGTATGCTTGCTGAGATGTTGGTTGGAGATGGCTCATGGAGCTCATGATGACATGAGATTGTTGTGACTTTTAGGGACTTCATGTATGGTGGACTTAGGGATCTAATACATTGAGGAGTCGAGGTCAGATGACTTTGATGCAGTATGGGATGCATACTTTCAAAGTGCATGTATGGGCATGGCTTGGGAGAGTGACTTGATGTGGAGGATCGATGAGGCACTTTGGAGTGATGGAGTTACAATGATGATGATGATGCTTTGGTGATACACTTGAGCATGGGTTGAGCTGAGACTCAACGACTTTCTATACATGGGAGCTGATTTGATCAAGGATCATGGGCAGCACATGGATAGGTGAGACAAGTGCATACTTGTTTCGATGGCAGACTTGAGGGATAGCACATTGTAGATGTGATGAAGGGTTGCTTCATGGACCTAGATGTGGCACATCGAGAGTCGATTTGATGAGATGATCTCTTCACTTTGGAGGAGACACACACCTGGACAACATATTGCAGACGACAGTGGTTCTACATATGTTGTGGTGATGTTTGCCTTATGTGGAGGAGACCATATCATGGTTGATGGTATGTTGTCGAGGACGACAACGATTTCAGGTGGAGGAGAATGTAAGGCCTCCGAGCTGCGGTGCGACGGGCGCCGGGTCGGCGATTGTGCATGAGGGCGCGGGCGGGCGCACAGGCGCGCGGGCGGGTAGAAGTGCGACGGGTCTGCGACGTTGGTGCGACGAGCTGCGACGATATGCGATGATAAAAGCGACGTTAAGAATACACAAAAAATGGCTAAGTGTCACTTCCTCACTTGTACGCATATGTTATGAAACAATATGGAGGTTTATATATGCGTGGAATAATAAAACATAAAATATAATGGAGCACATACATATACGACAAGATTAAAACTATGTAATACGAAGGTTTATACATGTTGAATGTGGAGCATAAAATATACAAAGCCGACATCATAAAATACTATGTGAAGGGCTTCATAACATAAGTTAAGTGGTTGGCCTTAAAAAGAGTACGCATGATGTGGAGTATATATATATGAGGAGGGTGCTCCTCATTCGAACCAAGCATCTTCGCTTATCTTCATACGCATAGGGGTAAAACAGCAGGGGTAAAAGTAGACTACGCATACCTCATGCGTAGTGCTACTAAAGGTGCAGTTTTGACTTAAGTGCGGGTTAGGTGAAGACAAGCGTGCTGAGGTGTGTAGATTGTGTGCAGGACTTGACAAAGTAAGATAGGTTGCCCGGGTGGGTATTCTTCTTTGTGCAGGGGTGCATATGATGATGTATAAGGCTATTCTATGCCTGTTGTAAAATTATTCTAAGTGTTGGCTTGAAGTTTGTCAAGCACACTTGTATTGTAAAATTGGAGAAGCTGTTATAATATATTGTTGGGCAAACTTTACCGGGAGTTGCCCCTCCCTCTATACTTGTGTATTGTTCTCGGTTTATTGCACATGGTTAATGATTGAGAATGTTCTTTGTTAAAGTATAAAGGATAACACTTTATTCGGTTATAAGAACACAAGTTAAGTATGTTCATGTTGGAATAGGCGTAGCCCATAAACGTTAGTATTGTTAAAAAGAAAGCGTTCGGTGGTGCCGCACCTCGCTACAAGCGGTTGGAAGATCAACGCAGGTGTAGGGGCGTGACAACCATGGTCACATCACACCATCCACATTTGGGGTTAATGCTACCAATCCATCATGTCAGTGTCGCCGATATGTTCAAGAGAAGTCACTCAGAGAATTCACCTGTGTCTCACCCACTATAATACATCTTCGCTCCATTCTTTCATGACCGCCACCCTGAACCGTATATCACCAAATCGTTTTCACCTCCATTAAAATCATTTGCTCCGTTCCGTGTCATTGATGTGGGATTCACTAAGGCCCTCCTATGACGGGTCGCTTCTTGTCGACATCAGCTCATTATCCAAGAAGTCGATCTAGGAACAACCCTTTCAGTACTTTGAAACTTGCATGCCTCAATGGCAAGTTTCTCACTTCCGGCGACAGGTTTACATCAATGGCCTTCGACCGAAAGATTTTGCGTGGTGTTCGACGCCAAGTCCTCTATTCACACCACGTGAATTGTATTGTAGTACCTTGAGGGTCATCATCATTATCAGTGACTCCTCTCGCGCCTGTTAACAGCTTACATCATTGGCTGGTAATCAGGTGATGTCTTTCCATGTTCGACTCCAGAACATCTCTCACATGGATTGACTTGTACTTTGAGTGAAGATCGAATGAGATTGAAGACCCCGGATATAGTTTCATCCATCTGTGCTGCGATATATATTCAGGAAAATAAAGACATCAAATGTACATCATTGCTGCATAGATAATCATCCAATCTAAGGGATGATGGCTCTTCCAGAATCATCAGTCTACACTCAGAAGATTGTCTGTCTTATGTACATGAAAATTAATTTATAAAGCTTAGCATGGGAAATGCCCGCCTCAGCTAGATCATGAAGATATTATGAAGATAATGTATTGTATTGTATCTTATTACAAGTCGCCTTCCAGCTCGAAAAAACTTCAGATCCTCATGATAAAGCATTTCACCCGACATCAAAAATTAACGACCTCATGCTTTAGGGGGCAACTGTTATAGACATTTTTGGGCACTGCAACCCCAATCATAAATTTCCATAAAACAAGGGCTCCTAAGCCCCTAAAATTTTTGTTTCATACCCTAAAGGAACAAGGTCAACTGATTACATCATCTCCCAGAAGTTCTCCATGAAAAACTACTCAGAACTGGTCAAAACTAGATCATCTCACTTGCTCCATGGCCAAGGTGCGATGCATCGCACCTTGTACACACGGGAAGTGCGATGCATCTCAAAAACCCCTTCTATGGGGTGCGATGGATGAGAGTAGACAAATGGCGGAAGCAGTTTGCTAAGTGGATGATCTTGGAATCTTCCAGAAACTTCTCCTGGGACACTTGCCTCTCAAAATTGCCCAAGGATGAGTAAGAGATCAATGAGATCTCCAAGTGGAATCAAGAACTATCAAAGAGAAGACACTAATCAAAAACCCAGAGCTTACTCACACCTCTGCAAATATCTATATATAGATCTCTCATCCCAGAGATCCAGAGGTTGGAGGCTGGAATTTTGCATCTTGTAAGGAATTGTTGTTGGTTTATTGGTGTGATATCATAGTGTTGGGTGATCTAAGCTTGTCATGAGGTGAAGAAGGGCTTCTTCTTGCTGAGAGGATGATTCTGGGTCAGAACAACTGGTTGTAACTCTCTTGGCTCTTTCTTGATTATCAATAAAGCTATTCAAGTTTTCCTCCATACTCTTGTGTGATTTATATTTTATGCATTTGTATGGTCAATTTACATCTGACCCTAGATTTTTTATGATAATAGATCCATGTTCTCGTATAGTATTGTGTTGCTTTGATTCTACAGGTACTCTGTGAAGCTGGGTATACAAGGAAGCAAGTAGCAAAGGACTATGAGAAGAGAGAGGAATCGAGCAAGGAGACAAGCGCAAGACAGAGGTTGGTCTCCTTTATTCTTCTCCCATCTATCTCTCATAAAGGAAAACGAAAGTAGTCTTTACTTTGTTTGTTTCTAAGGTAGCCACTAGCCTTAGTGGGATTAGCAGTTCTATATAGACACTTTTCCCTGTAACAGTGGGCATTGCCCCCGATCCCTTCTTGGACCCCCCTTGCAGCGCAAATATTACGAGCAGCATTGCCACCACATTACGAACTGGGGTCCAATGTGGTGATACCTTTGGATAAAGAAAATAATCAGGCTCCACACCCAACAATAATGTTGTTGTAGTAGAACTGTGAGGAAGGACAACCAGGACCTCCTAAGTTAGGAGCCTCTTCTATTTCTTTCTACACATCACAAACTATTGCTCTTTAGTTTCTCTTCTTGAGGACAGTACTGTGGGGAAGGACAAGCGGGACCTCCTAAGTTAGGATCCTCTTCCTTTGCTTATTACATCTTGAATCAGAGACTTTTTAGTTTCTTTGAACTTAGAACTTATTTGTAATATGCATTTCCTTTAACCTTTGAGCCTTGCCTTCCGAAATTGATTTTACCTTAAATCCATATACTTTGGACATGTTTCCAAGTCTACAAACCCGGATTGACAAGTAAAACACATGTGTTAGTTTATTTAGTAAATTGAACTGACATTTTTGGCGTTGTTGTCAGGGAAGCACATTCAGATTTAATCAAAATATGAAGCTTTAACTAGTAACAAAAATAAAATAAAAAATTAGGATTTTTCATTATGGTCAGTTATGCCTAGACAAAGAGATGAAAAGGGTAGATACACAAAACAAGAGCCCCCAACTACTAAATCATTGGTAGAAGCAGGACTACCTCCATTTGAATTAACTACACCAATTGTTGGAAAGCCAACCTTGGAAGAGTTAGAGGGAAAATAGTGTTCAGGACAAAGGTTAACACTTGTTGAAAGACAAACTTTGTTATCTTATGAAGTAAAGAGAAAACAAAAACAAGAAAGAACATATTCCATAAGAAACCAAAGAGAAATAAGAAAACCAATTGATCAGCCTATTATTGAACAAATAGATCAGCCTATCTTTGAAACTATTTCTGAACAAACAAAACAAGTTGAAAATACACAATCTCAATTTATTACTGAAACATTTGAAACTGTTGAAAAAGATATGGAAGAATAAGGGCAAGGATCTAACATCCCAATACTCACTCTAGAACAAAGGTTACAATATGAAAAGCAACAAAAAGAATGGCAAAGAAAAAGGGAAGAAGAGACAAGAAGAGAAGTAGAAAGGAAAAGAGAAGAAGATGTCAAAAGAGAATATGATCATAAGAGAAGACAAGATGCAGAAATAGAAAATGATGAAGAATCTACTTTTGGATTCCCAATTTTAGATACTAGCGCAATTCTTGGAGAAGAAGTAAAAATGAAGAATATTCCACCTTCGTTTTTACAAAATTTATATGGAATTTCTTCTGAAGATCCTGATTCATTCATGTTTGAATTTGATATCTTATGTCGTACTTATAGTTATATTGATGATACACATAAGCTTCATCTTTTTCCTGCTACTCTTAAAGCAGCTGCATTAAAATGGTTTATGCGATCAGGAGAACACCTATTACTTCTTGGGAAGACATGAGGAAAATTTTTCTTAAGAAGTATCAAGCCTATTGTAGGCCTAGAGATTCAAAAGAAGATATTTCTAGGATGACACAACAAGAAGATGAGAGTTTGGAAGAATACTTAGAACAATTTCTTTACAACTTACAAAAATCCAAACAACATTCTTTAAATCCAAATACCATTCGAACAATTTTTCTCAAAGGAATATGTGATGAGTATCTTGATATTCCCAATGTGATGGGAAAATGAGATATTTCATACTTACCGTTCAATGAAATTTCTTAATTATGTCAAAAGTATTCTATAAGTAGAGCCAAAACAAGAAAAAGAGATATAACTTCAAGAGCTTCTAAATCAGCAACAAGAGGAGTAACAAGTGTAGAAATAGGGAGTTTGTTAGAAAACTTTAAAATTGATCTTTTGAGCACCTTAGGAACACAGGTTGATGTATTGAAATCAAATAAGGAACAAGAAGAAGAAGAACAAATACTATCAATCTTTTGTCCTAAGTGTAGGAAGAAGCATCCTTTACGAGAATGCCATTTGGATAATATACATGTTTGTGGAATTTGTATAGAAAATCATGTCACAAATGATTGTCCAACATTAAAAGAATTGCAAGCAAGCCAACTAGAAGAAACTCAAGGATTTTATTATATGGCACCAAGAAGAGCTTGGAAACCACATTTTGCAGGTACATCTCAATAGTTTCCTCAACAAATTCCCCAGAATTTTCAGTATCAAAATTCATGGAATGCTCCTATGCCATGGCAGGTTTGGCCTCCTCAGCAAAACCAAAACCAACCTTCACAAAGTTGGCAAGGATATGCTTATGGAGCCCAACCTCCCCAAAAATTTTACCCTCAATAACCATATCAACAACAATATCAATCTTATCCTCAACAGTCATATCAACAGCCATATCCTCAACAACCATTTCCATATCAACAATTCCAGCAATCCCCTCAATCAAATCCATTCACACAACAATCAATGCCTACACTAACTCAACCTCAGCAGCTTCAACTACCTTCTAACCAACCACCACCCACACCAACTCAATTACCAGCTCAGCCAGTAGCAAATCCAAGTAATAGAGTGGAAAGGCCAGCATATGATGTGGAAGAAACAACATTATTTCATATTCTATTCTTCCTATTCAAGACATCCACTTGAGGTTTGGAAAATTTTTACAAAAATGTTCTCCACCAATCATAGAAGAACAAATTTAAGAAGGAGAACAATCTGAATAATCTAATCCAAAAAATCAAATTCAGAAAAGTAAAACTATTATGACTCAAACACCACCTTTCCCAGAAAGGTTAGTAGAGCATAAAACTTCAATTTCTCTTTCTGAATTTGATATCTTAGATGAATTAAATAATTCTTAAGTCAAAATTCCTTTGTTGCAAGCTATCAAAGATATTCCAATCTATACAAAAACAATAAAAGAATTATGTATTAAAAAAACTGGTAGAAAGAAAAGAGATCCACCCACAATCCAAGTCATTGACAAATTAGCTAGTCTCATGTCTGCAAAACAACAATTGAAAACTATATTGATCCTGGGATACCTATGATTACCATTTCAATGAACAATTTTTTAGTTCCTAAAACTTTAATTGATTTGGGAGTTGCTATAAATGTCATGACAACAGAAACTATGACGTATTTAAAATTGCTGAATATCTTACCTACTACTACAATTTTAGAAGTAGCAAATAGATCTAAAGTTTTCTAAAAGGAATACTTGAGGACATCACTGTTTATTTGGATTCATGGGAGTACCCTATAGACTTTCTAATCTTGCAACCAAAAACAAATCTAGGAGGTCATCCTTTAATTCTTGGTAGACCATGGTTAGCCACAGCAGATGCCTTCATTGGATGCAGATCATGAAGCATGATCATAGCACATGGAGATGAAAGGAAACATATTACACTATATTCTCCTGCTCAATCTCCTTCTTTACTATCATGGCCTAATGACCAACAAGAAGAAACTCAACCTGTTTTAGGCATTAATCAAGCCTTTAATTTTAGAGAAGAAGAAGAAAATGAGGATTTAATAGACCTTTTTATCTTAAAACATGATATTTCTGAGCAACTACGAATAATGCAATATGAAGTTTCAAATCATCTTTTAAATCAATGTTTTCAGGAAAATTGTAGTATTCAATCATTGCAGAAATCATTTGAAAGCATTTTTCATGTCATCTCAATTACCAATTCTCAAAGAAAAACCACTAAAATCAACCCTGGAAAGAATCTAAATATTGGTAATAATCTACAATCATCACAAGAACTGTTGGGTCCCTATAATACTAGTGATTACCCCATTACTATTGTAGTTATACCCCTTATTTATATTGTTGTGCCCCTATTACCCCCATATGGTTATTTCTATGCCCCATAGAATCCCTCTATTGTTATTTTTGTGGCTTTATATTATTATTGTTAGGTCGGCTAGATTATATTGTGACTCCTTAGACTCCTATATATAGAAAGGAGGTTTTGTCATTTGTATCATCCAAGAATTGTTCATTTATTTAATGTAAAGGAGGTTGCCCCCTCGAAGAGGCTGAATTCTAAGGCGTTGATCTATCTTTTCTATCTTTTCTTGAGCTGGTTTCATAACATTTGCTATCAGAGCTTTGGATTCTAGGGTTTCGCTGCTCCAAACAGGTCATCGTGGCATTTTCGCTATAACTTTTTTTCTGTGACGTTTAAGAAGTCACAAAAAAAAAAACCATTTGAGAAGAAATCGCGTTGAACCTTGGGTCCGAATTTCAGAGCTTTTCGCGCGATATTTGCGGAGATATGATCTGAGGAAGTTGGTCTTTTTGCAGACTCCTGAATTACATTCAAAACAGGTGACCTGGGTAAAATCGTCATTACTTTCTCTCTGGGGATCGGATTGAAATTTCGTAAGAAGGTACAGAAAGAGGACGGACTTTAGTTTCTTGTGTGTGTGTTTCAGATTCAAAGGTTGAAACAGTGACTCGTGGCACGTCATACAAGTTCGCTCTACTGAACCAGTCTAAAAGCAAGTCATTGTGGGAGATTTCACATAACTCTTCCTTGGAGAATCCAATTTGGCTCAGACTTGTGGCATTGGAAAGAGGACACAGAAGGCTACTATAGGTAGCAATTTCAGAACTGGATGATCCGAAATTACAGAGATACATCAGATTCAATATCAAGCTTCTATAAAGTGAAAAAAGGTGTGTAGTTTTTTTTTAAATTTTTGTGTAAGCTTGGTTTAACAGAATTCAAAGGGCATAGTAAAGCATTATTATCGGTAACTGATGCCCCGAGGAAAGAAAATGCAAACACCTAGTAAGGAACCTGAAAGCTCTAGCATGACTCATGAAGAAGAGGAAGAAATGCTACATGATATATCAAAATTACAAGAACAAGTGCAACAAATGTCACGCTCACAAAAGCTAACAGAAGCTAAGATAAGTGGCGTGGAATCTAAGATAAATGGCGTGGAATCTAAGATAAAGGGCATGGAAGCTAAGATGGATGATTCGAAGACAGATTTGAAGAGAGACATGGCAAATTTGAAGACAGACATGGAAGAATTGAAGAAGTTGCTACAAGAAAGGGTCACTAATGGTGAAAAGGTAGTAAAGGAAACTCATGATGAGAACAAAAGAAATGTTAATCATGATTCCATAGACGCTAATGTTGGATCGAAGAATCACCATATTCCAAAAATCGATATGAGGAAGTTTGATGGCAAGGATCCCGCCACATGGATATTACAGATGGAGCAATTCTTCGATCTCAATAATGTGCAAAACGCACAAAAGGTACGTATGGCAACTGTATATTTGGAACCAAATCAGTTTGTATGGTATCAATGGCTTTGCTCTCGTAAACAATTTATCACTTGGGCAATTTTTACGGAAGAATTGATAGCACATTATGAAGATACAAAAAGCAACACTTTTTTTAGCCAATTGATAAGTCTCAAACAAAAGGGTTCAGTAATGGAGCACATTGAGGAGTTCCAAAAATTGAACATAAGGGTAAAAGATATTCCAGAGGAGCATAGGATTGATGTGTTCATAGGGTCTTTAAAGGATAATATCCAACATGATGTTCGCCTTTGGGAACCTGATTCATTAGAGAAGGCATTCAGGTTAGCAAGAAAAATGGAAAGCAAAATTATGGCAACCAGGAAGCATACCACTCACAACTATAAAGACGTAAGTGTTGTTGCCCCTAGTCTTCCACAACCTATAAGGTTGACACCACAACAATTGGAAGAAAAAAGAGCAAAAGGGCTTTGTTACAGTTGTGATAGCAAATACACTAAAGGTCATAAGTGTGCTGAGAAGAAATTATTCTACATAGATTGTGAAGAGGAAGAAGAAAAGGAGCAAGAAAGGTCAAAAGAAGAAGATATACTCCAGGAACAAAGCCTAGATGAAGAACAAATAAATCCGACCATATCTTGTAATGCATTGGCGGGAATTACCACTCCTCAAACCATCAAGATAGAAGGACAAATCAAGAAGAAAAAGGTAATAGTGTTGATTGATTCAGGAAGCACCCACAATTTTATTCATTGTAGGGTAGCAAAAGAATTGAATTGCTTCCTATATCCAGCACCAGAGTGTCAAGTGATGATTGCAAATGGAGGAACAATAAATTGCTCTGGAAAGTGCCATAATATCAAGCTATCCATGGGAGAATATGTATTGACTAGCCCAATGCTTTCCATTCCAATGGGAGGTGCTGATGTTGTACTAGGAGTCCAATGGCTACAATCCTTGGGTACAATAGCTTTTAATTTTCAAGAACTTTTCATCAAATTTTCTACGGAAGGAAAGGAAGTTGAATTAAGGGGTATTGCAGGGAAACCAGGAAAGATAATCAGCTCTAATGGCATGACAAAGCTTCTAAAAAAGGAGCAAAGAGGTGTAATTGCACAATTATGTTCGCTAGATGTTTCCACATTGGAATCATCTATTTCTCCAGATCTCCAAAAAGTCCTGGACAATCATTCCAAGGTATTTGAGACTCCAAAAGGTCTCCCACCTATGCGTGATCATGATCATGCTATTCATCTGATTCCAGGAAGTGTTCCTCCAAACATCAGGCCGTACAGATATCCCTATGTCCAAAAAAGTGAAATTGAATGTATGGTTGCAGAAATGCTAGAGGCTGGTATAATTCAACTGAGTCAAAGTTCTTTCTCAGCTCCAGTAGTATTGGTGCACAAGAAGGATGGATCATGGCGCATGTGTCCAGATTATAGGGAGCTCAACAAGCTCACTATTAAAAAATAGTTCCCCATTCCTGTTATTGATGAATCACTGGATGAATTGCATGGATCAATTTACTTCACCAAGTTGGATCTTCGTTTGGGATATCATCAAATCAGAATGAAGATTGAAGACATTCCGAAAACGGCATTTAGAACTCATGAGGGTCATTATGAATTTTTGGTCATGCCTTTTGGCCTTACCAATGCACCTTCAACATTTCAAGGTTTGATGAATTCAATTTTCAAACCATTCCTTAGAAAATTTGTGTTAGTATTTTTTGATGATATACTAATCTACAGCAAGTCTTGGAAGGATCATGTTGAACATGTTGACAGGGTGCTACAACTATTGGAGGAGAAACAATTATATGCAAAAAGATCCAAATGTTTCTTTGGAGTCCAGGAGGTGGAATATTTGGGTCATATTGTATCTCATGAAGGAGTTAAGGTAGACCCTAGCAAAATTAAAGCCATTAAGGAATGGAAAATCCCCACATCCATAAAGCATCTGCGAGGATTTCTTGGGTTGACAGGGTATTATCGCAAGTTTGTTAAGAATTATGGGAGAATAGCAGCACCTCTAACAACATTATTGAAGAAAGATTCATTTTCATGGACTCCGGAAGCAACAAAGGCCTTTGAACATCTTAAAGAGGCAATGTGCCAAGCACCGGTCTTAGCTACACCAGACTTCACAAAAACCTTTATTGTGGAATGTGATGCTTCAGGAAATGGAATTGGTGTTGTTCTAATGCAAGATGAAAGACCCATTGCTTTTGAAAGTCGTCCAATCAAGGGAAAGTTTTTAAGCAAAGCTATTTATGAGAAGGAAATGTTGGCAATACTCCATGCACTTAAGAAATGGCGACCCTACCTAATGGGAAGACACTTCAAGGTAAAAACGGATCATGATAGCCTTAAATACTTTTTAGAACAAAGATTATCCTCTGAAGAGCAACAAAAGTGGGTCACAAAGATGTTGGGTTATGACTTTGAAATCATCTACAAAAAAGGGAAGCAAAATGTGGTGGCAGATGCACTCTCAAGAAAGGATGAGGATGTGGAAGCATTGTTGTGTGCCATTTCTATTATCCAACCAGATTGGATAAACGAAGCAAGGGAGGAATGGAAGAATGACGAAGAAGTGTGGGCACTTATTCGAAAGCTACAACAAGATTCCAGTACTTCTGATACATTTAGCTGGCAAAATGATTCGTTATGGTACAAAGATCGCTTATACCTCTGTAAGAATTCCCAGCTAAAACAAAAGATTCTTATGGAATTGCACACTTCTCCCTTAGGAGGGCACTCAGGATTTTTAAAAACTTACCACAGGGTTAAGAAGGAATTTTTTTGGGATGGCCTTAAATCAGATATTCAAAAGTTTGTGGCGGAATGTTTGGTTTGCCAGCAAAATAAAGTTGAAACAATTAAGACACCGGGTCTATTACAACCTTTATCCATTCCAAGCCAACGTTGGGAGGAGGTTTCAATGGATTTTATCACAGGTTTACCCAAGTCTGAGGGAAAGAGTGTCATCATGGTGGTAGTTGACAGACTTACCAAGTATGCACACTTTTGTGCATTATCACATCCATTTAAAGCCAGTACAGTTTCTACTGCATTTATGGAAACAGTTCAAAAGCTACATGGAAACCCAAAGATTATTGTAAGTGACAGAGATCCCATTTTCACTGGAAATTTTTGGACAGAATTATTTTCTTGTCTTGGTACTCAGTTAGCTCATAGCTCATCTTATCATCCTCAATCTGATGGGCAAACTGAGATAGTAAACAAATGTTTGGAAGGATATCTTCGTTGCTTTGTATCTGATAAACAGACACAATGGGTCAAATGGTTGCCTCTGGCTGAATGGTGGTATAACACTTCCTTCCATACAGCAACAAAAATGACCCCATTTATGGCACTTTATGGGTATCAACCACCATCCATCACATCATATTTAAGAGAAAATTCTAAGGTTCAGGCAGTGGAACATCACATCGAACATCAACAACAAGTCCTCCAACTCTTAAAGGATAACCTCGTGTTGGCACAAAATAGAATGAAACAACAGGCAGATCAACATCGCAGTGAAAGAAGTTTTGATGTAGGTGATTGGGTATTCCTATGGCTACAACCATATAAGAAAATGTCCCTAAAGCAAGCTAAGAAGGATAATAAATTATCACCAAAGTATTATGGTCCATACAAGGTGTTGCAAAAGATTGGTACTATGGCATACAAATTGGAGCTTCCTGCAGCTTCTCGATTGCACCCAGTTTTCCATGTTTCATGTTTAAAGAAGGTTATAGGTGACAAGCTCCCAATTCAAACAATATTGCCAGAACTTGACGAGGAAGGAAAAATTATATTGGAACCGGAAGCAGTCACAGAAACAAGAACTCGACAGCTACGAAATCGATCAATTTCAGAGTATCTTATCAAGTGGAAGAACTTATCCGCTGAAGATTCCACATGGGAGGATGAGAATTTTATGCAGAAGTATCCATAACTACTCAAGCGTTGAGGACAACACTTTTTTGAAGGAGAGGGGCATGTTGGGTCCCTATAATACTAGTGATTACCCCATTACTATTGTAGTTATACCCCTTATTTATATTGTTGTGCCCCTATTACCCCCATATTGTTATTTCTGTGCCCCATAGAATCCCTCTATTGTTATTTTTGTGGCTTTATATTATTATTGTTAGGTCGGTTGGATTATATTGTGACTCCTTAGACTCCTATATATAGAAAGGAGGTTTTGTCATTTGTATCATCCAAGAATTGTTCATTTATGTAATGTAAAGGAGGTTGCCCCCTCGAAGAGGCTGAATTCTAAGGCGTTGATCTATCTTTTCTTGAGCTGGTTTCATAACAAGAACAACAAGTAATTGCATTGTTACAGAAATATTCAAAAGATTTTTCCTGGGACTATACAGACATGCAGGGAATCCATACAAAAACATGTATCTATCACATTTACATATATGAAACAATCAAACCAGTAAGACAACCACAAAGAAGAATGAATCCAATGATGAAGGAGATAGTGAAAAAGGAATTGCAGAAACTATTACAAGTAGGATTTATCTACCCCATCTCTGATATTCAATGGATTTCTCCCTTAGTTGTGGTTCCTAAGAAAAATGTAAAATGAAGAATTTGTGTATACTATAGGGAACTGAATAAGGCAACACTAAAGGATCATTTCCCACTACCATTCATTGATCAAGTACTAGATTCATTGGCAAGGAAAAAGTTCTTTTCCTTTCTTGATGGATTTAGTGGTTATAATCAAATCAAGATATCATTAGAGGATTAGGATAAAACAACATTTACTTGTCCTTGGGGAACATATGCTTATAATGTTTTACCTTTTGGATTATGTAATGCACCTGCTACATTTCAAAGCACAGTCATAGCTATCTTTGCAGATCTTATACATGAATGTGTTGAAGTCTACATGGATGATTTTACTATCTCTGGAGGTACATATGATGATTGTTTAAACAACCTTGAAAAAGTTATAAAGAGATGCATAGAGACAAACTTATCCCTCAGCAATGAGAAATGTTTTATGATGTTAATTGAAGGGATAGTGTTGCGACACCACATTTATTCTTTTGGAATAAAGGTAGACCCAGCAAAGCTACAAGTCATTGTAAACTTAATGCCACCAACAACACAGAAAGAAGTAAGAAGTTTCTTGGGATATGTAGGCTATTACAGAAGATTCATTGAAAACTTCAGAAAAATAAATTTACCCTAGTTCAAATTACTTGCAAAAGACATTGAGTTTCAATGGGCTATAGATTTTCAAAATGCATTTGAAAATTTGAAAGAAAAATTGTCTATAGCACCCATTCTCAGAGGACCAAATTGGTCATTTTCATTCCACATATCTACTGATGCATCAAATACATATATAGGAGCATCTCTAGGACAAAAAGAAAATCAATTTAACTATGTCATTTATTTCATTAGAAAAAATCTAGCTCCGACAGAATTAAACTATACAGTAACTGAAAAAGAAATGTTAGCTATTGTGCCTGCAATCAATAAATTTAGGTATCATATAACATGCTATCAAGTGTTTATTCATACAAATCATTCAGCCATTAAATATTTATTGAACAAAACAATCACCAATGAAAGAATTACTAGATGGTTGTTACTAATGCAAGAATTCAATCTCACTATTCTAGATCGACCAGGAAAAGGTAATCAAGTGGCAGATTTTATGTCAAGACTTCATTCTCCTAGTGATCTTATTCTTGTTTCAGATAAAACTTCCTAATGAACATCTATTTTCTATAATAGCTAAAACCCCATGGCTTGCATATGTAGCTAATTATTTATCATCTGGAATATTACCATCTCATTTCACTAGCAAGCAGAAAAGAAAAATAATCAAAGAAAGTGCTAGATATAGTTGGGTCAATGGTGACCTCTTCTATATTCGTCCTAATCTTTTGATAAGAAAATGTGTAAGAGAAAATGAAATTCTTTATATTCTAAAAGCATGTCATGATGAACCATGTGGTGGCCATTTTGCAGATAAGCAAACAACATACAAGGTGCTCAAGCTTGGCTACTACTGGCCAACAATTTTCAAGGACTCAAATGCTTATGTCAAAAGATATGATAGTTGTTAAAGAATTAGAAGACCTGTAGTATTAAATGAGATGCCATTAAAACTACAAGTACTTGTAGAAAAATTTGAACAATGGGCTCTTGACTTTGTGAGACCTATTGACCTGCCTTCAAATGGAAAGCAGTACATCTTGGTGTGTACAGACTATGTTACAAAACGGGTAGAAGCAAAAGCAGAGGCACGGGCAACAAAAGAAATAGTGGTTTCATTCCTCTTTGAAGAAATCCTTGTAAGATTTGGAGTTCCATGACATATTGTTACAAACCAGGGATCACAGTTCACTTCTAAGCTTGTCCGAGATCTTACGGAAAAATACGAAATCAAACATAGAAAGTATACTCTGAATCATCCTCAAGAAAATAGACAAGTGGAATCTACTAATAAGGTTCTAGAAAACATCATGACAAAGACAGTCCAAATGAACAGAAAATATTGGTCAGACAAATTAAAAGATGCATTATGGGCATACATAATTACATGGAGAAATATTATTAGATTCGGCCCATATCAACTGGTATATGGCAAAGAAGTTATTTTTCTAATCGAATTTCAAATTCATACATTTAAACTTGCAGCAGAATTGGGATTGGACCTGTCAGAAGCCCAATAGCAAAGAATTATGCAGCTGAATAAACTAGACGAAATCAGATGACAAGAAGTTGAGCATACATCACTAGTACAACAGTAGAGAATCAAATGGCATGACAACTTCATCAAAAAAAAAATCATAAGGGAGACTGGGCACTTCTTTTCGACTCCAAGTACAAATATTTCAAAGCTAAGTTTACTACTCATTGGCTTAGGCAATATGAGATAGAAGAAATCTTTGACAATGGAGCAGTCAAGATCAAGACAACTGCTGAATCCGCCATTTCATTTCTAGTTATTGGCCATAGACTCAAAGTTTATAATAAGTCCATAAATAGAGAAGACTTTATTAAGAGAGTCTCAACAGAAAACAATATGGAAGTATTGGAACAGCATAGTGATATGCCTTCCCTACTTCCAGAAAAAATAAATAAATAAATAAAAATAAAAATAAATAAATAATAATAATAATAATAATAAAATAATAAAAAATAAAAATAAAATTAAAAAAAATTAAAAAAAATAATAAATAAATAAATAAAATAAAAAATAAAAAATAAATAAATAAAGAGTTTGGTTGTGAAAATCTAGGATATTGGCACAATACAAACTCGAATTCATATTGGAAAACCAACTTGTTTGGCCAATATGAATTCTCTTTTATGTTTTTCAATTTCATTTTGTAGAATCATCCTCCAAAATTCAAAGACTTGAGGACAAGTCTCAATATCAGCAAGGGGGAAGATTCATAATAAACCAACAAACTATGCAATTGGTTTAATGTCAAGAAGTTGTATTGCAGAAGGGACCTAAGACATCATAATCAATATTTATCAGTAAGGGACCTAAACAAGATCAATTTCATATGTTATTGCAGAAGGGACCTGATTATTCATCTTAAAATCAACATCAAAGGGACTTGAGAAGCAGCTACAAGCATCTACAATCGAGCAAAATCATTCAGCAGAATTCATTTTGAGGTCAATGTATCCTCATCATTAAAAAAAGGTCAAGTGTTAAAGAAAAACTAAGGTCATCATCAACATAAGAAAATCATTAACAATGAGCTATCAAGCGAAAGGAAAGTACTGCAAGTTTAAAGTATTCTTAATACCTTCGATTTTGAAATTTTTATAAGATTGATAAACTAGTTTAAACTTGAATATGAAGTACCCCTATCCATGTATATATCATCCTACATTAACCTACATTACCCTATATCCTACATCACCCTACATTATATACATCCACCTCTTACATTACTCATTCACCTTATTACATTCATTAACCTTATTATAGCCTTACATTCATCAATTCATCATTCACTCAACCACATTCATTTGCATTTTTTACCAAACTTTTTGGCCACATCTACTTTTTAGGCCAAAAAAAAAATTTCCTCATGGAAAATTGCCTACAAAACAAGAAGGATTAATCTCATATGCCTACAAAACAAGAACAAAGAGAGCTAGTATCATTACAAATATACTTAATATCTTATTTCAAAAAGAATTTGATTTGAAATGACCCAAGATTATGGTCATTTCAAAACAAATCAATACATAAGTATATGTAAATGATGAAAAAAATGGCAAGTATGCAATGATAAAGGCATAATAATGGATATGCAACATGCAATGCAAGTATAATGGATCTAAAAATGCACAATGAACAAGCATAATGCATAATCAAGAAAGCATGCAATGCAAAAGTCATAGACTAGTCCTAATAGTGATGAGTATTGAAAGCTCTAAACTACAAGCAGTTACGAGCTATGATGCAGCATTAACAAGAAACAAAACAAGTGTTGAGACATGTACAATGGACAACACTTGTGTTACAAAGCGGTGATAAGAGTGTAAAATCACGATGCAAGTTATGTACAAAGTTTAAATAAATGGTAAGCTATGTACAAAGGGAATAGAGTTATATCATGCACATGCATCAAGTAAAACAAATGGCAGCCAAACGTACAAGTGACAGAATGAACAGTCGGCTAGTCAAATCGAAAAAACATAGCAGCAAACGGTCAAAAAAAATGTTTCAAGAGTTGCACGCATAGTTTAACATTGTCTGTGCATTTTTCTTCATCATCACAGCTAAGTTTTTTCATAACCCAGCTCAGAATCAAAGGAAATTGCATATTCATTGTTTATCCATAGCCTAAAGAAAACACAACAAAACAAACCCTCTTTGACTGAGAAATATGCAGAGATTGAAAGAGAATTGTGTGCAAAGAGGAGAACCATGTGCAATAGAGATAGCATGAGGAATTGCGTGGAGAAATAAGGAGGAGCATTGTGTTTAAAAGGAGGAGAGATAGGAGAGCGCCAAACCAATATTTCCTCTGCGTTGAGCAAACACATTCTCCATCAAATCCCATAAATTGTGCAGTGATCAGGTAAGAGTAGATCTCAGGTTCTTCTCAACAGTTAAAATATTTCTAAGATTATGTTATTCTCTCGAAAAGGTTTCAAATTAAGTTGTTGTTTAAATGTGTCATACTATGAGAGAAACACGACTTCAGTCCTAGATTAGCAATGCTCTATCACCCTAAAAAGGCTCTGCCACCTGTAGACCAATGATTTTTTGAATTGCTGGAGATAAAGAGTTTAATTAGGATTTTATGTTTACATAGGAGCAAACAAACCTTAACAAGATAATATCTACAAGGTTTCGAAAGTCATTTTTAGCTTAGGTATCCTTCCAAAAATGATTTCCTCATACATTTTTAAACACAGTTTGCCAAATTTTGCACATGAAAAAAACATAGTGAGCATCCTTTTGTATACACAGTGAGCAGTTTTGTATGAAATTTTGCAAACAGAGAATGTTTTTCATCGATTTTTATGGGCAATTTTGTAAACAAAGAGGATTTTTAAAACACAATTTTTCAAATAACAAGAGATTTTTGCAGTGGAGATGTTTTTACATGGTTTTTCACACAGTGAGTTTTTTTACCTAGTTTTACAAACATAGGATTATTTTTTGAATACCATTTGCAGAAGGAGACAGAGAAATTGAAGAACTAAAGGTAGAAGAAGTAATATCATTCTTTTTTTCAAAGCTACAGAGGTCTGGTAAGTACATTCACCATGAGTTTTATCCAAGGATTGCATGAATGATAATTTCATATATATATATATATATATATATATATATATTGCTTGTTATATTCATGATGAGGTTATTTACTAGACAAGGCCATATTTATTGGTACACATATCAGTTGCTAGTGGCAACCAAAACTGAACCTAAATACTTCAAGATAGAAAATTGGAGTAAGGATAAAGTAGAGAAACTATACCAGGCAGGGCTACTGGAGTTTCTTAAAAAGTTTAATGGTCACAATGATAAAATCACTCAGGAGTTCACAGAGAATTTTAAACATCAAAAAACCAGAGTTGGTGAACTTTCTATACCATTGAACCCAACCTTTATTTCTCAAGCATTGGATCTTCCTTTGATAGGAGAAGAGTATCACAAGGGTCTACATTTTAAGGAGAAGTGATGGACCTTTTTCCTGGAGAAACGAAGGAAGGGGTCCTTTGACAGGACAAGAGGGATTCCAAGAGATTGGTTTAGAGATCCATGGTCAAAGTTGGTTTTTATTATCCAGAAGTACTTCACTTGTGATAATCATTACAGTGTGGTATACCTCTATCATATAAAATTTCTTCAACATATAAAGGGAGATTGTAAAATCAACTTACCCTACTTCTTTTCAAAAATCCTAACAAAAAGATAGAGAATGTCAAGAACAAAACAAAATCCAAGGAAGCTAATATATATCATCATGGGCTAATCAAGATACTTGTTGAGCATCAGGTAAGGAATAAGGGGTTTCTTTGGAAGGAGTTTTTAGCTAAACATCATTTTGAAGAACAAACAACATGGAATGAGGAGAAGTTTGAGCAGTTGCATGTAACAAGAAGTATCATGCATTCTCCTTTGTATCCTAAGACAAGATTGAAGAAGAAGCAAGATGATATTATGATTGAAAAAGAGAAATCCTTTCTATCCATTCCCAGGAGGCCTAAAAGATCACAAGAGGAACCAAGTAACAAAGGAACAAATCCAGAAATTGAAATTATTGGAACTGAGCCTCCACAAACATCAAAGCAAATTGATGAGATTATACAAAGATTGGAGAAGGAAGTCCAAGAACATCCCATATATAAAGATTCCTATTTTGAGGATGCTTGGGTAGGATCCATCTCATCTCACTCATATGCCAAAGAGACCAAGGAAGAATCTAAAGAACTGCGCAGTGAAGTATATCTTAAGAAAATAGCAGAGCTGACAAGTGAGCTGGAAGACAATAAGATCATGGAGAGACATTTGAAAAGGGAGAACAAAATGTATAAAGAAAATAACAACAACATAACCAAGGAGAACGAGAAATTGAGAAAGCATATTAAAAAGATTGAGACTCATAATATCCTCATCTCCAAACAAGCCTATAGATGGCTAAAGGATAAAACGTTATGGCAGTACAAATCTGAGAAACAAAAAGTGAAGACTGTCATTTACAAAGAAGAGAAATATGAGGGTATTGACATTCTCCTTCCAGCTGCACAGGAAGAAGCTACAGGATTAGGAATAGTGGAGCATCATCACTCAAGAGATCCAAACAGAGGAGCAAGCATGAGGAGAAGCTTGAACATCAACAAGGGGGAGATGTTGGCCCTCAATTTTGGTCATTTTTGCCTATCCTAAATCCATTTATTTACCACCATATTCCATCCTATTTCACCTATATATGCCTTATTTTAGTCCTATTTTTCATATTCAGGTAACTAAATTAAGTTTTTCAATTTTTGGAATTTTTTGTAAAAATTGGGTTTTAAGAGTAAATTTGGACTGCATTAAAATTTCTCGTAATAGATTCATTAAAGTTATATGTGCAGGACACATGGGCGAGATCTGAGCGCATATTTGGAAAGCTTGGGAACCACGAATGAATAAACACCTATTGGTTCATTCAAACTGAGCAAAAACGGTTTCAGTCAACGCTAGTCAAACTTGACCTATCATTCAGGAATTCCTAGTAAAAAGGAGAAGATTTATTATTTTTAGGGATTTTTCCTGATTTTGTGAACCCGACTTGATGAGTTCGACCTGAATGAATGGATTAGGATTGATAAGGCTGTTAGAGACATTATAGCTAAGTTTGATTATGATTTGCTTATTTAAACAGAGTTTATGGACCATTCAAAAGGGGTGTGTAATTTTGTATTAAGATTATTGGAGACTTTTGAGATAATTTGAAGAATCATTTATACTGTTCTATTTGTTGTTCATGTTGTGGATGATTTATTAATTTATTTGTAGCTGAAGAGTTCTTTAGGTGTACAAGGCAAGGTTGGGGGCCCCCATACCAAGCTAAGTACACTTTGGTTAAATTTTGTATAAATTGGCATAGTTTTGATTCAGTATTTCTTGTTTCAGTTACTTAGATGTGTTATGATTTTTGGATTATTTTGGTTTAAAATCTAATTTGCATACAAAAGGACAACCAAGTATTTAAGTTAAATTTTCTTTCTATCAACTTATTAATCACAACTAAAAATCATCCTTTTGCATCTCTTGAATTCTAGTTTATGATTTGATGCAATGGTAATGTTGTTGGAGTAGAACTATGAGAAAGGATAACCAGGACCTCTTAAGTTAGGAGCCTCTTCTATTTATTTTTACACATCACAAACTGTTGCTCTTTAGTTTCTCTTCTTGAGGATAGTACTATGGGAAAGGACAATCAAGACCTCCTAAGTTAGGAGCATCTTCTTTCGCTTACTGCATCTTGAATCAAAGACTTTTTAGTTTCTTTAAACTTAGAACTTATTTGTAATATGCATTTCCTTTAACCTTTGAGCCTTGCCTTCCAAAATTGACTTTACCTGAAATCCATATACTTTCGACATGCTTCCAAGTCTACAAACCTGAATTGACAAGTAAAACACCTACGTTAGTTAGTAAATTGACTTGACACACCTCACGGTCAAACATCACCAAACCATCACCAGATTGGTCTTTATCCAAACCCTCCAGAGCTCCAGAGCGTTTGTTCCAACCAAGGCTCCAGGAATAGTAACTCAACCCACAATTATTGTCGGGCTCCAGAGTGTTTGTCCAACCAAGGCTCCGGGACTAGTAACTCAACCCATCAAGGGCTCCAGAGCGTTTGTCCAATCAAGGCTCCAGGACTAACAACTCAACCCAAGTTGTTACAAGGCTCCATAGTGTTTGTCTAACCAAGGCTCCAGGAACTAGTAACTCAACCCAAGCTAAGGAAATATGATAACCAACCATAAAATAAAGCAAATGAACCCACAACGCCATGGTTATCCAAGAAATGGCAAGGCTAGGCAAACCCACCGTCAATCCAGGAAATCCCCCATGCCAGTAACAGATAATGACAAATAAACCACATGCATATGCCATGCATACCAAAAATAGTGAGGAAAACATACATGCAACTCAGTACTTGCCAAAAAACCCCACTGTAGTTTCTCATCCTAATGTCCTCTTGCGCTTTCTTTTTCTTTCTTTACCTTCCTGCTCCAAAAATCCAAGTATGCCACACCTCCAAGATTGCTCCAAGAAAACTCTAAGTGTCCAAGAATGAGAGAGATAGATAGAGGAAAGAGAGAGCTCCAAAACTAAATTGAAAAACGTTTACCAACTAATCCTCAGAAGACTTTTTATCAATTAGGCCTCTATTTTCTTCATTTTCCATTAGTTTCCTTCAATTTCCTCCTCACATGCAATCTGTGACCTTTAACCTCCCTTTTCTCCTAATTTCCATTATTTTCATAAATAAATGTGCCAAAAATTCCATTTTCCTTTCCAAATCCTTAGCCATTGCCTTTGTCAATTTCATTAGCCATTAATAGCCAAATGAACACCCACACTAGGATGTCTTGCCCAACATTCAACTTGGAATAAGTGTCCCATTAATCGTGGTTATTATTTTGCCTTTATTAAATTTTATTACATGTAATTTACACCAGGACTGTTACAAAACCCTCCCCCTTGGGGGAATGCCGTCCTCAATGTTCAACAACACCTATAACCACAAGACTGTTGTAAGCAAAACATATTGTCGATGGATCTTTATAGCTTATCTCATTGCATTATTTACAATTATCAACCTATTGAGAAGAAAACTAACATGAAAACATAACAAACATAACATCATAATGACATGACACCCATACCACTTATTGGAGCTTTATCACATGATCAGCATCTTTAACATTCTTCTTAAGAAATGACACATGGAAAACATCATGGACTTTCACTGTCGGAGGCAGTGCAAGTCGATAGGCTACTGGCCCAATCCTCTCAATAATGTTGAAGGGTCCACAAAACCATGGTGCCATCTTGGCACATGATCCAATCCGTAAGGAGATCTTCTTTGGTTTGATGTGCAAGTAAACCAGTTCCCCAGCCTAGAACTCCTTGAACAACTTGTTCTGATCTGCATAACTCTTTTGCCTACCCTTTGCTTCCTTCCAATTCTTCTTGATTACCTGCATTTCTTGTTCCATGTCTGCTAACATGTATGGTCCAATCAACACCCTATTAACTAGATCACTCCAACTGATGGGAGTATTGCAACTCTGCACATACAATGCCTAAAATGGACTCATTTTCAAAGATTCTTGATACCCATTTTTGTACGCGAACTCTACCAGTGGAAGATACTCTTCCCACTTTTGTTGTTGATGCATCACACACATCCTCAACATGTCCTCCAATATCTTGTTGACCTTCTCTGTCTGTCCATCGGTCTGCAGATGATAAGTTATACTAAAGGCCAACTTTGTACCCAAACCTATAAACAACTCCTTCTAAAACTTGGAAGTGAACTTTTCATCCCTGTCTGACGTAATCTTCTTCATAACACCATGCAATCTAACCACATCTCTGTTGAATACCTATGCTAAATCACTAGCTGAGAATGTAGACTTCACTGGAATGAAGTGCACAACCTTTGTCAAACTATCCACAACAACCATGATGGAATCAAGTTGTCTCACTGTCCTTGGCAATCAAATGATGAAGTCCATGGAAATGACCTCCCGAGTATCGCAATCAGTTGTAGCAGTCCACCTAGATGTTTACACTCTACCTTCACACGCTGAAAATCGAAACACCTAGCCACAAACTCCATTACATCCCTCCTCAGGTTTGGCCAATAATAAAATCTCTTCACTGTGGTCAATGTCTTATGATAACCTGGGTGACCTAAATAAGGTTTCACATGAAACTCCTTCAATATCACCTTCTTGAGCTCACTACTGTCTGGAACATATATCCTGACTTTGAATCTAGCCAATCCATTTTTTGTAAGGAAATTGTCCACATCCGGTGCACCTGCACTTGTACTTGTACGTATACCACTACGTGTACATGTACTTGTGCTACTACATGTACATGTACTACCACATGTACCTTTACCTATACTACCACTTGTACCTATACCAGTAATCTGCTACAACCTGTCCATAATCTCCATATACCTGACATCCTGCTGACCTGCCTGCAAGATCCTATCCTATAAGTCTGTCCCATAAGATCTCATAATTGCTAAGTGATTTACACGTACCCTCCAACTAAGAGCATCTTCCACCCTGTTGTCTTTACCTTTGATATATCTGATCTCAAAATCAAACACATTGATCATAGCCAACCACCGAGCCTTCCTTCCATTCAGATTTGGTTGGTCAAATAGATACCGCAAACCACTATGATCACTCATAAACACAAACCTCCTACCCAGAATATAGCGCCTCCACATCTTCAATGCATGTATGATCACTGATAACTCAATATCATGTGTTGGGTAATTTTTCTCATGCTCATTTAGCTTCCGTCACTCATAGTATACCACCTGTCCATCCTGCATAAGGACTCCACCAAATCCTTTCTTGCATGCATATATGCATACCACAAACTCTTTTCCAGATCTGTAATCTTTAACGTTGGTGCATATGTCACAGCAACTACTTGAGCAACTCAAAACTAGCCTCACACTCCTCTGTCCATTCAAACTTCGTACCTTTTCTTTGCAATAATGTGATAGGATAAGCAATCTGTGAGAATTTCTTGATGAACCTCTTGTAATAGTTTGCCAACCCCATGAAAGATCTCATATAATCTATGTTTCTAGGAGCCGCCCACTCCATGATAGCTCTTACCTTTTCTAGATCTACTGCAATGCCCTCCTTGGAGACAACATGTCCCAAGTAATGTACCTCAATATGAAAGAAACTACACTTGTTGAGCTTAGCATATAACTGATGCTCTCTTAATAATCTCAAAATTGTTGTTAAATGCTCGGTATGCTCTTCCTCGTTCTTAGAATATACCAATATATCATCAATGAACATAATAAAAAACTTATCCAAATACGGATGCAACACATTATTCATCAAGCACATAAAAGTAGTTGGAGCATTAGTCAAACCAAATGGAACTAGAACAAACTCATAATGCCCATAACTGATCCGGAAGGTGATCTTGTAAATTTCCTCCTCTTTGATTTGTACTTGGTGATATCAGGATCACAAATCAATCTTCGAGAACATTGTTACTCCCTTCAACTGATCGAACAAGTTATCAATGCTCGGTAATGGATACATGTTCTTGATGGTCACTTTGTTCAACTACCTATAGTCGATGAATAATCTGAGAGTACCATGTTTCTTCTTCACAAACAATGTCAGTGTGCCCCAAGGTGATACACTTGGCCAAATGTATCCCTTGTCCAACATTTCCTTCAACTGTAGATGCAACTCTACCAACTCAAGTGTGTACTCATCCTATAAGGTGCTTTTGATGCTGAAGCTGCTCCTCGCACCAACTCAATAGAAAATTCTACCTCCCTGTGAGGCGCAAACTCTAAAATGTATTCAGGAAATACATCCTAGAACTATTGTAGAACTGGGTACCTGCTCAAAACATTTGCATCCTCAACTGCCTTAACTTTTTCACTAGAAATGTGCACTACAAATAACACACAACATTTCCTATCACTATGCTTGGCCTATATAACTGTTACCATCCTAACTGATGTGGCTTTCTTCTTTCCCTCTAAGACTCTTGGTTCCCCATTTTCATCCACACTTACCATGCCCAACAACATATTGTATGATCCCAATGGTAATACACTCAAATGTGTTGCGGTAAGCATACCATTCAAATCAAATGCACAAGATCTTACCCAATGGTGAACTTGCTTCTTTGTACCTGTAGCCAACTGCACTAACCAAAATTCTGCATGCAATTCCTTACTCAAACGACACTTATCCACCAAGTCAGGACTAACATAGCTATAATTAGATCCAGGGTCAATCAAAATAGAAATAACTTGATCACAAAGCTTACTGTCCATCTCAATGATAGATGCTTGATGATCTACCTATTTGTTATCCAATTTAGCATAAATACGAGGAACGCTCTGAACAACATCCCCGCCATTTTGTGCCTCTTGTGCACTATATATCTTAGGCCTACCACCCTAATGTTATGTAAAATCTCTCTTGTGATGATCCCCTCCAAACGTCCAACACTGCAAAAGCTCTTTATTCTTCTCCTTAGATCAATTTTCCTATCCTCTATCAGATGCAATGAACTTCTTGGATGGTGCTACGTTCTCTTTATTGCCTATACCCTAAGGTCTTGCTCACTTCTTGTCCCATTTTCCTTTGTTATTTGCATTACCTTTCCATTTCGGCTTAGTCTCGTATATGTGCTTCAATTGTTCATAGCAATGCTTTAACTTTCGGATGGTCTTCTCCGATGATCTAGGCTCATCGAACTCAATCATATCTTTGAATGCAACCAGCAATCCACTAATGAACTCTAAATCTTAGCCTTCTCCTCTGTGAGGTAAGGCACAATTCTTAGTAGCTCCAAGAACTTGCTAGTGTACTCCTCATATGTCATTGATCCCATCTTTAGCTCATAGAATTCCTTTTCCCTGTCATCAAAATATCTCTCTGACAGATACTTCTTCTAGAATATCCTCTCGAACTCACTCCAAGTAAAGTCTTCCTCGTGAATACATACTGTATTCTTCACATCTTCCCACCAAATGTCTGCTTTACCTTTAAGACTAAATGTAGCTACTATGGCTTTCATGTTCTTTGAATATTCATGCAACCTGAAGAACTTTGTCATGTCAAGCAACCATCCATCTGCATCCTGTGATTTCTTCATCTCTCCATCAAAATTAAGTGGCTTTTCTTTCTTAAAGTCATCTAGCAAGTATCCCCTATCCCTCCTCCTATAAGGATGATAATGATAATGATCATAGTGTTTGTCTGAACCAAAACTAGAATAGTACCTGTGTCCATCACCTCTCCAATCCGGAGTGTCCAACAATCTGCCATCTCTCACTGTTTCACCTTTATTCGACCTGTGACCACAATGATACCTAATGCCATATGCCCCATTAGTTATTTCCACCTCCTCATGGCTGATCCAATGTGGTCCATGTCGTGGCAAATCTGACAAACTCTTAAGTATCACTGCATTTACCTCTGCCTGTTTCTCCTATGCATGTATGATTCTGTCATTTTCTATCTTACAACTCCTTATTTATGCCTTTAAGCTTCTCAATGTGTTTGCTAGATCATAAGAGTGCCCAACACCACATTGCTCATTTGATCCATAGGGAGAGTCTCAGGAACTATAGCCTACCATCATGCTAGTCATCTTTGATATTCTTCCTGCAAGCTATATCATGTCAGCTAATCCAAATCACAATAAACCAATGTACCTTAGCATAGTTTGGGGAGGATATCTCATCTCCAAGATCAACAAATCAGCGTAATGCATGTATAACATAGTCACAAAAACGTATAGAAATATAACTCAAAAGCATATAACCTTATCACCATCATTCTAATTAGAGTCCAGCCACCGATGCATGACCATGTCAACCACAGATACCATGACCTTGTGCATGACGACATTAACCATAGCAATGTATGTAGACAATACAAAACCATAAACGCGGATGATACACCAGCACATATGTGAACAACACACAAGCATAACCATGGACAACACACACACATAAACACATACGATCAAGCGTAAACGAGCAATACTTGTAACAATAGGTAGCAACATGTAACCAAGCATACAAGAATTATACATGTAAGCAACATATAACAACATGTAACCAGTCATACACTCATGATGATTCACTCCACAACAACACCATCAACTTCCACATGGAAACATCACTACAGCAATGATCAACACCATGCAAGTGCAACAAGCACATGGTCTAGCAACACAAGAAACACATATACAATTGACATAATGCATAACCAACACACCCAACCGATCAAGTCTGAGGGGTGAACCATGCTCTCATACCACTTTGTAACACCCTCCTCCCACATCTACCCAAGTAATCGGCCAACTCAGGTAAACATGCGACAAGAGGCCACTATGATATGATTCAACCTCCTAAGTCATGTTAAGGGAGTGGAACCGATGGAAACATGCCATACAAACCTTCAAAATCAATATTAAGGCCCTTAGGAACCATCCCAACCTTTCTTTCAATCATCCCCTGGGTCGCAATGATATTTTAGACCACTTGACCCCTGGATGCTCCCATGATATGGGCATGACAGCATCCAAGAGGCTCTGGACGCTCTCATGACAAGGCATTCCAACGTCCATGGACTAAATTGCACAGTGTTGTGCCAGTGTCCCTGGGATTTGAAACACTTTTTTAGGCCCAGATCCCAGGTCACTGCCCATAATTGAATGAAACTCTCATAACACCAATATAACAAGGAAATGGCAATACAAATTCAATTACTTGAATAAGACCTTGACTAGCCATGACAAGAATTTCGTCAAACATATCACGCATATGTAATCTATAGATGTAACTAACATATCTAAGCATAGGGGTCTCATACTCATCTGAGAATCACTAAGAAGCATTGATTCCTCA
Source organism: Pinus tabuliformis (assembly GCA_031772625.1). NCBI lineage: Eukaryota > Viridiplantae > Streptophyta > Pinopsida > Pinales > Pinaceae > Pinus > Pinus tabuliformis. The sequence goes on along the minus strand of CM062804.1, from coordinate 573,632,426 downwards.
ACACATTAGCTGCCATTTCATCCATTAGGTCATAGATACATAGTTCATTCATTTACAAGTAAAAACATGATCAGATCCATACATAGCTACTGTCATAAAACACATACATAACCAACATAATAGAAATGGAAATACCAAGGAAATCATAGCCATATGATCCACATATCACCAGTATAATACTCATAAAATAACAAGGAGAAATAACCTCATGCTATTGATGCAAAGGCCAACCAGTTGAGGGACTTCCATGAACCACCCAACGATAGACATGGTTGGGCTAAAACTCTCTTCAGTTAGTCACCCATGTGCCATATTCCAAGCATGAATGTGGGATCTCATAAAACACATCAATCCAAAACCATCTAGGGATTCCAAAAGCCAACCACCTTAACCCATCAAATAGTGATTCCACCTCAAGGTCGGATATCACCAAATCATCACCAGATTGGTCTCTATCCAAGCCTTCCAGGGCTCCAGAGCATATGTTCCAAACAAGGCTCCAGGACTAGTAACTCAACCCACAATTGTTGTTAAGATCTAGAGTTTTTGTCCAACCAAGGCTCCAGGACTAGTAAGTCAACCCACCAAGGGCTCCAAAGCATTTGTCCAACCAAGGCTCTAGGAACTAGTAACTCAACCCAAGCTAAGGAAACATGAGAACTAGAAAGCAAAGAAAATGAACCCACAACACCATGGCTATCTAGGAAATGGAAAGGTTAGGCAAATCCACTGTCTATCCAAGAAAACCTCCATTCCAGTGACAGATCATGACCAATAAACCACATGAATATGTCATGCATGCTGAAACTAGTGAGGAAAATATACATGCAACTCGGTATCTACAAGCAAAACCCGATGTAATTGTTGATCCCAATGTCCTCTTCTGCTTTCTCACTCTTCCTTTGCCTTCTTGCTCCAAAAATCAAAGTATGCCACACCCTCCAAGAGTGCTCCAAGAAAAATATAAGTTTCCAAGAACAGGAGAGATAGAGAGAGAGAGAGAGAGGAATGAGAGATCTCCAACACTGAACTGACAAAAAATTGATCCTCATAAGCCTTTTTATCAATTATGCCTCTATTTTATTCATTTTCCATTATTTTCCTTCAATTTCATCCTCACATGCAACCTGTGGCCTTTTACCTCCCTTTTCTCCTAATTTCCACTATTTTCATAAATAAATGTGTGAAAAATGTCATTTGCCTTTCCAAAGCCTTAGTTTCCTTTACCAATTTCCTTAGCCATTAATAACCAAATGAACACCCACACTAGGATGTTTTGCCCAACATTCATCTTGGAATAAATGTCCCATTAACCGTGGTTATTATTTTGTCTTTATTAACTTTTATTACATGGAATTTTTGCCAGGGATGTTACAGAACCCCCCCCCCCCCCCACTTGGGGGAACACCGTCCTCGATGTTGAAAAACACCTAAAACCACAAGACTGTTGTAAGCAAAACATATTTCCAATGAAGCTTTATAACTTAACTAGTTGCAATATTTACAATTATCAACTTGCTGAGAAGCAAACCAACATGAAAATATAACAAACATAACATCATAATGACATGACACCCATACCAAACATCACCAAAACATATACCAAAACACCATACCGAAATTGTTTTGCCTCAACTGGCAAACAAGAAAGGATGCATAGCCCGCATCCGATCCGTTGTCTCCCATGTAGCTTCATCGGGCCTAAAGTGCTTCCATTGCACCTTAACCTGCTCGATTGTTTGGTTCTAGAGCATGAGCACCTTTTTCTGCAATATACATTGAGGCTCCAGCTAGAATTTTCCATCTAGTTCCACCTGCAATACATACCAATCAATCACATGATCAACATCTTTAACATACTTCTTAAACAATGACACATGGAAAACATCATGGACTTTCACTGTCGTAGGCAGTGCAAGTCGATAGGCTACTATCACAATCCTCTCAATAGTGTTGAAGGGTCCACAAAACCATGGTGCCAACTTAGCACATGATCCAATCCATAAGGAGCTCTTCTTTGGTTTGATGTGCAAGTTCACCTATTCCCCAACCTGGAACTCCTTGAACAACTTGTTCTGATCTACATAGTTCTGCTGCTTATCTTGTACTGCCTTCAAATTCTTCTTGATTACCTACATTTCTTGTTCCATGTCCACCAACATGTCTGGTCGAATCAAGTAAGTAAGGGACAGACTTATAGGATAGGATGTACCTATACATGTACCTGTGCTACTATATGTACATGTACTACCATCAATACATGTACTTGTACTATCACCTGTACTACCACATGTACCTGTATCAGTACTCTGTTGCAACCTGTGCATAATCTCCATATTCCTGACATCCTGCTGACCTACCTACAATATCCTATCCTGTAAGTATGTACCTTAGGAGCTCATAACTCTCAAGTGATTTACCTGTACCTGCCTACTAAGAGCATCTGCCACCCTGTTCTCTTTACCTTTGATATATCTGATCTCAAAATCGAACTCACTGATCATCGCCAACCACTGATTCTGCCTTCCATTCATAATCGGTTGGTCAAATAGATACCTCAAACCACTATGATCACTCATCAACACAAACCTCCTGCCCATAAGATTGTGCCTCCACATCTTCAATTCATGTATGATCGCTGCTAACTCAAGATCATGTGTTGGGTAGTTCTGCTCATCCTCATTCAGTTTTCGTGACTCATAACATACCACCTATCCATCCTATATAAGGACTCCACTTAGTCCTTTCTTGCAATCATATGTGCATACCACAAACTCTTTGTCCAAATTTGTAGTCTTTAACATTGGTGCATGTGTCAACATCTTCTTGAGATGCTCAAAACTACCCTCGCACTCCTTTTTCCATTCAAACTTATTACCTTTTCTCTGAAATAATGTGATAAGATAAGAAATCTGTGAGAAGTTCCTGATGAACCTCCTGTAATAGCCTTCCAACCCTATGAAAGATGTCACCTCATCTAAGTTTCTAGGACCTTCCCACTCCATGATAGCTCTTATATTTTCTAGGTCTACTACAATGCCCTCCTTGGAGACAACATGTCCTAAGTAATGTATCTCAGTCTGAAAGAAACTACACTTGTTGAGCTTAGCATACAACTAATTCTCTCTCAACAATCTCAACACTGATGTTTTATGCTCAGCATGCTATTCATCATTTTTAGAATATACCAATATATCATCGATGAACAAACTTATCCAAATACTAAGGCAACACACTAGTCATCAAGCACATAAAAGTAGCTAGAGCATTAGTGAAACCAAATGAAACTACAACAAACTCATAATGCTCATACCTGGTCTGGAAGGTTGTCTGGTAAATGTCCTCCTCTTTGATGCATACCCGATGATATCAGGATCTCAAATCAGTCTTCGAGAACATTGTTGCTCCCTTCATCTGATCGAAGTAGTCATCAATCCTTGGTAACGGAAACATTTTCTTGATGGTCACTTTGTTCAAATGCCTGTAGTCAATGCATAATCTGAGAGTACCATCTCTCTTCTTCACAAACAATACTAGTGTGCCCCAAGGTGATACACTTGTCCTAATGTATCCCTTGTCCAACATTTCCTTCAACTACATCTTCAAATCTACCAAGTCAGGTGTACTCATCCTGTAAGGTGCTTTTGATGTTGGAGCTCACCCTGGCACCAACTCAATAGAAAATTCTACCTCCCTATGAGGTAGCAACTCTTAAATTTCTTCAGGAAATACATCTGGGAAATTTTGTAGAATTGGGTACCTACTCAAAATATTTGCATCCTCAAATTCCTTACCTTTGTCACTAGAAATGTGCACTACAAATAACGCACACCCTTTCCTACGAATATGCTTGGCCTATATAGTTATTACCATTCTAACTGATGTGGCTTTCTTCTTTCCCTATAAGACTCTTGGTTCCCCATTGTCATCCACACACTCAACGGATTTTTCATAACAATCCACCTTGGTTCTATGAAGGTACAACAAATCCATGCCCAACAACATATTGTATGATCCCAACGATAATACATTCAAATGTGTTGCAGTAGGCATACCATTCAAATCAAATGCACAAGTTCTTACCCAATGGTGAACTCACTTCTTTGTACCTATAGCCAACTACAGTAACCAAGATTATGCATGCAACTCCTTACTCAAACCACACTTATCCACCAAGTCATGACTAACATAGCTATAATTAGATTCAGGGTCAATCAAAATAGAAATAACTTAATCACAAAGATTACCATCCATCTCAATGGTAGATGCCTAATGGTCTCTTTGTTTGTTATCCAATGCTGCATAAATATGAGGAACACTCTAACCAACATCCCCAACATTTTTCACCTCCAGCATACTATATATATGAGGCCTACCACCCTAATATTATGGAAAATCTCTCCTACAATGATCCCCTCCACATGGCCAACACCACATGAGCTCCTAATTTTTCTCCTCAGATCGATGTCCCTGCCCTCTAACAGATGCGCTGAACTTCTTGCATGGCGTTATGTTCTCTTTATTTCCTGTACCTTGAGGACTTTCTCGCTTCTAGTCCCATTTTCCTTTGTTCTTTACATTAACTTTCCAGTCCAGCTTAGTCTCAGATCTTCGCTTCGATTGTTCATAGCAATGATTTAGATTTTGGATGGTCTCCTCCAACGATCTAGTCTCATCGAACTCAATATTGTCTTTGAATGCAACCAGTAATCCACTAACAAACCTCTAAATCTTGGCCTTCTCCTCCATGAGTTAAGGCACATACCTCAGTAGGTCTAAGAACTTGCTAGTGTACTCCTCATATGTCATTTATCCCACTTTAGCTCATAGAATTCCTTTGCCCTGTCATCAAATTATCTCTCCGACAGATACTTCTTCTTGAATAGCCTCTCGAATTCATTCCAAGTCAAGTCGGCCTCATGAATATATCTGACATTCTTCACATCTTTCCACCAAATGTATGCTTTACCTTTGAGACAAAATGTAGCTACTCTAGCTTTCATGTTCACTGAATAGTCATGCCACCTAAAGAACTTCCTCATGCCAAGCAACCATGCCTCTGCATCCTGTGATTTCTTTCTCTCTCCATCAAAAGTAGGTGGATTTTCTTTATTAAACTCATCCGGAAAGTATCCCCTACCACTCCTCATGTAAGGATGATAACGATGATGATCATAGTGCATATTTGAACCATAACTAGAATTGTACATGTGTCCATCACCTCTCCTATCAGGAGTGTCCAAGAATCTACCATCTCTCACTGTGTCATCTATATCTGACTTGTGACCACCATGAGACCTACTAGTATGATACTGTCATTGTCTGCCTTACAAATCCTTATTTCTGCTTTTAAGCTTCTTAGTGTGTCTACTAGATCAGAAGAGTGCCCAACACCACGCTGCTCATCCGATCCATAGAGAGAGTCTCGGGAACCGTAGTCTACCATCTTGCTAGTCATCTTTGACATTCTTCCTGCAATCTATATCATTTCAGCTAAACCAAATCACAATAAACCAATGTACCTTAGCATATTTCGAGGAGGATATCTCATCTACAAGATCAACAAATAAATGTAATGTATGTATTACATAGTCACAATAGCATATAGAAATATAACTCATAAGCATATAACCTTATCACCATCATTCTAGTTAGATTTGATTCATTGATGCATGACCATATCAACCACACATACCATGACCTCATGCATGGCGCAATCAACCATACCAATGTATGTAGACAATGCACAACCATAAACCTATATGATACACTAGCACATATGTGAACAACACACAAGCATAACCATGGACAACACACATGCATAAACACATACGATCAAGCGTAAATGAGAAATACTTGTAACAACAGGTAGCAACATGTAACCAAGCATACAATAATGATACATGTAAGCAACATATAACAACATGTAACCAATCATACACTCATGACGATGCACTCCACAACAACACCATTAACTTCCAAATGGAAACATCACTACAACCATGATCAACACCATGCAAATGTAACAAGCACATGGTCTCACAACACAAGAAACACATAAGCAACCGACATAATACATGACCAACACACCCAACCCATCTAGTCTGAGGGGTGAACCATGCTCTTAAACCACTCTGTAACACCCTCCTTCCACATCTACCCAAGTAACCAGCCAACCGGGGTAAACATGCGACGAGAGGCCACTATGATATGATTCAGCCTCTTAATTCACATTAAGGGAGTGGAACCAATGGAAACACACCATACAAACCTTCAAAATCAGCATTAGGACCCTCAGGAACCATCCCAACCTTTCTGCCAATCACCCCTTGGTTCCCACTGATATTTTAGACCACTTGGCCCCCGAACGCTCCCATGATATGGGCATGAAAACATCCAGGATGCTCTGGACGCTCTCATTATAAGGCATGCCAATGTCCAGGGACTAAATTGCATAGTGTTGTGCCAGTGTCCCCGGGATTTGAGCCACTTTTTTGGCCCAGAGCCTAGGTCACTGCCCAAAATTGAATGAAACTCTTAGAACAAGAAGATAACAAGGAAATGGCAATACAAATGCAATTAATTGAGTAAGACCTAGACTGGACCCCTACTAACCATGACAGGAATGTCATCAAACATATCACGCATATGTAATCTACAGGTGTAACTGATAGATCTAATCCTAGGGGTCTCATACTCATTTGAGAATCGCTAAGAAGCATTGATTCCTCAACACATTAGCTGTCATTTCATCCATTAGGTCATAGATACATTATTCATTCATTTACAAGTAAAAACATGATTAGAGTCATACATAGCTACTGTCATAAAACACATACATAACCAGCATAATAGCAACAGAAATACCAAGGAAATCATAGCCATATGATCCACATATAACCAATATAATACTCATAAAATAACAAGGAGAAATAACCTCATATTATTGATGCAAAGGCCAATCAATTATGGGAACTCCACGAACCACCTGACCATAGACATGCCTTAGCCAGAACTCTCTTCAACTAGTCACCCCCGTGCCATATTCCAAGCATGAATGTGGGATCTCATAAAACACATCAATCCAAAACCATCCAAGGCTTCCAGAGGCCAACCACCTCAACCCATCAAATAGTGATTCCACCTCACGGTCGGACACCACCAACCATCACCATATTGGTCTCTATCCAAGCTTTTTAGGGCTCCATAGTGTTTGTTCCAACCAAGGCTCCAGGACTAGTAACTTAACCTATAGCTGTTGTCGGGCTCCATAGAGTTTATCCAACCAAGGCTCCAAGATTAGTAACTCAACCCACCAAGGGCTCCAGAGCATTTGTTCAACCAAGGCTCCAAGACTAATAACTCAACCCAAGTTGTTATAGGGCTCTAGAGCGTTTTTCCAACCAAGGCTCCAAGACATAGTAACTCAACCCAAGTTAAGGAAACATGAGAACCAACCAAAAAACAAAGCAAATGAACCCACAACACCATGGCTATCTAGGAAACGGTAAGGCTAGGAAAATCCACTATCACTCCAAGAAATCCTCCATGCCAGTGATAGATCATGACCAATAAACCACATGCATATGCCTTCATGCCAAAACTAGTGAGGAAAACATACATGCAACTCGGTACCTGCAAGAAAAACCCATTATAGTTGTTGATCCTGATGTCCTCTTGCGCTTTCCTGCTCTTCCTTTTCCTTCTTACTCCAAAAATCTGAGTATGCCAGACCCTCCAAGAGTGCTCCAAGAAAATTTTAAGTGTCCAAGAATGAAAGAAAGAGAGAGAGGAATGAGAGAGCTCCAAAATTGAGCTGAAAAAAGGTTACCAACTGATCCTCATAAGCATTTTTATCAATTAGGCCTCTATTTTCTTCATTTTCCATTATTTTCTTTCAATTTCCTCCTCACATGCAACTTGTGACCTTTCACTTCCCTTTTGTCCTAATTTCCATTATTTTCATAAATAAATGTGTCAAAAAATGTTGTTTGCCTTTCCGAATCCTAGCCATTTCCTTTACCAATTTCCTTAGTCATTAATAACCAAATGAACACCCACACTAGGATGTTCCTCCCAACATTTAACTTGGAATAAGTGTCCCATCAACTGTGTTTATTATTTTTCCTTTATTAACTTTTATTGCATGGGATTTTCACCAGGATTATTACATTAAAACTCCTTAAACAACTTTTGTTGATCTGCATAACTCTTCTATCTATCATGTGTTGTCTTTAGATTCTTCTTTATAACATTCATTTCATGTTCCATATTTTCTAACATGTTCGGTACTATCAGCACCATGTTCACTAAATCACTCCACTTTCGTTTTTGATGCATTACATGCATCCTCATCATATCCTCTAGTATCCTATTAACCCTCTCTGTTTTTCCATCTATTTATGGATGATAAGTTGCGATAAAGGCCAACTCTGTACCCAATCCTTCAAATAGCTCTTTCCAGAACTTGGATGTGAACTTAACATCCTTGTTTGATACAATATTCTTTGGTACACCATGCAACCTCACTATATATCTCATGAAGACTTGTTCTACATCACTAACCAAATATGTAGATTTCATCGGAATGAAGTGAGCTGCCTTTGTCAACCTGTCCACCACAACCATGATGGGATCAAGTTGTATATATGTCCTCAGCAGACCTATAATGAAATCCATGGAAATGACTTCCCATTTCCACTCTAGAATCAGAACTAGTTGTAATAACTCACCTAGATGCTTGTATTCTGCTTTTACCTGTTGACAATCCAAACATCTAGCCACAAACTCTACCACTTCCTTCTTCAGGTTCAGTCAATAGTAGAACTTCTTCACCATTTTCAATGTATTCTGATATCCTGGATGACCTGAATACGGATTAGCATGGAATTCTCTCAAGATAAGATTATTTATCTCATTGTTGTCTAGCACATAGATCTTATCCCTAAATCTGACCAAACCATCTGTTGTGAGATGATATTCCACATCTTGTTCACCTATACCCTGTTGTAACATGTGCCTAATCTCCCTGTACCTATCATCCTATTCTCCTACTTGTAAGATCCAATCCTGTAAATTTGTCACATAAGAACTCATAGTTGCTATATGATTCACTTGCACTCTTCTACTAAGATCATATGCAACCCTATTTTCCTTTCCCTTAATATACCTGATCTTGAAATCAAATTCATTGATCGTTGCTAACCACCTAGCTTTCCTGACATTCAAATTTAGTTGGTCAAACATGTACCTGAATCCACTGTGATCACTCATCAATACAAACCTCCTACCAAGAAGATAGTGCATCCGCATCTTCAATGCATGGATGATCGTTGCCAACTCAAGATCATGTGTCACACAGTTCTACTCATTCTCGTTCAATTTCCTTGATTCGTAACACACCACCTATCCTTCTTACATCATGAATCCACCAAGTCCTCTCTTTGAAATAATTTGTACATACCACGAACTCTTTATCCGGATTTGCAATCTTTATAACTAGAGCATTTTTCAACAATTATTTCAACTGCACAAAAAAAATTTCACATTCCCTTGTCCGTTCAAATTTCTTCCCTTTTTGCTGCAATGATGTGATAGGTTATGCAATCCACCAGAAGTTCCTAATGAACCTCGTGTAGTACCTTGCTAACCCCGTAAATGACATTACCTCGTCCACATTCCTACAAGCTGCCCATTCCATGATAGCGCTTGTCATTTCTGGATCCACTGTTTTGCCTTCCTTGGAAACAACATGCCCCAAGTAATGTACCTATTTCTGGAAGAAATTACATTTGTTAAGTTTGGCATACAACTAATTCTCTCTCAACAATCTTAGCATTGTGGCTAAATGTTCTACATGCTCTTCCTCATTCTTAGAATATATCAAGATGTCATCAATGAATATGGTCACAAACTTGTCCAAATAAGGACACAACACATTATTCATCAAGCACATAAAAGTAGTTGGAGCATTAGTCAAAACAAGTGGAACTAAAACAAACTCATAATGCCCATACCTAGTCCAGAAAGTTGTCTTTAGATGTCCTCTTCTTTGATGTGTACCTAATGGTATCCTGATCTTAGATCAATCTTCAAGAACTTGTTGCTCCCTTCAACTTATCAAACAAGTCGTCAATATTTAGCAATGGATACCTATTCTTGATCGTCACCTTATTCAAATGCCTATAATCAATTCACAGCCTGATAGTACCATCCTTATTCTTCACAAACAATACTGGTGCACCCCATGGCAATACACTTGGCCTGATGTATGCCTTATCAAGCATTTCCTTCAACTGTAACTTCAATTCTACTAGCTTTGGAGTGCTCATCATGTACGGTGCCTTTGATGTTGGTGCTTCCAGCATCAACTCAATAGAAAAGACCACTTCCCTATGAGGCAGTAACTCTGAGATATCTGCTGGGAATACATCCTGAAACTTCTGCAAAAACGGATACCTCAGCATCCTCAAAATCATTACCTTTATCATTATAAATATGCACTGCAAAAAATACACGCCCTTTCTTGCAACAACGCTTTTCCTGCATAATTGTAACCATTTTAACTGATGTATCGTTCTTCTTATTTTGTAAGATTCTCTATTCTCCATTGTCATCCAAGCACTCAATATACTTGTCATAACAGTCAACCTTAGTTCTGTGAAGATACAACCAGTCCATACCCAAAAGCATATTGTATGATCCCAATGGAAGTACATTCAAGTTCATTGATGTAGGCATACCGTTAAACTCAAATGCACAAGCTCTTACCCAATGATGAACTCTCTTCTTTGTATTTGTATCCAATTGCACTAACTAAGATTCTGCATGTACTTATTTATACAAACCACACTTATCCACTAGGTCATGGTTAACATAACTATAATTAGATCCAAGGTCAATTAAAATAGAAACAACTTGATCGCAAAGCTTACCATCCATCTCAATAATAGATTTCTGGTGATCTGTTTGCTTGATATCAAATGTTTCATAGATCCATGGAATGTTATGCCCAACATCCCCAACTATATGGGCTTCATGTGCACTGAAAATCTAAGTTCAACCACCACAATACAATGGACAATCCCTCTTGAGATACTCCTAGCCACATATCCAACACTGCGACTATCCCTTACCATCACCTTTATTATTCTTCCCTCCAGGATGTGACCTGTGTCCTTGTCCAACTACATTAAACTTCTTACAAGGAACAACATTCTCTTTCTCACCTGCATCCTAGGTTCTTGTTCACTTCAGCTACCATTTACCTTTAGTCTTGTCTTTCCCTTTCCAACCTTGCTGAGATTTTGTCTCATGCTTTAGTTACTCATAACGATGCTTCAACTTCCCAATGACTTCTTCAAGTGAATGAGGCTCATCATACTCAAATAGATCTTTAAATGCTAATGGTAATCCAGTAACAAATATTTGAACCTTGGCCTTCTCATCCTTAAGATATGGTAGATACCTCAATAACACCAAGAACTTAGTCATATACTACTCATCTGTCATCGAGACCATCTTTAGGTCATATAACTTGTTATCACTGGGATAAAAAGAATTAGGTTGTCTCAAACTTTGACCTAGTGTAACTATTTCACACCACTTGGACTAGAAGTTAGCCCTTCCAATCTGAGAGGGCTCTCTCAAAAACATTATCAAATTTACTTCAAACAGTACAAACAAGATATGACTAACTCTGGTCTTTTCTTTTTTATTGGTTTTGTAGGTGAATAAAAATGTGATGACTGCCACCATTGGGCATGGAGTCAAATTAAAACAAATTATAGCCAACAACAGTGTTTAATGGAAGCTGAGGCATATATAGCTTTGAAACTGATATCAAATTAACATCCATAGTCATACATAGTAAATGAAGGAAATTGGAGCAGTTTGAGAAGATTTCCAAGTAATCAAGATATTATGTAAAACAAGAAACAACATGAAAGCCATGACATGAATCTCAGGTACAAAAATAGAGTTTCTACAAATTTTCAATTAAAAGGATCAAAATATTACATAAGGTCAGTTCTTCACATTATCCATCAACAACTCTCAAAGTCGAAAAGTTACTTATTTATAGAGAAAATATCTCTTTACATTATATTACGACCTGGGCCAAATTTGATCCACTATCTAAGAAACCTATTCCTATTTTTATTCTAACTAACAGGTTCCTCTTAGGGATTTTCTTTTTTACATAGTTGGAATTTAGCTAGGACTCTACTAGCTTTAAAAACTCTAACCACTTTCTGTTGATGAAGATAACCGAGCCCAATTGCTTGCTAAATTTGTTGGAGTGTCATTACACCTTCGACATGTTGATAGATATCAATTAAATTTATTTTTGCTGACTATCCTAATGAGATGGCTATTATGCTGATGTGGCTATGCGCTGACTTGGCATGCTGAAAAATAGGAGTTTAGCGTGATGTAGTGGACACCATTTATGATCAGTAATCCATCTGGAGCTTGGATTTCTGATATTCAAAATCTTCAAAAACGCAAAAAAAACAGAGTTTTTTATGATTTCGTAGCAAAAAATAGAGTCTTCATCAGTTTCATAGCAAACTTTGGTAGCAACTTCAAAAAACACCCTTATGCTACCTCTTTTCTCTCTCTGTTAGTTCTGAGGTTTTTTTTTATGTTTGTAAGCTAAACATAGTCCTTTAGAACTATCTTTGTTGAACTTTAGACCAACTTTAACTTCCATGGAAAGCTACAGTAGTTTCGTAGCAAATTCTCAGCTTCATTATGGGGAGTTGCTACGAAAGTTTCAAAATTTTGAATTTTTCTAATTTTCATTATTCTTAATGCCTCCTTAGCACTCTTAATACCATGTTAACTATATATAGAGTTGAATTTACTGGTTTAGGTATAGTGAAGACAAAAGTGAGGACTTTACCACAGCATGGAGTAGCACCTAATTCAGTAACGATCTTGAGGTCTTTCCTTTTGAGTTCATCCTAGGTCATTTCAATTTGAGTTTCCAATGTTGTGACTTGTCCCTGTAATATTTTTCCATCTGCCTGTAACCAACTATTCCCTTTGTACATATGCTCTAACACTTTGTGCAAAGTCAGATTCCTTCTTATGATCTTTTTAGATTTGTTTGCAATTTTATCATAAAAATCTATTTGTTTTAACACTTCATTTTTGTATTCATCAAACTCAAGTTTGGTATTGATAACTTTTTGTCTGGCTTCCCTTAACTACTCGTGTAGGACCTCTATTTCACTTTTTTCTTGAACAACTTCCTTGCCTTTATTTTTCTTTGTTGGCTTCTTTGATGGTTATGTTTTGTCCAATGGTGCTTCAGGTATCTCTTCAACTTGTTGCATTGATCTTGTGACAAGTTTCATTGGCCTAAAAATGAAACCATGTTCTTCTTGAGTAAAGTCTAATTTATTAGCACTCTTGCTTTTCTTCTTCATTTCAATTTGGGTCACTTCTATAGGTTGTTCAACTGGGCTTTATTCATTGTCTATATCTTCTAGAATATCAATCAGCTTGCGTTTGTTTGTACTATGTTCTCTACTCTGTCTTCTGGTCATCCTCCTTTTAGTACTTCTGTAAGTTTCAATTACAGGTTGTTCTACCACTGGTTTTCGCTCTACTACTAATTGTTGCTCTTTTGTAAGGGTTGTGGATTTAGATTTAGTAGTTCTATTAGAGGGGGTAGAAACATCTAATTCATACCCAATTAAGAACAAAAGGTAAGCCAATCTTTGTTCAATCTATTTAACTCTTCAACCACTAGTAATTTGATAAGACCATGATGAAAAACATAGGTATTGCTTGTATCTGGTTTAGCTTGAACCTTGTTAGTCATTTTTCCTAGACTTCTAAAGAGATATAAATGGATATCTAAGGGTTGTTTACCTTTGAAGTGGAGTAGCAACCTGAAGTGGTACTGGTAGACCATATGGAACCTTCCTTCACATGTAAAATACTTTTGAATAACCATAAGAAATTTGGAATAATGCTCCTTAAGGCAGGTTCTAGAGATGCCTGTTGTCATATCAATTTTTCGATGTTCTTCCTTAAAAAATTCATCACAATTTTGTAGCTGGAACTTCTAGACTTTAAACCATGTCTCCCTGACCTTGGGATTTCAGTATCATGGGAAATGGTGTCTGGAGAGACATTTAAACTTAAGATTCTAACCTACATGGCAATCCTTGTGAAATTGATGGTGAAGTCTTTATTGATTTGCGCATGAAAATCCTGCAATTTTTGGCAAAATTGTTGGGTATACGACCAAAGTCCCACATTGACTAGAAGTGGGGAAGATCATGGGTATATAAGGATGGAAAAATATCTCCATTGGTATGAGGCCTTTTGGGGTAAAGCCCAAAAACAAATCCATGAGGGCTTAGGCCCAAAGTGGACAATATCATACCATTGTGGAGATATGTGGTGTCCAGAGTCCTTACAAGTGGTATCAGAGCCCAGGTTCAAAGTTAGCCAAGTGGATGAATCCTCGGAATGTCGAACGAAGGTGGTGAGCCCCGGTAATATCACAATGGGATCCGTGGATGAGCTCGGTTAGAGAAAGCTCTCGAGACAGGTGGTGCTACCATGTAAGGTGTGTGCTTCCAACGCATTGGAGCGGAGAATCCTGCGGATGGATAATCGTTTGAGGGGAGGCTCGATGGTCCTTTGTTTGAGGGGAGGATTGTTGGGTATACGACCAAAGTCCCACATTGACTAGAAGTGGGAAGGATCACGGGTATATAAGGATGGATAAATATCTCCATTGGTATGAGGCCTTTTGGGGTAAAGCCCAAGAACAAATCCATGAGGGCTTAGGCCCAAAGTGGACAATATCATACCATTGTGGAGATATGTGGTGTCCAGAGTCCTTACAAAAATCGTAGACATCCCACGTTGGCAAATGACTGTACAAAAGTTGGGCCTTCTTTAAGAAATTTCATATCTGTGGGCTCATATTTCACTACAACACCTCCTTTGTATTGTTTCCTGGTTGCCATGCTTATCAACACGTCAGGAGTTTCTTGTGAGTTGCTTCCTCTTCACCTGCAAACTAATTTGAGAACACCTGGATCTGACTTAGACCATGGCTAAACTTGAATTGACAGCGCAAACCCTATTCAACGATAGCACTTGTGAACTTTTTGATAGCAACAGATGGTATAAAGAGGAAAAGGAGAGGTAAGGGTGAATGAAAAAGAGTGGAGGACACGAGAATAAAGGTGTATTATGACTCAGTACAACTCTAACATTACTAACAATGAATTAAAATAAAACCATTACATAGCAACAGACTTTTGTAGCGAGACAAGTTTCAGGATGGTTCTTTTTGCTACGGAACTGTGAGGGACTTATGTAGCGAATTCTGGGTTTTCTGAATTGGAGTTGCTGCGAAAGTTTGTAAAACTATCAGACAAGTCAATTATGAAATGATGACCTCGAAACAAATGGAATTATGACCTTTTCTTTTTATGGTGACCCTAAAACACTAAATGTACCCTATGACAGATTTCACATGAACATAAAAATAAAAACCCTATCTAAGATGACTAATCAAACTAAAAATTATTTCTAGGGGTTATCATGGATAACAGTGGCTCCAATGGGGATGTTGCACCCCTCTGGTGCAACAAAGAACTAGCATACTAGTTTCCTTATTAAAGACTGAAAATTAATGACATAATCTCCAAGTTTTTATGGCCTTCACTTCAGGCTCAAACTTGTCAAATGGATCATCAACACCTGCAAATGAGAAAATAAAA
Source organism: Pinus tabuliformis (assembly GCA_031772625.1). Taxonomy (NCBI): domain Eukaryota; kingdom Viridiplantae; phylum Streptophyta; class Pinopsida; order Pinales; family Pinaceae; genus Pinus; species Pinus tabuliformis. The sequence goes on along the minus strand of CM062804.1, from coordinate 573,616,671 downwards.
ATGGAGTATATACAATGGTGTTTCTTTCAAATTTGGAGGATCAAGAGATATAATGTTTGAGAAACCTGCCATTGACAGGTCCTCCCCCATACAACTGACCATCCATCTCTTGCAATATGAATGTATTATCTCCATGATAGGCTGAAATATTATATGGTCCCTTCCAATATTTCAAGCTTGTCGTGTTTTCTTTTATCTTCAATCTTAGCCTCCCACTTCAAAACTACATCTTAAGGACTAAATTTTTCTTCTTTTGTATTTTTGTCAAATGCCTTTTTAATTTTGTTCTGAGATTGTTGATGATTGTTGTAAACTTCTTTTCCTTTTTCCTATAGAGAAATTAGTTGGTTGATCCTCCTTTGGATAGCATTTGGCTCTTCTTTTAGTTCCTGCAACAGTTTCATGACTGGAACTCCAAGGGAAATAGGAAAAATAGCTTCAATTCCATAAACTAACTCATAAGGATAAACTCCTATATACCATTTAGTACAAATTATGTCAGCCCATAGAGAAAATTTAAGTTTTAAATTCCATGACCTTTTATTTTCCTGCAAGATATTTTTGATGATTCTAACTAGGCTTTTGTTTGATGATTCAACTAAGCCATTACCTTGGGGGTAATAGGTTGTAGAATGACCAAGAGTGATATTATACTGGTTACAAAAACTTACCAGCCTTTTTGATTTGAAAGCCTGAGCATTGTCAGTGATGATCTTCATGGGGAAGCCAAATCTTGACATGATGTTGTTTTCCAAGAATTGAATAATGACTACATTTATAACTTGTCTTGTAGGAATTGCTTCAATCCACTTTGTAAAGTAATCAATGGTGGTTAAGATCCACCGATGTTGGCCTGAAGATGTAGGATGTATTTCGCCAATAAAATCTAACCCCCACTGCTGGAAAGGGGCTTCCACAAAAATAGGTTTCAAAGGTAATGGGAGTAACTTCCTTTTCCCATCAAATATTTGACATTCATGACAAGAATAAACCTTTTTGTATACATATCTGAACATTGAAGGCCAAAAAAAGCCTACTCTAAGTATCTTATTCATTGTTTCTCTCCATTAATAATGACCTCCACAATCACCTTTATGAAATTCTTCAATCATTTTTTCAGCCTCATCTTCTAAAAGGCAGTTAAAAAGTATTCCACCTGAATCTTTCCAATACAAACATTTATTCAAAATGTAATATCTCATTGATTTCAACTTGACAAATCCAGAATTTGACTTTGTTAGTTCAGAAGGAGCATTATGATTTTGCAGTACAAAGATAACATCTTTATACCAGTCTCACATTGTAAATTTGTCTTCAACAAGGATTAGCTCTTCATCTTTAATTGTATCTAAATTTTCTGTTACAAAATTGATGTCCATACAGTCAAAATTTTATTGAGTCATCAACTTTGCCAATCGTTGTCCTTTTACCAATTTTGTAGGTCTGATTTCCAAATCATATTCCAACAGAGTGGCAATCCGCTAACTCCTTTTACCATCTGGATCAGCTTGAGTTAATATGTCTTTTACTACAGCATTAGGTACATAAGCAACAATGTGTGAATGAATAACATACACCCTGAAATCTTTAAGAGCCTTCACCAAAGCATAAGCTTGCTTCTCCATGATGTTATATTTCAATTCAGAGTTTCCAAGTGTTCTACTAAAAAATGAAATAGATTGTTCATTACATTGATGTCCTTTCTGCAACAATTCCCCAGCAGTTATGTGTTCTGAAGCAAAATTAAAAACCAAAAATTGCTTTGAAAAATCAGGATTTATGAGAATTGGAGCCTAAGTGAGAGCCTTTTTTATTTCTTCAAATGAATGTTTATATTATCTTGTCCATTTAATATCACAATCTTTCCTAATCATATTTGTGATGTGTTTCACAATCTCTGCAAAGTTAGGAACAAATCTTCTTACAAAATTCACTTTGCCTAAAAAAGATTGGATTTCTTTTCTATTTCTAGGGAGACAAATTTTTTGGATTGCAACAACCCTACTTGGATCAATATTAATTCCCTCCTTTGATATAATATGACCCAACAACTTTCCCTTTGTCAAAGAAAAAATACTCTTAGTAGGGTTTAAATAAATACCAAATTTTCTGCATTTTTGAAAGACTCTCTCCAAATGCTTGAGATTTTGGTCTTCCTTTTTAGAAAACACAGTGATATCATCCAAATATACCACCACAAACCTATTTATCTCATCTGCAAATGCAATGTCCATACCTCTCTGAAAATCCGCACCTGCATTAATAAGTCCAAAGGGCATCTTTTCATACATAAATGTTCCCCACGGTGTGGTAAAAGTTGTCTTCTCTTGGTCATCAGGATGTGCCAATATCTGATTATAGCCTGAGAAACCATCTAGCATTGACAACCTTTGTAGTCCAACAATGTTTTGTATATGATCCATTTTGGGAAGCGAATAATTATCTTTTAATGAAGCCTTATTCAAGTTTCTGAAATCAATGCATATCCTAATTTCCCCATTCTTCTTTCTCATAGGTACCAGATTATCCAACCACTTGGAAAACATCAATGGCACTATGATATTTTCTTCAAACAACTTTTTGATCTCCTTTTCAATCAATGGAAAAAGCAATGGATTTATCCTTCTCATTTTTTGTTTGAAAGATTTTTCATTTTCTTTTATTGGTATTGTATGTTGAATAACATTTGGACCATACCTTTGTAAATCAACATAACTCCATGAAAAAATGTCTATATCTCTCTTCATAAAATCCAAATATTTTTGTTTCATCTCAGAAGAAAGAAATTTGGACAACTTTAAATTCTTTTGATTTTCAGCAGTACCAAGATTATAAGTTTCAACCTCCTCATCATCAGGTTTTATCTTAGGGTCCTTAGCCACATCATTCTGGTCAAACGAATTTTCAAGAGGAATCAATCCCTTTGGAATAGAATTGTTTTTGAGCTGGACAACTTCAGTATTGGCTTTGGTTTTAGCAAAGACGTTTTGCTAGTCAACTTGAGTAGATTCAAATTCTTCTTTCAGTTCCAGGAAATTTTTGACTTGTTCGTCATTATCAAATACTTGCTAGTTTGTTATGTTATCAGATATGGCTGGCCTATTCCTAATTTCAACTTCATATTTCTTGCTGGAATGAATTGGAATTATAAATAGACTAGCTAAAACGGCCAAGGAATCTGCAACATTGTTCTGTTCTTTAGGCTTGATGGTGAAATTATATTCTTCAAAATTTTCCAGTAATTCGAGAATCAAATTTATGTAGGCTCTCATTCTAACATCCTTGGTTTTATAGGTGTTATTAACTTGTTTGATGACCAATTCAGAATCACCAAAAACTGAGATTTTCTTAACACCTAAATTCTTCAAGACTTCTAAACCCAAAACCAATGCTTCATACTCTGCCATATTATTTGTGCAATCAAAATTGAGTCTGTAAGAGAAAAAATTACTTTCATCTCTTGGGCTAATTATCCAAATGCCTGCACCAACTCCATCTCTTCCTGTAGCACCATCAAAGCTCATAGCCACCAACCTTTCCTATCAATTTCTCCAACTTACTGCCCTTTTTGCATGCTAATTTTCTGTGCTGTTGGTGATTTCATTGAACAGTATAGATGAGCCTAATTCAGTCTCCATTGCATACACTGGAAATTTTTGAGGTTCGGCTTTGTTTTTGACCATATATGCCATCCTAGACCCTCTGTATAATCTCCTTTGTTCACCAAAAACCAGGATAGTAGCATAGGACATGTCCATTTGAATGGTTCCTTTGATTTTGGCAGCCCATGATCTAGATAGCAACATGCCAAACTTTGGTGGAATATCAGCCACAATAATATCCATCAGTATAGTTTTAGCATGAATTTGACTTAAACCAACAACCACATCTTTGATTAGACCTATACATTGCACTCTCTGAATTAAATGAAAATAAGTCTTTGTATGGCCTGGTTATGTCTAAACCCAATCTCTCCATGATGACCTTAGGAATTAGATTGTGTGATTCCCCTGAAGCTAACATAGAAATATGTAGTGTCATGTCATGGATGTTTAAACTCACATAGAAAGGTGGCACCTCTTCATTTTTCTCATCTTTTTCCCTTGGCCCTAGGAACACAGTAGGATGATCTTCTTGCAGATTTAAAATATCAGATTGTCCAACTTCAGTGTTAAGTATTTTGAAAATTTGCTTTCTATATTATATAACCCTTATTATTTCTCCAAAGGGGACAACAATTTTTATCTTTGAAATTTCATTCTCTAAGTTAAAAACTGGATGTGTCTTCTCAACTTCCTTTCCAAGGATTTCTTTCTTTTTTTCAGCAACTTTTGGAGCATATTTCTTAGGCTAATTCTTATTTGAAAATATATGAACATTTTTGTTTCTCATATTAAATTGTTTTTGCATCTTTACAATAGCATGTTGATAGCCTTCTAAGTATTTTGATTGTGGTTCAGTTCCATCATCACCTAGGTCATTACTAGACTCATCATGTTCTTCTTTTGTTAAAAACATTCATCTACTAGGTTTTGATGGAAAGGAGGCCTAACTTGCTGGTCACATTGATTTCTCTGTTCTCTTTGCCTATGTTGAATTTGAACCCTTCTGAAATTTGGATTTCTAACTTGTGTCTTAGGTTGTGCAATAGGAGGATTATTTCCAAGGGCTAGTATATCCATGAGCCTTTCCATTGTTTTCATCGTAGTATCAAATTTGACATCAGAATATGTAGAATGTTGTTCTTCCTCTTTTACCTTTCCTTCACCAACTTTAGACCTCTTTGTTGCAGCCATATTAACTTCTACTTTCACATAATCATTCTACATGTCAGCTAAGGTAGAAGATTCTCTCTCTCTCTCTCTCAATAGAATGGAAAACTCATAATCAAAGGCCTCAGCATAGTGTAACTGGGCAACTCCTGGGGGAGGTTTGATATGATAAGGAATGGAATTATATGCTTTATTGAACATTTTTTTAAATCTTGTACTGATTCATGACTTGCCTTCTTCAGATTGTTATATTCAAGCAAAGCTTGTACAAGATTAACTTTACTTACCCATTTCCTTAAGAAAGTGTCTTCTAATTCATCCCAATTATGTAAACTTCCAAGAGCTAAAGCTTTAAACCACTTTTTCACTTCACCAATGAAACTCTCTACAAACAACCTCATCGTAACATCTTCATAGTCTACCTCTTATAGGTCTATAAAGTCATTCGATTGGTCAACATGTTGTTATGCAATAATTCCCTCCTCACTTCCAAAAGTTTTTATTCTAGTGGAGTACCCTTGAGGTAAGTCATGGAGTATGGATGGTAAAATAAGAGGAGCATATCTAGCAGGACTTGCCATAGCAAAAGTACTAGCAGAAAATCCAATAGGAGGGGTAAAAATGAAACTAGCAGGGGTAGTGATGAAAGAAGATGTGCTTGAAGGGACTTGAGTGACAGAGACTTTCATTTTCGAAATAAAATTACTTCTTTCAGGTAAAGGGAAACCAATTTATTTTCTTGGCAGAAGTTCAAAAGGATCAAATTCTTTTAGTTTTTCTAAAGACACTTGTTCAATTGACAATTCTGATGCAGCAATCTCCCAAAATTTGTCTTTAACTTCTTTAGGAACCTCAAAAGTAGAATCTAACCCTATTTTTGGTAAATCACTCTTTGATTTAGATCTAAGAAATATGGACTTAAATTCTTCATCAAATTTAATACCTTCAATATTTTTAATATCTCCAAAGGGCACTATCTCTGGTGGATTAGGGTCTAGATTGCTACTCGTATGAATCTTCTTGGAATCCACCTTTAATTTGAGGATATCAATGGAGTCACCAAGGTAGAAATACAGCCTCGAACAATCTGATCTCCTGCTACCTTCAAGAGCTCAACTTTTTGAAATGAAACACCCAAGATTATATAACTTTCGAACTCCTGGCACACACACCAAAATGTTATCATTGGGCTAGAAAGAATTGGGTTGTCTCAACCTTTAACCTAGTGTAACTATTTCAGACCACTTGGACTGGAAGTTAGCCCTTCCAATCTAAGAGGGCTCTCTCAAAAATACTATCAAATTTACTTGAAACAGTAAAAACAATAGATGACTAACTCTGATCTTTTTTTTTTGGTTTTGTAGGTGAAGAAAAATGTGATGACTGCCACCATTGGGTATGGAGTCAAATTAAAACAAATTATAGCCAACAACAGTGTTTGATGGAAGCTGAGGCATCTATAGCTTTGAAACTGGTATCAAATTAACATCCACATTCATACATAGTAAATAAAGGAAATTGGAGCAGTTTGGCAAGATTTCCAAGTAATCAAGATACCATGTAAAACAAGAAACAACATGAAAAGAACACATGAAAGCCATGACATGAATCTTAGGTACAAAAACAAAGTTGTTGCAAATTTTCAATTAAAAGGATCAAAATATTACATAAGGTCAGTTCTTCACATTATCCATCACAACTCTCAAAGTCGAAAAGCTACTTATTTATACAGAAAATATTTATTTACACTATCTTGCCATCTTGGCCAAATTTGATCCACTATCTAAGAAACCTATTCCTATTTTTATTCTAACTAACAGGTTCCTCTTAGGGATTTTCTGTTTTACATAGTTGGAATTCAACTAGGACTCTACTAGCTTTAAAAACTCTAACCACTTTATGTTGATGAAGATAATCGATCCCAATTGCTTGCTAGATTTGTTGGAGTGTCATTACACCTTCAACCTATTGATAGGTATCAATTAAATTTGTTTTTGTTGATTGCCCTAATGAGTTGGCTATTATGCTGATGTGGCTATGTGCTGACTTGGCATGCTGGAAAATAGGTTTTTAGGATGATGCAGTGGACACCCTTTATGATCTGTAATCCATATGGAGCTTGGATGTCTGATATTCAAAATATTCAAAAAGGCTTTAAAAACAGAGTTTTTATGATTTCGTAGCAAAAAATAGAGTCTTCAGCAGTTTCGTAGCAAACTTTGGTAGCAAATTCAAAAACCACCCTTAGGCTACCTCTTTTCTCTCTCTGTTAGTTCTTAGGTCTTTTTTTATGTTTGTAAGCTAAACATAGGCCTTTACATTTATCTTTGCTGAGCTTTAGACTAGCCTTAACTTCCATGGAAATCTACAGCAGTTTCGTAGAAAATTCTCAACTTCATTATGGGGAGTTGCTACGAAAGTTTCAAAATTCTGAGTTTTCTAATTTTCATGATTTTTAATGCCTCTTTATCACTCCTAATACCATTTTGACTATATATATATGGTTGAGTTTACTAGTTTAGGTATAATGAAGACAAAATTGAGAACTTTACCACATCATGGAGTAGCACCTACGTTAGCAATGATCTTGAGGTTTTTATTTTTGAGTTCAACCTGGATCAGTTCAATTTGAGTTTCCAGTGTTGTTACTTGTCCCTGTAAGCTTTTTTTATCTGCCTGTAACCAGTTATTCCTTTTATACATATGATCCAACATTTTGTGCAAAGGAAGAGTCCTTCTTATCATCTTTTTAGATTCGTCTACAATTTCATCATAAAAATCTATCTTTTTTAACACTTCATTTTGGTATTCATCAAACTCAAGTTTGGTCTTGATAAATTCTTGTTTGGCTTCCCTTAACTTTTCTTGTAGGACCTCTATTTCACTTTTTTCTTGAACAAATTCATTTCCTTTCTTTTTCTTTCTTGGCTTCTTTGATGGTTCTGTTTTGTCCAATGGTGCTTCAAGTATCTCTTCAACTTGCTGCATTGATCTTGTGATAGGTTTCCTTGGCCTAAAAATGAAACCATGTTCTTCTTGAGTAAAGTCTAATTTCTTAGCTCTCTTGCTTTTCTTCTTGGTTTCAATTTGGGTCACTTCTACAAGCTTCTCAACTGGGATTTCTTCAATGTATATAGCTTCTAGAATATCAGTCAGCTTGCCTTTCTTTGTACTTTGTTCTCTACTCTATCTTCTGGTCATCCTCCTTTTAGTACTTGTGGAAGTTTCAATTACAGGTTGCTCTGCCACTGGTTGTTTCTCTGCTACTGATTGCTTCTCTTTTCTAGGGGTTGTGGATTTAGATTTAGGAGTTCTCCTAGAGGGGTAGCAACTTCTAATTCATACCCACTTAAGAACAAAAAGGTAATCCAATCTCAGCTCAATCTATTTAACTCTTCAACCACTAGTGATTTGATAATACCATGATGAAAAACAGAGGTACTGCTTGTATATGGTTTAGCTTGAACCTTGTCAGCCATTTTTCCTAGACTTATGAAGAGATAGAAAGGGATATCTAAGGGTTGTTTACCTGTGAAGTGGAGCAGCAACCTGAAGTGGTATTGGTAGACCATATGGAACCTTCCTTTGCATGTAAAATACTTTTGAATAACCATCAGCAATTTGGAATAATGCTCCTTAAGGCAGGTTCTAGAGATGCATGTTGTCATATCAATCCCTCAATGTTCTTCCTTCAAAAATTCATCACAATTCTATAGATGGAACTTATGGACTTTAAAACATGTCTCCCCTGACCTTGGGATTTTAATAGCATGGGAAATGGTGTCTGGAGAGACATTTAAACTTAACATGCCAACCTTCATGCCAACCCCTGTGAAATTGATGCAAAGTATTTAGTGATTTGCGCATGAAAACCCTGCAATTTTTGGCAAAATTGTATACATCCCATGTTGTCAAATGATTGTACAAAAGTTGGGTCTTCTTCAAGAAATTTCATATATGTGGGCTCATAACGCAATATGACACCTCCTTTGTATTGTTTTCTAGTTGATATGTGGGCTCATAACGCACTACGGTGCCTCCTTTGTATTGTTTTCTAGTTGACATGCTTATCAACACGTTAGGATTTGCTTGTGAGTTTCGTCCTCTTCACCTGCAAACCAATTTGAGAACACCTAGACCTAACTTAAACCACGGCTAAACGTTTTTTTAGGGCGCAAACCCTATTCAATGACAGCACTTGTGAACTTTTTTATAGGAGAAGATGCTATAAAGAGGAAAAGGAGAGGTAAGGGTGAATGAAAAGGAGCGGAGGACACGAGAATACAGGTGTATTATGACTCAGTACAACTCTGACATTACTAACAATCATTTAAAATAAAATTGTTACACAGCAACAGACTTTCGTAGTGAGACAAGTGTCAGGATGGATCGTTTTGCTACGGAACTGTCTTGGACTTTCGTAGCGAATTCTAGGTTTGTTGAACTGGAGTTGTTGTGAAAGTTTGTAAAATTGTCAGACAATTTAATTATGAAACAATGACCTAAAAACAAATGGAATTGTGACCTTTCCTTTTTATGATGACCCTATCAAACACTAAATGTACCCTATGACAGATTTCACATGAACCTAAACATAAAAACCCTATCTAAGATGACTAATCAAACTAAAAATTATTTCTAGGGGTTATTTGGATAATAGAACTCCTTATCCTTACTATCACAGTACCTCTCTAATAAATGCATCTTCCTGAAGAATCTCTTGAATTCATGCCAACTCAACTCCTCTCTTCTGGTGTCTCTAACCCACTTCACATCTTCCCACCAAATTTTTTCTTTCCCTTTGAGGCTGAAGATAGCTATTATGGCCTTCATGTTCCTTGTGTAATCATGCAACTCAAAGAACTTCTTCATCCCAAGCAACCATGCCTTTGCATCTTCCTTCTTCTTCAAATCCTCATCAAAGGTGGGTGGCTTAGATTTCTTGAACTCATCTAGCAAATATCCCTTGTAATTCCTCCTATAAGAATGATAGTGATGATAACCATGGTGCTTGTCAGACCCATAACTAAAATAGAACATGTTTCCATCACCTCTCCTATCTATCATATCCAAGAACCTGCCATCCCTGACAGTATCTTCCCTATCTAACCTGTGACCACCATGAGACTTGTTACCATATTCCCCATTCATCCTTTTCTCTTGCTCATAACTAACTCGTGGTTATCCATGCCTCTGCATGTCTAAAAAACTCTGAAGAATAATTGCATTGACGTTTGCTTGTTTCTCCTGTGCTCTAACAAGTATCACCTATGATCTTCTTCCTGCAAGTATATCATGTGAGCTAAACCAAAATATAATATAATCAACATACCTCAGTATAGTTCAGGGGAGGATATATCATCTGCAAGATCAACCAAATTATCATGACACATGTACAATCATAATCGTAATAATATATCAACATCATCTCAACCATTATCCAATTACCATGCATGACCATACCAACTACATACCATGACCTCATACATGAAAACCAGAATCATGATAATGCATGCATAAGAACATATAGACGTTGACATGCATAACAAATGCATAACCGACATGCACTTATGATGACCACATTCCAACAACAACACCATCAACTTCCACATGAAAACACAACTGTAACAATAAACACCACCATGCATACATAACAAGAACATATATAACCTATATGCATGTGTGACAAACATAACCCAAGTGTTGAACCATGCTCTGATACCAATCTGTAACACCCTCCTCCCACACTTACCCAAGCTTATCGGTCCATCGGGGTAAATATGTCAGGAAGAGTTACTATGATATGACTCAACCTCCTATATCACCTTAAGGAAGTTGAATCGACATAAACAAACCTTACTAACCTCCGTTGGGTGCTACAGGATCCCCAAGGGCTAACCCACCCTTACAGATGTATCATGTCAAAAACCTGAGTTAACATGCTTTAGCACTCATCTGAACCCCTAGTCCCATCCACAAGCCTGCAAGGGAGAGACTATAGCCCTCCAATCACATGCACAAGCCTGCAAGGGAGAGACTGCAGTCTTTTTTGCCTAGTTTTGTGTCAGTGACTGCGAGATCTAAGCCACTTTTTCAGGGCTAGGATCCAGAAATCTTCCCAAAACTTAATGAAATTCTCATAAATGATAAATGACACAAGGAAAAGGCCTTCCATATAAAACTTAGACAAGAACCTGGCATAACAAGGCCTATCCATGAAACAATTTTCGTTAAACACATCATGAGCATGTAATGTACAAGTCATAAAAACACATTTGAACATAGGGGTTTCATACTTATATGAGAATCATCGAGAAGGAATGATTCCCTCTCATAATAGCTGCATTATCATCTATTAGACCATACATTCATTATTCATTCATTTAGTAATCAAAACATGATGAGAGCCATGACTAAGATCTGTCATAAAACCATGCTTATAACCAGCATATAACCAACAAATTAACAATGATAGAACAATCATTAAAATCATATAATAACCAAGCACATTTGCTAATAAAACTCAAGAGGAAAAGAGCTCATACTAACATATGCAAAATCCAACCAAGTCAGGGACTTCCATGTACCACCCAGCCATAGATTGGGCTGAACCAAATCTTTCTTTCATCCAATCACCCCCGTGCCATATTCCAAGAATGAATGTGGGACTCACAACAAAACCAACCATGGATTCTTCAGGATTTACCATGTATTTCGCCATTACCAGTCAAGGGATTCCTTGGCCCAAAACCCTCATTTATACAACCAGGCTTTACCATGTATCCCATCATTACTGGTAAAGGGATCACTAGGCCCTAAACAAGCATGGATGCCTCTGGATCTCTCCACCTAAACCGTGTGGAATTTTCCCATCTCCACCCTCAGGATTTATCGTGTATCGCACCATTACCGGTCAAGGGATTCCTAGGCCTTCGGGAATTTTCTTAAGACCACCCCACTTAGTTTCAAAACCATCTGACAATCCAGCTCAACCAAGTAAAAGAACCCCATCACACCATGGATATCTAAAAATGGAAAGGCGAGGTTGAAACCATTGCCACACCAGGAAAAACACATGCCAATGATAGGAAGAGAACTAAATGCACACATGCATATACTATGCATGTCAAAACTTGCAAGGGAATCATACATGCAAATCGATACCTCCAAGTTATCATGTTGTAGCTACTTGATCTAACTCTTCCTTGCTTGATATTTGCTTCTCTTTTGCTCCCCTATCCTTCCTTTGCTTTCCTTTCTCCAATGCTAGAGTTCTCTAAGAATGCTCTAAGTGTGCAAGAGTATGAGAGAATAGAGAGAGCTCCAAAATTGAACTTAAAAAAGTTGTGAACTGATCCTCAGAGGCCTTTTTACCAATGAGGCCTCTATTTTCTTCAATTTCCATTATTTTTCTTTCATTTCCCTCCTCACATGCAACTTGTGACCTTTCACCTTCCTTTTCTCCTATTTTCCTTTATTTTGATAAATAAAATGCCAATTAATGTCATTATTCCTTTTCCATTTCCTTTGTCATTTCCTTTGCCAATTTCTCTTTGCCATAATAAACCAAATGAGCACTTGCTAGGATGTTTCTCCCAATATTGAGCTTGGAATACATGTCCCATAACCTTGGTCTTATTTTTCCTTTATTAAATTTATTACATGGATTTTTTACATGGGGTTTTTACAGAAATGAGGGATAGGTTTGTGGCCTCTTAGACACACAATGGGAGGCTAGGAAGAAAAACAAAGGAGCTTACAACTGAAGAGGGGAGTTCTCTCTCATTGGTTTCTTTTGTTTTTGGTGTTGGATTCCAATAGAAACGATCTTTTGGATCTCGCTGTGGATTGTAGGAGCATGTGGGAGTTCTTAGAAAATGGTAGTAGAAGACAAAGTGGTTGAATCTTATGGACTGTGTGTAGGGCCATTGAGTTGTGTTATCTAAGGTTGTGCAATCAGTGGGAGGCTCATTGGATGACCAGATCACTATCATTGTTATTGTGTAGATAATAAACCACCTGTAAAATGAATTATGGGTCACTTTAGTGCTTGTTGTGTAGCTGATAAACCACCTAGACCCCTTTGGTGCTTTTACAAAAAGATAGTTGATAAACCACGTTGATATTGGATTCCAATTCTTGAGATTGATCAATACCCCATATGAACCTTGGGTGAATCCTTGTAAATGAACTCAAAGGATAGAGTGATTCATTATGGTGCTTACTACTAGGAACAATTGATAAACCACCATGGTGCTTGATGTACTCATAGTTGATAAACCAACTTGGTTCTTATTGTCAGAGAGAAATTGATAAACCACCGGGATAATGGGATATATCCTCTCTAAGTGTTTAACCAAGCCTTGATGTGAATTCCCTGAGATAGAAAATTCCTTAGACATTGGATATGGCTCAAGCGTGGTCAAATGAAAGAAAGTTGTGGTGTAGTTGTCCTATGCTTGAGTGGCGAGTGGAAGTCCCTCCTTCAGTTGCAGACCAATTTGAGACATAGAGATAAGTATATTACATTTGTGTAATTTAATCATGAACTTTGATGTTCACTATTATGCTTATGATTGGTTTGAAATCTTGTGCATCTATGAAGTTAATGAATGTTTGGACTGTGTTGTTCAATATTTTAGTTCATGATTGATTTAAGGAATTATGTTTATGTTATCTAATTTAATAACAATGGATTATACATATATATATTAGCTAAGTGTGTTCTAAGGATTAGTATTGTATGATAGATGGACTACAATTCCTCTTATTTAGTTATGAGTATCATGTATCTATACTTAGTTAATTAACATTCATATTCCTCTAAACATGGTTGTTGTAGCGGCTACAACCACCCTCCAAAATTTTTCCTATGCTTCGATTTTGGAGCATCCCTTCTTATCTGCAAGAGATCATATTGCACTGATCCAGGTATTCATACTTCAACTGAGACATATATTTCCATTTTTGCTTGTGTTTTTTCACTTAGCTTATTCTTCTAAGTCACAAGTTGATCTCCCAACTTGGTCTCACAGTAATTCTGGGCTTGCCTTCTGAAAATGCACAATACTGGAGGGAAAGCAGCCTTGATGATGGGAATTGCGCAGTCTTGGACAGAAATCAGCCTTGTGCTCAGGAACTGTGCAGTCATGGGACGCAGACAATCATTGAGCCTAGAAATTATGCAACCTTCACTAAGCTTAGAAATTACGCAGTGCACTAAGCCATAAAGTTGTCCAGTTCCCCAGAACTGCGCAATATTTCTCGACAGTATGCATGGAAAGTTTCAACAATGTAAACTTTGAAACGGAAACTATAAACTCAAAATGGGAACTCTGAAGAAAAAACCCCAAAAAAACATGAAAAACAATGCTAAAAACGAAAAGTGTGTATACTGGAACGATGATTTTTTTTTAGGGTCAATTTTGAACATGTTTTAAAATGGCAATGAAAACAATTTTTTTGTGCAAAATTTGTGCAAAAAACACCCTGGAAACGAAAAGTGTTGATACTGGAACGATGGTTTTTTTTTAGGGTCAATTTTCAACATTTTTAAAAAATGCCAGTAAAACCGAATTTTTATGTGCAAACAAACAGTTGTTTTTAAGGAAAAAAACACACTAATCTTTTTGGTAGAATAACATTTTTCTTTCCCAAGTATAATTTCAACATGTTTTAGTAATGGAGATAAAGATAAAATAATGGGATTTGAAACACATTAAAATTTTATTAGTTTTCATCCATGTTGTTAAACATATAATAACATGACACTAAAGATCGCTAAAATTCTAATTGTTTTCAACCATAACATTAAAGATACAAAAAATTGGAAATTTTTCAACCATAAAATTAAAAAACCATGACATTATTAACAAATTACATGACTAAATTAATCAAAATGTCATTATTTGTAGATTGAATGAAACATACATTATATCTCTAATTTATTGTTGCATTATAGATATTCTAAATAATAAAAATCATCATAATTAAAACATATAATCCAAGAACATAAAAATGACTCATAACTTTTGATTTAACACCATATGGAAATCAAAATTTTATTTCAAGATACGATGCAAACATCAGCTATATAAATTGTCTTAGAAAATTATTCAAAATCACTCATATTTTTTTTCACACCATCATAATTCACATCTTCAGATGAATGACTGGATGCAGATGAACATGTTTCATATTCTTCTCTTTCATCAACTAGTGCCCCATTTGAGTCCACATGCATGCCCACCATTTCAGGTTTCAAAATTCTTCTGGATCTATGACTAGTTTCAGCAGACTCCCATCTCAACATTGTTCCTTCTGGTAACAACCTTTTCAGAATCTCTATTGTCTTGAAGCGAAGAGTTCCTCTCTTTGTTAAATTGAAGTCATAAACAAGTATGTCAACATCCTCCAATTTTAAGAGGTCTGTGCGGCGACGATTTATATTTGTACCCTTTCTTTTTCTCTTTCCGCCAATTTTTTTATCAACTACCATCTCTGGCTTATACACACCATTGAATGGGTGTGTATTTGTGGCATACCAATGTACTTCAACACCTGTAACATCTTCATTTTCTGTAAAGACCTTTATAACCTTAGCAGCCCATAATGGATAGTCATTGGGATCTCCATCTGCTAGCACTACGATCATGCAACCCTCATTAATATCCTGTAATGAACCCCTGTAAAGGTCTTCCATGGCTTCACGTTGTGCACGAGATCTTCTGGAACCAATATACATCTCTCTTTCCTCTGCCTGTGAATAATTAATAATACCTTGAGATTGTTGTTGTTCAATAATGTTTCTTTCCTCATGTTCATTTGACACATTTTGTGGCCAAATAAATGGATTTTTCAAAGGTATATCTTCATTTGTTGTTCTTGAAATGATATCACTTTGATTATTGAAAAATGACTCCCACCAAACTGAATCAACAATGTCAAAGTACTCATATGTATATCTAATACATTTTTTTATTTCTTCTAGGCAATCAGAATAATTTATATCTCTATTCTGTCTATGTGCATTATGAACTTCAGCAACTGATTATAATAACAATATATTTGATGAAAATATTGGATGATCTGGAATGAACTTCAAAAATTCCAAACCTGATGACGGTGCCCATTCTGCATTAGTTGAATACTTCTTGCCCCATATTAGTGTTTTCCCATCAATTTTTTTGATATTAAATTGATGTTGGAAGTTAATGTCATTAAGTTTTTCAATGCATTTCTCCTCACCATGTGATCCCAAAATAAACCTTTGCATGTCAATAGTTTCTTCCAACACATCAAAAGTAGGCTCTGACATGTATGATTTCTTAATACATTCAAATAATGATGGAAAACTCCCAACTTCCTTCCTCCTCAATGTGACTGAAAACGACTGAACATCTAATCAATATCGTCATGAGTGTGCCCAACAAGAAGGAAACCAACCTTTACCTTCTGAAAAATTCTCAATTCAACAAGCATGTTTAGATATCCAAAAACAACCTGATTTTTGTTTTCACGACAAGTGTTGTCCAACTATAGATACAAAACTTCAGGAAGATTACCAGAACAATGAGAAAGCACATCATGAATTATGGTTATTGTCAGATTTGTATCATTATGAATATTTGGAGCTATGAAGTACACCCTTGGCAACGTTTTCCCATTGAAGACCATACAACCGACCAAGTGATATAGAATAAAATTTTCCTCTTGCAAATTTTTGGGTGTGCGAACAAAATGTGGTAAAAGTGGTTTCTTCTGGTCCATACCATCAATTATCAAACCCAAATATTTATTCAGATTATCATAACACTTCTTTTGATGCTTGTACAAATTTTTCTTTTCACTTGTTTGTTGTTCGTGATGCTCCTGAAGTTCTTTGATAATGGAATCTACACAACATAAAAGAAAGTCATTAAGAAATACATTTTCATAGTTGATGACTATACAATTTTAAAAGTTAAAGTTATGAATGCTTACCTCTTTCTGACCCTTCACATTTCTCCCTTTTTTATTTAAGAGAATCACATGTACTGCAAATCCCCATCCTTGCCTTCTGAGGAATACGGACATTGTTGAATTCTTTCTTCCATACCTTCACAAAATATTGATATGTAATAAATCGACCATGTCCCTCAGCACCTTCTGCATATTCTTTGTATAAGTTGTAGATTTCTCGTCTTGAAAGATTATCTAGAACATGCATTGTCTCTCTATTTGGCATACACTCTCCATGATTTGAAAAGAAATCTTTCATCCATGACATTGAAGTATTTGATAATGGCCCAAACTATCATTTATGATGTACTTATGAATAAAATGTGGGATCCTTTTCCAAATTTTCTTGGATTCTTGAGAGATGAAAATTACCCATCGAATGAAACATTTTGAAATCCTTTCTACAGATAAATAAAGACCCAATATGATAATCATAAACTGACAATGTAGATTGCATGCACCCAACTAAATATGAATTTTGCATGCTTTTATTCATTAACAAATATATCTTCCTTTTCTCTAATGCAAACTTGAAATGCATATGTTTCAAGCAATCTTTTTGACAACATTCACTTGAAATGAGAGAGTTGATAGAACTTCTTCTCGTCAGATATTCTGCTCTACCCATTGTATAGCTAGAACATCTTGGATTGATACGTAAGGGTCTGCTCCTACTCCTCGATACAATATTTTCTGGCAACATCTCCATCATTGAATCATCATTTGTATGTGCATTGTCAATGATGCTCTCATATTCCATAGGATTAGGACTACATCGAAAATGTGACTGTTTACTTACTGAAAATTCTACATCCTGCCCTTTGTCACTGCTACTCCCACAGTCCTTAGAACTAGGACTAAGTGCTTCATCCTGTCCTTCGTCACTACTGCTCTCATAGTCCTTAGGATTAGGACTAAGTGGAAATTGCGACTCTTTATTTATTTGAAAATCTTCATCGTGTTATTCAACACTGCTGCTCTTATAGTCCATAGGATTAGGACTAAGTGGACACCGTGACACTCTATTCATTTGAAATTCTTCATCATGTTCTTCATCACTGTTGCTTTCATAGTCCATAGGATTAGGACTAAGTGGACACTGTGACACTCTATTCATTTGAAATTCTTCATCATTGTTGCTCTCATAGTCCATAGGATTAGGACTAAGTGGACACCATGACACTTCATTCTTTTCAAATTCTTCATCATGTTCTTCATCACTACTGCTTTCATAGTCCATAGGATTAGGACTAAGTGGACACTGTGACAGTCTATTCAGTTGAAATTATTCATCATGCTCTTCATCATTGCTGCTCTCATAGCCCATAGGATTAGGACTAGGTGGACACTGTGACACTCCATTCTTTTGAAATTCCTCATCATTGTTTCTCCCATAGTCCATAGGATTAGGACTAAGTGGACACTGTGACAATCCATTCTTTTGAAATTCTTCATCACTGCTGCTCTCATAATCCATAGGATTAGGACTAAGTGGACATCGTGACACTCCATTCTTTTGAAATTCGTCATCATGCTCTTCATCACTACTGCTCTCATAGTCCATAGGACTACAACTAAGTGGACATTGTGACACTCCATTCTTTTGAAATTCTTCATCATGCTCTTCATCACTGTTGCTCTCATAATCCATAGGATTAGGACTAAGTGGAAACCACGACTCTTTATTTATTTTAAATTATTCATAACATCTTTCATTAGTGTTGCTCTCATAGTCCTTAGGATTATGACTAAGTGGAAGAATTGACTCTCTATTCATAGTGGAAGAATTTTCGTTATATTCATCAATATGAATAGAGTTGTTACACGACGAAGATGTTGATGCTTCACAAAGCGAAACTTCACTATCAGAAGAATGCATGTCTTTCAAACTGAAGAGATTGAATGATAAAAATGTCGACTCTCCTAATGATAATATATAGCTTAAAGAATGAAAATTTCCCTCCAAAAATTTTGTTTCATGTATTTCCCTCCATAATTTTCTTTTACAATTTATTGAAAAAATTTAACTAAAATTTTCTTATGAAATAAATCTTTTAAATTAAAATTGTAAACTAAATCTTTTACCTAAATTAATTTATTATTTAAACTATATAATCTTTAATAGACAATTGAATGTTTTTTTAAATTTTTATTATACCTTCTAAAACAAATTAATCCCACATTCATCGTGTTGTAAAACAATTCCGTAATGTTCGCTTTATCATAGTTTCCTATATTGCCATAACAAAATTTACATGTTAAAATTTATAAAAACAAATTAATCCCACATTAACCGTACAGTAAAACAATTCCGTAATTTCTGCTATATAATAAATTTCATTATCACTATTCCTCACATCACATCAAGGTTTTTCGACATTCGTTAAAAGACCTAGAGCGAATTTGTGGAGCAGCTACATTTCTATCAAATTTTAAAATTAAATAAGTTTAATGAAATTTAATTTTTTTTTAGAAATTAAAAATTTCAATGATATAGATTTACCCACTACGTCCCCAGTGGGTGTGGTGGCCCCAATCATGCTCCCGGCGGCCCAACGGGCTCGTGGAGTAGGGGCGGAGGGGCTAGCTGCCCAGCACCCCGCCCCACCCCGGCAGCCCAATGGCCTGCCGCGGGGGTGGGGCAGGGGGGCTGGCGCTTGGCCCCACGCCCCACCCCGACAGCCCAACGACCGGCCCGAGTGGCGGGTCGTTGCGCCGCTGGGGTGGGGCGGGGGGGCTAGCAGCCAGCCCCCCGCCCCATCGTGGCAGCCCAACGGCCTGCCACCGGGGTGGGGCGGGGGGTCGAGCGGGGCTACAGGTGGGGAGGGGGGGCATTTGTTGGGCTACCAGGGTGGGGTAGGGGGGTTGGGCCCAACTATCGACCCGAGTGGCTGACCGATTTCTGGGGTGGGGCGGCAAGGTGCTTAATTTTTTAAATTTCTTATTTTTTTAATTTTTTTAAATTGTTATGTTTTACAAAATTAATTATCATTTATTGTTTTGTTTTTTAATTTAAGCTATTATTTTTTTGTAACTTACTGGTTTATATATGTGTCTTTTTTCAAGAAAATGGCATCAAAGAAGATTTCTGTGAGTATTTCTGGACCAAAGACTGTTAAAGGTGGATCCTCAAAAAACATTATTGAACAAACCAAACCTGAGCTGATAACTACAAATATTTCAAGTGCTTGAAACGATAAGAAGATGATTTCATACTAGAAGAAATCAAAAGAAGTGAAACTTCCATAAAATGATTGGTATGTGAAAGAAAGAGACAGCAGAGATGTGCAGATACATCTATATGTTGATATACCTAATGATAGTGGAATTTATGAGGTGCTGGGAAAGGTCATAGACATGTGTTCGGTACCAGACAGTGAAGTTGTTTACATACTTACAAAACCATCCAAGTCAGATGAAAGGATTAAATATCGATTATTATATTCATTATATGACACGAGAGAGGTATCTGCATTGTGTAAACAAATCGTAAATGAGATGACACAAAATATCATAAGTATTGTGATTTATATTTGTATTTTGTGTTATTATAACTATCTCATTATATTTTTATAACTTAGATTTTATTGACATATGATGTTTTGTTTGGCAGAATTTTGTTGAAAGTGTTTCAATTATGTTGGGAGGCATTCATTTCATAGAGCATGATATTATGAAAATTGTTAGCAGTTTATACTCAATGTCAGAAGAAGATATGGCAAACAAGCAAAAGGTAGTAATTCATGATGCTACAAAACTACATCCAAGGGATCAAAAAAAAAATGCCTCTGGTGGATAAATCTACCAAAGTTAGACAAGTTACTTTTGAAGATAAGGAAGTTGAAACTGACACTGAAGAATACGTTGTTGTTACTGAGGATGACATTGGAACTGATGTTAGAAAGGAGAAGAGTCGTAAAAGACCAAAAGTAACAATGCCCAAGAATAAACATGTTCTAGTTAATGATGAGAATGTTATGAGGAAGAAAAGTAAAGTTGAACATTCTCATGTATTCATTACCAACAGTGAAGATCCTAGTGAAACTTCAAAAGAAAAGAGAGAAATCATTACACCAGGAGCTGATTTAGAGGATGGAGTTATTAAAACAAAACAAAATTCCAATCGATGGAACTTGACAAAGAGAAACTTAATTGAGGGTGGTCACATTTAAACTTAATGTGAAACAAATCTATAATGCAAGTGAAGGAAAATGTAAATATCAAATCAGAAAGCCACACCACATGCATGTTCATAACTTGAAGACATTGATGAGGTACAATGCATATGCTCATGTGGTTAATTATGTGCTTCTTGTTGATCTAGTTCAATTTCCCAACAAAGAAGCATTTGATAAGTCAAAATGTTTTGAATACAGTTATTATTTGCTTGGGGGGAACCATTATGTAGAATCTCAAAGACAATAGATGGAGGAATATCCCAATAACCCACATTTTGAAACAATGAAATGTATCATTTATGTTGGTTTATCATATATAGAAGCAAAGTTAGTGGCATGGGATCATAATTCAGATAATGAATATAGCATGTCTATGACTTTCATCTAAAGAGTTAGATTTATTCATAGTGAATTTGAAGAAAAATGTGGTGGGGATAAGATAAATGTTACTGTAGATTTCCAAAAGGAATGTTGTATGGAAATATGCTATCAAATTGAGGAGAAAATCAATTCAAAAGGCAGCAAAGTAAATACTGATTTATTCAGAGGTTGATAACATTTTCCAGTTGGCATTTAGAACTGGAGCGATATGGGAATTCATTAATGATATTTTTAGCATGTGGGAGAAAGTTGGCATTAAAAACTAGAAGGACAAAAGGTCTAAACCATTGATATGTAGCAACAGTAAATCAGGTCCTGAAATGAAGCAGCTTCCAAAAGATATGACTAACACATCTTGGAGAGCATTGCAAGGAGTGAAGGATGAAAAACTTGTCAAAGAAATATTATCTCGTGTGAGGTCAGGGGAATTATCATTGGAGGAAATGTCTGAGGAATTTCAAAAGTAAGTTTGTTGAATTATTTTTACTTATTTCTAGATTATAATTTTCTTTTAAATATAACATATTTTTCTTAGTAGTATTTGTTATACATATCATTATATTAACTTTTTTTACTTTATCTATGCAGTCACAAAGACATGAAAATACACGAACAAATGGTTGAATTGTTGAATGAAGATAGTTGGGATGATGTTATATGCAACTATCTAGATTCAAGTTCTACATCAACATTAAAAAAAAATTATCTTGCATTTAAAAAGGTATGTTGATTTATACATTCATTTTTATTCATCTGTATACTATTTTTATTTTATAACTTATACATATATTTTTTTATTTTATTAAAGATGAGGAAGGATGCAAATGGAGCACCAGATAGTTTCAGAACCTTTATTGAAAGACTGAAGAAGCAACGTCTTAGGAATGTTGAACTTGATCTAAATCTTACTCATTTTATTTGGAATGGGCTTGACACTATTCAATATCAAGTAATACAAGGCGACTGTGAAGACATTACTAAACTCATACCTAAAAGGGATTATGCCCTAGTTATTGCAGATATTGCCCATGGTTTCAATATCCCAAACATTGACTATGATAGTGACCCTTATACTTATCAAGCTCTTAGTAAAGTGATCGCGGGATTTCTAAAAGTCACATCATCACCATTATGGAGATTTGTGACATTTCATTCAGACACACAATTGGCAATGTTATTGTTAAGCTTCAAGGGGAAAACAAACTCAAGGATGCAACTTACATGGTAAGACATTGAAAATGTATATTTCATTAATGTTAAAAAATTCATTTATGTATAAGTTAATTGAACTTTTACTATTTCATGTTACAGGCAAAAGTCAAATCTTGTTAACTGTGAAGATCAACCATTTATAAATGATTGTGAGTTCATCCATATTAATAGTTGGGAAAAAGATGGTAGCTATATGTCTATGATTTTTTATCGGGTAGATGGAAAGAGTCATAGCCAAGTACTGACTTATGATGTTGTTGCGAGAAAACTAACATATGAAGACAAAGAAGCAAAAGGATAGATAGTTAACATTTATCAAAAACCACAGTTATTGATTAACTATCTTCTAGACATATGTTCAATGAAGGAGATTGGGTTCTGGATTTATTTTCTGGCTCAGGTAAGTTTTATTATATGGAATTGGATTTCAATATCTTCTTTCTTAATTTATATGTCATTGTACTAATTTACTTCATTATTTCTTTTGTGCTTGATAATTAGGTACAACATTAGCATGTTGCCTTCAAAAGGGAAGAAATTGCATGGTCATTGAAAAAGATCCAGTATTGTGCAATTTTATTCAGCAAAGAATTAATGCTCTTCAATTTCTTCCAGATGCAATGCAAGAAATTGGATTGAAGAAAGGGGACTTTAGTGAATCATGTGTGGCAAAAAAGGCAAAGGAACCTCAACCACCATTACATGGAATGATTGGAAAGGCATACATTGGGAGATTCACAGACATCAAAGATCCATTAGAAGAGGAAAATGAGCAAAATGAAGCAAAAAATATTGTGGAAAAAGACAATGATGAAACTCTAGAGGATGAAGAGTTTGGATTATGTGATATTGTTGATTAAATTTAAGTTATGCTTGGAAATCAAGGTCATTTTTTGTAACTATTAATTAGTTATACTTGTAATGTTTTGACTTTGACATTTTATGAGAAGAATAAGCATTCAATTAATGTTGTTATGTGTTAAATATTTGTATTATGTCATTTTCACATTAATTTTTATGTTAATCATTATTTTTTGAAAAAAACTGTGATTATTATTATTTTTTGGACATGAAATTAAAAAAAACAGAAAGACAAAAAAAAAACAAAAACTATTATTTAACCATTTTTAGTTAAAATTTTCCTACAAAAATTGTGATTTTGACATGTCATTTCTAGCAAAAAATTATCAAAATGTGTAATTTTTTAGTTATATTTATGTTGAAAATGGTTATTTTATGTCAATTGTTAAAAATTATTGTTTTTTAGAGACAATTATTTCACGTGCATTGAAAAATTAATTAACGATGTATAAATATGTAAAATATCGAAACTTCAAAATATTGACCTTCTTTTTTAAATATGCAAAACAATAAAAACCTCACTACAAACAAAAAAAAAAAAGGAAAAAAAATTATGAAGAAGAAGACCACTTAAAAAATTGTTAAATTTAGAAAATAATTATTTACATTTCATACATTAGAAAATTTAAAGCCAAAAATAGGTCTTTTAAAAAAAGGACTTGATACAGAATCAACACTTTTTTAAATCAGCATGCAAATCACTAACATTCTAAAACGTAATGTACATAAAATAATTTAAAGTGCCAAAAACTATGCTCTAAAAAAAATATGTGTGTTTTACATTGCCCTTTTTCAAAATTGGGTCACTTTTTTGCTATCTCTACGAAACGGGTAAGAGTATCAGTTCCCGTTTCAAAGTTTACATTGTTTTTCCCGAAAAAATAAATAAATAATAAAAAATAAAAAATAAAAATAAAAAGAATCATCCCTAAAAAGTAGGGATCTATGGTTAGTATCCCGAAATAGGCACTTACGTTATTTTTAGAAACTTCTGCCAAGTGTCTCTTTTTCCTTGATCTTAGGCATGCATGTCATAAACCCTAATTTGCCCAAATCTATTTAATCAACACTTTTAGAGCTAATTTGCACACTCGATCTTGGAACTCTAGCATTCTTGAGGAGATCAAGGAACCTTTGGTGCGATCGTCATTGCTTTTCCAAGTGAGTTTTTTTTTGTCGTCTTTTGCCCTTTTTTTGTCATTTTTGTCGTTTGACTTGTGTGAGTGTTGTTTCACTTGTTTCTCTTTAGGGTTGTTGGTGTTTTAACTTGTTTTAACTTGTAGAAGTGTTGTTTTAAATTTTAGATTTCCTTTCTCAAGTGTTGCATTAGTTTTCATGTTTTTGCACCAATGGTTGTCGTTGCGGCAACTCTCCTCACATACTTCGTTTTCCTTCTATTTTAATAATTGTTTCACTTGATCCACATGCATTTACTTACACTTAGTCATATATGCACTCATCTTCACACTATCTCTCAGATCTTCTCGTTTTCCACACTTCCCTTGGGTAGATCTGCATTCCCCTTGGTCGGTTTTCAATTTTCCCAGATGGCACTACGCAATCCTAAGGCTCAACCCACAAGCTTGGCCTATGGAATCGTGCATTGCACAGTCCAAGATAACTCCAACTGCACACTGCATAGTTACAAGAGCCATCCTGTCATCCTTGGCCACTGAGACAATGCAATATGTCATCTCTCCCAAGCCTCTGCCAAGGCTGAACTATGCATTGCACGACTTCAAGCCATAAGCTTCCACCTTGGCTATTGGGACTATGTTGTGTGCAGTTCACATAGGCAGCTAGTCCCTCTTGTGAGAGAAAATTGTGAAATCCTACCCATGAGATGCCTGGTTTTCTTCGTGAACTTGCCTTGTAAGTAGATTTTCTTAAGACTGGCATTTGTTTGCCATGAGTGTATTTTTTGTCCCACAGGTACAGTAGTTGTTGAGCACCTCTCTAGGAGTAATTGTTACCATGGAACCTAAGAGAGCCACTTCAAAGGAAACCACTGAGAGCAATATTAGGGAATCAGTTGAGCAAACATCATTTGATTTGCCAGTGCATGCATATACTCAATTGTTTATAGAAAAGTGATCATCACTGACATGGCATCAGATTAAAGATGTTTTTGCAAAGGACTTTGAGGCAGACTTAGAGGATTGGCAGGTGTATCTCAGCATCTGGAAGTCAGGATTATACAATGTTGCATGCAGGCATCCACCCTTCCCATGTGTGGATGTCATCAGCTGGATTGTCTCACACATTGATGAGAAGACCATGACATTGAGCAGTGCCAACGGACAAAATCTTGCCACCTTTCAAGCAGGAGACTTTCAGCAAATGTATCACTTGACTGAGCCAGTACAATGCATGGACTCACTCTTCTATACTAACCACAACCATGTGAACACAAGAGACATTATCAAAGGCTGGGTGAAAGATCCATCAAAATTTTGACAAACACCCACCCATATGTACAAGAAAAAGTCCCTCAGGAAGGCCTACTATCTCTTGGTTATCTTCGCTTGCAAGATCCATGGTTAGGAGAGCACAAAAAAAAAAATCGAAGGGTGGGCAGTCTTGTTGGACCAAGTGGTGAATGATGGGAGGTCGTTCAACTAGTGAGATATGTTGGCTCGACAATTGAAGGCCCATGTAGCACAAGCCTAGAATCCTCCCAAATGTGAGCGAGCAAGGTTCTATATGTTTGCATACTTATTGGATGCAATATGTGCACAACAAAAATTCCCTAACATTAACTAGACATGGACACCACAAAAAATTGTTGTGCATATCTATTGCAAGTTGCTTTCGGAATGCAATTATTGAGGAGTAATGGCACGGCTAACTAACCACTTCATCATCTAGTTGTACAAGCTTATCTTCAAAGAAGATCCACCTTGCATGTCATGAGAAGCAATGGAGGCAATAGCAAACATCGCAGATTGGTATTCTTCACCAGGTGGCACGATAACTAGAGTGTTTACGAAGACAAGCCTCTGCATGTCTTACCAAGGTATGCCACTGACAAACTTATCATGCAACAAGTGTCATACCATCTCGCCACAGGGTTGTCAGCAGTGTTGCACAAGAACAGGAAAGCACCATGGCTCACTCTTCCTTTGCAGAATGGATTGTACGACATAAGGAACTTTAAAGTCACAAATGTCGAGGCAAAGGAGATAGTGAGATTTGAATTCAGCACTCGAGACTTTAATCTATATGATCCTCGCAGTATTTTTAAATACCATTGTGCGAGAGTTTACTCTTCGTGGATCGGTGGGGCATTCCATTGGCTAGAGGAGGATCCTTGGAGGTACTGCTACAATGCCTCCAGACTCTATGAGCAAGCCATTTTAGTAGGGACTTCACATACAACAACAACTCTAGAAACAACAATAGTAGAAGGCAACAATCCCGTGCAGGACAAGGGAAAGAGGAAGATTGTTGACAGTCCAGAGGGAGAACAAAGCTACAAGATGAAGACAGATTCCATTGTCATAAAATCAGCTTTGGGAATAGAAGCGAACAGGAAGTAGAGAATATAGAGATCAGAGAGGAGGAAGAGAGAAAAGTAGAGGTTGTAGGAAGCAGAACTGAAGATGCAAGAGACAGAGTAGGAGCTAAAGGAAGAACGAGAGTTGAGGAGGAGAGAATGAGAAGAGAAGCAGAAGTAGGAAGAAGAAAAAAGGAAAGGTGCAATGGCAGAGGAAACAATGTCGATACAGGTTGAAGAGTAGGTACAGGAACAACCAGCAGCTGAAGAGGAAGGTGAACAGATGCAGGATCAGGAGCTTGCTCAGCAAATTGAGCAATTGATTGAAGTGACAAACATGGAGATGGAACAAGAGCCGCAGAATGAGGATGTTGATCTGATGTCAATAGCACCACAAGTCATCCCTCAGTCTCCACCACCTCCAATAGTGGAGCTAGCCTCGAGCAAGAAAGGGGATGTGGTTTCCCTTGATGATGATCTGGTAATGGATGTGTGTTAGAAAATTATATATTACAGAGCAATGGAACACATAAAATATTGCATAAATATAAACACAGAAAACGCATAAAACAAGAGAGACACAGATATACGTGGTTCACCCAGTTTGGGCTATGTCCACGGAGAAACAGTCAGTCCTTCTTTTATTATATTAACCAGCAAACTGAAGAGATACAACCTACAGCAGATCCGCTGTAACACCCTCTTCGCTCTCAATCTCCTCTCTCTTCCTCACTCAGAATACAGATATACATAGATGCAATACAATTCCCTCATATATAGTGAGGAGTTTCCTTCTAGGGAAAAAATCCCTAAATTAAACATAACTTCTACCGTCAAATCATCCGCCTAATGAATGGCCCAGATTGACTATAAAAAACTAAACTTTTACAAGGCAATTTTACTTCTATTTTTAGCTTTGAGGGCACTGCCCCCGAACCTCCGTCGAGGGATTGCTGGCCCCCGGACCCCCCAGCCGAGGGGGATTTACCCCCCCCACATGGAGGGGTGTACAGTCTTCCTGGGGTATACATCCGGCTAAGACATTTGAATACAGAAGATAATCAGGCTCCACACCCAACAATCTCCCACTTGGACACTGATTATAGCAACTCCATTGCTGCTTCATTTGCTAGACAATGACTCCACTTAGACCTAGTTGTTCCTCATCTTCTTCATCATACTTGAAGACCAATTGAAACTGAGCAGATTCTCAGTTTCTCCCTGGTTACAACTTTTGTTAACATATCTGCAGGATTCTGGCTAGTGTGTATCTTTTCCAGCTTCAACTGTCCATCTTCTAATGCTGACCGTATGAAATGGTACTTGAGTTGTATATGTTTAGTCTTGGAATGAAATGCAGAGTTCTTTGCAAGATGTATGGCACTCTGGCTATCACTGTATGACCTACCCAACTCCTGCTTCTTGCCCTATTCATCCAAAAACCTTTGTAACCAAATCATTTCTTTACCAACCTCTGTAGTAGCAACATACTCAGCTTCTGTTGTTGAAAGTGAAACAACACTTTGGATTTTTGAAACCCAACTAACAGCTATTCCACCTACAGTAAACACATACCCTGTTGTGCTCCTCCTGTTATCTCTATCACCTGCCATATCTGCATCAACATATCCCTGAAGAGCAATGTTTGAACCACAAAATCATAATGCTTGATTTGTGGTACCTCTCAAATACCTGAGAATCCACTTCACTGCCATCCAATGTTCTTTTCCTAGATTTTTCATGTACCTGCCTACAACTCCCATTGCATGTGCAATATCAGGCCTTGTGCAGACCATTGCATACATTAAGCTTCCAATTGTTGATGCATATGAAACTTTAGACATATGAGCCATTTCTTCCTGAGTCTTGGGACACGCCTCCTTACTTAATTTGAAATGGCTAGCCAAAGGTATACTAACTGGTTTTGCATTCTGCATATTAAACCTTTTCAACACCTTTTCTATGTACTCACTTTGAGACAATGTTAATTTGTGATTCTTCCTGTATCTAGTTATTCTCATACCAAGGATTTGTTTTGCAGCACCCAAATCCTTCATTGCAAATGAGTTTGCCAATTTCCTTTTGAGCACATTTATTTCCTGCATGTTAGAACCTGCAACAAGCATGTCATCTACATATAATAACAATATAATATAGCTACCATCATTTTGCCTTTTGAGATAAACACAATGATCAGAGTGAAATCTAGTATAACCTTGTTCAGACATAAACCTGTCAAATTTTAGATACCACTGCCTTGGAGCCTGTTTTAAGCCATACAAGCTCTTCTTCAACCTGCACACTAGTTTCTCCTTCCCTTTTACCTCATATCCTTGTGACTGCTGCATATATATCTCTTCCTCCAAATCCCCACGGAGAAAGGTTGTCTTTACATCTAACTGCTCAAGATGCAAATCTTCAGTTGCTACTAGACTTAAAATAGTTCTGATTGAAGTCATTTTAACAACAGGAGAAAATATTTCATCAAAATCAATACCTTTCTTCTGTGCAAACCCCTTCACTACAAGTCTAGCTTTGTACCTCTGTTTTCCTCCATCCTCTTCCTTCAGCCTGTAAACCCATTTATTCTGCAATTTTGTTTCACCTGCAGGCAACCTGACTACGTCCCAAGTCTATTTATGTGATAAGGATTCCATCTCTTCTTTCATGGCTTGCTCCCACTTCTTCCTGGTTTCTACCTGCACTGCTTCTTCATAACATTCTGGTTCACCAGAATCAGTCAACAATACATAATATAATGAAGGAGAGTATTGTTTTGGGGGTCTACTTATCCTGGTAGATCTTCTAACACCACTTTCAGGTGTTTGAAGTGCTTGTTGCTATTGTGGTTGTTGTTCTGGTTGTTGATCATTACGATTTTCAGGCACCATCACTTTTCCAGTGATATTGTCAAGCACTATGTATTCTCTGTTTTCTTTTTCTTGTTTCTTTTCCTGCAACTGATTCTTATACAAGACCTTTTCATTGAATATTACATATCTGCTCCTAATGATTTTTTTATTTTCATAATCATATAAGCGATAACCAAAATCATTAACACCATATCCAATAAAGGTACATTTCTTTGATTTTGCCTCAAGCTTTGTTCTATTTTCTTTATTAATGTGGACAAAGGCTTCACAACCAAAAGTCTTTAAAAATGAGTAGTTTACATTTTTACCTGTCCATGCCTCCTCTGGAATACCACCATCCAAGGAACTTGAAGGCCCTCTATTTATTAGATAAACAGCAGTATCTACAGCATCTGCCCAAAATTATAAAGGCAATCCTGCATGCAATCTCATGCACCTTGCACGCTCCATGATTGTCCTGTTCATCCTTTCTAACACACCTTTTTCTTGTGGTGTTCCTGGAACTGTCTTCTCTCTGCAAATTCCATTCTCTGAATAGTACCTATCAAACTCTTTGCTACAATATTCACCTCCATTATCTGATCTGAGACACTTCAACCTTTTCCCTGTCTCATTTCAACCAAAGCTTTCCATTTCTTGAAAGTATCAAATACATCTGATTTATTTCGAATACAATAAATCCAGGTTTTTCTGGTTGCATCATCAATAAAAGTAAAATAATAACGAGAGCCACCAAGAGATGATACCTGAGCAGGTCCCCATACATCTGTATGCACAAGCTCTAATTTTTCGCTCTTCTTTTCTTTCCCAACTCTAAGGAATATGACTCTCTTCTATTTTCCATAAACACAATTCTCACGGAATTTTAAATCAACATGCTTCAAACCTAGCAACAAATTTCTTGAGTGAAGAATCTGCATCCCCTTCTCACTCATGTGCCCGAGCATATGATGCCACAATGCCATATCTTCTCCTGTAGAGGTTAAAGCATTAACATAATTAGAAATACCATTGCATAAATACAATGTACCAACCTTTCCTCCTTTCGTTATAACCAAGGATCCTTTAGTGACCTTCCAGGTTTTATCTGTGAAAGTACTTATGCAACCTTCACCTCCCAACTGCCCTGTTGAAATCAAATTTTTCTTCAGATCTGGAACATGCCTTACCTCCTTCAATAGCCATTGATTTCCATTCTGCTATTTTATGAAAACTATACCCATTCCAACGATTTTACAAGGTTTATCATCACCCAATTGAACCTATCCAAAATATCCTTGAACATAATCATGAAAATGTTTCCTATCAGGTCTGGCATGGAATGAGGCCCCTGAATCTACCACCCAGGCATCAATAATATTTTCTAATGAAAGAATCAAAGCATCTTGCAACACATCACCTGTCACATTCGCTTCATGATTAGTTTCTTGCTACGCATCTCCTTCTTTTCCCTTCCGAGACTTACAGTCTTTCTTCAGGTGTCCTTTCTTCCCTCATTTCCAGCACACTATCTCCGATCTGGACTTGGATCTGCGTTTTCTTGACTTACTGCGATATCCTGGGCTCTTTCCTCTTTCCATTTTTCTTCCCCTAGTCTCTGCAGTCAAAGCATTACCTGATGTCTCACCGGAGCTTTTCCGTCGCATTTCCTCACTAAGGATTGCACCAACAACATCATCAAACTTTAAAGTACTAGATCCAGAGACAGAGTTACTAACGGCCATAACTAAACCATTCCAACTTTCTGGCAATGAGCACAGAAATAACAGAGCCCTAACTTCATCATCAAAATTTACCCCTACAGAACTTAACTGACTTGTAACTGTATTAAAATCATTTAAATGATCTGCAGCATATCCACCTTCTGAAATCTTCATATTAAATAAATGCTTCATAAGAAACACCTTATTTGAGGCCGAGGGTTTTTCATATAGTTTGGCCAATGCCGACATTAAACCCTGTGTTGTCGTTTACTTTGAAATATTAAACGCTACCAACGCCGCTAGGCACAGCTGTATTGTTGCAAGTGCCTTTCTGTCCAGAATATCCCATTCTGTGTCTGTCATACTCATCAGCTTCTTTGTCTTTCCGCTCAATGGTAGGTACAGATCTCTCTAATACAGATAATCTTCCATCTGCATCTTCCACAGCTAGTAGTTTTGGCCGTTGAATTTTTCGACCCTAAACCTACCATCTTCTGCCATTGCTCCCACTCGAACCAGGAACCCTTCTCTCCTGCGAGTTTATCAGCCAAATAGACCTTCGGCTTTGATACCAGTTGTTAGAAAATTATATATTACAGAGCAATGGAACACATAAAATATTGCATAAATATAAACACAGAAAACGCATAAAACAAGAGAGACACAGATATACGTGGTTCACCCAGTTTGGGCTACATCCACGGAGAAACAGCCAGTCCTTCTTTTATTATATTATCCAGCAAACTGAAGAGATACAACCTACAGCAGATCCGTTGTAACACCCTCTTCGCTCTCAATCTCCTCTCTCTTCCTCACTCAGAATACAGATATACATAGATGCAATACAATTCCCTCATATATAGTAAGGGGTTGCCTTCTAGGGCAAAAAACCCTAAATTAAACATAACTTCTACCGTCAGATCATCCACCTAATGAACAGCCCAGATTGACTAGAAATTACTAGACTTTTACAAGGCAATTTTACATCTACTTTTAGCTTTGGGGGCGTTGCCCCCAAACCCCTGCAGGGGGGACAAGTTCCCCCCGCGTGGAGGGGTGTATAGTCTTCCTGGGGTATACATCTGGCTGAGACATTTGAATACAGAAGATAATTAGGCTCCACACCCAACAATGTGTATAATCTATCATTAGATGAGTTCCAAAGGAGGACTGTACAAGCACGAGAAAACACTTTACGGATGATCACGCATCACCTACATGCATTAGAGAAAGGGTTATAGTGTCAGACACCAGGAAGCATCCATATTCCATTGTCGACTCCAACTTGTCTTATGGAGGAGCAACAAGATCAAACATTCAGTATTGGACAGTCGAGAATGAGAAACTAGCATAGAACTTGCAGGCTACCAGGCAAGAGGCAAAATAACTCTGCACAACAGCGCAACATAAATTTTCTGCACAGGTTTACTTGGAGGAGATGAGAGCAGTGACACTTGTTGAAGTATAAACACGTAGAGAAACCTTGCAGAATATCTATGAGGGGTTTGTCACCATACACAAATCAGTTGTCTGTTTGCATGGCCTACAATAGTAGAGCAAAGAGTTTGTTAAAACTCTCAAGAACAAACAAGTTGTCATTGCTTATGTACAAGAGTGGACAATGTGCTACAAAGGGGCACTGCTTGACTTAGTGAAGAAGATGAAGACACAAGAAGAGTTGGAGAAGGAAAAGGTTTGAATGTTGATTCAGAACAACAAGCATCTTGCCTCATTCATTGGTAGAATTCAGTCCTCATATGTACGGTTATTCAATAGTTTGGATGTCATGGTGAGAACACACAAATCCCATCAATCGGTTCACTCACTGAAGCTAAACCCAAGAACCAAGTTTGGCAGGAGTTTGAAGAGTACTTCGAGCACTTGAGACAGAATTCCACCAGGGAAGACTTGGAGCTTAACAGATAGAACATGCAGAAGTTCATCGATGGTCCTGTCAAAGTCAAAACAATGTTTCTCATGCTTCAGAACAAGTTGGACACAGGTTCCAATATAGTGTACCCGGATGCCATGGAGGCCAAAGTCTACTTCCAACAAGACACCATCATGCAGTTTGGGGAAACCATCACACAATACCAAGCTTGGCACCAATATGTGACTGAGAAGCAGCAAGTGGAGGTTGTTGAGCTAGAGTTCACCCAAAATCAAGCATCATAGTGTTGTGTCTTGCTAGGTTGTCAAATTGTCTCTACCCTATTTTGTCTTATATGGTGATGTAGGGTTACCCCTGCTTTACCCACAGTATGCATATAGACCTATGCCTAAACCATTTTCTACCCATAGATTTATATGACCATCCGGTCAAAGATTCATTGTAACTGAACAATGGGTTAAGGCCCCCTTAATTAGAATTTATGTGAAATGATTTATTTATTAACCACATAGTCTAGCCCTTCCAATCCTTTCTATCGAGACTTAAAACATCCTCATAAACCTTTATTAATTCCTATGGCCGCACATATATCCAAACCCCACTTTATAACTTTGGGTTATAATTGGAAAACCATTAAAACCCTTCTATCGGTGCTTTAATCCATTATAATTCTCCTATAAGAGAATACATGTAAAAACATGCATAACATACCTTTTTCCGCCTTTCCTCAGCCTTTGCACATTTCCCAAGAATTGCCTTTATCACAATCGCTCATCGCAGTTTACCATGGTCATACCACATATATGCTCTTATCACCCCTCTGACTCTGATATGCGACTATCGGAAGCGTTTAAATAATGCTTAAGCCTTAAAAGACTCGGGCACAACACTTTAACAGGATAGGACATACATGAAATCCTGCTCTGAAATACATAAGCGGATCTCAAAATCTATACACCCACGTTCATATTTATGTCAAGTCCGTCTCCATCTCAAACCTTTCGTTGTGCTACTCCTCGTCCGATCTCCAATCGACTTCATCGGCTTATCATCGATATCGCAATATCACTATCGCACATCGCCATTCCACTGCTCGTTGTTATTTGACTTTGCCGAAATGCGGTCACTGATCAAATCTTGATCGTCGATCTGGATCCCGATCTGACGGTTTTTTATTCAACCGATCAACAAACTTGCTCGACAGATCCTCCGCCATTGATCTACACTTCGTGGATCCAACGGTCCACCATGATTTTGGGGGGACAAGTAGCACAGAGAATAACCACTCGAAAAAGCGGTTTTCTCTCTCCACCTGAGTGCTACGTGTCAACCAATAAGTGGGATCGGGTGAAATCCTCTAAATGCCACCTACCACTTTTCCTCCACCCAATATACTACTTTTGTATAAATCCGTCGATGCGATATTCCTCCGTCTCCTCTGTGATTGGATCATGTCCGTTGATCTATTAGATCCAACGGTTTTTGTTCAATGATACATCATTCTTTCGTCTGCCTCTTTACTTTGGTTTTTTTTTCCGTTTCTTCGATGTTTACCGTGGTTCTTGGGTTTTCTTCGGGTTCTGGTCCTTTGGTTGTTTCACTGTGCACTTCCTCCTGAGCTTTGGCTTTGATTTTTCTAATGGATTCAACGATCCATTATGATCCTCCTCTTCATGTATTTCTCTGTGTAATCGTCAAACTTCACCTGCAACTCTCTGTTACACAAAATATGCTAATTCATTCATTCATCATTCAATATTCGATAACACACTTATATAAATTGGAATTTGAATTTCTGTGCATATATATATCAACAAACAATTACATAATGAGACTCTCTGTCTCTCCTCGACCTGATCTTCTAATCTAATGGCCTTTGTTCATTATCTGCCCGTAGGCTTACAAACACCTCTATCTATCTAATTATTTAACTCTCTCTCTGTCTAACCTCCCTAACCTCTGATCATGCCTTTTAGGCTTACATTTATACAAAGGGATTCTAAAACCAATTTCTAGTTTTGATCCATAAGCTTCTCAACAAAATCCTAAAATCTCTTTCTCATCCCTAAGGATTCTCTCAAATCCAAAAAATCATGAACTAATTCCTAATCTGGATTTTACAATCAATTCTCAAATCCCTCAATTCTCTCAACTATCCTAAATCTCTCATATTCTCCTACATTCGAGAATATTTACAAATATGCCTCACTATATTCAATTAAATCCTATTTTGGCTTCTCTCATTAAAATCACTCAAAACTCCTAATAATTACATTAATTCAATACTTAGGAAACCAACTTCCTTGAAACACAAGACCCCCTATGTCTACTAAAATACAATGATTTTTCCTTGAGCTAAATGCTCCTGCATCATACTCCCCAAATAAGAAAATTTATGACCTCCTAGTCATAAGTCTGGATAATTGATTCCTCCTGGATCCCAGACTTTATTTTGTAACATGTCTTTGCTTGTCCATTGTTCTATTGTTGCTGTTGTCTGCTGCTGTTCTCCAAGTCTCCATACCTTATGTTGCAATACTCCACTTGCCCTGCTTTCATAGTCTGCTACTGTCTTCCTCTTGTTGTTACTCCTCTCCTTTCTTGTTGTTGTCTTCTTCTGAGACACTTTCATCATTAACCTTCTTATCAATTCAATTTCTCTGTCCAGTATATCCTCAGTTTTCTGATTGCTTTCATCTCTTGATTGATGAACTCTCCTTTTTTCTTGTTCTTCACTTATCCTGATCACCTCCTTTTCATCCTTACCTTCTTCTTTACTGTTATTTTGCACCTTTTCAGCTGCTGCTATATTGGCTTTCAGAACAATTTCCTGCTTCTGTTTTCTGTACCTGTCAACTTCTTCTTGATTATTATTTATGACAACTTCTTTGTCATCCTTCTTCAACAATTTATCCTAAACACTTATCCTCTGCTCTTCTAACTTCCTCCTTTGAAAGTCTAATTCTCTATATAACTCAATGATTTTACTTGGAGTAAACTTTGGAAATTTTACACAATCTCCCATTTCTTCATTTGCTATTGACCCATCATCACATGGTCCTTCTTCCTCTGCTAAATCTTTCTTAACATCCTTCAGTAGATGTTCTTCCTCTTCTTCTTTCATTTGTTTGTCCACCTGTGCCAAATATGTTCCAGTTTCTGCAACAAAATCTTTAATTATAAGACAATCATCATAATCAAAAATATAAGGCTTTTGTACCTATTCTTCCTTTGGCAACA
Source organism: Pinus tabuliformis (assembly GCA_031772625.1). Classification (NCBI taxonomy): domain Eukaryota; kingdom Viridiplantae; phylum Streptophyta; class Pinopsida; order Pinales; family Pinaceae; genus Pinus; species Pinus tabuliformis. The sequence continues at coordinate 573,580,064 of CM062804.1, read as the reverse complement.
CTTCAGTATGCTGCTTTGATCTCTCCTCCTCTATCAGCACATCAGTATGTTGATTCAAACTCAAAGAACTCTTGAGACTACCAGCTAATCTCTACTTCTCATCATCTGTTTCAATGATGTCTTTCAGCACTTTTCCACTGTAGCGAACTAATTCTTTTCCAGTCTCCTTGTCATATTCTGCTTCAAAACTTTCATCTTTTGGAAGGTTTTCTTCTACATTTTTGACAGCTTTAAAAGACTGCCTATCTTCTTCCAAACCTGCAATCATACACAAATCATTAATTTTAAAAATACAAGACCTTTTGGTCTCATTTAATGCTTCAATCATCAAGTCTTCTGGCTACTTTGAATCATTCATATGATTCAACTCCTCTGTCTCTTCATCACTTTCAAAAAGTAATGGTCCATGTTCTAGTTCACATATCGAAACTTCAACATCTTCCTTTTATTGTAGATCAACTCTTTCGAGCTTCTTTGTCTTCAATCTAGCATCTATAATCTGTTCAAGTTCCCTTAGCTCCTTTATTAACTGCATATTCACCTGTTGATTCCTCTTCTCTTGTAGCCTCTGCCACTTCACTTTCTTTCTCATGACATAACCATATTTCTGGTCCGTGTCATTTCTCTGCAACATTTCCATAAATACTTCAAGTTGAACTGCTATCTCAGCTTTCTCCCTTTCATATTCTTCTTTACTTAATTGTCCTTGTATGCCATTTACCTTGGCATCTCCTTTCTTCTGTCCTTGGTTGTGGTTTCCTTCAGAACCTCTGTTATGACTGTCACTAGTCATCATCCTCTTTATCTATATGAGTTCCTCACTCACTCACTCACTATGAGCTACACTAAAGGCTCTACAACAGCAAGTCTGCCCTACTGCCACTTACCTCACCAAGCTCTCCTCTGTACTCGGTCTTTTGGCAAGCAATTGGTTCTCTATCTTTGGAACCTCCTTTGAGAAATTCTCTTTGCTCCTTCTAGGCTTCAACTCATCTGTTCTTTCCAAGAACACAATTGTCCTCTTTTATCCAATCTTTGTTGGAATTCCTCAAGGTTTTGTCACATTTCTGTTTTCACTTAGAAACTCTTACTAGCTTCCTTTATCTCTTAGCAATTCTACCCACATCCTTTGTGGAATTGCCTTTAGGAGTTGCAACAATACTTTTGCATCAATGCAAAGACTACAACTTTCCAATCCTCAAATCCAATTAAAATAAAACCATATCATCTTACCTTCAAGATCTCTGTCTGATCTTGTCTTCCCATTCACCTGCACTTTTGAATGGACTGTTCTTTTCACTGGCCTTCAGTTGTATCTTCAAGCTTTGTTACTTCAAGAACTTACAAAGTCCCTCTTATAGTTTAACTACTGTAATTCTGCTCTAAAATTTCACTCAGTCAATATCTGCTAATCATTAGACAAATTTGCACACTTTCACCTACCTTCAAGATCTCACCACTCCTACAAATCGGTTTCAGCAGATCTTCATGCTTCCACTGCACAAATTTTCAACATTCAGCTACTGTCAATCAGATTTAGAATCTAATTCTTTCTTCCAATATTCTGACTTTATCTTGGAAAAGCTTAACTATCGGCAACAATTTCTCCTTTGCTGAGTTTTCTTCCACTTAGAATCCGTACCAGTTTCTTCCATTACTGCTTCTTAAGACTTGATCTTTTTTTGTTGAGATACTTCATTAGCTGCAACTATCAATCTTCAATCTATTTCTTTATCCAGCAAAACTCAAATCAGAGTTAAATAAAACAATACCTACATGATTTCATAAGAAATCTCAATTCACTCTTCACATTCGAGTGAATCTCGCTTCTTCAAAACATTGTTGTGGATTCTTTATGTTCCTGCAATCTCTTCTTAATTCTTACTCACCTGCCTCTAAGAACTTAATTGTTCTTCTCCAATTTCAATTTCAAACATTCCACAATTCCAATTATACAGATTCATTGGCCATAAATCACTTGCTCTACTTTTCTCAAAATTTGAATGTTCTATCAAAATGCAGGAATATCAAGATTAGTATTCCTCTTACCAATCTCCCAGCTTACCCTGGTCGCTTAACTATCAGATTAGAATATGATCTCCCTTGCCTGCATACTCTTCTTTCCACATATCATTGTTCTAAATTCTTTCAAAGAAACTTTCACACATAATTTCTTTGTTTTGCTCTGATACCAAATGACGCAGGGTTACCCCTGCTTTACCCACAATATGCATATAGACCTATGCCTAAACCATTTTCTGCCTAGGGATTTATATGACCATCCGGTCAAATATTCATTATAACTTAACAATGGGTTAATGCCCATTTAATCAGAATTCATGTGGAATGATTTATTTATTAACCACATAGTCTAGCCCTTCCAATCCTTTCTATTGGGACTTAATACATCCTCATAAACCTTTATTAATTCCTATGGCCGCACATATATCCAAACCCCACTTTATAACTTTGGGTTATAATTGGAAAACCATTAAAACCCTTCTATCAGTGCTTTAATCCATTATAATTCTCCTATAAGAAAATACACATAAAAACATGCATAACATACCTTTTTCTGCCTTTCCTCAACCTTTGCACATTTCCCAAGAATTGCCTTTATCACAATCACTCATCGCAGTTTACCATGGTCATACCACATATATGCTCTTATCACCCCTCCAACTCCGATATGTGACTATCGGAAGCGTTTAAATAATGCTTAAGCCTTAAAAGACTCGGGCACAACACTTTAATAGGATACAAAGGAAACACACGAAATCCCGCTCCGAAACACATAAGCGGATCTCAAAATCTATACACCCTCATTCATATTTATGTCGGGTCCGTCTCTGTAGAAATTTTGAATAATTTAACACATATTCAACAGAGATTATCCTGATCATGTACTATTGCGGAATACATACACAATACATAAGCTCCTCTACGTTGATCATCAATATAGCAGCATCAATAACAATAAAACATCAAGAGCATTCACACATTAACACAGTATGTATCCCGGGAAAGCATCTCGCTAAAAACCCCAACTATCTGTATATTAATGATTGAGTCATGTAACATTACACAGCATAATACTTCTCACAAGTATCTCCACCTCTGTTACACACAATACAGCTCAGATCTGATCTCCAAATCTCTTCCACTGCTTGCCTGCCTCCACTGCTCAATACCTGCTCAAGAACTGATGAGAATGGCTCACCAAACTCGTTTTTCACCTGCAAAATAGTCACTCACACTTTGTTGGACGTGAGCACAAGCTATAATGTGGGCAAATACGTGAGCAAACTCATTGGCATACTCAATCCCTTGATTGTGCAAGATCTGGTGCACAACTATAGTCACAACTGATAGCAATCTGATTCTCTACCACCTATCCCTGTTGAATTGAACATGCACTGACATGCAACTGAGTTAACTGATGTATTCATTAGTTGTATTATGAGTTAATAACTTGTGAATTAATTAATAACTAATTCACCCAACTCATCTCTAGTCTATTTGCCAGTTAGACTAAATACAACTAGTTTAACAAAGCTAAACTGAACACAACTCCATCAACTCCACAATCAACTCCACCAAACTCAACTGATTGAGTTCTAACTGAAGTCATGCATGCAACAACTCAACTGACTCATAAGAAAAGCGTATTTCCTTCTGACAGCTGCATGTGTCACCTCTGTAGCTCAAACTGAAGTGCTCCAAGAGAATAAGATTAAGTTTATAGTCCAAATATTATTGTGAGATAATAATATTTGACTTTTCTATTTTTGACAGCCAGTCTGAAAATAGACTTTGATCACTCACACTGTGATCACTCACACTTTCATCAAAAATAGAAGTCCATCTATTTTTTCCAACTTGATCAATCATCCATAAACAGCAACCTGCAATCCATAGACATGATCCATATGTCTAAAAATAGACTTGCGCCAAAAATAGCCTGCGGGCCCACTTAGTGAAGGCGACTCTTTTCACTAAGCTCCATCATCTTGTTGCAATCTCAACACTCCCTCTCGACAAGATATGGATTATCAGCAACCCCTATCCTGCCTCGGTGGTACTCGAATTTGCTCCTGGTGAGAGCCTTCGTCAGAATATCAGCATCCTGATCCTCCGTTGGAGTGTACGAAAGTAACATGATCCTCCGCTGCACACAATCTCTGATATGATGGTACCTGATGTCAATATGTTTAGATCTATCATGAAATACAGGATTAGCCGAGAGTTTAATGCAACTCTGGTTATCACAGTAAATCACAGTAGGATACAAATGAGAACCGAACAAACCAACTAGGATCTTCCTCATCCATATAGCCTCGCATGCAGCCAAACTTGCTGCCATATACTCAGCCTCCGCTGAACTGAGTGCCACGGATCTCTGTTTCCTGCTGTACCAAGAAACTGCTGTCGATCCAATACTGAAGACCCCTCCTGATGTGCTCTTTCTGTCTGTTGGGCTCCCTGCCCAATCTGCATCCGTGAAGCCACATAGCTTCACCTCATCCTCCTGTCTGTACCACAAACCATATCCCGATGTGCCTCTCAAGTAGCGCAATACATGCTTGCCCGCCTTCCAGAAGAGCTTGGTAGGCTTAACCATAGCTTGTGAAAGCTGGTTAACTGCATAGCATATATCAGGTCTTGTATTGACCAAATACATCAGCGACCCCACCAACTGTCGATAAACAGTGGCATCCACTTCTTCTCCCGAAGTGGCATCCTCCTTCCTCCAACCTCCAGGAAGAGGAGTATCAACAGGCTTGCAGCCATGCATGTTGAACTTCTCTAGTATCTCCCGAGCATACTTTCCCTGAGAAACAAACAGTCCACCATTGCGCTGCCATATTTCCAATCCCAGGAAATAGTGAAGGAGGCCCAAATCCTTCATCTCAAACTCTGTAGCAAGATCCTTCTTGCATGACAGTATCAACAGCTCATCACCCATTAGAATCAAATCATCAACATACAATACAATGATAAGCAACTTACCCTCCACCACAATCTGGTATAGGTTCGGATCCGCCTCGCTCTTGGAGAATCCAAGTCCTGTGAAATAGCTGTCTATCCGTGTGTACCAAGCACGTGGTGCTTGCTTCAACCCATACAGTGCTCTCTTGAGCCTGCACACATGCGACTCACTGCTGAAGACTTCAAAGCCTTCGGGTTGCTCAATGTACACCTCCTCCTCAATGACTCCGTTGAGGAACGCAGTCTTCACATCCATCTGATGAATGTGCCATCCCATCTGCGCTGAGAGAGCAAGAATCGTCCGTATGGAAGAATACCTTGCGACAGGTGCAAAGGTCTCCTCATAATCGATCCCCTCAATCTGTGAAAAGCCTCGGGCAACAAATCTTGCCTTGTACTTCTCCACACTCCCGTCAGCTGCCTACTTAACTTTGTAGATCCATCTTGAACCCACCACTGATTTCCCTTCCGGTCTAGGAACAATCTCCCATGCATTGTTTCTGACAATAGAATCATACTCTTCCACCATGGCGTCTACCCATGCGGGATCCTCCACATCTTCCTCAAAAGAGGATGGCTCAGTCACAACACACTTGCTCATAAGAGCCATGTATCCAGTGTACCGATCAGGTGACTGTCTCTGCCTGCGTTGGGCTGTAGGTGGTCCTACAACTTTCTCTGCATCTTGAGCCAGTCGCTCAGCTTCTGTCAAGCGCTTTCGCCCTCTGATGGTTGGCGCTGCATGAGTGGTCTCTTCCACTCCATGAACCTCGTCCTGTGGCTGATCCAGGTCCTGAAGCTCATCCTTAGGAACTAATAGCTCCTCATCTGCATGCAAGTGTAGCTCCCTCTCAAGCGAACACTTCATGGCTTTCTCCTCCTGAAATTTTATATCCCGTCGCACAACAGTTTTACCACTGTCTGGCAAATACACACGATAGTTGTGGGGCGTATCAGTGTACCCCACAAATATCCCAACCTCTGCGGTCGGCTCCAACTTCTTCCTGGCATCCTTCGTCACATGCATGTAAACGTTAGCACCAAAAATCCTCAAATGAGAAAGATCAGGCTTCTTACCAGAATAAGTCTCCTCAGGTGTACTCATGCCAAGTATCCTATGAGGACAACGGTTCTACACATAAACTGTTGTATTGCATGCTTCCGCCCACAAGTGAAGGGGTAGGCCCTGATCATGCAACATTGCCCGTGCAGCACCCACAATCGTTTTGTTCTTCCGCTCAGCTACCCCGTTCTGCTGTGGGTTATGGGGAGCTATGAGCTCTCTACGAATCCCTTCTGTCTTGCAGAAATCCTTGAACTCGTCCGAGATGTATTCACCACCATTATCGCTCCTAAGAGCCTTCACCTTCTTCCCCGACTCCTTCTCGACCAGTGCTTTGAATTCACAAAACTTTGAATATGTCTCGCTCTTCTTCTGCATGAAGAAGATCCAGCACTTACGAGAGAAATCATCAACAAAAATCACATAATACTTGTGTTTTGCTGTCAAAGCAACTGAGAAAGGTCCACACACGTCTGTGTGAATTCTCTCAAGGATCGTCGTGGCGCGACTATCCTTCTCGTGAAAGGTGGCTTTCACAAACTTCCCCAAAGTACACCCCTTGCACTGATCTGAATGCGCAAGTGTGCCTTTAGGAAGCCCTGTAGTGATCTGCTGCAGTATCTTCAAGGCTCCATGGTGAAGGTGACCCAATCTCCTGTGCCACAACTCGCCATCATCCCGGCTCACCAATCCTTCTGCCTTGCCTGCCATTGTTGCGCATCCATCTACATGCAACTGATAAAGGTTCCTCACTCGAACCCCTATCTTCCGGGTCTCACCAGTTGTCTTGCTGCGCAGGAAGGCCTTTCCCTCGCTGAAAACAACATCATACCCCTTGTCTTCTAACATCGCCACTGAGATGAGATTCTTCTTCAATCCTGGAACATGCATGACTTCCTTCAATACAAAGGGTTTACCAGACTCCCTCTCAAAGGAAATGGTACCGATACCGGTCGCACTGTATCTACCATCATCGCCCATCTCGATGTGCACTCCAAGATCTTTGTCCTCCAGATCAGAGAACAAATCTCTATCTCCCGTCATGTGAAAAGACGCACCACTGTCCAAGAACCACACTGATCCCATCACACTTGAAACCAAGCATGCGATCAATGAAAAATCAAGCTCAAACTGAGAAGCTAAGGCCTCTCCCCCTGCAGATCCAGCAACTTGCTTGTTCTTCTTCTTCTGCGGACAATTTGTGGCATAGTCCGTGCTGGTGACAGTGAAAACACTTCACCTTGGACATATCCTGCTTCTTGCCTTTCGCACCAAACTGAGAAGCTTTCTTGCTCTTCCCTTTCTTTGCTTTGGTGGCCAAAGCACAATTCTCTTCATCAGCTCCCTTTGACGAAGATCCATTCTCACCTTTATTGTTACTGAGTTTATCCTTGAGCGCCAAGTCGCTCTTGCTTTGGAATAACATTTGCAATCCGTTGAAAGACATTTCAACAACACTGCTGCAAATTCGATTTCCACCAGCTCCAAACTCAACCGCCTCCGATCTAGAATTCGTGAGAACACAATATTTCTCGTACAGAGATTGACTGTATGGGCATTCACCGGATATCTCACCTTCCAAAAGAAGGATGAATCCAGAGGCTACCTGGCCCGATTACAGACTCTACCTGAAGAAATAGAATGTAAACGCTTCCTGAATAGTAGATCTGATGATCAACAGCTCTGATACCATGTAGAAATTTTGAATAATTTAACACATATTCAACAGAGATTATCCTGATCATGTACTATTGCGGAATACATACACAATACATAAGCTCCTCTACGTTGATCATCAATATAGCAGCATCAATAACAATAAAACATCAAGAGCATTCACACATTAACATAGTATGTATCCCGGGGAAAGCATCTCGCTAAAAACCCCAACTATCTGTATATTAATGATTGAGTCATGTAACATTACACAGCATAATACTTCTCACAAGTATCTCCACCTCTGTTACACACAATACAGCTCAGATCTGATCTCCAAATCTCTTCCACTGCTTGCCTGCCTCCACTGCTCAATACCTGCTCAAGAACTGATGAGAATGGCTCACCAAACTCGTTTTTCACCTGCAAAATAGTCACTCACACTTTTTTGGACGTGAGCACAAGCTATAATGTGGGCAAATACGTGAGCAAACTCATTGGCATACTCAATCCCTTGATTGTGCAAGATCTGGTGCACAACTATAGTCACAACTGATAGCAATCTGATTCTCTACCACCTGTCCCTGTTGAACTGAACATGCACTGACATGCAACTGAGTTAACTGATGTATTCATTAGTTGTATTATGAGTTAATAACTTGTGAATTAATTAATAACTAATTCACCCAACTCATCTCTAGTCTATTTTCCAGTTAGACTAAATACAACTAGTTTAACAAAGCTAAACTGAACACAACTCCATCAACTCCACAATCAACTCCACCAAACTCAACTGATTGAGTTCTAACTGAAGTCATGCATGCAACAACTCAACTGACTCATAAGAAAAGCGTATTTCCTTCTGACAGCTGCATGTGTCACCTCTGTAGCTCAAACTGAAGTGCTCCAAGAGAATAAGATTAAGTTTATAGTCCAAATATTATTGTGAGATAATAATATTTGACTTTTCTATTTTTGACAGCCAGTCTAAAAATAGACTTTGATCACTCACACTTTCATCAAAAATAGAAGTCCATCTATTTTTTCCAACTTGATCAATCATCCATAAACAGCAACCTGCAATCCATAGACATGATCCATATGTCTAAAAATAGACTTGCGCCAAAAATAGCCTGCGGGCCCACTTAGTGAAGGCGACTCTTTTCACTAAGCTCCATCATCTTGTTGCAATCTCAACAGTCTCCATCTCAAACCTTCCGCTGCGCTACTCCTCCTCCGATCTCCAATCGGCTTCATCGGCTTATCGGTGATATCGCAATATCGCTATCACACATCGCCATTCCATTGCTCGATGTTAATTGACTTTGCCGAAATGCAATTGTTGATCAAATATTGACCGTCGATCTGGATCCTAATCCAATGGTTGTTGATTCAACCAATCAACAAACTTCCTCGACAGATCCTCCGTTGTTGATCTACACTTCGTGTACAAACCATAATACTTTGGTGATAATTTATTATCCTTCTTAGCTTTCTTGAGGGACATTTTTTTATATGTTTCTAGCCATAGGAATACCCAATCACCTACATCAAAACGTCTTTCGTTGCGATGTTGATCTGCCTGTTGTTTCATTCTAATCTACGCCAAGGTGAGGTTATCCTTTAAGAGTTGTAGAACTTGTTGTTAATGCTCAATGTGATCTTCCACTGCTTGAACCTTGGAATTTTTTCTTAAATATGATGTGATGGATGGTGGATGATATCCATAAAGTGCCATAAATGGAGTCATTTTTGTTGCAGTATGGAAGGAAGTGTTATACCACCATTTGGCCAGAGGCAACCATTTGACCCATTGTGTTTGTTTATCAGACACAAAGCAACGAAGATATCCTTCCAAACATTTGTTTACTATCTCAGTTTTCCCATCAGATTGAGGATGATAAGATGAGATATGAGCTCACTGAGTACCAAGACAAGAAAATAATTCTATCCAAAAATTTCCAATGAAAACGGGATCTCTGGTGCTTACAATAATCTTTGGGTTTCCACGTAGATTTTGAATTATTTCCATAAATGCGGTAGAAACTGTACTCGCCTTAAATGGATGAGATAATGCACAAAAGTGTGCATACTTGGTAAGTCTATCAACTACCACCATGATAACACTCTTTCCTTCAGACTTAGGTAAACCTGTGAAAAAATCCATTGAAAACTCCTCCCAACATTGGCTTGGAATGGATAAAGGTTGTAATAGACCTGGGGTCTTAATTGTTTCACCCTTATTTTGTTGGCAAACCAAACACTCCACCACAAACTTTTGAAAATCCGATTTAAGGCCATCCCAAAAAAATTCCTTCTTAACCCTGTGGTAAGTTTTTAGAAATCCTGAGTGCCCTCCTAAGGGAGAGGTGTGCAATTCCCTAAGAATATTTTGTTTGAGTTGGGAATTCTTACATAGGTATAACCGATCTTTGTACCATAATGAATCATTTTTCCAGCTAAATGTATCAGATGTACTGGGATCTTGTTGTATCTTTTGAATGAGTGCCTACACTTCTTCGTCATTCTTCCATTCATGCCTTGCTTCGTTTATCCAATCTGGTTGGATAATAGAAATGGCGCAAAAAAATGCTTCCATATCCTCATCCTTTCTTGAGAGTGCATCTTCCACAACATTTTGCTTCCCTTTTTTGTAGATGATTTCAAAGTCATAACCCAACATCTTTGTGACCCATTTTTGCTACTCTTCTGAAGATAATATTTGTTCTAAAAAGTATTTAAGACTATCATGATCTGTTTTTACCTTGAAGTGTCTTCCTATTAGGTAGGGTCGCCATTTCTTAAGTGCATGTAGTATTGCCAACATTTCCTTCTCATAAATAGATTTGTGTAAATACTTTCCTTTTATTGGATGACTTTTGAAGGCAATGAGTCTTTCTTCTTGCATTAAAACAGCACCAATTCCATTTCATGAGGCATCACATTCCACAATAAAGGTTTTTGTGAAGTCTGGTGTAGTTAAGGACAGTGCTTGGCACATTGCCTCTTTAAGATGTTCAAAGGCCTTTTTTGCTTCTGGAATCCATGAAAATGCATCTTTCTTCAATAATGTTGTTAGAGGTGTTGCTATTCTCCCATAATTCTTAACAAACTTGCAATAATACCCTGTCAACCTGACAAATCCTCATAGATGCTTTATGGATGTGGGGATTTTCCATTCCTTAATGGTTTTGATTTTGCTAGGGTCTACCTTAACACCTTCATGAGATACAATATGACCCAGATATTCCACCTCTTGTACTTCAAAGAAACATTTGGAGCTTTTTGCATATAATTGTTTCTCCTCCAATAGTTTGAGCACCTAGTCAACACGTTGAACATGATCCTTCCAAGACTTGTTGTAGATTACTCTATCATCAAAAAATACTAACACAAATTTTCTAAGGAATGGTTTGAAAATGGAATTCATCAAACCTTGAAATGTAGAACGTGTATTGATAAGGCCAAAAGGCATGACCAAAAATTCATAATGACCCTCATGAGTTCTAAATGCTATTTTTGGAATATTTTCAATCTTCATTCTGATTTGATGATATCCCGAACGAAGATCCAACTTGGTGAAGTAAATTGATCCATGCAATTCATCCAATAATTCATCAATGACAGGAATGGGAAATTTATCTTTAATAGTGAACTTGTTGAGCTCCCTATAATCTAGACACATGTGCCATGATCCATCCTTCTTATGAACCAATACTACTGGAGCAAAGAAAGAACTTTGACTAGGTTGAATTATACCAACCTCTAGCATTTCTGCAACCATATGTTCAATTTCACTCTTTTGGGCATAGGGATATCTATAAGGCCTGATGTTTGGAGGAACACTTCTTAGAATCAAATGAATAGCATGATCATGATCACGAATAGGTGGGAGGCCTTTGGGAGTATCAAATACCTTAGAATGATTGTCCAAGGCCTTTTGGAGCTCTGGAGAAATAGATGATTTCAATGTGGGAACCTCTAATGAACATAATTGTGCAATTATTCCTTGTTTTTCTTTCTTTAGAAGCTTTGTCATTCCGTTAGAGCTGATTATCTTTCCCAGTTTCCCTGCGATACCCCTTAATACAACTTCCTTTCCTTCTAAAGAAAATTTCATGAAAAGTTCTTGAAAATTAAAAGCTATTGTACCCAGCGCTTGTAGCCATTGGACTCCTAGTACAACATCAGCACCACCCATTGGAATGGAAAGCATTGGACTATTCAATACATATTCTCCCATGGATAGCTTGATATTATGGCACCTTCCTGAGCAATTTATGGTTCCTCCACTTGCAACCATCACTTGATACTCTAGTGCTGGATAAAATTATGGGTACTTCCCGAATCAATCAACACTATTACATTTTTCTTCTTTATATGCCCTTCTATCTTCGTAGTTTGAGGAGTGGTAATTCTAGCCAATGCATTACAAGATATGGTTGGATTCATTTCTTCTTTCTCTAGGGTTTGTTCCTGGTGTATATCCTCTTATTTTGACGTTTCTTATTCCTTTTCTTCCTCCTCTTCACAATCTATTTAAAATAATTTCTTCTCAGCACACTTATGACCTTTAGTGTATTTGCTATCGCAACTGTAACAAAGCCCTTTTGCTATTTTTTCTTCCAATTGTTGTGGTGTCAAACTTGTAGGTTGTGGATGGCTAGCAGCAGCAACACTTCCATCTTTATGATTGTGAGTGGTAGGTTTCCTTGTTGCCATAATTTTGCTTTCCATTTTTCTTGCCAACCTGAATGCCTTCTCTAATGAATCAGGTTCCCAAAGCTGAATCTCATGTTCAATGTTATCCTTTAAAGTCCCTATGAACACATCAATCCTATGCTCCTCTAGAATATCTTTTACCCTTATATTCAATTTTTGGAAGTCCTCAATGTGCTCCATCATTGAACCCTTTTGTTTGAGATTTATCAATTAGCTAAAAAAAGTGTTGCTTTTTGTATCTTCATAATGTGATATCATTTCATATGTAAAAATAGCCCAAGTGACAATTTGTTTACGAGAGCAAAGCCATCAATACCATACAAATTGATTTGGTTCCAAATATAAAGTTGCAATGCATACCTTTTGTGTGTTTTGGAAATTATGGAGATCGAAATATTGCTCCATCTGTAGTATCCATGTTACGGGATCCTTGCCATCAAACTTCTTCATATCGATCTTTGGAACATGGTGGTTCTTTGATCCAACGTTAGAGTCTATGAAATCATGATTAACATTTATTTTGTTCTCATCATTAGTTTCCTTTACTACCCTTTCACCATTAGTAAGCATTTCTTGTAGAAAAATTGTCATATTTGTCTTCAAATCTTCCATCTTAGCTTCCACGCCATCCATCTTAGCTTCTACGCCATCCATCTTAGCTTCCACGCCATCCATCTTAGCTTCCACGTCATTCATCTTAACTTCTATGCCTTTCTTTAAACCATCCATCTTAGCTTCCACGCCATACATCTTAGCTTCTACGTCTTTCTTTAAACCATCCATCTTAGCTTCTGTTACTTTTTGTGCGAGTGAAATTTGTTGCACTTGGTCTCGTAATTTTGATATATCATGTTGCATTTCTTCCTCTTCTTCATGAGTCATGCTAGAGCTTTCAGGTTGCTTACTAGGTGTTTCCATTTTCTTTCTTCGAGGCATCAATTACTGATAATAATGCTTCACTATGCCCTTTGAATTCCTTCAAACTAATTTTTCAAACCAAACTTATGCAAAAATTTAAAAAAACTACACACCATTTTTCACTTTATAGGAGCTCGATATTGAATATGTTGTATCTTTGTAATTTTGGATCTCCAAGGTCTGAAATTTCTTCCTACGGTAACCCTCTGAGTACTCTTTCTAACCCACAAGTCTAATCAAGATTGGATTCTCCAATGAAGAGTTATGCCAAATCTCCCACGATGACCTAATTATAGACTGGTTCAGTAGAGCGAGCTTGTACGAAGTGCCATGTGTCATTGTTTTGACCTTAGGATCTGAAACTGATACACAGAAAACTACAGTCTGTCTTCTTTCTGTAACTTCTTACGAAATTTCAATATGATGCTCATAAACAAAGTTATGATGATTTTCCCCAGGTCACCTGTTTGATCTATATTTCGGGATCCTACAAAAATCCTAATTGCCTTGGATCATATCTCTGAAAATATAGCGAGACAAGATCTAAAATTTGGACCTGCCGTTAAGAGAGCTTTCGGCTCAAATGGGTTTTGTTTTTCGCTTCTGAAATGTCGCGCAAAAAAAAAGTTATAGCGAAAATTCCACAATGACCTGTTTGGAGCAGCGAAACCCTAGAATCCAAGCTCTGATACCAAATGTTATGTAACCATCTCACAAAAAGATAGAAAAGAGAGATAAACGCCTTATAATTCAGCCTCTTCGAGGGGGAAATCTCCTTTACATTACACAAATGAACAATTCTTAGATGATACAAATGACAAAAACTCCTTTCTATATATAGGAGTCTAAGGGGTCACAATATAACCAAAGATGACCTAACAATAATAATATAAGGGCACAAAAATAAGAATAGTGGGCTTCTATGGGGCACAATAATAACAATATGGGGACAATAGGGGCACAACAATAACAATAAGGGATACAATGACAATAGTAATGGGGGAATCACTAGTATTATAGGGACTTAACAGAGCCAAGATTTTGGCTAGGCTTAGGATTAGAAAGAGCTTGGGAATATTATGAAGAGCCTTGGCTTCTCTATAGCATAGAGCGAGTATACTTCTTTGGAGGAGCAGGTGTTCTTGACTGTAATGTTCCACTATTGGGGCTAGTGGCCGTCAATGGTGTATGTATGAATGGAACTTTCACTTATAGAAATAAAATCAGAGCCACCAAGATTTCATGCATATGTTGTGAATATAGTAGGATTATTCTTGTTGTATTTGCAATGCATGTTATTTAACTTACGCTTATGCTTATCAACTATTTTGTCTGCATTTGTATGACTCTTGTTGAATGTGTGTTGTTGTATTAATTCATCACTTTAACTTGTGGAATATTTTTCATCTTAGCTTGTGATGTCATTTTTCTCATGTGTTCCTTACAATTTGCATACTATTATAGGCTTAAAAGGGGCACACTTCCTTTTCCCTTCGTGTGTTGGAACTTTCATGCATCACACTTGACTCTCCACAGAGTCACACACTTAATATCACCCAAAATTATCATACTTCCCTCTGCACGTTTTCGCAGTCAAGGCATAACATTACCACCCATTGTTGGGACTCCTACTCCAAATGGTGTGAGGTCTAATTGGGACTTCATATTGGGGATATCCCCTGAATGTTGGTGGGTCCAACACCGTCAACAAAAGTTTAACCAAATTATAAGTTGTGCAGTATAATGAATAGCAAATTATTATTGGTTTCACTGATTTGATGAAATAGCTTGAATATGAAAATAACGTGTTTTCTATGTAAATCCTATGAATGGTGTGCATGGGATTAATTACTAATCCCTTTAATTATCCCATTTAACCAATGTTTAATTAACATTTAATCCATGTTTTAAAGTTACTAGCCTCATGGAACAATATAGAAAAACAAGGCAGTGGGGGAAATTATGCAAGGGAGATGCATTACCAGGATATGTAATCCTAAGGAAAACAATAGCTATCATCCTAGGGAGAAAATGAAGTAAGGGGATATGCAATCCTAGGGATCACGGTACGAGGGGATACGACCTCAGGGAACACGACACGAAGTGGAGTGACACCTAGAAATGGGCCCAAGGGAAAGTATTATAACACTATCCCCTGGAAAGGTAGTATGGGGACAACAATGTTGGGGAAGATAAAAGTGTGTCCTAGTGGTGATATGGCAGAAAATTAGAAAAAGTCTTAAAACTATAAACAAATGATTTTATCAAAAAATCACTTTATTAATCCTAAGCACTAACTGTGAGTAATTTAATTAACAATTATGATTAGTGATAATATCAAGTGATCAGTATGGTACCATTACTTAAAGATTTATTAATAGAGTGTTTCATAGAATGGTCAGTATCTGATACAATGTGGCAGGATATTGTTTATGGTCCAAATAAATGACATGTGTCATGTGAAAAAAACATTTCATGGGGTATAAAATTATTGAAAATGAATGATACATGGAACTATGGAGTGACACAATGTGTCCTCAAAACATGTTAGCACAGATCCAACATGGAAATGATGGAACCCAAACTATGCTATTGATGTTTTTTGTATATTTTAATATTTATAAGTTTTGAACCCAGTGCAGTATGGGGAGGACTAGAGATCATGGTACTGAGATACCGAGCACCAGGTATGAAATATAACATCAATGATTCACTTAACAGTATCCAATATGATGTGTAAATAGTTCCATGTGTGTGCCATGTGGACCCCATGTGGCATTTGTGTGGCACCATGTGGGAAAGCATGACCACATGGGTGCCACGTAGATCCCTCTCGATGACCTGGCCTATTTTAATGGGCTAACTTTCTAAGAGGCATAACTTTCTACCTAGGAATCGGATTGAGATAAAATGTATATCATAGGAAAGCCCTTGACGAGCTGACCATGATGGTCGCATTTGTCTTAGAATATGAAAACTTTGAGAAAAAATGTTGTTGGAGCCCCATATTAATAACAAACCCTAGATATTGAGTCAAATAAGTAACACTCCCATGGCTTGATATGACATAAGGGGGTGGGAGAGGTTACAAAGAGGTATCAAAGGTAAGGTTCAACACTAAACCTAAAGGAGCTCACACACATAGAATAGAATTCAATTATATATGGATGAGTAAATTAAATTGTTCTATGAATGTTGATTCAAACATGTACTTGGTGTGATTTCTAATTGAGATGGAATTCTTATTTGTCCTTTTGCATTTTGGAAATATGTAACTTACATGGGTTTTGGTTTTGTGAACAACTTCAGGTTATCATGCTTGTGATTAATATGTTTATGTTTAATTTAGCTAGAAATTGTTTGTGTGTGACAACACATAAGAAGACATAATATATAGTAGAAAATAGAATAATGAATAGCACAATGGTAAAGTACGGCATGGACAAAGCCCACCTTAACCAAGAAGAAGGCTCAGTTGAAAGAGGTTAGAAGAAAATTCCCCTGGCTGGATGGATACCCTCAAAATCCTGAGACTTGAAATGAGGACCTACAAGGACCACAATGATAATATTTTCAAAACCCAAGAAAGGCAAGAAAAGGTGAATGCAGTGATATTGTAGATCTTGTCAGATTTTCAAAGACAAAAGCAACATGAAACTAGTGATAGTTATCTAAAAGGCATAAATCCAAATAAATTCCATCTGAAATATGAAAGAATGGGTTGGAAACCAATAAGGTAGAAGATAGTAAGTCAAATAAGATGCACAGGTAGACAAATGAATACACGGTGAGATGAGGAACTCCACTCAGCACTTTGGAAAGAGAAACAAATAGCCATGACCAACTATCTAATGCTACAACCAGGACAATAAGACATCACCAATAAAGGAAGAGTGAGATAAACACAATGCCAAAAGAATTCAAGAAAGAAAATCCCCCTACCTTTGATGGCAAGATTAAGAAGAGTGAAGAAGCAGAAGCATGGCCTTTGGGCTTAAAGAAGTATTTCAAAGTCCATGGTTATTCTAAAAATATGAAGGCCGGAGTAGTTATTTTTAACTTGAAAGGAAAAGCTAACATATGGTGGGAAGACCTTACAAATGTCAAAGGCATAAAAAAAAAAGGAACTGACTTGAAAATATTTGAGAAATTATTTTGGGAAAAGTACATATCTGAGAGGTACTATGCCACCTAAATCAAAGAGTTGCATGACCAAAAACTAGGAAAACTCACCTTGGATGCTTACACCAACAGGTTTTTGGAACTAGTGAGGTATGTTCCTTATATCAGGGATGAGGAAGTGAACATTCAAAGATATCTCAATGGTTTATCATATTCCTACCAAGAAAGAATTGAATTTTATGAACCAAAGACACTTAGAGAGGATACTATCAATAATGTCAAGCATTTCTATGATAAATCCAAGTATAGGGTTGAATTCCAAATGGATTGGAAGAATAAAGATAGAACCAACTTTAAGGGGAAAGGACGACAATCCTCGGGATACAAGCAAATGGGGAAAATTTTCAAGTTCAATACACTGGCTAAAGGTGAGTTCCAGTGGAAATTCCATGTTGAAAATAGAAAACAACCTATGAAATCAATAAGAGAAGAAGCAGAGGAACCTAGGACAAATCCATTACAATGTTGGGGATGTGGAGAGAATGACATATTAAAATATTGACCTCACTAATAGTAGAGCGGTAAGAGTTGTACAATGTCCAAGAGGCAACAATAGAAAATGATATGGCTCCAATCATACCTCATATCTATTTAGCATTGGACAACAAACAAGTAGATCATCAAGCCTCGGTGATCAAAATGGAAGTTTGGTTTCCAACCAACCTACTTTAATTTTAATTGATATGAGTTCTAACTTCAGTTATATCAACCCCAAAATTGTAGAAATGTATGATTTATAGAAGAAACCACATGCCAAACTGTGGTTGGTCCAACTAGCCATGGGAGTTAACTTAGGGTGAATAATCTGTGGAGTCGTGACTCCTAGAAATAAGCAGCATGCCCACAACAAGTTCACTTAATATTTTTCCATTGGGTTCATATGATATCCTAATTGGCATGGATTGGTTTGAATCCCACAAGACCAAATTTTATTTTTATGGTAAATCACTATAATTCCTCAACGATCAAGGAGAGGAAAAGTTATTGCAAGGAATAAGAAAACATGTTTCAATAAGGCATATTTCAGCACTTCAAGTGAATAAATGCAGTTGCAAAGGGTGTGCCTTGTTTATGATCCAAGTAACCAATGTAATAGAGGACAATGAACACATGATTGAATATCACTCCATTCACGATGTGTTTCCCAAGGAAGTGCCACGATTTCCACCCATGAGGGAAATCAATTTCTCCATTGAATTGATTATGTGCCAAATTCTAAATCCCTATATTGAATTAGCATGCCAGAGTTGGTGGAATTAAAACTATAATTGAAATAAATGTTGAATAAAGGGTACATTGAACCCAATGTGTCATCCTATGGAGCCTCATGAAGGATTGCACAATGCATATATGCATTGATTACAAGCAGTTAAATAATGTTACGGTGAAGAATACATATCCATTTCACATAATCGATGATTTATTTGATCATCTGAGAAGAGACACAATGTTTTCCAAGATAGGCCTAAGACATGACTATCATGAAGTCAAAATTGAAGACAAATACATTCACAAGGTAGATTTCAGGACGAGATACGAGCACTACAAGCTTGTAGTGGTTCCATTTGTGCTCACACATGCCCTAGCCACATTCATCTGCCTGAGGAATAATGTCTCGTTGACACGGGCATTGTACACTTAAGTCAACAAGGGAGGAATAGCCCATACCTAGGCTCTTTAATAGCCCAGATGTTTGGCATGGCTACCCTTGATGTCTTTATAAGCTTTGTTGGCCTTGGATCCTTTTCTTCTTACGAAGAAGTGAACCCAGGGAAAACTAATCCTAATCTAAACTAAGGTTATACTATACTAATATAAACTAATTCTACACTAAATTATATAAATAAACTACAATTAAATTATTAGGTTAGTTGTACAAATGGCATGATGGGAATCAAATAGCCTAAATATGACTTGACTATGAAAGAAAAAGGTTGAATGTTTCACCAGTAAAGAAACTACGACACACTAAGTAATTATAATTTATATATTCCATTTAGAAATTAGAATTAAGATATATAATACAATGATTTCTATTTTAAAACCAAGATATAATACAAAATGTACAGAATTATGTTACAACAAATAGAATAGGCTAGAACATAATGTGATTGGCTCAAAATAAAGATGCAATGTCGATAAACTTTGCAAACATTATTTATGAAATAGAATCAAATTTTGTTTCAATATGCAACTACGAATTAATTCAAAACTAATTCCTAATGTAAATAAAGAACAGGTAATTGTTAAATTACAGATTCCGTGTTCTCGTAGAAAAACATAAATCAGCTAAGTTTACTTTTTTATTTTACGTTAAGAATAAATGCACAGGCTAACTAATATATAATTCTAATCATTTCTTGGCCAAGACAGATAAAAGGGATGACTAAAAATGATATCTTTTATAATACATATACTTTAGTCATTGGCTTATGAAAACAATCAATAAACCATTAGCTAAAGTAATGATATGAATGAGACAATCATCTACAGCTGCAACATTACTATCAATTTGTAAATAGGAAATGACATTTTCTGTCAACTTGAATATCTAGAAAACACTCACAGAAGTTCAAATTGAACTAATGTCTTGATCAATACTACTTCTTAGGACACGGATCACTAAAGAAGAATATCAATCAAATGAAACAATTACAAATCAAAATAATTTTTTATCAACAAATAAATGCAATCAGGACAGTTGTTTGCTTTAGAAATAAAATCATGAAACAATCAACATTTTATCTTCTAGATCTCGAAAACAAATAACAGGAGAATGAAGAAGATATTCACATGACCATGAAACATAAAAGTAAAGAACTAGACTGAATACAATCAAATTGACGAACTTGCATGAAAAGTATTCCACAGTAAAAAATTATCCAACATTTCCTTGTCCAAAATTTCCCCCTTTTGGATCCCCTGTTTTCATCAAAATGAGGGCTATATATACATAGGCTTTCATCCTTTTCACATCAGAATAATACTAAAAGTTGTTTTTGGCAGCCGATTACATAAATAAAATATTTTTTTTATAATTTTAGGCCTTTCAACCGATTGACCAAATTGAAATTAAACAGGTGGCAGACATAGTTCCCATACCAAGCTAAGAATAGTGTAGGTTTTAACCTTATATAGAAATTACATGCATAGGAATTCTAAAAACAAAAAATAAACAATTGCGAGAACATAAAACATAAAACAGATATACACAGAGATTTTCCTCTAGATCCTAAAACCAGGACTACCAGCTTGATTTTTCATTATGTTCATTTCAGTGTTACAATATATATCTATATATATATATATATATATATATATATATATACATTCTGAAGCATTCATAAACCCCAATCCATTAACCCTGGATTAGAACATAAATGTAGTTCCCTTGACCGAATGGACAAAATACCATGGGCAGAAAACCATCATGCCCAAAACCATGTGCAAAACCCATGCACAAAATCATAGGTAGGTCTGACCACCTAATATAGGGTCCAAAAAAAAAAAATCTCAGGGCGCTGCCCCAAACCCCATGCAAGGGGACTACCGCCCCCCTAAAACCCCCCGAATGTGAGACTAGTCGTGGAAATAATATAACACACCCAACAAATAGGCACACTGTGATCAAGAGTATCTCAGGTCATGAAGTTCAAGATGGTTGTCTTGCACACATGGAAGACCTATCACAAAAGCAAACTAAAATTAAACAAACTCAAAATAATACTAAAATGGGCCTACTACAAAATCTTTGATTTTGTAGTGGCCTTTTTAGAAAAAATAGATCAAACAAGGCATTACTTAAACACTTCACATGTATAGATAAAAACAAATTCACTATTTTTCTGCATCTTATCCTTCTAATCTTGAAGAAATAGTGACTTTGATATTTGGATATTTAATCACGATGTGATTGTACTTTGATTGGGTGTTACCCTTCAAACTGGATGACTTTTGTTCTTTAGATTTATCCTTCGCTTGGAATTAGGCTCTAAGCTTATTATTTTGATAGATTAATTGGTTGATATGATATTCCAAATGAGGAACTATAACCATGTATTGTTGTTTCCAATACATATTAACAATAATCTCATTCGAATGAGAAATACCCAAGGAATACAACTGGTCATGTCATCGTGATAACGAGAAGCTCCTCAAACTCGGGCTTGTTCTTTTTTGGTGATGGCTCTGGATTGGTTTCCAAATCAACCAAGGGAACATCCACAAGGGGGACATTTATGCATATTCCTTCTGGCATGAGCATTTTTCTTTTGAAGTTACTTTGGTTTAACCATATCCTGTTTAATTTCCTTTGTTCCACCAATTTCTTGTTCTTGTGCAAGCAGGATAGACTCTAGTTTGGGCCGAGGAGACTCTGTGGAGGGTTTGTAATCATGGGATTTTGCCACACTTATAGCAACATGAAGGGAGGTTAAAATATTCGAAAATTCAACCTTACTAACATTGGAAAGATGTGACCCTAGTGCTTGGACAAATCCCTCACACTCATCTTGTCAAAATTCATCAT
The DNA here is from genome assembly GCA_031772625.1 of Pinus tabuliformis. Lineage (NCBI taxonomy): Eukaryota > Viridiplantae > Streptophyta > Pinopsida > Pinales > Pinaceae > Pinus > Pinus tabuliformis. The sequence goes on along the minus strand of CM062804.1, from coordinate 573,558,006 downwards.
CAAGAGCTAGAGTTGAACCAATAGGAGAGGGGTCAGGGGCTATTGTAGCAGAAAATTGAGTAAGGATAAATGACAAAGGCTTATCATAACTAATATGCAAATCAAACTATGCTGGAACATGGACCTTTCAGGGTTCTTATGGTTGGATTGATAGACCTGTGAAATTATAGTTAAATTCTTCATCAAATAATAGGGCAAGTTAAGCTTTCGACCTAGGAAAACCATTAAAAGGATGATATGATATGTAAACACTATGCAATACCGCACTTCACAAGTTATATACTGACAAATTAAGCACAAAAGACATGTCATTTGGATTTTAAAGACGAGACAAACATACCTTTGACATGGTACTGATATTCCTTGTTGGTAAGGAGCTTCCTCCACAGAAAATTTTAAACTGTGACATTCTTAGACCAGAATTCACCTTCAAGAGGAAAGTGTGTGGCTACTGCTACAAATTCCAAGTTGATTTTTATTTCCAAGTCGCCCACATGGGCTTTCCTCCCATTAAAAGAAGCAAAAAAATATTTAACCACTCTGTTACTATGTCAACTCAGTGAGACAGATCCGGACATTTATCATTGGCTTCAACAAGTTCTGCCCTAGTAAGCTTGGTTCGTACTATAGGTGGCATGTTTTAGAAAAAAGATTAGAAATAGAGTGAAACAGGGTTCGGGGAAAGGCAACATACCAGAAATACAAACCCTAAGTTGTAGAGCCTTCAGGACCAAAATGAGAATGGACAAAATGATGTTTTTCATTTTTGGAGAACCCTCTCAAAAAACCCTAGTAATGAATTCAACAACTATCAAGTACTAGCTCGAGTTAGGGCCATAATGACCTTGGGATATGAGCAATGAGTGATGGTCGTAGGATAACAAGTCGTATGATAGTTGATGTGGCCATAGTTTGACACTCAAGACATAGGATTTTAGTTCGATTGATGAATAGGCATCATAACATAATAGATCACATGAAACCAGTGTTTGTCATAAGTGTGAATCCATGAAACAAATCACCGAGAATACTACATTTAATTCGAGATCAATGGATCATTAATCAGTGGATGTGACATGATTGAACTGTTAAATTATGCATTTGTAGTATTTAAAACCATATAATGCCACCAATATAGGGTATATACTTTAGGATATCACCATTGACTCGAACATTAGAATATTTAAAATCACACATCATACGGAGATAAAAGGTTTAACATAAGAATCAATATGATAATTATAAAAGTTATCCTATTAGCATTATAAACTCAATTTTGGGCTGCTATAGAATCTTTGACTTTGTAGCGCCCCTTGAAGTTAAACATTTTATTGTAGTGGCCCTTGAACCTTAACATTTTACTACTATTAGTAGCAATGATAAATTACACTAATCATAACAATCAAAGGAGATTATCCTTACATCACCGATGAATGAAAGAATGGGTCATATAATGTCGCGCACATCATGAGAAAAAGTTTAATTCGGGATAGAAATCAAAATCTCAATTACAAGAAAGGATGTAGAGATCAAACCAATACCAATCCAATCAAATCAAAACAAAATTAGAAAAAAATCTAGGGGGGCCCTTTATTTTTTCAAAATAAAGAGTAGGTTGGTCTACCAACAATTGGCGACTTGCTAGGTCGAACCAGTTTTCTATGCCTGAAGTGATAAAATGAATGAAGTAAGGATCAAATGCAATTATAGCCATGTATAACATACTAAGAATTAGTCTCTTTCAATTTGGTCTGCAAAATAATGTAATGTTCACCAATATCTTCATTAAAAGAATCAACAACATATAGAAATTGGAGTAAAGCCACTAAATTTTTCAGAATAATCTTTTGAGGAAAATATATTTAAAAAGATAAATAACAAACTAACCTAGTTACTGGTCAAATGAGAAAATTACCGATTACCCATTTTTTTGAGGTAGTAAAAAATCACCCAATTTTGAAAAGTGGTGATTCAGAATACACCTTTTTTATTTTCGGAGCATATTTTTGACACTTTAAATTTTCTTATGTAACAAGTATGAACATTTTTTTTGAATGTGAGTGATTTTCATGATGATTTTAAAAAGTGTTGATGCAGCATCAACCCCCCTTTTTTAGAGGGTTTATTTTACTTTCTAATGTCTTCTTCTTCCCTAAGATATTTATTTTTAAGTGTATTTGTGTTTTTTTATTTTTCTTTTCAATTTTTTTTGTAATGAAATCTTATTTTTTCTCTTAAGGTCAATATTTTAAAATTAATATTTTTTATATGTTTATGTAATGTTAATTAATATTTCAATGCACATCAAATAATTGTCACTAAAAAAATAGTAATTTTAAACATTTGACAAAAAATACACATTTTCAATATAAATATAATGAAAAAATACACATTTTGAGATTTTTTGTCAAAACTGACATGTCAAATAAACAATTTTTATGGGAAAATCCTAACAAAAAACGCTTTAAAAAAATAGCATTTTTTATGAATTTTATGTTAAAAGATAATAGTAATCACAGTTTTTTTTACGAAAAAAATGATTCACATAAAAATTAAAGTGAAAATCAAATAATACAAATATTGAACATATAACAACAATAATCAAATGCTCATTCTTCTCATAAAATCTCAAAGTCAAAACATTACAAGTAAAACTAATGAATATCTCTCAAAATTGAGCTTGATTTGCAAGCATAACTTAAAGTTCATCAACAATATCATATAATTCATGTTCATCATCTTCTATAGCTTCATTATTTTCTTCTTCCACAATATTTTCTGCTTTAGTTTCCTCATTTTCCCCTTTTAATGGATCTTTCATGTCTGCAAATCTCCAAAAGTGTCTTTTTCCAATCATTCCAAATAACGGGGTTGAGGTTCCTTTGCCTTTTTTGCCACACGTGATTTATTAAAATCTCATTTCCCCAAACCAACTTCTTGCATTGCAACTGGAAGAAATTGAAGAGCATTAATTCTTTGTTGAATAAAATTGCATTGTAGTGGATAGTTTTCAATCGCAGTGCAATTTCTTCCTTTTTGTAGGCAACATGCTAGTGTTGTGCCTAATCATCAAGCATAAAAGAAATAAGTAAGTAAATTAGTATAAACACGTAAAAACTAAAAAAGAAAATATTAAAAGTCAATTTTATATAATAAAATTTACCTAAACCTGGAAATAAATCCAAAGCCCAATCTCCTTTATTTGAACATAAATCTATAAGATAGTTAATCAATGCTTGTGGTTTTTTATAAATGTTAAATATCTCTCTTTTTGCATCGTTACCCTCATATGTTAACTTTCTTATGGCAGTATCATGAACCAGTGCTTGGCTATTACTCTTTCCATCTACTCGATTCAAAAAAATAGGCTTATAGGTATCATCTTTTGTCCAACATTCAACATGGATGAACTCACAATCACTTATAATTGGTTGATCTTTGGAAGAAATAAGATTTGATTTTTGCTTGTAACATGACATAGTAAAAGTTCAATTAACTTGTACATAAATAAAATAAAATAAAATCAATATTAATCAAATATACAATTTCAATGTCTTACCATGTAAGTTGCATCCTTGAGTTTGTTTTTCTCTTGAAGCTTGTTAATAACATTGAAAATTATGTGTCTGAATGAAATGTCACAAATCTCAAAAGTGGTGAAGTTGTGACTTCTTGAAATCTCGTAACTACTTTATTAAAATCTTGATAAGTATAGGCTCACTATCATATCCAATGTCTGGGAAATTAAAACAATGAGGAATGTCTGCAATAACCAGGACATATTCCCTTTTAGATATGAGTTTTGCAATGTCTTCACAATCATCTTGTATTATTTGATATTGGATAATGTCTAACCCATTCCAAATGAAATGAGTAAGAGTAAGATCAAGTTCAACATTCCTAAGATGTTGTTTTCTCAGTCTTTCCAACTTAATTTTTTCAATAAATTTTTTCAAATTATTTGGTACTCCATCTGCATCCTTATTCGACATCTTTAATGAAATAAACAAATATATGTATAAGTAATAAATTAAAATAAAATTACATATGAATAAAATGAATGTAAAAATCAACATACCTTCCTGAATGCAAGATAAAAAAAATTAAGTGTTGTTGTAGAACTTGAATCTAAGTAGTTGTGTACACCATCATCCCAACTCTCTTCATTCAACATTTTAACCATATGTTCTTGTATTTTCATATAATTCTTATGACTGAATAAATAAGGTAAAAAAATTTAATATAGTGATGTGTATAACAAATACTACCAACAACAACATGTTATATTTAAAAGAAAATTATAATCAAAGAAAAAATAAAAATAATTCAATAAACTTACTTTTGAAATTCAAAGCACATTTTTTCCAATGACAATTCACTTGACTTCACATGACAAAGTATTGATTTAATTAGTTTGTCATCCTTCACTCCTTGCAATGTTCTCCAAGGTGTGATAATCATATCATCTGGAAGTTGCTTCATTCCAAGACATATTATGGGTTTAGACTTTCTAACCTTCTGATTTTTTATGGAAATATTCTCTCACGTGTCGAAAATATCATCAATCAATTCCCATGTCTCCTTGGTTCTCAATGCCAACTGGAAAACACTATCTATGCCTTTGAATAAATTTGAATTTACTTTACCACCTTTTAAATTGATTTTATCCTCAATTTGATAACCTATTTCCATACAACATTCCTTCTGAAAGCTTAAACTAACTTTTGTCTTATCCCCACCACATTTTTCTACAAATTCATTATGAATAAATCTAACCCTTTGGATGAAAGTCACGGACATTCTATACTCATTATCTGCATTATGATCCAATGTCAATAATTTTGCCTATGTTTCTGTTAAACCATCATAAATGATGCATTTCACTGTTTCAAAAAGAGAGTTATTGGGATATTCCTCGATCAATTGTCTTTTGACTTCTGCTGAATGGTTCCCTCCAATTACATAATATATGTATTCAAAACATTGTGTCCTATCAAATGCCTCTTTGTTGAGAACTTGATTTGGATCAACAAGAACAACATAATCCACCACATATGCATATGGATTGTACCTTAACAATGTTTTAAAATTATGGACATGTAGGTGATGTGCTTTTCTACTTTAATATTGAGATTGTCCTTCATCTGGCCTATAGAATTGGTTGACATTAAGCTGAAGTGTTTTGCCACCATTAATTAATTTATTCCTCATAATGTGATCTTGAATGGCATTTTTTTTTGTTTTAATAATGTCATCCTCTAAATCATCACCTAATGTTATGATTTATCTGTTGCCCTTAAAACTTTCACTTTGATCTTCACTGTTGCCCATGATTTTAACAAATTGACCAATTTTTTATTTCTTATTTTTACGGGTTAACATATCTTCTTCTACATAAACAATATCTCATTATCAACTAGAAAAGACACATTCATGGTCATATTTCTTTTTGGTGTTCTATTTCTTTTCTCCTTTTCAACAATAGTTCTAATCTCCTCCTCACTAGTGGTAACATATTTTTCATCTTGAGCTTCAGTTTCCACCTCTTCAAAAGAAACATGTTTAGCTTTTGTAGATTGACCCGCCTTGGGGATTCTTTTATGATCCCTTGTATGTACTATTGCAGTGTCATTAATTATTTCTCTTTTCTTCCTTCTCCTTTCTTCTTTTGTCTCTGTATGGAAACTGTTGATCACATTCATAATATTTGGCTCTAGATAATAAATACCCTCCAACATCATTGAAAGACTCTCAACAAAATCCTATCAAACAAAATACAATATGTCAATGATCAATCATTTATAAAAAATTTAATGATCCTTACAATAATGCATAACACATAAATATAAATAAGCATACTTACAATGTTATTTGAAATGTTGGTTGCGATTTCTTCACACAATTGTGTAGATTCTTCATATGTGTCATACTTGACCTTTGAGAGACGATATCTAACATTTTCATGTGTCTTGGGCAATTTTGCAAGAACATAGACAATGTCTACATTTGGCACCAAACATATGTCTCGTACTCTGCCCATCACCTCATATGGTTCACCAAAGTTAATCATACCACAATATAGATAGATATGTGTATTATCATCGTTTCCAATATCTTTAGCATGTCATGTAAAATTTGTTTTATTTATTTCTTGTGAATTCCTCCATTCAAAAATAATCTTGAATGTACTTAACGACTAAGTTGCTTGAATTTTACAATGTTTCTCAGTTCGGGTATGTTCAGTAGTATTCATATAGTGTCCAACTGCAACTTTAGATAATGGAATTGTTGTCCTTGTTCCAGAAACAATCACAGATGCCTTCTTTGATGCCATCTTCCTGAAAATATATATATTTTTTAATTTTAAAAACACATATATTAATTAAACAATTTAAAATATATATATATTTTTTATTTAAAAATAATATAAAGTTAAAGTTAAAAAAAGAAAAATTATTATTTAAAAACAATATAAATTAAATAAATTATAAATGTTTTTTTAATAAAACAAACAAAAATAAACACACACACACAGATATATATATATATAAAATAAAAAACTTGGGGCCAGGCAGGCTCGCCCATGGGCCTTTGGCCCCCCGATGGGCCAAGGGGACCATTCCAAGAATCAGCCCCTCAGCCCAACGGAGGGCAGAAGGTCTGTCGGCGGGCTTGCATGGGCCCGACAAGCCCGCCCACAGGCCTTCGGCCCCTCAACCCAACGAGGGATTGCCCACGGACCTTCGGCCCCCATCTAAAAAAAATAAAAATAACTAAGGTTTAAAAAAAAAAAAAAAAAATTATATATATATAAACAATACTTATATTTTTTTTATCGATTTAATTAAAAAAATCCAATATATACGGTTTTAAAAAAAAAATGTTTTGCATTTTTTTCATGTAGGAATTGAAATGCCCCCAAGCCAAAAAAAAAATAACACCCGCTTTTTTTATTTCAAAGTCCTAAAAATATATAATTTTTCTCCTACAAATTTGAGTTTTTTTTCGTCTTCTTTGCTATCAAAATATTAAAAATATGTATAATTTTTTATGTGTTTTTTCTTGTAAAATATGGTAGTGCAAAAAAAACCTTCGAAAAAAAACAGTAAAAAAATAAATAAATAAAAATAAAAATAAAAAAAATTGGGGCATAAAGGCCATAAAACAACAAACAAATTCCTCTTTAAATAGTCAAAATAGAAGGAAAACTAACCTTTCAAATACGAAAAACTCTTGTTGAATGTGTTATCGATAACAATACAACTTCTCCGCAAAATTGCTACAAATTTTTTGACAAAACCCAAAAGATTTGATGTGATGTGACAAATAGAAACAATGAATGTTATTATATAGCGAAGGTTGTGGGATTGCTTTAGCGTTTCTCGAATGTGGAATTAAAATTAAAATTTAAAATATATATATATAGATATAGTTAATATTATAGGTTTACATTAATTTTTATTCATTGTGGAATAAGAAATGATTTTAATTTTGAAGGAATGTATTAAACAAAAATCTATGTGGATATTTTGAATAGAAAGTAGGGTGAAATTTTTGGAGGGAAATCTTTCAAACGAAATTTTTGGAGGGAAAATTTTCAGCAAAAGTTTTTGGGGGGAAACTTTGAAGGAAAATTTTTCGGCGAAAAAATCTGGGGGGAAACTTTAGAGGGAAATTTTCAATCTTTAAGTTATAAATTGTCATTGGGAGAGAGTGCATTTGTATCATTCGACAGCTTCTGGTTGATGATCATGGATTCTTTTGATAGTGAAGTTTAATTTTATTTTTTATTTTTTTTGTAGCATCAACATCTTCGTCATGCAACAACTCTATTCATTTTGATGGTTATAATAGGGATTATTTCACTATGAATAGAGAGACAAATTTTTCACATAGTCTTAATCCTAAGGATGATGAGAGAAACAATGACGAAGGGCAACAAAAAGAATTCGTTGTGAATAGAGAGTCAACTATTCCACTTAGCCTTAATCCTTAGAATTATGAGAGCACCACTGACGAAGGGCAAGATGAAAAATTTCCAATAAATAGAGAGTCAAATTTTCCACTTAGTCCTAATCCTAAAGATTATGAGAGCACCACTGACGAAGGGGAGGGGGAGGATGAACAATTTCCAGAAAATAGAGATTCAAAGTTTCCACTTAGTCCTAATCCTAAGGATTATGAGAGCACCACTAACGAAGGGAGGGTTGAAGAATTTCCATTAAATAGAAATTCAAAGTTTCCACTTAGTCCTAATCCCAAATATTATGATACCACCATTGATGAAGGGGAGAATGAAGAATTCCCTGCAAATGATAATCTGACTATGAATAGAGAGTCATAATGTCAACTTAGTCCTAATCCTAAGGATTATGCAACCACTAGTTATGAATGGGAGGTTTAAGAGTTTCTTTCAAATTATAATTTTAGAGGCACGGATGTGAATAATTCATTTTCTCTAAGTGAGTGTTTCAAAGGCACTCATGGTGATAACGAATTGAATCCTCTAAGGGAGGATTTCAAAAGCACGGATGAACACGGTGAAGAATTTCGTCCGAGTCAGGATTTCAAAAGTGCAGATGTTGGTAGTTAAGAATTTCCTTTGGGTGAGGATGGTAATGAATATTTTCCAAACAATGATGGTGATAAATTTTCTAACTGTGTTTAGAATGATCATAGTGAGGATAATATTCCTCCGAATGATGATGAAAATGCTTCTATAGAGAATAATGAAATGATGGAGACGTTGCAAGCAAATATTGTACCTAGGAGTAGGAGTAGGAGTAGACCTTTTCATATCAATCCAAAATATTCCACTTATACAGAGTTTAGGACAAAATATCTCACAAGTATAAGTTCTATCGGTGATATGATTTCAAGTGAATGTTTCGAAATGGATTGCTTGAAACATATGGATTTCAAATTTGCTTTGGAGCAAAGGAAGAGAAATTTTTCAATGAATAAAAGCATGAAAAATTCATATTTAGTGGGTTGCATGCAATCTACACTAGCAGGTTATGATTATCATATTGAGAATGTATTGCTTTGTAGAAAGACTTTCAAAATGTTGCATTCAATTGATAATTTTCATTTTTCAAGAATCTAAGAAAGATTGGAAAAATATCCGACACTTTATTGAGAAGTACATTATAGAAGAGAGGTTGGGCCATCAGTGATTAATGCAATGTCATGGATGAAAAACTTATTTTCAAAGCATGGCGAGTGTATGCCAAATAAAGACACGATTCATATTCCAAATAATTTCTCAAGACAAGAAATCTACAACTTATACAAAGAATATGCATAAGGTGTTGAGGGAGAAGGTAATTTTATTACATATTCATATTTTACAAGGATATGTAAGAAAGAATTCAACAATGTTCGCATTTCGAAGAAGACAAGGATGGGGGTTTATGGTACATGTGCTTGTCTTAAATAAAAAAGGGATAAATGTCAAGGGGCAGAAAGAGGTATGCATTCATAACATTTTTTTTTAATTGGATAGTTATCAACTATGAAAATATATTTATTAATAGGTTTCTTTTATTTTATGTGAAGATGCCATTGTCAAAACACTTCAAGAGCATCACAATCAGCAAACAAGTGAAAGAAAAAAAATTGTATAAGCATCTAAAGAAGTGCTATGATAATCCAAATAAATATTTGGGTTTGATATTTGATGGTATGAACCAAAAGAAAACACTTCTACCACATTTTCTCTACACACCAAAAAATTTACAGGAGGAAAATTTTATTCAGTTTCACTTGGTTGGTTATTTAGTCTTTAATGGTGACATGTTTCCAAGCGTTTACTTCACAACTCCAAATATTCATAATGATGAAAATATGACCATAACTATAATCCATGATGTGGTTTCTCATTGGTCTGGTATTCTTCCTAAAGTTTTGTATCTGCAATTAGACAACACAAGCTGTGAAAACAAAAATCAAGTTGTTTTTGGATATCTAAACATGCTTGTTGAATTGGGAATTTTTAAAAAGGTAAAGGTTGGTTTCCTTCTTTTTGGGTACACTCATGACCATATTGATCATATCTTTAGTCATATTTTAGTAACATTGAGGAGGAAGGATGTTGGGAGCCTGTCATCATTAATTGAATGTAATAAGAAATCATACATTCCAGGGCCTATTTTTCATGTGTTGGAAAAAACTATTGACATGTGAAGGTTTATTTTGGGATCGCATGGTGAGGAGAAATGCATTGAACAACTTAATGACATTCGTTTCCAGCATCAATTTCATTTCAAAAAAATTAATGGGAAAACACTTGTATGGGGCAAGAAGTATTCAACTGTTGTAGAATGGGGGTCGTCGCGGGTTTAGCATTTTTTAAGTTCACTCCAGATCATCCAATATTTGCATAAAAGATATTATTATTACAATCATTTGTTGAACTCCATAATGCATGAAGGCATAAGAGAGATATAAATTATTCTGAATGTTCGAAAGAAATTAAAAGATGTATTAGAGATACATATGAGTACTTTGATGTTGTTGATTCAGTTTAGTGGGAGTCTTTTTTCAATAATCAAAGTGATATCATTTGAAGATCAGGAAATGAAGATACACTTTTGAAGACTTCATTTATTTGGCCACAAAATATGCCAAATGAACAGGAGGAAAGACACATTGTTGAATAGGAACAATCTCAAGGAATTATTAATTCTCCACAGGTAGAGGAAAGAGAAATCTATATTGGTTCTAGAAGATCACATGCACAACATGAAACCATGGAAGACCTTTACAAGGGTTTTGTGCAGGATGTTAAGGAGGGTTGCATGATAGCAATGTTAGCATATGGAGATCCACTTGGTTATCCATTCTGGGTTTCCAAGGTTATAAAGGTCATTAAATAAAATGAAGATATTACAGTTGTTGAAGTACATTGGTATGCCACAAATACCCACCCATTCAATGGTGTGTATAAGCCAGAGATGGTAGTTGATAAACAAATTGGCGGAAAGAGAAAAAGAAAAGGTAAAAATATAAATTGTCATCGCACATACCTCTTAAAATTGGAGTATGTTGACATACTTGTATATGACTGCAATTTAACAAAGAGAGGAACTCTTCACTTTAGGACCATAGAGATTCTGAAGAAGTTGTTACCAAAAGAAGCAGTGTTGAAATGGGAGTTTGTTGAACCTAGTCGTAGATCTAGAAGAATTTTGAAACCTATGGGCATGCATTTTGACTCAAATGGGGCTCTACTTTATGAAAGAGAAGAATATGGGTCATCTTCATCTGCATCCTGTCATTCATCTAAAGATGTAGATTCTGATGGTGTGCCAGAACCTATTAGTGATTTTGAATAAATGTCTAAGACATTTTATGTAAATGATGTTGGCATGGTAACTTAAAATAAATATTTTGACTTCTATATGATCTTACATGAATTTATGAGTCATTTCTATGTTTGTTAGATTATATGTTTTAATTATGAAGAATTCATCTCTTTAGAATATCCAAAATTCAATGTGAATGCAATAATAAATTACAAAAATAATGTGTGTTATATTCAATCTACCAAAGTTGATATTTTGATTAAAAGTAAAGAAATATTAGAAATTAATGTTGATTTTTTAAATTATACAATGATATTGTCCTTATATTATTTATTGTTACCATTTGGTATAAGATAGTTTTAAAAATGTTGAAATTTTAATGCCTCATTAAAAGAGGACACTTTGTTTTGATGGTTGATTTTTAGGTTTTTGTTGCAATAGGATAAGTTTTCTTAGGCTAAGATTTGAAAAGAGCTATAGTTTTAGCCTTTAAAATAAAAATTACTCTTGGAATAATGAATCTTTCATTTACTTGTTCATATTTAAAAATTGTTTTAGTCATATAATTTGTCCATAATTTCATGGTTGAAATATGTTAAAAACTTGAGGTTTTTAATTCCATTGTTGAAAATTTGTCAAAATCTTAAGGTTTTCTAAGTTATGGTACTTTATCTTTAATGTTATTGTTGAAAACAAATACAATTTTAGGGTTTTTTAGAGTCAAGATATTTTATCTTTAACAACATGGATGGAAATTGTTGGAATTATAAGGCTTTGAGACATGATATTTTATCTTTAACATCATGTCCAAGAATTGTTGGAATTTTACGTTTTTCAAAGTCTTGATATTTTATCTTTAATTCCATTGCTAAAATGTGTCAAAATTGTAACCTGATTTTTTTTTTGTTCTAGCATCAACAGTTGTTTTGAGGGTGTTTTTTTCATCCACTTTGCAAAAAAAATATTGGTTTTTACTTCCATTTAAAAAAATGTTGAAAATTTACCCTTAAAAAAACATCGTTATAGCATACACAATTTTCGTTTTTGGGCTGTTTTTTCATGTTTCTTTGGCGTTTTTGGGCTAGGGTTCTCATTTTGAGGTAATATTTCTCGTTTGATCGATAACTTTGTTAAATGTGAAAGTTGGCGTATTCATAACTTTAATACCATAGGTAGAGCCACTGCTTCCAGAAGGTGTCCATAGCCTCGACGGGGATACCTTTTAACCAAATGATGTGCCTATATCCCATCTAATTCAAAGCCATTAAAAATATTTACTTTGCTTAAAAATTTTATTAGTAATTAAATGAAAGTCGTTGTCCCGGCTTGGTAACTAAATAGTGGCAGTACCATTCACAAGAACTAAATAAAGCAAACAAGTCGACTTGTGATCAGACCTCTTATCTTTCAACCTTACAATTAAAAGCCATACTCTGGCTTGGTGACCAATAGGGGTAATGTCACTTATGTTAGATCCATGATCATAGTAGGTCAACTCATAATGAGACCTCCTATCTCTTAGTTAATCCTACTCTGGTAAAATAAGTTTTGATTACATTTGACCCTTAAATGAGTCACCAATGGATGGGGAGGAAAATATGCTCCTTAAGAGCAAAGGATGGCATGAAAATCTTACCTTTCCAACTTTGTATTAATGATACTGTTAAAAGTAATTTGTTTATCTAAATCATAAATTCTTCTTCAATAACAGTGGGCTAAGATCAATTTTGTAATTGAGACCAGATCTAAAGATATCTTCGAACTGAAGAATTGTTTATTGAAGTCAAACTGAAAGAATTGTTTCAGCGGTTAACACATGAGTTAATAAATCATCAGGTAAAGTTTCCTTTTAAAAGTTGGTTTTAGGCAGATTTTACTTTGGAATAAAACAGAAAAAGCAGTATCAAAAGGAATCCAAACCAAGGAAAGAAAACATACTCAAAAAAAAGAAAAAGAGCAAACTCAAACATACGAAATCAAATAAAATCGTACCAGAAATATGTACAAAAGTCTCTCAAAGGAGATCATGCAAAGTATTTTGTTAAAAGTTACCTATTGATTGGGAAAGACTTGAATTGACCTTCCAAAATCTGCAATTGAAATGTGTTGGGTCTGATCTTTTCTTCAATCATCAAGGGTCCCAACCATAACTTATGAAACTTGGTGTGTTCCCCTTTGTCCTCATGGGCCTTGTCCCATTTTAGAACCATGTCACCAACTTCAAAATCCTTGTTAGAAGAAGACTTGTTATCAAACCATCATTTTACCAGTTGTTGGTATTGATTTAACTTGGTTTTATATTTTTGTCTCTCTTCTAATTTTAATAAAGCATTGATTTTATTTTCCATAGTTGATGACTTAACTTCTTGGACGCTCTAGGACAGATGCAGAGAAGGAAGAAAGATGAGAGGAGGTAAAATAGCTTCTCTACCATAAACGAGGAAAAAGGGTGAATTGCAAATAGCAGCTTTCGATGTGACCCTATCATCCCATAATGCATTAAAAAGTGCAGTATGCCAGTTTTTATGATTTTCTAAAACTATTATTTTAAGGATTTTTAGTGGGTTCATGTTTGAAGATTCAGCAAGATCATTTCCTTACAAATAATAGTTTTTGGATAGGAGGAATGACCTGTTATAGAGTTTTAGTGAACCCTATAATAGTTTGTTGAATATTTTAACCTTAATCCCTTTTTCTAAGGCATATGTGTCTAACTCATGAAATGATAAATAAGATGCATTATCAAAGACCAATGACTCAGGAACACCAAAACGAGTGATAATTTGTGATTCAAGAAATTTAATAACTTGATTAGAATTTACCACATACAAAGGTGTTTACTCAACCCATTTGGTAAAATAATTTGCAGTTATTATGATGAATTTATGCTACTGGGTGAGGGAGGATTAAATGGTTGAATTATGTCTAAGCCCCATTGCTAAAATGGAGCTTCAACAGTCACAAGTTGTAAGGGAAACGCAGGTTTTTTAAGCCTACCATCGGTCATTTGATAGGTTTCGCATTTTCTGACAAGTGCGTGGGCATCTTTAAACGAAGTGGGCCAATAATATCCCACCCATAGAACTTTGTGTGCAGTGATATCACCACCAAAATTGATGCGAGTGGGGCCAATGTGGAGTTCATGTAGTATTTTTGAAGCATCTTCCTGCTCTAGACAGTGAAGTAACACCCTGTCGTAATTTTTTTGGATAATAATATTATTGATAAGTTGATAAGATGTTGATTTTAATCTTAATTCTCTTCTCTGAGTTGCATTGAGATGAGAGGGGGTTGTACCTTGTTCCAAATAAAATCTAATGTTTGAATACCATGAATTAGGATTTTGATCTTGACACAAGACTTAATTTTGTATTAAAAATACTTCATTGTTTAGAGGGGAATCATCTGGAAAAGTAGATTGGTCGCTAGGAGGAGAAACAGATTCAGCATCCAAATCACAAAGACCCTGACCTTTAATTATTTGTGCAGGTTTGATTTCCAAGTCAAATTCTTGTAAGCTTGTCATCCAGTGAGCCATTTTCTCCCCAAGTTCCTTTTGAATTAAAAGGTTTCTAATTGTTGGATATGGGACTATAACTTTAGTCTTAGACTTAAGCAGATAGAAACAAAAATTCTTAACCATTGTAATGAACCTCCTTAGCTTACCCGAGAAATTAGCCTCTAGGACCCATAAATTTAAATTTTGGGTTCATTCACAGTTAAAGCTTTACCCCTCCTTGCAGATCTTGTCTTCTAAAATTACCTCAGCCATATTACTATTAGGCCAAAGTACAAATTTCTTCGTAATTGTTTTATTGGTTCTATTATATGGAACCTTAGATTCATTAACATGTCTATTGTATATGATCAACCGTTAAAACTAATCAAGTATGCGTCCTATGAAACTCTTGGGTTAATCCCCACAAGAATTAATGGACATTAATTCAAGTTTACTGTAATTAGTATGGTTGTGTTTCATGATCATAGTCCTCTGCACATAGTCAGTATGTTACTGACCAACCCTTCATTCACATGCATATCTAGCTGGGCTAGCCTAAAAGGAGGCAGTCTTAGACATGAAACAAAGATAACTTGAACCATTGGCCATACACTGAGGAGTATTAAGCATTAATTCTACAATTGTTCCGCATGCATAAGTATTTAATTTATCACATAACATTATAGGCAGACTATATTTCTTATTTAAATGTAAGATGTAGATTTCATAGCTATCTCACATATTCATATGTGATCTCCTCTTAAACACCATTAGTATTTACAACCACGTATTATGCTTCCACTATGAACTCTGCTCTTGGATATAAAAGGAGTCACAGGTATAATACATTATCATAAAAATCATTAACACAGGTAATCTACTTATAATTGGCGCATGCAATTTCTATCATGAATCAGATAGCTCATGGGTATAAGTATTGTCACTCACTTCATACACTTATACTGCTAACTTCACACTGGAATGCAACATGCATAATGAAAACCATTATCTCCATAATAAAGTAATAATTAAGATAAAACATATTTCATGCAAGTGACTCAGATCAAAATGAAGGAAAAACACCAGTAATCTACTCATAATAATCTCATTTAATTCATTCATTCATGGCGAGGAAACTTAAATCTTCTCATAGAAAAACTGAAACTATAGTAGAGAAAGAGTAAGAATCATCATACAAACATCCCACACATCTGACGCCAACTAAAACCTCACTTGGAGGGAGGAGCATGACCACCCAGCCATGAATCACCTCTGATTTGCCCCGAGCCGAAGATCTTGCCAAGGATCAATTGTCCTCAATTGATTGATGCACTAGGTATTTAATACCCTCTTTCATGATTTAGTTACCATTAGTGGTGTCCCACTTTATGGATTTTTCCATTTGCCTAGGTCTTATCCGGAAAAGCTCATCTTTATCTCCCACGACGCTTTTCCACATAAAAGCTTGCCTTTATCTCCCGCAAAGCTTTTATGTCCAATGGATCTTTATCTCCCATCCATCCGATGGATATCCAATCCATCCAAGCTTATCTAGAATCACATATATAATCTTATCATGAAAGATTCATCTATATCCCATTCCTCATGGGATTTGGAAAGCATCTCCTCTCTCTTGGTGCTCCACCCTCCAAGTGATTTATTTTATTAATTTATTTAATAATACATTTGCTTTTCATATTACATATCACCTAGCTTTCCTCATCTTAGGTGCAGAATAGTTTAACCCACAAAGGAGAGTATCAAACCTAGCTTTCCTCAACTTAGGTTTACAAACATTTAACACACAAGGGAGGATATCACACCTAGCTTTAACTTAGATTAGGTTTACAATAATGTAGTACACAAGGGAGGGGTATGACAACCTCTTTGTACACAACAAAAGTTTGCTTGTCCACTAGTGCATAATTAAGTGTTTTTACCTTAAAAATGGAGCTCATTAAAGCCACACGGATTTCAGTCTTAGGATCAGCCTTTTGCGTGAGCACAACAACATAGGTAGAGTCTGCAAAAGTATACAAAAGAAACTCTTTGGAAAAATCAGGACTTATTAATGTAGGATCCTTCGTAATAGTTTTCTTTAATAGCGTTGAAAGCTTGTTTTTGTGATTATCCCCATTTAAAAACGACATTTTTATTTGTTAAGTCTTGAAGAGGTTTTACAATTTCCGAAAATATAGGAACAAAATGATTAGCAAAATTGATCTTTCCCATAAAAGATTGCATTGGAATTTGGTGGGGTTAAAGAATTAATGGCCTACAACCTTTCGGGATCGATCCTAATTCCATTTTTATTTAAATAGATCCTATTAATGTATGTTCGGTAACTGCAAAAATATATTTTTTAGGATTAAGGGATATTCCAAATTTTCTACATCTCTCAAACACATTTTTTAATTGCAACAAATGGTCAGACCTTTGTTTTAAGAAAATGGTAATATTGTCCAAGTATGTAACTATCGATTCGTTAATCAAACCTCTAAAAGCAATATCCATTGCTCGCTAGAAAGTTTCCCCTACATTTATCAACCCAAAGGGCATTTTCCTGTAGGCTAAGGTACCCCAAGGATTTTGAAATACGGTCTTTAGTTGGTCAGTTGGCGCTACCATAATTTGATTGTACCCCGAGAAACCATCCAAGAAAGATAACATCTCAGAGCCTGAGACAAGATGGAGAATTTGCTCCATCGGTGGCACTGGGTAATGGTCTTTTCAGAGGCTTTGTTTAGAATCTTGAAGTCAACACAAATACATATGTCAGTGTTTTTATTTCTAATAGGTACTAAATTTGCAACCCACTGTGTGTGTCGCACAGGAAAGATTATTTTAGCTTCCAAGAGTTTACTCAATTCTTCTTTAACTAGAGGTTCAAGACTTGGGTGCATTTTCCTAAGTTTATGTTGAAAGGGTTTTGTTTGGGGTTTCATAGGAATAAAATGTTGCATGGCTTTTGGATCAAAGGTCATAAGATCATTTTAAGTCCAACCAAATACATATTTGTACTACTTGAATAGATTAATGAAATCAAACCTTCGCTTGGGAGAATAATTTATTCCTAGATTGATGCATTATGGATTATTTTTTACCCCAAGTTTATGACTTCAATTTCCATGGTAGAGTTGTTAGTTTTGCAACTTTTATCCCTCTTAATTCTATCATGCAAGTCATATAAATGTTCAAATATATCAATAGATTTAGGGATCGGTTCTACCATCTCGAAAAGTTCATTTGATGGCCGATGTTTGCTTATCTGAGAAAAAAAATCCTACAATTTTTCATCGTGAGTGGTATCATCAATAACTATGTCCTTGAAAGTGGCTTCCATATGCAGAAGGTCGATTATTTGTTTATCATCGTCAGACACACACCAGTTAGTGATGTTGTTAGGTATGGATGGTCTAAAAAGTAATTCAACTGAAAAAGAATCAGGTTCAAAATCTTCGGCAAGAATCAATCTAGAAGTTACATTAGCTAACAAAGTTGCTTCTTACTTTGAAGTTATAGAGATAGAATCAATATTGAAAGTTTAAAATTTTGATATTAAATCCCATACCTATGATTGATAAGCCTTCAAGTGAGTTTAAAGGCAGCGAATAGAATTTTTTACCTATCTAATAATTATTTTAGAATCATCGTAAGCTCTCAAACATTGACCTCCAAGATCCACAACCTTGCGGATTCCCTGAATAAGAGCATCGTAATTTGCAACATTGTTAGTACATTAAAATTCTAATCTATGTGCAATAAAAACTTCATTACATTTAGGGTCTAGAAGCATACATCCATGACCAACACCTTATTTTGACTTAGAACCATCAAAATACAATGACCAAATTTCAGTTTTATCAAGATTTGGCACATTTCTGTAATCAAGATCTTTATCATCACATGTAACTAATATATTGACTATTTCCAAATGAGATTGTTGTTCTAAATTTAAACAGAAGAAAAATCAGCGACGGAATTTCCAAAGAATGAATCAACAACCAAGAAATCATATGCCTTAACTAGTTCATTTGAGTTATTCAAATCAATAATGATATGTTTCATATATGACTTTCTATTAATTTTAATTTTATTTGGTTCCAGTTTCTAGGGTAGCCACAATTTAGTCAAATCATTATCCATGAATCCCTTAAGGTGTTCCATCCAATCCCTACTCAAAAACAACCCATATACTTCAGGAATGTCAGCAATCACAATATCAATAATCTAATGGATTTTATGGTCTTGTGAAAATTTGATCAAAACATCATTCAACTCCCCTACTACTTTAACATAATTTATGTCCTATTGTACAATCTTATATCAGAAGGTTTTATATGTGCTTTAAACTTTTTACAGATTGAAAGTGGCATCGCATTAGAAGAAGCACTTGTGTCAACCATACAATTATGGACATTGCGGTTACAACTTTCAAGAGTTAGAAAAAATGGCGAGGATTGCTTTTTCTGAATATAAGAGTTGTTTGTGGGGTATTTTAAGATCTGAACATTTTCTAGAGAGGGCCTATTAAAGGTAGGTATACGTTTACCTGAAGGAGCCTTCAACCAAGCGATATGTTGTTGAAATTTTTTCTGAATTACAGTTATTTTCGAAAGCTTATACAGGGAGATGTTAGCTTTTATTTTCTTAAGATCATCTATTGGATCATATTCTAGATTTGAAACAATATATTTTTTAGTGTTAGGTGTTTTCCTATTTACATTTTTATCTAGTGTAGATGGTGTTTGGCTTTGAGCTAAAGCTTTACTTCGTGTAAACATAGGGCTAATATCTTCTTCAAATAAATTGAGAGAAAATTCAGGAGGTTGAGTTTCATCTTGATTTTTAGAATTAGGTTCAACTTCCTTTTCCTTGATGTTATCTAAGGTTAAGCCAGGATTTTTTGTCAAATCATGCAAAATGTTTTCCAGTCCTTCAACATTCAAACCTTCACTAAGGGGAGATGATTTATGAGGAGGTGGTCTCTTAAACAACTGCTTAAATTTCTTCTATCAGATGATCATTATGATTTTCCTTTCTTAAGGTCAATTATTTCATTGGATAATTTATTTATAATCTTTTGAAGGTTGTCTAGATCCAAAGCCGACTGGTCTTTCTTGATGGTAGGTTGTTTTAATGATTACAATTTCTTTCCAGAAGAAGAAGGTGAGTATGATTGTTTATTAGTGGTAGGTTTCAGACTAATTTTATCCTTTTCAACAAATAAGGCTTCCTCAAAGGTTGCCTATAAAGTAGGTTTATGGGCCCTTTTTACCCACATGGCTATCTCATTAGGTAAAGCCTTCAACATAGTAAGTGATAATCATATTTTGAGCCCGCAAAGATTCAACAAGGATCTTGTTTTTTAATGAAATAAATCTAACGTTGAAGTCTTTTACCTTCTCTTTGTTCATCATTTTCATGTTTGATAATTCGTCAACTAAAACCTTTGATGGCTTGTCGTCCCCAAATTTCTCCAGAAACGCAAACTCAAATTGTGCCCAAGAAACGATGCTCTAGGTAGGCTGAGAAAAATACCCCGTATTGGCCTTTCCCTCAAATGTATAAGGGAACACTCTATACATTACATCCTCATTTCATATGCTCTTTTGCCTGATATCAGCATAAAAATTTTGACGTGATCCTCAACAAGTTGCTTCGAATCAGGGTCAAATTTTGGTAGGAACTTATGAGCGTTCCTTGGGAGAGGATGTTGCATGTCAAGAATGACAACAACATCCTGGTCAAGCCAAGGGGTTGCATGATCATCTTGTTGGTTGTATTGATCATTTCTGGGGTTACCTTGATTATCTACCATCCTAGGGGGATCCTTTAGATTCTGAAGACTCGAAAGATCCTCCTTCACTAGAGGAGATGCCTGACGAAGAGGGTTATTTACAAGGAGAAGGGGGAGAATCAGATCCTCCAATTAAATCTGGTCAACTAGTTTCATCAGTGAGTATCTCAGATGTATACGGGTTAAGAACAATAATTATACTAGTAAGAATATCGTGCAACATATTGCTTACTGTGACGATAGTCTGAGGGATGCCTTCGTGTGAATCAAGTACCATGGGTTCTTGTAAGTGAAATTTAAGAGGAGTGACTATTTTTTAGATAATCTTCTTTGAAGAGAAGTTCTTTCAAATATTTCTTGAGTTCACGAAATAAGTTCTCAGGATCATTGAAGAACCTTATCAATTTTAGCTTGTGTGTATGGTTGATTTGGAGTAGTAGGTTCACTATTAGTTCACTATTAGTCTACTCAAGTTGTGGTTGAGAGCTAGTTGAATTCTCAGCAAGGGGAGGGTTGGTGTGACTCTGAGTAACAATGGGTGACCTAATGTTATGGTGTTTGTGACTACCTTTTTCCATTTATAGTTGGAGGTTCAAGCCCTCCTTCTAGCGCCATTTTGTTAGCACGGGCGTTATACACCTAAGTCAACAAGGGAGGAATATCCTAGGCTGAGGCTCTTTAATATCCCAAGTTGTTTGGTATGGCTACCCTCAACGGGTGTATAAGCTATGTTGGCCTTGGATCCTTTTCTTCTTAAGAAGAAGTGAATCCGAGGAAAACTAATCATGAGCAAAACTAAGGTAATCCTATACTAATCTAAACTAATTCTACAATAAATTATAAAATAAACTACAATTAAGAAATATAATATGATTATTTATGTTGTAGAACCAAGATATAATACAAAATGTACAAAATTATGTTATAACAAATAGAATAGGCCAGGACATACCGTGACTGGCTCAAAATAAAGATGCATTGTCGATAAACTTTGCAAATAGTATTTATGTAATAGAATCAAATTTTGTTTCAATATTAGACTATGAATCAATTCAAAACTAATTCCTCATGTAAATAATGAAAGAATGGATAATTTTTAAATTGCAAATTCCTTATTCTCCTAGAAAAACATAGATCAACTACGTTTACCTTTTTATTTTACATTAAGGATAAATGCACAGGCTAACTAATATATAATTCTAATCATTGCTTTGCCAAGACAAATAAAAGGGATGACTGAAAAATGATCTCTTTTATAATTCATATACTTTAATCATTGTCCTATGAAAACAATCTATAAACCATTAGCTAAAGTAATGATATGAATGAGACAATCATCTACAGCTGCAACATTACTATCAATTTGCAAATAGGAGATAACATTTTCTGTCAACTTGAATATTTGGAAAACCCTCGCAGAAGTTCAAACTAAACTAATGTCTTGATCAATACCACTTCTTAAAACACAAGTCATTGAAGAAGGAGATCAATCAAATGAAACAATTACAAATCGAAATAATGCTTTTATCAACAAAGAAATGCAATCGGGCCAGTTGTTTGTTATAGAAAAAAAAAAATCATGAAATAGTCAACATTTTATCTTCTAGATCTCAAAAATAAATAATACGAGAATGAAGAAGATATTCACATGGACATGAAACATAAAAGTAAAGAACTAGACTGAATACAATCAAATCAACAAACTTTCCTTAAAAGTATTCCACAGCAAAATTTAACCAACATTTCCTTGTCCAAAATTTTCCCCTTTCAGATCCCTTGTTTTCATCAAAATCAGAGCTATATATACATAGGCTTTCATCCTTTTGACATCAAAATAATACAAAAAAATATTTTTCGCAGCCAGTTACAAAAATAAAATAAAATTGTTTTAATTTTAGGCCTTTTGGCTGAATGATCAAATTGAAATAAAACAAGTGGCAAACAAAGTTCTCATACAGAGCTAAGAACAGGCAGATGGTGATTGAGAGTATCCTGGTTCATGAAGTTCAAGGCAGTTGTCTTGCACATGTGGAATAATTATCGTAGAAGAAAAATAAAATTAAACAAACTCATAATAATACTAAAATGAGGTTGCTACAGAATCTTTGATTTTGTAGCGACCTTTTATTCAAAAATAGGAAACGGATAAAGTAAGGCATACTTGAAACACCTCACATGTATAGATAAAAGAAAATTCATTATTTTTATGCATATGATCCTTCTAATTCTGAGGAAAAGATAACTTTGAGATTCAGATATTTAATCACAATGTGAGTGTCCTTTGACTCGGTTTTACCCTTGACACGGGATGGCTTTTATTCTTTAGATTTATCCTTCACTTGGAACGAGGCTCTTAGATGACTATTTTCATAGATTAATTGGTTGATCTGATATTCTAAATGAGGAACCGTAACCATGTATTTTTGTTGCTAATACATATTGGAAATAAGCTCATCCGAATCAGAAGTACCTAGGGAAGAATTATCAAAATTGGTTGTGTCACTGTGATAACAAAAATATCCTTCAGACTGGGGCTTGTTATTTTTTGGCAATGACTCAAGATTGGTTTCCAAATCAACCAAGGGAACATCCATAGGGGGACTTTTATGATAGTCCTTATAACTAGAGCAATTCTCCTTTGAAGTTTCTTTGCTTTAACCATATCCTGTTGAATTTCCTTTGTTTCACCAATTTCCTGTTCTTGTGCAATATGGACAAACTCTAGTTCAAGTCGAGGAGGCTCTGTGGAGGGTTTGGAATCATGGGATTTTTCCACACTTCTAGTAACACTAAGGGAGGTTAAAATCTTCGAAACTTCGACCTGACTATCATCGGAAAGAGGTGACCTTGGTGCTTGGACAGATCCTTCACACTTGTCCTATCGAATTTCATCAGCAAGAGATGGAGTTGAATCGATAGGAGAGAGGTCAGGGGCCATTGTAGCATAATACTAGGCAAGGCTAAATGAAAAAGGCTTATCATAACAGTTACGAGCAAGAAAGGAATCCCAGTTATCACCCAATTCCGCCAAATGATGTTTAACTAATATGCAGATCAAACTATGTTGGAATAAGGACCTTTTAGGGTTCTTGTGTTCATATTGATATGACCGTGACATTTTAGTTAAACTCTTCATCAAATAATAGGGTGAGTTAAGACTTCAGCCTAGGGAAACCAATAAAAGCATGATATGATACATAAACACTATGTTTTGTCACCCTTCACATGTTATATATCGATGAATTAAGTGCAACAAATCATTTCATTTGGGGTTTAAAGACAAGAAAGGCATGCATTTGACATGGTATTCACAGTCCTTGCTAACGAGGAGCTTTCTCCATGGAACATTTCAGACTGCGACATTCTTAGACTAGCATTTTCCTTCAAGAGGAAGGTGTGTGCTTGATGCTACAAATTCCAGGTTGATTTTTATTTTCGGGTCACCCATATAGGCTCTTCTCCCATTAAAAGAGGTATCAAAATATATAACCACTTCATTATTATGTCCCTAAAACAATTGTAACATTTCCCACCAGTCGACTCGGTGGAACAAAGCTAGACATTCATCATTGACTTCAAAAAAAATTGCCACGATAATCTTGGTTTGCCTATGGGTGGCATGTTACAGAAAAAAGACTAGAAATAGAGTGAAACAAGGTTCAGGGAAACACACCGGACCAAACATCCAAACCCTAAGTTGCAAAGCCTTTGAGACCAAAATGAGAAGGGACGAAATGAGGTTTTTTTTTTAAGAACCCCCTCAAAAAACTCAAGTAATGAATTCAACAAATGTCAAGTACTAGCTCGATTCAAGGCCATAATGACCTTGGGATATGACCAATGAGTGATGGTCGTGGGATAAAAGGTTGTATGAGTTTGCATCGCCATAGTTTGACACTCAAGACTTAGTATTCTAGGTCGTTCGATGAATAGGCATCATAGCATAACACATCACTCGAAACCAGTGTTCGACATAAGTGCAAATCTATGAAACAAATCATCTTGAATCCTATATTATATTCGAGATCAATGGATCATTAATTAGTGGATGTGACATGATTGAATTGTTAAATGATGTAATTGTAGTATTTAAAAACATACAATGCCACCAATATAAGGTATATACTTTAGGTTATCACCATTGACTCGAACATCAGAATGTTTAAAATCACACATCATATGGAGATAAAAGGATTAACATAATAATCAATATGATAGTTTATAAAAGGTATCCTATTAGCATTATAAGATCAAATTTGGGAGAAATGATAAATTACACTAATCATAAAAATAAAAGAAGATAATCCTTACATCACCAATGAATGAAAGAATGGGCCATATAATGTCGTTCACATCATGTGCAAAAGTCGAATTCGGGATAGAAATCAAAATGACAATTAGAAGAAAGGATTCAAAGATCAAACCAATACCAATCAAATCAAATCAAAACAAAATTAACAAAAATTTCTAGGAGGGTCCCTTTATTTTTTTCAAAAATAAAAGGGAATAGGTTGGCCTTCCAACTTGTCGTAGGCTAGTATTTGGACAAGTTCATGCTAGTTTCTATTGATAATATTTTGGTTTACTCAAAAACCAAAGGAGAACTTGAAGAGCACCTAAAAGTAGTGTTGCAATTTCTATAGAAACACAAATTGTGTGAAAAACTTAGTAAATGTGATTTCTTCCAAACATGAATACAATATTTGGGACATGTCATCTAAAAGGAAGGAGTAGCAGTGGATCCAAAAAAAATCAAGGCCGTAATGGATTGGCCCACTCCCTAAAATGTTGCGAAGGTCAGATCCTTCATGGGATTGTTTGGAGATTATTGGCAATTCATTCAAGGTTTTTCAAATATTGTACATTCAATCACAACTTTAAATAATAAAGAAGTAAATTTTCAATGGACATCAAAGTGCACAACTAGTTTGTAGAATCTTAAGCACTTGCTCACACATGCACCTATCCTGAGAATAACATACCCAGAGAAGGATTTCCTAGTTTACATAGATGCCTACAAGGAAGGTCTAGGTGGAGTCCTTATGCATGGAGGACATGTAATATACTATGAATCAAGGAAACTAAATGAGCATGACAATAACTATGTCGCTCGTGACTTGGAGCTAACAGCAATTGTGCATGCACTAAAGATGTGGACGAATTACGTCCTTCGGAGGAGGTTTTTATTGATGTCAGATCATGGAGAACTAAGTTACTTGTTTGATCATCCCAAGTTAAATGCTAGACAAGCCATATGGTTAATGTAGATTAACAAATTTGATTTTGAAATCATGCAGATTAAGGGAAAGGAAAACTGGGTAGTAGATGCACTTAATAGAAGTCTACAAGTATCTCACTTGGTAGCGATGAGCACTTGTGAAACTAACACTAAAGAAAGGATTAAAGAAGAATTATTACATGATAATCATTTCTATGAATTCTCACAACGAGAACTAGAGGGACAAATAAGCAAGAACTACAAGCTAACGA
Source organism: Pinus tabuliformis (assembly GCA_031772625.1). Classification (NCBI taxonomy): domain Eukaryota; kingdom Viridiplantae; phylum Streptophyta; class Pinopsida; order Pinales; family Pinaceae; genus Pinus; species Pinus tabuliformis. Next base: position 573,531,911 of record CM062804.1, on the reverse strand, counting down.
ATGATGTTACCTTGTTGTTCAAAGACAGATGGTATGTACCCAATGTGACCAATTAGAAGAAACTCATAATGGATGAGTTTCCAAAAAGACCTTATTCAGATCATCTTCATTACGAGAAAATGATAGAAAGCATAAAGAAATTATATTATTGGCTAGGAATGAAGAAGGAAATAGTTGAATATACTGCCAAGTTCTTGGAATGCCAATAAGTCAAAGTAGAATACAAAAATTCAATGGGATTACTATAGACAATTCCAATCCCTCAGTAGAAATGGGAAGTCATGTCCATGGAATTCATCACGATATTGTTAAAGACATACAAACAACATGATTACATCATAGTGATAGTGGGAAAATTGAGGAAGGAAACTCACTTTATAGTCTCCACCCACAAAGCTATTGCAAACCTCATATTTTTATGAAAGAAATATTTAGATTACATGGCATACCCAAGAAGACCATTTAAAATCTAGATTTCAAGTTCACTTCATTTTTTTGGAAAGCATTGTTTGATGGCTTTGTGACCCAAATATATTTTTAGCACAACATATCATCCTCACATATATGGTCAACCTGAAAGGGTAAACAAAATTCTAGAAGACATGATTAGTGTGTATTGTAACACCCTCCTCACACACTTACACATGTTCATCAATCCACCAGGATAAATATGTGACAAAGAGTTATTATGATATGACTCAACCTCCTATTTACAGTTAAGGAAGTCGAATCATCCAACCAAAACTCTACTTACCTCCCTTGGGAAATACATGACCCCTGGAAGCTAAACAACCACTCCAAGCACCCACACCCTGAGCTAGACTCTTTTTCACTGACCTAGACTCCCCGTCACTTGCATAACAAGGAAATCTAGCAACTGTAAGCCTCCAATCACATGGATAACCTTGCCTCCCAGTGACTGTAGTCTAAATTACTCAGTTTGTGCATGCAACCCCGAGATCTGAGCCACTTTTTCATGGCTAGGATCCAGACCTTTGCCCAGAACTTGCTAGAACATTCCAGAATAATGAAATACATCAAGACAGAGATAGATATACCCAATTTAGTCAATCACTTGACCTAACCATGCCTAACCATGACAAACATTTGATCGAACATATTGTGAACATGTAATCTATAGGTTATAAATGCAAATTTGAACATAGGGGTCTCATACTTTTCTGAGAATTGTTAGAAACGCTTGATGCCTTCTCTCAATAGCTGCAATAACATATATTAGGTCATGCATTCAATGACCATTCATTTACCAATCAAAACATGATGAGATCCATAATTAAATTTTGTCATAAAACCATGCTTATAACCAATATATAATCAGAATAATAAAAATGATAGAAACACCATCAAAGCCACATAATAATGAGTATAAGTACTCATGAAATACAAGGGGAAAAGAGCTCTTATTAAAATATGCAAAGCCAACCAAGTCAGGGACTTCCACGTATCATCCGACCATAGATTTGGCTAAACTAAATCTTTCTTTCATCCAATCACCCTCGTGCCATATTCCAAGCCTGAATGTGGGACACAACAAAAATGACTAGGGCTTCCTCAAGCTTTACCGCATATCCATGCATTACCAGTCAAGGGATTTCTAGGCCAAAAACCCTCATTTATAAAATCTATCTTTACTGCAATCCTGCCATTACCGGTCAAGGGATCCCTAGGTCTAAACAAAGAAATATACACTACCAGGCTTTACCGCAATCCCACCAAAATTGGTCAAGGGATCATTATTCCCTAAACAAGCATGGGTTCCTATAGATTTCATCATTAATACCTTAAGGAAATTTCACATCTTGACCCTCAGGATTTACCGTGTATCCCACCATTATCGGTCAAGGGATTTCTAGGCCCTTGGGAATTTTCCTTAGACCACCTCACCCGGTTCCAAAACCATCTAAAAATCTAAATCTAAAGTAGATGAAAGAACCCCATCACACCATGGCTATCTGGAAATGGAAAGGCAAAGTTGAAACCATTACACATCTGGAAAAACTCATGCTAATGATAGTAAGAGATCCAAATACACACATGCATGTACTATGCATGCCAAAACTAGCAAGGAAATCATACATGCAACTACATACCTACAAGTAATCCCATTGTAGCCGCTTGATCCAACTCTTCCTTGCTTAATCTTTGCTTCCCTTTGATTCATCATCCTTCCTTTTCCTTCCTTTATCCAATGTTAGAGTGATCCAAGAATGCTCTAAATGTGCAAGAGTATGAGAGCGAGATAATAAAGAGAAAGCTCCAAAATTGAACTGACAAAAGGTTATGAAGTGACCCTCAAAAGCATTTTTTATCATTTAGGCCTCTATTTTCTTCAATTTCCTTTATTTTCCTTCATTTTCCTCCTCACGTGCAACCTACGACCTTTTAGCTTCCTTTTCTCCTATTTCCCTTTATTTTCGTAAATAAAATCAATGAATGCCTCTTTGCCTTTTCCAAGACTTTACCAATGCTTTTTCCAATTTCCCCTTAGCCATAATAAACCAAAATGAACACTCACTAGGATGTTTTTCTCAACATTCAACTTGGAATATGTGTCCCACGACCTTGGTCTTATTTTTCCTTTATTAACTTTATTACATGGATTTTTAATCAGGGCTGTTACATAACCCTCCCCCTTGGGGGAACACCGTCTTCAGTTTTCAATGACACTTATAAACTAGAAAAAAAACATGTTGCCCATGGATATTTATAACATAGCTTGATATAAAATTTACATCATATCCATCTTCTAAAACATAACCAACATATCATGACACCATACCACTTATCAGAGCTTTATAACATAGCTCAATGCGGTATTTACAACATATGCATATATAGACATAACCAAACACAACATCAAAACATATGTCAAATCACATCTGCTCAACCAGCTAATAAAGAAGGATACATAGCCCACATCTGATCAACAATCTCCCATGTAGCTTCATCGGGCCAAAAATGCTTCTACTACACTTTAACTTTCTCGGTTGCTCGATTCTGGAGCATGAATTGTTTCCGCTACAAAATGCATTGAGGTTCTCGATAGAATTCTCCTTCGGGTTCAACCTGCAATACAGACCAATCAATCACATGATCAAAATCTTTCACATATATTTTAAGCAATGAAACATGGAAAACATCATGGAATTTCATTGTCGAAGGCAATGCAAGTTTGTAGACCATTAGTCCAATCCTCTCAAGGATCTCGAAAGGCCTGCAATACCGAGGTGCCATTATGGCACATGACCTAATCCTTAAGGAGCTCCTCTTGGGCTTGATGTGCAAGTACACATATTCCCCAACCTGAAACTCCTTAGATGCCCTGTGTTGATCTGCATAAATATTTTTTGTATCATGTGTTGCCTTTAGATTCTTCTTGATAACCTGCATTTTCAATTCCATCTTTGCCAACATATCTGGTCCAATCAGTACCCTGTTCACAGAAGTTGATAATAGTATTAAAACTCCACCCATAAAGTGCCTCAAACATACTCATCCTTAGTGACTCATGATACCCATTGTTGTAAGAAAACTCTTCAAATGGAAGATACTCCTCCCACTTCTGTTGTTGATGCATAACATACATTCTCAACATGTCTTCCAAAATCCTGTTAACCCTCTCTATTTTCCCATCTGTCTACAAATGATAAGATGTACTAAAGGAAAACTTTGTACCCAAACCTGCAAATAACTCCTTCTAAAACCTGGAAGTGAACTTAGCATCTATGTCTGACACATTATTCTTTGGAACACCATGCAACCTCATTATCTCCTTGATGAAGACCTATGCTACATCACTACCTGAATAAGTAGACTTCATCGGAATGAAGTGCACTACCTTGGTCAACTTGTCAACCACAATCATAATAGAATCATGTTGCCTAGATGTCCTCAGCAAACCAGTAATAAAATCTATGGAAATGACCTCCCATTTCCACTCTAGAATCAGAATAGGTTGTAGTGGACCACTTGGATGCTTGCACTCTGCTTTTGCCAGTTGACAATCCAAACATCTAGACACAAACTCAGCTACCTCTTTCTTCAGACTCGACCAATATTAGAACTTCTTCACCACTGTCAATGTATTCTGATATCCCGAGTGACCTAAATATGATTTAACATGAAATTCCTGCAAGATAATATTCTTGAGCTCATTGTTGTCTAACACATAGATCTTGTCCTTAAATACGACCAAACCATCTATTATGAGACCATAGTCCACATCATGCTCAGTTGTACCCTACTGTTGTAACTTGTGCCTAAGCTCCCTATACCTGTCATCTTGTTTCCCTTCCTGTAAGATTTGATACTGTAAATTTTCCCATATGAACTCATAGCTGCTATGTGATTTACCTGCACTCTTCTGCTAAGAGCATCTGCAACCCTGTTCTCCTTACCCTTGATGTACCTGATCTCAAATTCAAACTCACTTATTAAGGCCAACCATCAATCTTGTATGGAATTTAGATTGGGTTGGTCAAATAAATATCTCAACCCAATGTGATCACTCATCAATACAAACCTCCTGCCAAGAAGATAGTGCCTCCACATATTCAATGCATGGATGATCACTTCCAACTCAAGATCATGTGTCACATAGTTTTACTTGTGCTCATTTAGTTTCATTGACTCGTAGCATACCACATGTCCCTCCTACATTAGGACTCCACCAAGTCCTCTCTTAAAAGCATTTGTACACACCACAAATTCTTTATCCGGATTTGTAATCTTGAGAACTGGAGCATTTGTCAACAACTCCTCAAAACTTGCTGCACATTCCTCTGTCCATTCAAATTTCTTTCTTTTCCTCTATAAGGATGTAATGGGATAGGCAATCTATGAGGAGTTTTTGATGAAGCTCCTGTAATAACCAGCTAATCCCATGAATTATTTCACCTCATCCATATTCCTAGGAGTTGTCCATTCCATGATAACTCTGACCTTTTCCAAATCCACTATTATGCCTTCCTTGGAAACCACATGTCCCAAGTAATGTAGCTTTGTCTGAAAAAAACTGCCTTTACTAAGCTTGGCATGCAACTAATGCTCTCTTAGAAATCTCAATATTGTTGTTAAGTGTCTGTCATTCTCTTCCTCATTCTTAGAATACAACAATATATCATCAATGAATACAATCACAAACTTGTCTAGATAAGGACGCAACACACTATTCATCAAGAACATGAAAGTAGTTGGAGGATAGTTGTAACCATTCTAACTAATGTAGATTTCTTCTTACCCTGCAAGTTTCTTTGTTCTCCATTGTCATCCAAGCACTCAATGGCCTTGGCATAACAATCCACGTTAGTCCTATGAAAGTACAACCAATCCATACCCAAAAGCATATTGTATGATCCCAATGGAAGTGAATTCAGACGCGTTGATGTAGGCATACCATTCAACTCAAATTCACAAGCTCTTACCCAACGATGAACTCTCTCCTTAGTACCTATAGCCAACTACACCAACCAGGACTCTGCATGCACTTCTTTCCTCAACCCACACTTAACCACCAAGTTAGGGTTAACATAACTATAATTAGATCCAGGGTCAATCAAAATAGAAATAACTTGATCACAAAGCTTACTGTCCATCTAGTTAAAAGATGTTTGGTGATTCGCTTGCATGTTATCCAATGTTACATAGATCTGAGGAGTTCTCTGTCCAACATCCCCAACTTTCTGCGCTTCCTGAGCACTGTAGATATGAGGCCTACCACCCTAATACAACGGGAAATCCTTCTTGAGATGCTCCTTGCAACATGTCCAACACTACAATTGTACCTTACCCTCACCTTTATTATGTTTCCCTTTAGGCTATGACTCATGTCACTTTCCAACTACGTTAAACTTCTTGTAAGGAACAACATTCTCTTTCTCACCTGCATAATGAGGTCTTGTTCGCTTCAATATCCATTTTCCTTTAGTCTTTTCTTTCCCTTTCCAACCTTGTTGAGACTATGTCTTACGCTTCAAATGCTCATAACAATTATTCAACTTCCCAATGACTTCTTCCAGTGACCGAGCCTCATCATACTCAATCTAATCATTAAATACTAATGGTAATCCACTAATAAATATATGAGCTTTTCCCTTCTCATACTTAAGATATGATACATACCTCAATAACTACATGAACTTAGTCATGTACTCCTCATTTGTCATCGATCGTATCTTTAGCTCATAGAACTCCTTAGCTTTACTATCATAGTACATCTCTAACAAGTACTTCTTCCTAAAAAGTCTCTTGAATTCATGCCAACTCAACTCCTTGTTCCTAATCTCTCTAACCCACTTCACATCTTCCCACCAAATGTTTTCATTCCCTTTGAGGCTGAAAATATATATCTTGACCTTCATGTTCTCTGTGTAATTATGCAGCTTAAATAATTTCTTCATTCTAAGCAACCATGTCTTTGCATCCTCTGGCTTCTTTAGCTCTCCATCAAATGTAGGTGTCTTTGCTTTCTTGAACTCATCCAACAAATATCCCTTGTCACTCCTCCTATAAGGATGATAACGATGATGACCATGGTACCTATTTGAACCAGAACTAGAATAAATCCCATGTCCATTACCTCTCCTATCAGGTGTATCCAAGAATATGCCATCCCTACCAGTATCATCCCTGTCAAACTTGTGCCCATCATGAGATATGCTACCATAGGCTCCACTAGTCCTGTCCTCTTGCCAATGAATGATCCTAAGCGGTCCTTGTCTCTACAAGTCTAAAAAAATCTGAAGGATAACTACATTAACTTCTGCTTGTTTCTCCTATGCCTTGGCAAGTTTCTCTTGTGACTAAATCATTTTGTCATTATCTACTTTGCAACTTCTTATTTATGCTTTCAAACTTTTCAAAAAATTTGATATGTGAGGGGAGTACTCATCACCATGCTTCTCATCTGATCTGTAGGGAGAGTCTTGTGAACTATAATCCACAATTTTTCTAGTCATATTTGATCTTATTCTTCCTACAAATATATCATATCAAATAACCAAACATAAACATAACCAACATACCTTAGTATAGTTCAGGGGAGGGTATCTCATCTACAAGATCAACCAAATTAGCATGATACATGTATAATCATAATCATAACATTATATAGACAGTGTGCATGACAATCATGCCCATAACAATGCATGTCTAACAACATATAGACACTGACATGCATAACAAATACATATACAACTGACATGCATTCATGACAAACACATCCCAATAAAAACATCATCAACTTCTACATGTCAACACAACTGTAACAATGACCACCACCATGCATACATAACAAGCACATATACAACCTTCATGCATGCATGAAAAACACATTCTGCCCATCCAATCCAAGTGTTGAACCATGCTCTGATACCACTCTATAACACCCTCCTCCTACACTTACCCAAGTTCACCAGTCCATCGGGGTAAATATGTGACGAAGAGTTACTATGATATGAATCAACCTCCTAGGTACAATTAAGGAAGTGGAATCATCCAACCAAAACTTTACTGACCTCCCTCAGGAACTACAGGACTCCCGGAAGCTAAACAAGCACTCAAGGTGCCCAAACCCTGAGCTAGATTACTTTTTCACTTACATGAACTCCTAGTTCCTTACATAACAAGGAAAGATAATGACTATAAGCCTCCAGTCGCATGCATAACCCTACCTCCCAGCGACTGCAGTCTAAATTATTCAATTATGTGCATCTGAGCCAGAGATCTGAGCCACTTTTTCAGGGCTAGGATCTAGACCTCTGCCCATAACTTGATAGAACTTTCCAGAATGATAAAATACATCAATACAAAGATAGATATACAAAACTTAGTCAAGCACTTGACCTAACCAGGCCTAACCATGACAATCATTTCATCAAACACATTGTGAACATGTAATCTACAGGTTATAAATCCAAATCTGAACATAGGGGTATCATACTTATTTGAGAATCGTCAGAAAGGTCTGTTGCCTTCTCTCAATAGCTACAATAACATCTATTAGGTCATGAATTCAATAACCATTCATTTACCAATCAAAACTTGATGAGATCCATAGCTAAAGTCTTTCATAAAACCATTCTTATAACCATCATATAACCAGAATAATAACAAGGATAGAACAACCATCAAAGCCAAATAATAACGAGTATAAGTACTCATGAAGTACAAGGGGAAATAGATCTTATTAATGTATGAAAAGCCAACCAAGTCAGGGACTTCCACATACCACCAGAAAATAGATTGGGTTGAACCAAATATTTCTTTCAGCTAATCATCCCCATGCTATATTCCAAGCATGAATGTGGGACTCACAACAAAAATGACCAAGGCTTCCTAAATTTTTACCCCATATCCCACCATTAATAGTCAAGGGATTTCTAGGCCTAAAACCCTCATCTATACAACCAAAATTTACCGCAATCCCGCCATTACCGATCAAGGAATTCCTAAGCCTAAATAAAGAAACATACACTGTCAGGATTTACCAAAATCCCACCAAAATGAATCAAGGGGTCATTAAGCCCTAAACAAGTTTGGATGCCTCCAGATTTCTTCACCAATACCCTAAGGAATTTTCCCGTCTCTACCCTTAGGCTTTATCGTATATCCCACCATTATCGGTCAAGGGATTTCTAGGCCCTTGGGAATTTTCCTGAGACCACCTCACCCAGTTCCAAAACCATCTGACAATCCAAAGCTAAACCAAAGGAAAGAACCCCATCACACCATGGTTATCCAGAAATGGAAAGGAAAAGTTGAAACCATTGTCACACCTAGAAAAACCCATGTTAATGATAGCAAGAGAAACAAATACACACATGCATGTACCATGCATGCCAAAAATAGAAAGGAAATCATACTTGCAACCCAATACCTGCAAGTAATCCCACTGCAGCCACTTGATCGAACTCTTCCTTACCCGATCTTTGCTTCTCTTTGCTTCCTTGTCCTTCCTTTGCCTTCCTTTCTCCAATGCTAAAGTGCTCCAAGAATGCTCTAAGTGTGCAAGAGTATGAGAGAGTGAAAGAATAGAGAAAGAGCTCCAAAACTGAACTGACAAAAGGTTGTGAACTGGTTTTCAAAAGCCTTTTTATCATTGAAGCCTCTATTTTCTTCAATTTCCTTTATTTTCCTTCATTTTCCTCCTCACATGCAACCTGTTACCTTTCACCTTCCTTTTCTCCTATTTTCCTTTATTTTCATAAATAAATACCAATTAGTGCCTATTTGCCTTTTCAAATCCTTCGCTAATGACTTTGCCAATTTCCCTTAGCCATAATAAACAAAAATGAACACCCAATAGGATGTTTTACCCAGCATTCAGCTTAGAATACATGTCCCATGACCTTAGTCTCATTTTTCCTTTATTAACTTTATTACATGGATTTTTAGTGTAACCTATCATCCTCGCATAGATGGTTAAACTGAAAGGGTAAATAAAATTCTGGAAGACATGTTTAGGATGTATGTAATGCATCATTTGGAGAGGTGGGATGAACTCCTACGATTAGTTGAATTTGCATACAAAAATGTGTATCGAAAGTCACTGAAGGTGGGTCCTTTTGAGGCAATATATGGTAGAAAATGCAATACTCCCATTAGTTGGGATGGCCCATTGAACATAATGTTACTTAGACCTGACATGCTAAGATAAATGGAGCAAGAAGTGATTAATATCAGGTAGAAGTTAAAAGTAACCCAAGATAGGAAAATATATATATATCCCGTTAAAGAATGCACAAAGAATTACAAGTGGTATAGCAAGTATATCTCCATATCAGACCAAGGAAGATCTCATTAAAAGTGGGGTCATGTGCTAAATTAGCACCCAGATTTTGTGGACCATTTCGGATTTTGGAAAGAGTGGGACCAATAGCTTATAGACTAGATTTTCCACCCACAATGAAAGTACACAATGTATTTCATATTACTTTGCTTAAAAAAACATGTACATGACACTAATCATGTGATTGATTGGTTTATGAAACAAGTGGAATTCGAGGGAGAATTCCAAAACAAACCACTATGCATCCTCAACCCAAGATAAATCATGTTATTGAATCGAGTAATAGGGCGGGTCAAGGTGCAATGGAAGCAATTTAGACCCAATGACCCTACCTAGGAAATTGAAGACTAAATGTGAAAGCTCTACCTATTTTTGTTTATGTATAGATTGGTGTAAGAGTTGTTAATTATAAAATTTTAGTTTTTGATTTTTGTTTTATAGAACATTGAGGATATTGTTCCTTTAAGGAGGTGGGGTTTGTATTGTCCCCCATTTATCCTTGTTCTTGTAATTTAAATAAACATGACAGGGGGAATAGTTGGCTAGCAGAAAATTATGAAATGTGATTGGGGTGGTGGGGCAAAGGACAATTGATAAACCAACCTGGTGCTTGTACTCACAATTAATAAACCAACTTGGTGCTTGTTAATAGAAGGTGATTGATAAAACTCCTAGTTTGTAGGCCCTTCCTTTGAATATTTAACCAAGATTTGGTGTGAATTCCCTAAGCAAGCATTCCTCAGAAATTAGATCTAGCTCGAGGGTGGTCAGCTGCGAGAGAGATCCGATGTAGCTAACTGTTGAAATATGGCAACAAGAATATTCCAATTTAATTTGTCCTTGAATTAAATTGTGAATTAAAATCGAATTTAGTCTTAACAGCTACTTGGAAATAATTAATTAATTTATTTTGAATTAATTAGTTAGATAAATTCAAGTTAGAAGTCTTTATGAAGTCATGCAAGAGTTATCCCTTAAATTAAGGAGATAAGATTGAGTTATATTTGAGTTGTAATTAGTTAACTCAATTTACTGAGTTAAGTCCAGTTAAATTAGTTTCAAACTATTTGAGGAACTAATAGTGAGTTAACAATCAATTGATGCATTAATGCCCTCAACTAGTGCTACTCCAGTTAACTGAAGATTCCCTCATCAGAAACTCATGCATGTCTATTCTGAGAAAGATCCAGTTGAGATTAATGTTCAAGGACAGTGTACTATCAGTTGTATGTGTTTTCTCATGGAGAAAACTCATGCATGTAGTCAAGGATTTATCCTTGAGGATTGTGTAGTTTTGAAGGATGGTTTTCCACTTAGTAATAGGCAAATCATCCACAAGGAACAACACAAGGAAATAGGAGCTTGGAGGATAGAGAGGAAGGCTCGAGAGAAGCCAAGATTGCCTGTGAGCATCTATGAGGATTGTACTGAGAGCTGGCTAGCTATGAGAGCTAAGGATTTGTATAATTCCTATGTATTTCCACCATGTATGATAATACAATAGTGTTGGGTTTTTAGCTGAGGCTTTCCCCAAAGTATTTTCATGTGTATTGTTCCTTTGATTCTTCTTCTTCTGGTTATATTGTTCAGCTCGATCTTTAAGCTTCTGTAAATTCATAGTAGAAGTATGTTATAGTATTTTGCTTTGATTTATATTGCATTATCGGGTTAACCTATCACATATTTTCTACATGGTATCAAAGTTGTGAACAGTATACTGAGAAGAGACTTCGAAGTTTGAAGTTCGGGGTTGCAGGTGCAAATCGAATTCATATCATACTTCAAGGTTGGCAAATGGCATTTTATGGCTTGAGAATCAAGTATGCCTTGGAAGGTAGGTCGAATTACATAGCATGGAAAGATAGAATGGAGGTTGTATTAGAAGACAATGGCTTGAAGGAATTCATTGATCAAGAAATCCCAAAGCCAACTTCAACTAATGCACAAGAGTTGGCTGAGTGGAAGAAGTGTGTGGCGAAGGTGAGACGGATCATCCTTGAGGGAGTTCGAGACCATATTGTCTCGAGTCTCCATGGGAAGGATACTCCATTTTCAATGTGGAAGACATTGAAGGACCTCTACCAGAACAGTGGCGACCAGAGGAAATTGGCGCTCAAGGATAAGCTTCGAAGAATCAAGATGGAGAAGGGCGATACTATTTCCACATATCTGAACAAGCTCACCGCCTGCAAAGATGAGCTTTGTAATGTGGGAATAACTACTTACCGATGATGATATGGTGAGCCTCGCCTCCTTAGCCTTCCAAAGAGTTGGAATAGCTACCAGGACTCTGTGAATGGAAGGGAGAAACTGTCAGATTGGGAACAACTGTGGTCAGATCTTATGCAGGAGGAGATCAGCAGGAGCACACGAGATGGTTCTTCATCCAAGAATGATGATGAAGAAAATCTGGCCTTAGCAAGTAAGGCAAGGAAAGGGAAGGGGAAGGCTTCCCATTTCAAATAAAACTCTTCTCATGGAGGGAAGAAGAGTGACATGTCTAAAGTAAGATACTTTAATTATCACAATATGGGACATTATGTGACTAATTGCTCATCTAAGAAGTCCAATAAGGGATCCTCAGAAGGATCGGAAGGTGAGGCATTAGCCTCTCAGTTCAAAGTGGGCTTTACCCTCATCACATGCATGGTGTAATCGATGATGGGTTGTGTTTGGTACCTTGACAGTGGAACCTCATTCCACATGACCGGTGATAAAAATTTATTCAGTGCCTTGGAGGAGAAAGACCTTAAGATGTGCATAGAGATGGGTGATGATGGAAGGTATAGTGTTTCAGGAGTGAGCATGGTTGCTTTTCAAAGGGAGCATGGAGCTCCTCTCACCTTGACAGGTGTGATGTATGTGCCTGGACTGAAGAAGAAATTGGTATCGGTCGCGATGTTGGAGGACAAAGGCTATGATGTTGTCTTCAGTAAAGGAAAGGCGTTCCTAAGACACATAGCCACGGGTCAAACCAAGAGGATAGGGATTCGGGTGAAGAATCTCTATAAACTAGAGGTAGATGATTATGCAGCATTGAGTACGAAAGCAGAATTGGTGCAAAGCCAAGACATTGGCAAGTTATGGCATAGGGGGTTGGTCCATTTGCATCATGGGGCTTTGAAGATAATGCAGCAAATATCTATAGGACTTCCCAAAGGTAAACTTGAGCAAGTTGACACATGAAAATATTGTACCTTGGGAAAGTACACCAAGTCTTCCTTTCATGATCGAGACATTCGAGCAGAGGCTATCTTAGAGCGAGTTCATACTGATTTGTGTGGATCATTCTCGACGACATCCACAGTAAAGAAAAGGTATTATGTGATTTTCATTGATGACTATTCTTGTAAATGTTGGATTTATTTCATGTAGAAGAAGGACCAAACCTTCACAAAATTTTGTGAGTTCAACGCTTTGGTCGAGAAAGAGTCAGGGAAGAAGATCAAGGCCTTGAGAAGTGACAACGGTGGGGAACATGTCTCTCAAGAGTTTAAGGACTTATGTGCAGTGGAAGGAATTAAACGAGAGTTGAAGGCACCTCATAACTGACAGCAGAATGGGGTGGTCGAGAGGAAGAACAGAACTATTGTAGGGGCAGCATAGGCAATGCTGCATGACCAAGGCCTACCACTTCACTTGTGGGCTGAGGCATGCAACACAGCGATCTATTTGCAGAATAGAAGCCTGCATCGGATACTTGGTCTGAAGACACCAGAGGAAGTTTTCTCTGGTAAGTGACCAGATGTGGGTCACTTCAGGATCTTTGGCTCATCGGTATATTTCCATGTGACAAAGGATGCACGAAAGAAGCTTGAGCTAACACCAGAGTTGGGGATATTTGTGGGGTACACTGATACACCTCACAACTATCGGGTGTACTTGCCTACCAGTTGGAGGATAGTGGTTCACATAGATCTCAAGTTTGATGAGCAGAAGGCCATGCAATTTTCCCTTGAGAGGGAGCTCCAACTATAGGATATGGAGGAACTATTGGTTCGTAAGGAGGAGAAGCCTTAGACTGATGTGGAGCAGCTACATGCAGAGGTTCCAGGAGTGGAGACATCCACTCAAGCAGAGTCTTCCAGAGATGGATGGAAGCGCACAAGAGAAGCTGACAGATTGTTAGAGGATGCAAGAGAGAATGTGGGAGCACCATCTTCTCAGCGTAGACAGAGGAGGTCACCTGAGAGGTACACTGGATACATGGCCCTTGCTGGGGAATGTGTTGAGACCGAGCCATCTTCCTTTGAGGAAGCAGTGCAGCAGTCGATTTGGTTTGATGCTATGGTGGAGGAGTATGACTCCATAGTTCGTAACAGTGTTTGGGACGTGGTTCTGAGACCAGAGAACAAGTCAGTTGTGAGTTCCCGTTGGTTTTACAAGGTAAAGCAAGCTGCTAATGGTAGTGTGGAGAAGCATGAGGCAAGATTTGTTGCCCGTGGCTTTTCACAGGTTAAGAGGATCATCTTGCTGCAGTATATTTCGATAGAGGAGCAAGATGTTGACATTTTGACAAAGGCATTGTCAAAGTGTAAATTTGAGTTCCACGGAGACAGGGTCGGGGTGGCAGATAATCCCTTTCTTATTGAGAGGGAGTTTTGAAATATGGCAACAAGAATATTCCAATTTAATTTGTCCTTGAATTAAATTGTGAATTAAAATCAAATGTCTTAACAGCTACTTGGAAATAATTAATTAATTAATTTTGAATTAATTAGTTGGAGAAATTCAAGTTAGAAGTCTTTCTGAAGTCATGCAAGAGTTATCCCTTAAATTAAGGAGATAAGATTGATTTATATTTGAGTTGTAATTAGTTAACTCAGTCTATTGAGTTAAGTCCAGTTAAATTAGTTCCAAACTATTTGAGGAACTAATAGTGAGTTAACAGCCAGTTGATGCATTAATGCCCTCAACTAGTGCTACTCTAGTTAACTAAAGATTCCCTCATCAAAAACTCATGCATGTCTATTCTGAGAAAGACCCGGTTGATATTAATGTTCAAGGACAGTGTACTATTAGTTGCATGTGTTTTCTCATGGAGAAAACTCATGCATGAAGTCAAGGATTTATCCTTGAGGATTGCGCAATTTTGAAGGATGGTTTTCCACTTAGTAATAGGAAAATCATCCACAAGGAACAATGCAAGGAAATAGGAGCTTGGAGGGCAGAGAGGAAGGTTGGAGAGAAGCCAAGATTCCTGTGAGCATCTATGAGGATTGTACTTAGATATGGCTAGCTGTGAGTGCTAAGGCTTTGTATAATTCCTATGTATTTCCACCATGTATGATAATACAATAGTGTGGGGTTTTTAGCTGAGGCTTCCCCAAAGAATTTTCATGTGTATTGTGCCATTGGTTCTTCTTCTTCTGGTTATATTGTTCAGCTCGATCTTTAAGCTTCCGCAAATTGACATTAGAAGTAGGTTATAGTATTCTGCTTTGATTTATATTGCATTATCGGCTTAACCTATCACAGATTTTCTACATTAACCTATGTTTGGGTGGATAGTGGAAGTCCCTCCTTTAGTTGCCAGCCAATTTACGACAGAGAGATAAGTATAATAAATTTGTGTAATTGAATCATGAACTGTGTTGTTCATTACTATGCTTATGACTGGTGAGAAATATTGTGCATCTTTGAATGTTAATGAATGTCTAGATTATGTTCTTCAATATTTAGTTCATGATTGATTTGAGGAGCTATGTGTTTATGCTATCATATTTGACAGCAATGGATTTTGATATATATATATATATATATATATATATAGCTCAGTGTGTTTAGAGGATGAGTATTATCTGATAGATGGACTGCAATTCCTCTTATGTAGTTATGAGTGCCATGTATTTATGCTTAGTTAATTTACATTCATAGTCCTTTGAACAAAGTTTAACCAGATCTCAAGTTGTGCAGCAAAATCAACGATTGTTTATTAATGGTTTTGTTGATTTGATGAAAAACCAAAATTTGGAAATAACATGTTTTCTATCTAAATCACGAATGGTGCACATGGGATTAATTACAAATCCCTTTAATTATGCCATTTAATCAATGTTTAATCCTTGTTTTAAACCTGCTAGCCCCAATGGAAAAAGATAGAGAAAAAAGGCATGGGGGAAAATGGTGTTGGGGATAGACATTACTGGAGTATTTAATCCTGAGGAAAACAATAGCTATCAACGTAGAGAGGAAACACAGTATCGAGATATGTAATCTCGAGGATCATGGTATCGGGGGAGGTGACCCCAGGGAACATGACACAAAGTCGAGTGCAACCTAGAAATTTGGGCCCCAGGGAAAGTAGTATAACATCAGCCCGAGGAAAGATAGTAGAAGGAACCACAATGCCAAGGAAGCAAAAAGCTTGTGGCAGTACTAGTATTTCAAAAAATTGGAAAAAGTATTAAAATTGGAAACAAAGGATTTTCTTAGAAAAATACTTTATTAGTCTTGTGTAGTAATAATTTGTGATTAATTTAATTAACATTATGATCAGTGATAATCTCAAGTGATTAGTAAGGTACCGATCTTGAGAGGTTTATTAATAGAGTGTTTCATAGAATGGTTAGTATTTGGTATGATGTCGAAGTACGACATGGTAGCATGACGTGGATGGTCCACATGGATGGCACATGTCATCTGAAATAGGCATTTTATGGGATATAAATGGTCGAAAATGAGTGACACGTGGCACTACAGAGTTATGCTACATGTCCTCGGGACATGTCAACACAGATCCAATGTCGCAATGGTGGGCCCCAAATAGTGATATTGGTGCTTTTTGTATATTGGTGCTTTTTGTATATTTTAAGCTTTATAAGTTTCGAAGCTGGTGTGGTATGGGGAGGACTAGAGACAGGGGTACCAAGAAACCAGGAATCAAGAATGAAATATAACATGAATGATTCACTTACCAGTGTTTGGCATGATGTGGGGAGAGTTTAATGTGCATGCCATGTGGACCCCACATGGCAATAGCATGACACCATGTAGATCCCTCTAAATGATGTGGCCTCTTTTAATGGGATAAATTTCTGAAGGGCATAACTTTCAACCTGAAACTTGGAATGAGTTAAAATTTATATCGTTGGAATTATCTTGACAAGATGAATGTGATGATAGCATTTGTTTTAGAATCTAGAGACATTGAAAAAGTAGGTTATTTCAACCCCATCTTCATAACAGAGCTTGGAGATCAAGTCAAACAAGTAACACTCCCACAGTGTGAGATGACATAAGGGGGTGGGAGGGATTACAATACTCTATTGAGGGTGATACAAGATTGAACACTAGAGGTTGAGGAGTGAATGGAGTTGAGGAATTTGGGGAGGGCACGCTCTACCTTTGCCTCCTCGTCGAGCTCTTCCTCTTTCATGTACCATGGTGGTGGACTTAGGATCAACAAATCCAGTGTCAAAGTCTTTGGCTAGAGAATGGTCGTGCTTAGCATTTGCGAATCTCCTCCTGAAGGGGGGTAGAGGGAAAGTGAAAGGCGGCGACGTGCATAGGTACAGGAGCATTAACTGATACAACCAGGTTGAGATGAGGGAAATCTTGAAATAGACGTTGGAGGGTTAAGCCAAACGAGCTATATTAACTCACAACTTGATCACCTAAAGGAAATCCACTTCGCATGAATGTCACTAGGTATTGTCAATCATGTCAGGAATGATGGTTGTCCTGCTCTAACAGACATGGCCTCGTTGTCGATGAAGCACCCGTATCCAAGAAATTGATATGAAATTTTAATAATGAAATTATTTTTAAAATAATATTAAGATAAAAATTTAAAATTTAAACACACATGCATGGAATTTTAAAATAAAACTTTAAATATTCAATATAATTTTAAAATAAGTATTTTCGTTTGTTATTTAATTGGTATGAATATTTAATAGTGCAATTATTATTTATTTGCAGTCTTTGGATTGTAAATCAGTTAGTGAGATAGTGCACTATTAAGGCACTAAAAAATTTAAATGTTAATATATCTAAAACAAAAATCTCTTAAAAAGCCCAGATGTCACTTGGTATTGTCAATCATATTAACTCACAACTTGATCACCTAAAGGAAATCCACTTCGCATGAATGTCACTTGGTATTGTCAATCATGTCAGGAATGATGGCTATCCTGCTCTAACAGACATGGCCTCATTGTCGATGAAGCACCCGTATCCAAGAAATTGATATGAAATTTTAATAATGAAATTATTTTTAAAATGATATTAAGATAAAAATTTAAAATTTAAACACACGCATGGAATTTTAAAATAAAACTTTAAATATTCAATATAATTTTAAAATAAGTATTTTCATTTGTTATTTAATTGGTATGAATGTTTAATAGTGTAATTATTATTTATTTGCAATGTTTGGATTGTAAATCGGACAGTGAGATAGTGCACTATTAAGGCACTAAAAAATTTGAATGTTAATATATCTGAAACAAAGATCTCTTAAAAAGACCATGACAGTTTGGAGATCAATTAATAGACATTAATGTATTGCCAAATTACAAAATATTAAAAAATTAAAAAAATATATGCACCCAAGTTTGCACTAAATAAGAATGGAAAGAATGCATAAATGTATGAGAGAAGCTTCTATTATTGTTGGAAACACTGGGTTGGAAGGGGGGGGAAGATCTCTTAAAAAGACCATGACAGTTTGGAGATCAATTAATAGACATTAATGTATTGCCAAATTACAAAATATTAAAAAATTAAAAAAAATATATGCACCCACGTTTGCACTAAATAAGAATGGAAAGAATGCATAAATGTATGAGAGAAGCTTCTATTATTTTGGAAACACTGGGTTGGAGGGGGGGGGGGGGGGGGGGGCCGCGGGTGGTTTGAATCAATATTTCTTTTTAATTGTTCTTTTTATCACCAAAACATTTATATATGGAACACAGAAAAAGATAGCTGAAATAAATTCTTTTATTAACACAAACAGTGCAATGAAATAGATACAATATATAAATGGTTGCAATCAATTGCCAAGCACCAACTTGGACTTTTGTGAGGCTCCAACTTCCAGAGCACCAACTCTGTTTTTCCAAGGCAATAGTTTTGCACTTAGGAGCACCAACTCCCAAGGATTCCAATCCTTTCAGTTCTGAGGCTCCAACCCCGTGGGCTCCAACCCTAACCTGGTAGAAATTGTTTTGTTGTAGTTCTCTGCTCCCAAGCTTGCTGAGCTTCTGCTTCACTCCTATTCTCCTGCTTCTCCTGCCTCTCTTGCCTCTGCCTCCACTTCATCTTCCTCTCGCTCTAATTATTCACACACCTTTCCTTGTTTTTTCTTGTTTTATGTATTCCTGATGCCTTTGACTATTCGTTTCCGCTTTCCACTAGCTCTTTGGCTTCTTCAACGCTCGCTTCAGCTTCCTCTGTGTTGGCTTGTCCTTTGGCTTCCCTCTTCTTCATTGCTTTGGCTTTTCGGTTTCCTCTGCACTGGCTTACCCTTCAGCTTCTTAGATTTTCGGTCGTTGTAGCTTCCTCTGTCTCTTCGTGCTCACCAACACTCCTGGGACACATTGATTCAACGGCGAGGACCAAATACACAAAGAAATATTGCTGCATGTTAAAACTATAACAGAGCCCCCTTTTTTTAATGATAATAGGCATACACAGGACTTTATTGTTTAACGGAGAGACTGTACCAATCATGACGGACCCACATTCCACATCCCAATCGCAATCGCAATCGGCTTTTATTCAGGCCTCCTGAACTATCGGGAGCGTTTCTTATGTATTTTTGCATTCAAACCCCGTGCAATACAAATATTCAAATACACAAAAATATATGAAAAACAATCGGTCGAAACATTAAAGAGCGGACTTCAAACTTATTACACCCACATCTATACTTGCATCGTGTCTGCAGTGTAATCACAATCGACAGTCGCAGCTTATCGCACCATCCCTTTATAACTTGCAATGGATCACTTCCGACATGGCGGACGCGATAAAGAATTAAGTCAATTGTAATGTTGCATCGGGTCTGCAACATATATTTCAATCAACACTTTCAAGGCGGCAAGGCCTTAAGCACTTGTGATATGTCAGATTTGACATAACAATAGACCAAACTGCAATGTTGCATCGGGTTCGCAACATTCATCGCAATCGGCGCTTGCAGGAGTGACAGCCCTTTGTGCATTGCGATATGCGAGTACTGATAGGGTAGATGCGATGTAACATTAAGTCATATTGCAGTGTCTCAGTGGGTCCGCATGCTTTATTGCAATTATATAATATATATGTATATATGTTGCAAATTCGCAAGTTTTAATGCACCAAGGCTTAGAACCCGAAAATCTAAAATACACTAACAAACATGCTTTGGAACACTTTTGGCGGACTTCACCTGTTTATACACCTGAACACATATGTTTCGTCGGGTCCGCACATATATATCGCTATCGGGGGTTTTGGGGTGATGGCACATAACCGAACCCGCCGATTACAATATCATCGATCTATACATATTTCTCTGCTCTGATAGTGTATTCCTCTATATGTACATGTTTTTGCCTTTGATAGTGTATATAGCCTATATATATGTTTTTGCCTCCTATAGTGTATATAGCCTATATACATTATTTCCGCCTCTTTTAACTCTTCTACCTCATATAGTGTATTTGCATGCATATAACTCTTTTGTGGCATATATTTCCCTCGATAGTGCAGTGCATTCTTTGACATACTCTGCTCCGATAGTGTATTCTTTGGCATTCATTGCTCCGATGGCTCTGTTTGCTTCCTCTGGCTCCTCGAATATTGCCATATTGACATTAATGACAATCTATGTCAAAAATATCCCCCTTTGTTATTGATGGCAATATTCTTCTGCTCTCCCCCTTTGTCATCAATGGAAAAGGAATGAATACGGACTCCCCCTGTCGAACTGCTCCCCCTATCCTGCAACATCTCTATGAATGAACTTGAGTGATTCTAAAGAGATAAGCCCCATCTTTTGACGAAGATGTTCAAATGCTTCTCGAGGAAGAGGTTTTGTGAAAATATCAGTTATCTGCTCCTTAGTATTGATATATTCCAGATGATGTTTTGTTCAGCTACTTGTTCATGAAGGAAATGATACTTGATTGGTATATGTTTGGTCTTTGAGTGCATCACTGGATTTTTGTTGAGACTAATAACACTTGTGTTATCACAATAGATGGTAATTGGTTGATATGTACCTATGTTGACATCTTTTAGAGCCTCCTTCATCCATAGTATTTGAGTACAACAGTCTGTTGCAGCTATATACTCGGCTTCGGCTATGGATAATGATATGGATGTCTGTTTTTTGCTAAGCCAGGATACTAAACAGTCTCCTAGGAAGAATGCATTTCCACTATTACTTTTTCGATCATCTACACTCCCGGCCCAATCCGCATCGATGTATTCAGTTACAGTCAGCGTTGAGCTCTTAGGGTACCAAAGACCGAAATCAGGAGTTCCTTTTAGATATCTAAGAATTCATTTTATAGCTAACAAATGGGATTGTTTAGGAGCAAATTGAAATCTTCCCACCATTCCTACTGCCTGCATTATGTTGGGTCTCGTAGCAATTAAGTACAGAAGGGCTCCAATTATTGATCTGTAATGAGTTGCATCTACTGCTGGGGAGTCATCATTTTTGCTCAATTTGCAATTTGTGGTCATAGGTGTGGTCATCGGTGCATAGTCTTCCATTCTATATCTTTTAAGCATGTCTTTAAGATATTTGGCTTGAGATATAAACAATCCTGCTCTAGTTTGAGATACTTGTAGTCCAAGGAAGTGAGGTAACTCTCCTATAATCGACATCTCGAACTCTTTTGACATGTTTTGAGAAATTTCATGGCTCATCTCATCATTATTGCTAGCAAAAATCAGATCATCAACATAAACAAGTGTGATTAGTAACTTACCTTCATCCGTCTTTATGTAGAGATTACTTCCTGCCACTCCCTTCTTGAAGCCTTGTCGTTGTAGATAGTGATCCAATCTTGCATACCAAGCTCTGAGAGCTTGTTTCAACCCACATAATGCCTTTTTCAACTTACAAACTAAGTCTTTTCCTTCTATTAGATCAAACCCTTTTGGTTGCTCCATGTAGACTTCTTCCTTGAGTTCCCCATTCAGAAATGCTGATTTTACGTCCATTTGATAGATTTTGAATCCTTTTGAGCAAGAAAATGCCAAGAACATCTTGATAGCTTTCATACGAGCTACGGGTGCAAATGTTTCTTCAAAGTCAATTACTTCAATTTGTGAATAGCTTTTGCAAACAAGCCTTGCCTTGTTTTAATGATTTGTCCATCTTCATTCATTTTGTTTTTGAATACCCACTTGCTTCCTATAATGTTTTTGTCCTTTGGACGAGGTACCAGCTCCCATGTCTCATTCTTCTCAATTTGGGACATTTTTTCTTCCATGGCTTTTACCCAATGAGGATCCTTACTTTCTTGAGTATATGTTTCTGGTTCTATCATGGATAGAAGAGCAATATCATTTTTCTTTGGTGTATTTATCATCCTTCTTCGGGTTTGCATCCCTTCATCTCTATTTCTAATAATCTGCTCTTCTGGATGATATTTCTGGAGAAACTTCATCTTTGAAGGGGTATGAGGTGGTTATTTTTCCTCTTCTTCTTCTTCCTGATCTATTTCTTCCTTTTTTGGTTCTTCTTCTTCAATGAAAGGATCAACTTCGTGTTCTTGAATTTCTTCTTCTGGAACGTCTTCATCAACCTTTACATCAATGCTTTCCACTATTTTCCTTAGTCGATTATTGTAGCACTTGTAGGCTTTGCTCCATTTAGAGTATCCAAGGAAGATCCCTTCATCAACCCGAGAATCAAACTTTCCTGGTGAGCCATCATTGATTTTTATGAAGCACTTGCTTCCAAAGATCTTCAAGTACTTTATTGAAGCAGGTCTTCCTTTCCATAGTTCATAAGGAGTTTTTTCACTATTTGGTCTTAATTGAGTTCGATTCAAGGTATAGACAGTTGTCCCGACTGCTTCTCTCCAGAATTTTGGCTGCAAATCTGCTGCTAATAGCATTGTTATTTCCATTTCTTGAATCATTCAGTTTCTTCTTTCAACTACCCCATTCTGCTGGGGTGTTCTGGCAGCAGAGAATTCTCTTTTAATTCCATGTATTTTAGAGAATTCATTAAATTATTTTGATGTGAATTCTCCCCCTCTATCTGTTTTGAGGCACTTAATCTTTGTGTCCTTTTCATTTTCTACAAGCTCTTTAAGATTCTTAAAACACTCAAATGCTTCAGATTTATATTTTATAAAATATATCCACGTCATTCTAGTATAGTCATCAACAAATAAAACAAAATACCTTTCTCCTTCGAGTGCCTGATTTCTAGTTGGTCCACATAAATCAACATGGATGATCTCCAAAGGCTTTGATGTAGAGAACTCCTTGTTCTTGTGGTTGGTTCTGGTTTGCTTTCCATGTTGACATGGACCACATACTCCTTGACTTGGTTTGAATAGCTTTGGGATGTCTCGTACAGCTTTAATCTTGCTGATATTGATCAAGTTCTTGAAGCTTGTATGTCCAAGTCGCTTGTGCCACAGCCAACATTCATCTGTTTGACTTAAGTAGCATTTGTCTTCTTGAATCTTATTCAGAATGTAAATGTTGTCAAGTGTTCTATTCCCTTTTGCCACAAGTTCCCCTGAGGAAGAGTTCCTTATTTCACAGTATTTGGTGCTAAAGACAACATTATGTCCTTGATCACAGATCTGGCTACAAATCAGGAGGTTGTGTTTGAGCCCGTTTACTAGCAGAGCATTTTGGGCTTTTCCTTTTCCATTGATAAGAATAACAGTTCCCCTTCCAACAAGTCTGGCAGATCCACTTCCAAAGGATACATTTCCTTCCTTTTTGCTCAATGAGACAAACTTCCTTTTGTCCCCTGTCATGTGTCTGGAGCACCCACTATCCACAAACCAATGATTTTCATTATTTTGAGCATATAGAGACAGGCCACATTTATCCATGTTGGGATTCTCACTACTTGCTTTTCCTCTTTTGAGTGGTCAATTTTGTTCATCGTGTCCATTATTGTAGCATAATGAGCAAATCAGATCAAATTTGGTCAAGGGATCAAACGAATTGAAGGTTTTAATTTGTCCCTGCCTTTTGGGGCCATATGGTTTGATTATTTGATCCTTTAGCTTTGGTGTTTCACTCTTGCGAGCCATGCAATGTCTGACTTGATGACCAAAGTTTTTACAATGAAAACAATGTCCAAGAAAGATAGTTTTGTACTTGTTGTAGTAGCCACGATTTGAGTCAACTTCCTTCCTTGGAATTACTCCCGCTTCATTCTTTGGATTTGACATGGGCCTTTGATGGAATACTGGTTTGTCTCTGCTATAATATCCATGATTCGAATCCACATTCTTGGAGTTATTCTCTCTTCATTCTTTGGATCTGGGATGCGTGCTTGATGGCATACTTTTTCTTCTTTTGGGTTGCTGGAAAGTGCATCGGCATAGCTTTTCGCACTATTCTTAGTGCTTGATGATTCTCCTTTAAAACCTATTCCAGACTTGTCATGTTGAGGTTTTTTACTTTTTAGGATAGTCTCAAGTATTTGAGAGCTTTTCCAACCCTTTTTAACTTGCTCTAATTCCTTCCTCATAGATACTATTTTGGCTTCACGTTCTTCACAAGTCTCTTCTTTTTCTTTTAGCTTTGCTTCCAAGAGATCTTCTCTTCTTCTTGTTTCCTCGTTTTCTACCTTGAGAGAAATGATTTTATTCCGTAATTTCTCATTTTATTCAATGGCACTTATTAACAGTTCATCTACATTTCCTTCTAGCCTTGAGTCATCATCATTTGTGAATGCCATGAATAATGTTTCTTGGCTTTCATCATGGTCACTTTCCTCATCTGATTTCTTTTTGATGACTACAAATTCATCCTCATCAGACTCATCTTGCTTAGAGAAGAAGTTCTTCTTATTGATCCCTTTCTTTTTGTATACCATTCTTTTAGAATTTCCTTCATCATCACTATCATGTTTATGAGGACATTTTGTAGCATAATGACCTATTTTTCCACAATTGAAGCGAATAAGAGGGTACTTACCTTTTAGCTTAGATCCTTTCTTCAGCTTTCGTACAAATTGTGCCAATTCGGATTCCACATCGGAGTCATCACTACAGTCATTCCTTTCTTTCCCCTTCTTTGATTTTGAAGCCTTGAATGCTGCATCTTTGGAGCTTGGGCCACCTTTTCTCATCTCATAGGCAGTAAGGATTCCATGGATTTCATCCATCTTGAGAGTATCTATATCCTTTGCTTCTTCTATGACGCTTATTTTGGATTCAAATCTGTCTGGAAGAGATCTTAAGACCTTTTGAACAATGGTACTTTCTTCAATCTTTTCGTCCAATCCTTTAAGAGAGTTGACCACTTCAGCTACTTGGAGAAAGTATGCTGCAATATCTTCTTCATCTTCCATTTTCAGACTTTCAAATTGCCTTCTATGAGTTTGAAGCTTTGCCTTCTTGACTTTTGAGTCCCCGTCGTATAAGCCAATTATCTTATCCCACATTTCTTTGGTAGAGTTACAATTCATGAGTTTTGTAAACTCAAAATCAGATATTCCACTAGCGATGGAGTTCCAGGCTTTTGCATTTGCAATGTAGGCTTTCCTCTCGTCTTGATCTGTTGGAAGAGTGGGAGGAATTTGGTACTCATTTAGAATGAAATGCCAGACTTCAGGTCCAAGGGACATTAAGTAGTAGGTCATTCTCTTTTTCCAGAAACCAAATTTGGTGACGTCGAACAAAGGAGATTTTCCTAATGCTTCGTGATTTCTCATCATGACTACGAATCCTTCTTCAAGTTGTTAGGCTAATATGAAGAAGCCCGCTCTGATACTAATTGTTGAAAATACTAAGGGGGGGTGAATCAGTATTTCTTTTTATCACCAAAACATTTATATATGGAACACAGAAATAGATAGCTGGAATAAATGCTTTTATTAACACAAACAGTGCAATGAAATAGATACAATATATAAATGGTTGCAATCAGTTGCCAAGCACCAACTTGGACTTTTGTGAGGCTCCAACCCCGTGGACTCCAACCCTAACCTGGTAGAAATTGTTTTGTTGTAGTTCTCTGCTCCCAACCCTGCTGAGCTTTTGCTTCACTCCTATTCTCCTGCTTCTCCTGCCTCTCTTGCCTCTGCCTCCACTTCGGCTTCCTCTCGCTCTAATTATTCACACACCTTTCCTTGTTTTTTCTTGTTTTATGTATTCATGATGCCTCTGACTATTCGTTTCCGCTTCCCACTGGCTCTTCAGCTTCTTCAATGCTCGCTTTGGCTTGTCCTTTGGCTTCCCTCTTCTTCATTGCTTTGGTTTTTCGACTTCCTCTGCACTGGCTTACCCTTCAGCTTCCCTCTTCTTCATTGCTTTGGTTTTTCGATTTCCTCTGCACCGGCTTACCCTTCGGCTTCCTAGCTTTTCGGTCGTTGTAGCTTCCTCTGTCTCTTTGTGCTCACCAACACTTTTGGGACACGTTGATTCAACAATGAGGACCAAATACACAGAGAAAAATTGTTGCATGTTAAAACTGTAACAGAGCCCCTTTTTTTAATGATAATAGGCATACAAAGGACTTTATTGTTTAATGGAGAGATTGTACCAATCAGGATGGACCCACATGCCACGTCCCAATCGCAATCGCAATCGAATTTCGTTCAGGCCTCCTGAACTATCAGGAGCATTTCTTATGCATTTTTACCTTTAAACCCCACGCAATACAAATATTCAAATAGACAAAAATATATGAAAAAGAATCAGTCGAAAAGTTAAAGAGCGGACTTCAAATTTATTACACCCGCATCTATACCTGCATCGGGTCCGCAGTGTAATCGCAATCGGCAGTCGTAGCTTATCGTGCCATCCCTTTGTAACTTGCAATGGATCACTTCTGACATGGAGGATGCGATATAGCATTAAGTCAATTGTAATGTTGCATCGGGTCAGCAACATATATCACAATCGGCGCTTTTAGGGCGGCAAGGCCTTAAGCACTTGCGATATGTCGGATGCGACATAACAATAGACCAAACTGCAATGTTGCATCGGGTCCGCAACATTCATAGAAATCGGCGCTTGCAGGAGTGACAGCCCTTTGTGCATTGCGATATGCGAGTACCGATAGGGCGGATGCGATGTAACATTAAGTCATATTGCAGTGTCTCAGTGGGTCCGCATGCTTTATTGCAATTATATAATATATATGTATATATGTTGCAAATTCGCAAGTTTTAATGCGCCAAGGCTTAGAGCCCGAAAATCTGAAATACACTGAAAAACATGCTTTGGAACACTTTTGGCAGACTTCACCTGTTTATACACCTGAACACATATGTTTCGTCGGGTCCGCACATATATATCGTTGTCGGGGGTTTTGGGTTGATGGCACATAACCGAACCCGCCGATTACAATATCATTGATCTATACAGATTTCTCTGCTCCGATAGTGTACTCCTCTATATGTACATGTTTTTGCCTTCGATTATATATATCTATATATATATATATATATATATATATATATGTTTTTGCCTCCTATAGTGTATATAGCCTATATACATGATTTCCGCCTCTTTTAACTCTTCTGCCTCATATAGTGTATTTGCATGCGTATAACTCTTTTGTGGCATATATTGCCCCCGATAGTGCATTCTTTGACATACTCTACTCTAATAGCTCCCGATAGTGTATTCTGTTTGCTTCCTCTGATGGCTCTATTTTGCTCCCCCGATGGCTCTGTTTGCTTCCTCTAGCTCCTCGAATATTGCCATATTGACATCAATGACAATCAATGTCAACAATTATAAATGCTTTCGAAAGTTTAAAATGCAATCTTGTTGTGATTTATATGTTATCCTATATTCACTGTGGGTACTCGTTCATGACAACATACTATTTTAATCATGCTAGTGGTTGTAGTTAAAAGGAAGTGTGTCTTATTTGAGTGCATGTTTTTATTTTTTATATATATTATGTAAGTGTCTTATAGGTTAATCTTTTTACTAATTGATTTCCAAATTGTCTTGATTTTTTCAAGAGGTTTTTATTTTAAATGTGTTAACATTTAAATTTTATTATAGAATAATAATGTTATAGAATATCAAGAATGTAGTTAAAGCTTTTCACTAAACAGTGTCTTAATAGTAAATCATAGTACACCATCTCACCAACCATCTATAACTCAAAGACTTCAACTAAATTATAATTTCACTATTAAACTTTCATACCAATTAAATAACAAAATAAAATACTTATTTTAAAATTATATTGAATATTTAAAATTCCACATGTATGTATATATCAATATAATTTATATCTTAATATTATTTTAAAAATAATCTCACTTTTAAACTTTCATACCAATTAAATAACAAATTAAAATACTTATTTAAAAATTATATTAAATATTTAAATTGTATTTCAAAATTTCACGTCTCTGTATATATATAATTATATTATTTTTTATTTTTCTAAATAATATATTATAATTTCTTGCATACCTTTAAATTTTCAAATTTTAGTGATATTGATATTATGATTCATACTCTCTCTATTTCGTAATCTTTTATCCTATATTATTTGCATGGTTATTTTATGGTATCAATCTTTGTTTCTTAACCTTTTATCATGTATTAGTTGCATGGTTATTTTATGGTATCAAAATATAGCTTAAATGGACTATCAAAACATGAGAGTAGTCTTTGAAAAATGATCCCTAAGTTTGCACTCCATTTACTCTACATCAAAATAATTAAGCATTTATATATTAAATATGTAATTATGAAGATAATTACTCTGCATTTTATTAACACACATAAATTGAAGAAATCGGTGCTTTGTTTTTAGTCTGATAAATATTAATTTATTTGATCAACGAGATCAAAAACCTTACAATAATAGAGTAATATTATCTCTAGCTAACCCAATACACCACATTGTTACATGAATGAGATAAGATGCTTGACTTCACAATAAACCAGCACCATAATATCCATATCCAAATGAGCATGCTTGCACTCTTCATACATCCAGGCATATCCCATTTAGAATAAAGAAAAAAAATGGTATCGATGTAGACTGAAGATTTCTAATGATGTTAAAAATCATCATATGGCATCCTTCCATGAAGAGAGAGAGGTGGTGTTCAAAGTTCATCCACATGAGATCCTTGTAAGCATCGGAAATTTGATTTCCAAAGAAGTCAAAGTAGATAAAGCATTTTCTATTTCCTTACTCTCGTTAGGTATGAGTGATCTTACCAGAGAGCATTGATATTTTCTCCAAAATTCTATTCTTTGGTGAATCCAAGAATTGGTGAAATGTCATTTCCCTGATGACAAATCCAAGCAAGCTAAAGTTGACCAGGGGAGGATCCCTTCCTATAGGTTATTTCAGAGACTTTTTCAAATGTTGCCATATTCTTTTTAAGATTCTCCTCTGTAAACATTGGAAATGTCTGTAAAAAAATCAATACATATGAAACTACTTGAAAAAAACCCTTCAAAGAATCAATAAAATGCTTTGGAGAACAGACATTAAAACAAAATGCTTCATCTTAAGATAATTTACCTTGGTTTCTAAACCTCTTTTACTTTTAATAAATATTAAGTATATGTTTTTTTTTTGTCGGTAAAAAACACTCATTATATTATCATAGCATAAGTGTCAACAAAATACATCACCACTGCAACAAAATACAACGTCACAGGCTTAAGAGATGGCACAAGCCTTGCTCTAAATAGTGGGAAGCCTGAAGGGAAGCCAAGATAGTCGATGTCTTTGGTTATTGTCAGCACAAAAAGAGAAAAATGGCATATCTCGTAATTACACATTAAGGAGGGGGATTAGGAGGAAACACGGGAGGTGTAGCAAAGAGAGCAGCTCATTCATGCATATGGTAATCAATGTGTTCCACTCGGATCTGACGCCGGAGACCTTCCACAAAGTCCAGGGTCTCATTCTGCATATGTTGGAGGCCATTGATATAAGCAACCAATTTTTTCATGTCATCGTACCTCTGCTCCGTTAGTGTATCAATGTTGAGTTGTATGTTTTTCAACTAGGCCGCGATGGACTCCAAGGTGACGGGAGCTTCTACGTGGCTTGGGGAGCAGGTTGGATACAGGGCCATATCCGCAGCGAAGTGATGACTCTTAGTTGACTCAGAGTCTGAGCTAGAATCTCCATGTTGTTGGTGTCCATCCATACGTGGGCTGGAACACCCCCCCCTGCAGGCACACCCTCGCTATCGAGGCATGCTATCAACACCACCACCACTGGACACACCGCCACAGGAAGCATACTGCCTGACCAAAGAAACACACCATGAAATACTGAATTGACAATATTGAAGTAAAACTCCACTTACTATACCAAATTCGTTGGACAATATTATCCAATTAGGACAAAACCTGAAGTCCCTAGTGTTAGACTCCGTCTCATGTCAGAGATAGATTCTTCTTCAAAACCCTGTTTTGAAGAAGAAATCATTAATGTGTTGTTTAAATTTGTGTAGTTTATGCTCCAGCTCTTCAAAAGGCAGTGATTGCAGCTCCTACCTCTGTAAAAGCACAAAGAAAACAAAGCATACATCAGACTCTACGATTGATGAATTTGGTCAAGTTTTATCTTCATATGGTTTCAATTATCATGGTACAGAGGTTCTCTACAGTGGCACATCCAGTCATTCGTTTCGAAGCTTTGCAGGCCCTTAGAGCAGCAATACACAGTTATACATCCATTATGTCTTTATGTTGGCATCTAATTTCTTCAACTGTATTGGGACTACTTGAGTCATCTTATTTTGACATTGGCGCACATGCAACATCGACAAAATTCTGCAAGGGAACCTCCAGGCAAAATCTGAGACCAGTTGATGACAAAACAATGTCGAGTGCTGTAAAGGAGGGGATGCAACAGAGTCTAGACCTATGGTTCGGGGTTGTAACCGTCCAAGGTGTCATGGAATATCCATTTCTTCATGCACGTGCCTTCTCTGCTGCTGCAAAGTTTTCACCAGTGATTGACAAGGGAAGATGTGAGCAGTTTGTTTATGCTGCCATGACAGTGTTTGTACTTATTTTGTTAGAAGCTTATGGCAGCATGGCAGCACCCAAGGGAGGGGGAGGAATGGATACCTTGTATCAGTCATACATTGAGTGGAGGATTGCCACATTCAAATGGTTACATACTTATTGAAGCAAATGGTGGTCTCAATCAACAGCGCACATCGATTTGTAATGCAGTAGCTGTGGCAGGCCTTTTGAATGCAACTCTTGTTATCCCCAAATTTCATTTTAACAGTATTTGGCAAGATCCTAGCAACTTTGGAGACATTTATGATGAGGGGCATTTTATCAAAAGTCTTAGATATGATGTGAGGGTGGTTAGAGAGCTCCCAGAAGATATAATGGCAACGTTTGACTACAATACAAGCAATATTTTTAATTTCAGGGTTAAGGCTTGGTCACCTGTCAGTTACTACTTGCAAAAGGTTTTTCCAAGATTACTTGATATTGGGGTAATATGGATATCTCCATTTGCAAATAGACTGTCATCTGAAGTCCCACCCAATATTCAGCGCCTCCGATGTTTGGCTAATTACGAAGCATTAAAATTTTCTATGCCCATTACTTCACTTGCAGAAAAGCTAGTAAAACGCATGATTGGGGCAAGCTCCAGAAGTAATGGAAAATATATTGCAGTTCATCTTCGATTTGAAGAGGACATGGTAGCTTTCTCATGCTGTGTTTATGATGGAGTGGTGGAAGATGCATTGCATAATGCAAATTTGACACCATTTGATCTTTCTGCAGTGGCTGTGACTATTGGACCTGGTTTAAGCCTATGCTTACGTATTGGTGTGAGAAAAGCAAGACTGATAGCTGGAAAACACAATTTGCCAATGGTTGGAGTCCATCACATGGAGGCGCATGCTTTAGTTGCTAGGTTGATAGAAAAGGAGTTGCAATTTCCATTCCTGGCCCTTTTAATATCTGGTGGTCACAATCTTCTTATCCTAGCGCAAAGTGTTGGTCGATATGTACAACTAGGTACAACAATAGATGATGCAATTGGAGAGGCATATGACAAGACAGCAAGGTGGCTTGGACTCGATATGAGGAGAGGTGGTGGCCCGGCTCTAGAAGAGCTTGCGCTGGAAGGTGACCCACATGCTATTAAGCTTTCGGTACCCATGCAGCAACACAAGGATTGTAATTTCTCATATGCAGGCTTGAAAACACAAGTGCGGAAGGCAATTGAATTCAGAAACATTGATACAAACAATGATCCGATAGTTGCCGCGAGCACTAAAGACCGAAAACTACGGGCAGACATTGCTGCCTTTTTCCAGAGAGTTGTTGTTTTGCGTTTGGAGCAGAGATGTGATCGAGCTGTTGAATGGGCCCAAAGCATTGAACCATCTATTAATTGTTTGGTTGTGTCAGGAGGCGTTGCTTCAAATCATTATGTGCGAATTCAGCTGGATAAGATTGTAAAGAAGCATAACTTGAAGCTTGTTTGCCCACCCCCAAGCCTTTGTACAGATAATGTTGGATCTGCGTCCAAGGTGGCAACTGGGAGAGATGTTTGCAGAGGGTAGGAGTAGTTCACCCTCTCTCAAAAGGGGCCGAATTCATCCATCATTAACATCCTCTATCCAAATGTCTTCACAGCACAATTCATGAGAAAGCTCTTCGTACTTTTGACTCTGCAATCTGAATCTGCTATTTACCACTGTAAAGTATCGATTCAGATTCTGGAAAAACTATATCACAGTGACCATATTGTCATTGCAAATGAGCTTGTGAAATTGGTATCGATTGAGCTCTCCTTGAACAAATATGCTTGCGCCAAAAAGAATTCTTTGTAGTCAATAATGGCTTCATTATTCCGCAACATAAACCACCAAATTTGAGCAAAGTCATCTGCACTGCACCTGCTGAAAGGCTCCGATACTCTGTACAGGACTCTGTTCCATGATTTCCGCCAACGACTGATCCTTTGGAGATTTTGTGGGCGATGTGGCTCTTAGAAGGCGGATTATGAGCTTTTGTTGATGCTACCATATAGCATGTGGTTGAAATGTGTTGGAAATCGATGAGTGGCACAGCATAAATCAGAATTAAACACGCAAACCTCTTTCAGTATAGTTGTCATCATCAGCTGAATCGGTGGACTACTAGCTTGAAGGTTATGCAACGTGGCAAACCAAACTAAAGTGAAGATTATCCATTACAGCCAGAGAATGCGATTTGATTCCAATCTTGGTCCTATGGAGATCTGCGCTCCAGTTTTGCCTCATAATTAGCCAAATCATCAATAGAATGTTAGTTTAAAGTTTGTTTTATTAAAATCGCCAATGTATTTCCAGAAATTCGGGAGCAGTTGTAATTTCCAGCATATGCAAAGTGGCAGAGAATGAGGAGCGATTGCCTATGTTTGTCTTCAGTCGGGATTGACACCTGTAAATGCTACTTCATCAGTTATCAAGTAGAAAGAGCGCCACTCTCTCTTCAGGAAGCGCTGATTGTTTTGTTTTAGTTTATTTTGTTAAATAAGGATAAAAACAAATTCCTGGTCTTGGGGTCGACTTGTTTTCCCCCAGCTGTATTTTGTTTCATATTTTTGTAGTTAGTTAAAACAGCGCCCCTGTTTTGGGCAGCATTGTATTTATTCATTTGTAATGAGAAAGAGTGAGAGAGGGGAGTTTTTCTGAAGCGCTGGGAGCTGCTGGAGAAGCAGAGAGCTTTTTATTGTACAGTTTTATGACAGAGAATTTAATGGAATTTCACAGCTCTGTTTGCTGAGATTCATGTGGTATGTTGATTTAGCATAAGTTTTTCCCTTTGTCTCATATGTAAACTGTTATGTTTCATTCACCTCATGATCATATCTATTTGAGCAAATGAAGTGATTAGGTAGGAATTCATAGTATTATATGCTCCTCCTATAAGTTTGTTCAATTCAATGTTTTCTTCTGTTTAAGGAGGATTCGAAGTATTATTTGCCCTCCTTAGCTCCTCACCGGTCTTGCCATCCCATTTGAAACCAGATTTGGTGTTAAATTGCATGCCTACCTTGCCTCAGTTGAATAACCTGTGTAGTCATTATATTTCTCTGTTTCAAGCTGTGATTTTGCCCATGCAGCCCAGAAAAGCCCCGTCATTCCATTAAAAAACCCCAAAAATCATTAAATCAACCCCCCTTATCAATTTACTAGCCTAAAATCTTTATTCTTAATTGGTCAGCCTAATCCTATTGAAAGATCTACCGAATCTGACCCGAGAGAGCCTTATCATACCTCGTAGGGCTAGCTACGAGGTGAAATGGTTTGATGTAGCCTTGAAGGTTTACCTTCCTCAGCCTAGGGTGAAATCTCAAGCGCTAACACCTAGCACCAGCACTGTAACCACAGGCAACAAAGAAGTAGAAAGGCACGCCACAGGTCCTGAAGTCCGCAGAGCTCATATAACCCCAGAGATGGCACCTGAAGTCGCTCTCCCCAGCAAACTGATGATCCAGTGAAGCTTCCTCGAACCAAAGATAGAGTCGAACTAAGGAAAACTTTGTGTCTGCTCCTGACCCATGCAATCCAGGCCCGAAACCAAATAACTTGTCACGCCGAACAGAGAAATATTCCCCCAGATCCCATGGCCATACTTGATGCAGGTGCCAATTCCCCTCCCAACCGCATTTAACGGTCTCGTCCTGTTTTGCTGCCCCAAGCCACACCCTGAGCCAGGACGCAAACAAACCACACCTCGTTCTCTCCCGACACTCTCTCCTCATCGCCCAATGCCTGTGAATGACCTCCTGCATGTCCTTGTGCGGTATTAAACACAGCTCACAGGGAGCGGGGTACGGGTTCCAAAGGATATTCATTGCATACGTGTGGCGCGTGGACGCCCCTATGGCTCCACAATCCAAGGCACCACCAACTAGCCCACTAAATGATCACCCCCATCGAGGATATTAATTATATGTTACGAAGATTGGATTTGAAATTTATTTTCATGATGGTTCGAATATTTTTCTTAATCTTATCATTTATTTCTTTATATTCACAAATAACATCTTTAATCAATTAATTTAAATTAATGAATTGTAATATTTCCAATTTTTAGAGTTCGGAAATTCCTAAGGAGTTTTTCCCAATTGTGATAAAAAGAGGCAAATATTATTTTTGTTATAAAAAGGGTGGAAAAATATTATTTTCTTAGGAAAGGGTGGTAAAATATCATTTTATTAAAAATGGCGGCAAAAGTCACTTAGTGGAAAGTCTTCCCCACCAATAAAATAATATTAAGGAGTCTAGAAGCTTGGGGGAGAACTCATTGACATCTTATAAAAGAAGGATAGAGATCATTTTTACTATTCATTCTACCTTATGGTCATTTCTCATTATTATTGAAGAGAAACTCAAGCGAGTTTCAAATTAAGGGTTTCAAGCTAAATCATCATCCTAGTTTTGGTGGATCTCTCATTTCCACCCTAGCTAGCCTGCTAATTTCGATGGAAATTCCTTGCCACCCTTGTTGGTTTCCTATTTTGTGGATTACTGATATTCTTAATGCAGGGTTTTGGAGCTAATTCTTGATTGCAGGAAGAGTACATTTGCATAGGAGTCGAGTTCCTTGTGTTAATTCTCTGGAGAGGATTGAATTGACAGAGAGACCAAGCGTACCCACATAGACCAAATTTCTCCTTGAGAAGGGTCATATTTCTAATCATCCAGGAGGAGTTGAGTGCTCTAATTCGAGGAGGCCAAGTTTATCATTTCAAGGGGGGAGAAGTATCTAATTTTCATCAAGGTCAAACTTTATTTCCATGCCAAATATCTGGGTTGAATTGCTTGTGTGAAGGGGGGTCGATTTCCCTTATTTCTGGAAGCCAAATTAGTGTAATTCTTAGGCAAGTCGAGTTCCATTTTGTTGTGGGCCGAGTTCATCAAATCTTGAGGGTTTAACTCTAAAGTGGGACGAATTATGAGGGTCGAATTCTTGTAGTGGAGCCCCATGCACCTTTTGGAAATTTGTGAACAGGGTTGAGCACACTTGGAGGGAGGTCAAGCTTTTATTTTGTGGCTCGGTGATCACCTATAGGATGGTAAGCTGACATTGTCATCTACTGTAATATTTGCCAGATTTTGTGGAGAACGACCTACCACACTCTTGCTAGTTGATACATGCATATTCATTGTAGTTGAGCGAGTTATCTTTGCTGGACTTAAAAACAATTTCTAAATGAATGCTTTCAAATATAAATTGTTGTCCTCATCTCATTTGGTGGCTGATATTTTAGATATTAATTTTTGAGTGAATGTTACAGGTTTCTTTAATCTTCTTGTCATTGCGTATGTATGTAATGAATACAAAAGGAGGTTTTTCCTTGGTTGATTATTTATGATATGTCATTGTACATGTTACCACTCAAACTAGCAAGGGACCTAAAAGGGTCTCCTAAAGGGACAACTGCTAGGTCAAGGGAAACAATGGAGACTTACCCCACTGTCACCTTAGCTAAGACTCCCTCCTCTCTACGAACTTTCGCCAATGGGAGGATACCTAATATATAGAAAGTCACTTGTGAAGGATGAATCAACAAATGGATGTGAAGTGACCTTGATGACCCCTTTCCTAGAAGGAGGTTAATAATGGATCTTTCTTGCTCTTCAAGCAAGGTGCAAAGCTTTCTAGGAGAAGGAAGTGAAGGTTTAAGGGCTAGGTTTAAGGAATATGCCTTGTAAAGGATTTTCCTAATCCCTAAAATCCTATTGAACTTGACTTCTGATGAGCGCCAGTATTGCAGCAAAGATGCTACAACTCTTGGGCTACCATCTTTACTTATCAACCCGGGGTTCGTACAAACTTGGAGGTGACAGTGCTATATGCACAAGTAAAAGTGAAGGTCATGCCTATTGTCACTATTCATCTGGCGAGAGACCCTAGGGTTTCCAAGCCAGACTTCTATAGATTCAGAAGAAGCTTGATTCTTTGATGGAAGAAGAGCAAATTTATTCTAAGAGAGCTACTCTACTGCAGTAGTGAAGAAAACAACATGTAATGCTAAATCAAACCATATCCTAATTAACCATTTAAACAGCTATGCTAAGCAGAATTGTTGAATCAACACTAACCTAATGTTTCTATCTAAGTTACAGAAGTAAAGAACATCAAACCATACTAATGTGTGAGCAAGAAAACACTTATCAACTCGGGGTTCGTACAAACCTGGAGGTGACAGTGCTATATGCACAAGTAAAAGTGAAGGTCATGCCTATTGTCACTATTCATCTGGCGAGAGACCCCAGGGGTTCCAAGCCAGACTTCTATAGATTCAGAAGAAGCTTGATTCTTTGATGGAAGAAGAGCAAATTTATTCTAAGAGAGCTACTCTGTGCGGTAGTGAAGAAAACAACATGTAATGCTAAATCAAACCATATCCTAATTAACCATTTAAACAGTTATGCTAAGCAAAATTGTTGAATCAACACTAACCTAATGTTTCTATGTAAATTACAGAAGTAAAGAGCATCAAACCATACTAATGTGTGAGCAAGAAAACTAAACTAAACCTGTTTTCACTTTTTTGGTTTTCTTTAGTAAAATCAAGCATGCAATTTAATTGTTCTTGTGGATGTGACAGGTGGATGGAAGGTGGTTGAGGATGGATAGAAGGTCTATGAAGTGTTTGAATGGTGTGGGAGGGTCCTAGGAGGCTTTTTGTGACTTCCTAGAGGTTCCCCATCAATTCAGCCTCAAAACTGGTCGTTTTAGGAAAACCTACAGGATGTACTAGAAACCTACAAGATGATCCTGTAGGAATTACAGGAAACCTACAGGATGCAGTCGAGAGCTAATTGTGAGGTGTTGGAGGTGTTGGAAAGCTTGGCAAAGGTGTGTGATGAGTGGGATAAGGTGTTAGAAGGTCTAAGAATACTCATGAGTCAATATCCAAAAGAAGAGATGGCTAGATTCACTCAATGTGTCTAGGGGAATTTCAATAAAAAAGGACAAAAAAACTAGTGAGGGTGATGGTGGAACAAGAGATGGTTAAGGTAGATGAGGTGGAAGATAGATGTTGGTGATGAAGTCTATAACTCCTCCTGAAGTACCTACAATGATTAAAACGTGTGTGTCTTCCAAGAACTATGCAACAAGATACATTCTCATAAACTAGAAAAGCATGAATCAATTACCCATATTATGCATGAAGAAAGTGCTGAAGGAAATGAGAACATGAGTGAGATCTTATTGCAGAAAGAGAGTGATGGAAAAAGATGACAATGCAATGAACCAAGTATTGAATCAAGATAGCAAACTCCAAAGCTCATGCAAGAACTAGAAATCTGTGTTTTTGGGGTTGCTGAAGGGTCTCTTCCTCAATTCATGGTCCCAGAGGGAGGAGGTGAGGCCGAGACACCTGCTGACAACCTTACGATGATATTTTTCTCTTTTCTAACCTGCAAATTGAAAGAAGGCACAAATGGAAGCAAACTAAAATACAACCAATCTATTATACATTGTTGTAATGGAAATGCAGCTACTTAAGCAAATGAACAATTAAACCATGAACCTATGCTAACATACATGTGCAATAAAGAGGATCCTTGGCTGTTAGGGTTGGGCCCTAACCCAAGCGCTTCAGCCCTCTGAGTTAACTCAGTGCTAGCTCAAAACAAAACTCATTCTTATTATCAAAACAATGGATTACATAAAAAACTGTCACAAGTCTTGCAGCTCGAAAATAGAGTAGAGTTTCACAATAAAAAATCTGAATCCTACGGATATAGTTTAGAGTCTGAAACTCGCTTTGAGCTGCCGTGCTGCAACCCTAGCCGCATCTTCTGAGCGACCCCGCAAGCGCTCTCCCTCATGGAGCCTGGAGGCGGCCCTGCGGCCCCTCCCCCCTTTCCTCCGGAGATCGAAGCCTTCAAGGCTCTGGTAACTGCAACAGGAAAACGTCAGGTCACAGGCCCGCAGCAAAAATTCGTCAAAAAACTGGACAGTATACCCAAGGTGGCCTTACCAGAGGAGGAAATCTGTAGATCTGCGCTGAATCTTGCAGAAAAAGGTCTGATCGGCCAGTTCACCGGTTTGTGGCCATCCCCGAGAGCAGTCGAAGAATGGGTCAAAAGGAATTGGCTACCTTTGGTAAATGAAGGAATCAAGATCTATTTTGTAGGCAAAGGGTTCTTCGTTTTCTTGTTTGACAGTACAGAGGACAGAGGCCTGATTTTCAGAAACGGGCCATACTTCATGGGGCCTCAAGGACTCTACTTGAACAAATGGTCTACAGATTTTGATCCAGCGCAAGACGTGCCCAAGGCGGTTCCTGTTTGGGTGCGCCTCCCGCATCTTCCCCTGCATTGCTGGAATCAAAGCTCACTTCAATCCATTGGAAACGCTCTTGGAAAATACATAGACCAGGCCCCAAGGAAGGATCAATACTCTTGTGCCCGGATCTGCGTGGAGGTCGATTTGGAAACAGGATTACCCGAAGCGATTCAGCTATCGGTGGCAAACTGGACACACATACAAGAGCTTGATTACGAACAGCTGCCTTTCAAGTGTCGATTCTGTCATGAGTACGGGCACTTTGCAAGATACTGCAAAAAAAGAAACGAGGAGACAACAGAGAAGGAAAAAGAAGAACAATGGAAACAGGCAAAGAAGACAACACTCAGCAGACAGAGTAACAAAAACAAGGCTAAAGGGACAGAGAACAAAGTAGATAATGGAAGCACAAGTAACCAAAACGCCGGAAGCAGTGAAACAAAAGGCAACGAGGGGGATAAAAACCCCTTTGAAATCCTCACGCCTCCTTCAGATCCTCCGGAAGCAGGGGAAGAAGAACCACCACAGCAGGAGAATATTGAAACCATAGAACCAGGTAATAACCCAATCCCCATCCCAAGCAATATTTCTTCCCCTTCATATGCAGATATAATCAAAAAAAAGAAGAAAACCATAGAGAATATGGGATCATCAGATGATGAAACATTTGAAAGGACAACAAAAAGGGCTGGACGAAGATCAAACAAGGAAACTAGAGAAGAGGAGTCAGAAAGACAAAAAACCCTCGACAGTCAAGATACCATCGAAATGACACTAGGGAGGAATATCAGGCCTAGGGCCTCCAAAGGAGGAGGGCCTACCCCTTCAAGTGGTAAATGATGCAGTTGATCTCTTGGAACTGTAGGGGTCTGGGTAATCCCAACAAGGCAGAGGCTATCAAAGACTTATTAAAGATGGAGACAACGGACATCCTTATGCTCCAAGAGACCAAAGTAGAAGGGGAAACCCTTCTAAACACCAGCGCTATGAAATGGAAATTTGATTCAGGAAAGGCTGTTAGTGCAAGGGGCACGGCTGGAGGAATAGGTACTTTTTGGACAAAAGACTTCTCACTAGAACGATTCTTAGCGACCCAACATTGGATTTTCACAGAGCTGCGTCACACCGTAAGCAATCTTTCCCTCGCTCTGTTTAACTTGTATGTCCCTGTTTATTATGAAGAAAAGAGAGAGTGATGGAGGACACTCTTGGATTATATAGCGCAAATCAGCCCCACAAATTTAGTCATAGGTGGAGATTTGAATATAACTCTAGATCCCAAAGAAAAGAAAGGAGGGATTCAGTCTAGAGATCCTTTCATCAATACAGTGGGCAATTTGATTCTGCAGTGGGATTTGGTAGACTTCAAACCAGTGAAAGGCAAATACACCTGGACAAACAATAGAACCGGAGAAAATCATATCTCTGCCAGATTGGATAGGTTTCTCATCAGCAGCTCCTTAATGATGGACAACAGAATAGTTTTCACCAAGATTCTTCCAAAGCTCACATCGGATCATAAGCCTATCCTCTTATGCCTAAAAGAAGAAGAAGATTTAGGCCCCCTTCCATTTCGTTTCAACCCTCTTTGGGCAGGTAAAGAAGGGTTTTTAGAAACAGTTCAAGCAGCATGGAGGATAGATGTACTCGGTTCCCCAAGCTATGTGTGGGAACAAAAAATGAAAAATACAAAAAAAGCACTCAAAGATTGGATAAAGAAATCCATGCAATCCCCCAACGGGCAGAGGAAGGAGGCGGTTCTTCAATTGGAAGGAATACAACTTGAAATGGAGGAGAAAGATCCCTCTTCCACAGATTTAGCCAATGAAAAATCTGCTCAAAGGAATGTATACTGTTCTTTTAGAAATGAAGAGGAATATTGGCGCTTAAAGTCTCGAAGTTTGTGGCTCAAATCTGGGGACAGAAATACCTCATACTTTCATAGACAGTGCAGGGCCCGTCTCTCGCGCAATCATATAACAGAAATTACCAGCACTAGTGGTCAGGTATATAAAGGATTTTCTCAAATCAAAGAAGCAGTTGTAAATCATTTTCAGAAACTTCTTAGTGCAGAAAGAAATGGGAACGAGGAGGATGAAGCAGAGTTTCTCACAACCATCCCAAATCTAGTCAGTGAGGAAGATAATGATTCTCTGATGAGCCCAGTAACGGAAGAAGAGATAACTAATATAGTCTGGTCCATGGAACCAGATAAAGCCCCAGGTCCCGACGGTTTCACAGTACACTTTTACAGAATTTGTTGGGAGATTATCAAAATTGATCTCTTCAGAATGATAAGAGGAATCTTGAGGAAGGCAAAAGTGGGTGGTGGAATAAAATCCACATTTCTCGCTTTAATCCCCAAGGAAACAAACCCAGGATCCTTTGACAGATACAGGCCGATCTCCCTTTGTAATTCATCATATAAGATTGTGGCCAAACTGCTGGCAAACAGAATTAAGCCACTACTTCAAAAACTCATCTCTCCAGCCCAAGGAAGATTTGTGAAAGGTAGACAAATCTTGGACAATGTCATTCAAATCCAAGAGGCTCTCCATTCCAGCCATACACGGAAAGAACAAGGTATGATTATCAAATTAGATATGAGTAATGCTTTTGATCGTGTTAACCGTTCTTTCCTGCTCAGGGTACTTGCAGCCTTTGGGTTCAGACAGGAATTCATAAACCTTATCAAAGCCTGCATCGAAAACATCTGGATCGCTCCAATGGTGAATGGGAGACCAACAGAGTTCTTTTTAGCCACCAGGGGACTGAGGCAAGGCTGCCCTCTGTCTCCCTTTCTCTATATTCTGATGGCGGATTCATTAAGCAGAAAGTTGACACAGGAGCAACAAAGCGGCACCATTCCTGGGATAAGAATCGTGCAAGGCGTAGCCCCAGTGAATCATGCGCTTTTTGCCGATGATTCACTCCTGCTCGGGGGCGCTTCCATGAGAATTGCTAAATCCTTCAAGACAATTCTCCAAAAGTATTGCAGTGTTACTGGAGCACTAATCAGTGAGAGGAAAAGCGCAGTTTACGGATGGAATACCGATCAACAAACAATTGAAAGGATAGCCAGTGAATTGGGGTTCAAAGGCTATGCAGAGTGGGATAAAATAAAGTATCTTGGTCTTCCGTTGACGATGGGATCCAATCGCAATTATTTGTGGGAGGAGGTGATTTCCAAGTTCAAAAATAAGATAGCAGCGTGGGGCGGAGTCTGGCTTACCACAGGCGGCAAGCTCACTCTCATCCGTTCGGTGCTTTCAGCTCTGCCTACTTTCCAAGCCTCTTTGCTGATGGCTCCAAGGCAAATCGCTGATCAGATCTCTTGTTTAATGCGGAATTTTTTGTGGAATGGTGGGAAGGGGAACAGTAACCGTTTTCACTTAGTTAATTGGGAAATGGTGAAGCGTCCCATTGCTGAAGGTGGACTCCAAATTAGAGACCCCCAACAAGCAAATCTAGCCCTGGGTTGTAAACTCCTGTGGCAGCTAATATCTGAGCCCACGCATCCTATCAGCCAGCTCTTAAATCTCAAATATCTCAGAAATCGGTCGATCATCTCCTTCAACCCAGCGCCTTCTCCTAGAGGAACACAGGCTTGGAGGCTCTGTTGCAAAGGGATAGATTTCTTCAGAACACATTTGTATAAAATTCCAGGGAACGGCAAAAAAACATTGCTGTGGAGAGACCGAATCATGGGCCATCCTCCACTCTCAGTCATAAACGAAATCGCAGATTTAAGAGTCTGGTTAAGATCAAAAGGAATCAGGAAAATCGAGGACATTGCAGAGTGGGATAACAAAGGCAATTGGCAGTGTTGGACTTTGCCCAACATACCAGCGCACTTAAAAAATCAGTTAAACTATTTCATAGATGCAATCACAGACTTTACTCCAGTGCACAAGGACGAGGAAGATTCATGGGGTTGGGGACAAACAGGGATATACATAGCCAAACAAGGGTACTTACAGATGCAAGGCAAAAAAGACTCTTCACACCAGGAAGCAGTGTGGAAGCAGATCTGGGAAAGCTTCAGCATTCCGAAGATCAATTTCTTCTTTTGGACTTTGTTTCACAACAAAATCCTGACTGGAGATAACCTATGTAGAAGGAACATAGCTGGTCCACATCGATGCGTGTTCTGCAAAAAAGCCTTGGAGACCTCAGTTCACATATTTATTGAATGTGAGTATGCTCAGAAGGCCTGGACTAGCTTCTTGGCTGGACTGAATGTTAGACCCCCAGTGCATTGTTCGATAACAGACATGTTTTCGTCTTGGAAAGCTCGTTATCCCTACAGCATCGCAGACAAATCTCTTTGGCACAAGGTGTGGATTGCAGCTCCAAAATATGTGTGCTGGAAGTTGTGGCTCTCCCGGAACGAAATTGTCTTTAATCAAAAAGAAATGTCTGCAGGAAATGTCGCAGAAAAGGCCAAGAAACTACTAATAGAAACTCTGAGACAATCCAATGTTAGAGACAGCTCCCTAAGAGATGAAGAAAGAGCATGGTTGGGTGATTACACTCCTACAACGAGTCCTTCA
The DNA here is from genome assembly GCA_031772625.1 of Pinus tabuliformis. Taxonomy (NCBI): domain Eukaryota; kingdom Viridiplantae; phylum Streptophyta; class Pinopsida; order Pinales; family Pinaceae; genus Pinus; species Pinus tabuliformis. The sequence continues at coordinate 573,488,121 of CM062804.1, read as the reverse complement.
ACAATCACTCGCCCAAATCACAAGGAAAACTGGCAGATTCGAGACACTTTGGAAAGCTTCCAGAAGTGGTGGAAAGCTCAAGGAAAATGCACTATCTTCTTTGACGGAGCCTCGAAAGGCAATCCAGGCAGGTCAGGAGCTGGGGGGGTCATTTATCTCCCGGATGGAAGAAAAGAGGAATTCAGTTGGGGACTCAGAATTAAAACCAACAATCAGGCAGAAGTCCTCAGTCTTTTAAAAGCTTGCCAACTGGCCAAAAAAGGAAACCCAAGGGAAATCTTAGTGTTTGGAGACTCAGAGCTGCTGATAAAATCTCTATTAAATAAGAAAGGGCTCAAGGATCCAGTACTGAACAAACAGATACTAAGAGTGAATAGACTCTTGAAGGACTTCTCTTCAGTTCAAATCTTTCATATCCTCAGAGAATTAAACTCAGAAGCAGACAGCCTGGCAAATATTGGATGTAATCTAGAAAATAACATGATCAGCATAAATGCAGGAGAACCGAATATGGCAGCCATTCCTTAAAAGGGCAAGTCGATCTTGTAAAAGCAGAAAATTGTTCTGTTAGAAACAGGAAAATGTAAAACTTGATATGGCTTTGGCCACCCATAAATAAAATACCCGTTTCGGTTAAAAAAAAAAAAAAAATCTGAATCCTACTGAGGTCCTAGGCCTCTCTACTTATACATCTGAAGTCTCCAATGACTTCCTTCAAATTAGGTAGGCTCGGCTCCCAAACTCGAGATAAACTATTGCTTTGTCTTTCACTTGCTCGGCTGCCTTCTAATCCTCGTGATTTGGTTGTTTGCACTCCAAGCTGATGGAGGAATATTCGAATGGACGGGTAGTAAATGAGGAGGATTTACCTCCTATAATTCCTATCCCTTGTCCCATTTGATTTTTGACCAAAGTCTTTGCCAAAATTCCTTGATTTTATCCTTTAATCCTGCATTAAATGCACATTAGACCACAAAGCAAAATATCCAACTCTAACTCATCTCATAAACAAAATATAATCAAAAGTATGCAATAAGTTGTGAGAATAGTTGGTTTGACTAAGCTAGGAGGTGAATTAAGGCCCATATAATTACCCAATGATGAGGCTCATCATCACCCCCCTATTGAAAGTGTTGCTCATCCTTTGAGCAACTTAGTCAATGTCCATGTCCTTCATGGCTCTGGTAGCCTCTCTGACATCCCATGCCTCTATTTTGGTCTCTTCTTCCTGTTCATAGAAGCCTGCTTTCTTTTCTACTTCTTCCCACTCCCTCTTTTCCTCTTCTTCTTTTCTCCCTTCTAACATCCCTAGGAGTAGTGGTGGACTGAGTTTTACGCCTATCCAATTGACCTTCAACCTTTGCATTGATTGCTTATACATAGGTTTCCTGTTGAGTGCCTCTCTCAACCTTTGAGGGGAGTGATATTCTATGATCTTCAAGTTGTGTGGTAGTGTGTTCCTTCTTCTTAGGCAGGCATGTATACTATCATCTCCTAGAAGCCTAAACATATCTTCAAAATGTGAAATTGCTTGCTCTTGGGCAGCAAGATATCTAAGTGCCAGCTGATGATCATTTGCAATCAGATTATGGGTGCTTATTAGGGCCATGGGATTTGATTGTTCAGCTCTGATGAAAAGAGGTTCATTTTGCTCTCTGGCCAATATTCTTTTCATCTCTGCAACCCTTTACTCCTCATGGTTCATCCATGATGCCAAAGCCATTAATTGTAGATATCTTAGCTTGGCATTAGGGTCCCAAACATTCATGTCTATGAGGGCCATGTTGTGCAAGTAAAACTCAACCATTTTGGCTCTATCCTCTAGTGTACTTTGATCACAAAGATTAATAAACTGCCTGTAGTCCTGAAATGGCATGGTGCCCCTTTGTGCTAGTGTTTTAACCTGAAATTGCAACCATTGTTCTTTGAGGTAAAGAGCATAGGATTTAGCAACAATGTAAACTTTGAAACGGGAACTATAAACTCAAAACGGGAACTCTCGCAAAAAAACCCCGTAAAAACATCAAAAACAGTGCTAAAAACGAAAAGTGTTGATGCTAGAATAACACTTTTTTTTTCTAGGGCAAATTTTCAACATGTTTTAAAAATGGCGGTGAAAACCAATTTTTTGTGCAAAAATTGTCCAAAAAACACCCTCAAAACGAAGTGTTGATGTTCGAATAATATTTTTTTTTTCAATGGTAAATTTTATGCAAAAAACACCCTCAAAACGAAAAGTGTTGATGCTGGGATAACAAATTTTTTTTCAAGGGTAAAATTTCAACATTTCGAAATAATGGCATAAAATATTCTATCATTGACCCCAAAAAATATTAAAATTTCAAAAAAAAAAAAAAAAAAAGACAATGAAAAAACACAAAACAAAAAAAAAAGGTTAAAAAAAATAACAAAACATAAATTAAAATATATACTAAAAAAAACAAAACAAAAATCAATCATAAAAATGTAAAAAAAAAAAAAAAAAACAAACAAACAAACAAACTTAACCTATAAAAAAATAAAATAAAAAAATTATAAATTATAAACAAATAAATAGTAAAAAAAAAAAAACATGTAAACCATAAAAAATAAAAAATTAAGTAGGTAAAAATAGAAAAATTAATAAAACATTAACAAAAAACTAAAAAAAGAAATTGAAAATTAAAAACAAACTACATTTAAAAAAAAAAAAAGAGTAACAATAATAATTAACAAAAAATAAATAAAAACCACTAAAATTAAGATTAAAATGTTGATTACATAAAAAAAAAAAAAAATAAAATAATAATAATAATAATAAATAAAATTCATAAACCATAAAAGAATTTGGAAAAAAAAAATTAAAAATATATATATATATATATATATATATATATATATAATTAGGTAAGTAAAAATAGAAAAATTAACAAAAACTAGGAAAAAAAAAGTTAAAAACAAACTAGATTAAACAAAATTAGAAAATTAACAAAAAAAAACTAGTAAAATTAATATTAAAAACATTTAAAAAAAAAAAAAATTAGACAAAAAATAAATAAATAAATAAAATAAAAATAAAAATTATTAAAAAATTTTAATTTTTTTTTTTAAACAACCATAGCCCGCCCGCCGCCCGTGGTGGCAGGGACTCCGCCCACGGACGCACCACCACGGGCGGCGGTGGGGGCTGCGAATTCTATTTTTTTTAATTCGTTTAAAAAACAATTATTATTTTTTAAAATAGGAATCTTTTTTTAAATAAAAAAAATTATTGTTTAAAAATATATATATATAATTTTTTAATAATTTTTTTTTTAAATAAAAACAAAATTGTTTAAAAAAATTAATAAAATTTTAATAAAATTTTTTTTAAATAAAAAAAAAAAACAAAATTTTGTTTAAAAAAAAAAAAAAATTTAAATTTTTTTTATGGGTTTGTTTTTAAATGAACAATGAAAGTTTAATAATAAAAAAAATAATTTTTTTTAAATCAAAAACACATATTTTTTTATAAGCTTAAAATGTTTTTTAGTTTTTATTTTTTTTTTAAAGACATATGTTTTTAAAATTTTCATATATATATATATATATATCTTACTAGTTTTTAAATATTTTTTTGGTTAATTTTCTTTCTTTTTTTTAATCTAGTTCGTTTTTAATTTTTTTCCCTAATTTTTTTTTTTCACTTACTTATATATATCTATATATATATAGAAATTTTGTTTTTTTTTCCAAATTCTTTTATGGTTTATGAGATAATTTTTTTTTTTAACATTTTTTTTTTTGGTCTTTTTTATATCTATTTTTATATTTGTTTTTTTTAAGTAATCAACATTTAAAAAAAGAAAAATAAAACAACTTGAAAACTCGTTAAGTAAAAAAAAAAAGGAAAATTGGACACAATAAATTTTAAAGTGTGAAAAATAAGTCCTCTAAAAAAAAGGTATGCTGCATCTACACGTTTCAAAATCAGCCTGAAAATCACTAATATTTAAAAACAAATATTTATATTTGATACATAAGAAAATTTAAAATGTCAAAAATATGCTCCCAAAAAAAAGAAATGTATTCTGCATAACCACTTTTCAAAATCGGGTCACGTTTTTACTACTCCTATAAAACGGGTAATCGTATCAGTTATTTAAAGTGCCAAAAACTATGCTCTAAAAAAAATATGTGTGTTTTGCATCGCCCCTTTTCAAAATCGGGTCAATTTTTTGCTATCTCTACAAAACGGGTAACAGTATCAGTTCCCATTTCAAAGTTTATGTCTAAGATAGCATCCTACACTAGATGGCCTCCAAGGAGAGGCTGGCCATACATGCTAGTTGGTTCTCCCTTTCCTATAGTTGTCCCCTCAGCCATGCATTTTCCCTCTCAAGTTGATCTCTCATTATTGCTTCTCTGTCCCTTAAGCCACTTAGCTCTTTGCCCATTTCTTTGAGCTTCTCTTCCATGTGCCCAATGTCTTCCACCCCTTTTGACTTGGCGATTTGCATCCATCGGTGGGTTCTGGCCCTCTCCTTCTCAAGTTCAAAAAACAATGGGATGGCAAATTTTTGAGGTATCACCCTGCCTCCTTCTTTTCCCTTTTTGCTTGACTGGGGTGCTGAGAGCAGTGAGGGAAACTATTGCCTCCCTCTCAGTAGCCTCTAGAGACACCCTAGGTGAATCCTCTTTGTGTTCTTCCTTTTATGTTTCAATGCCTTCCTCCTCTTTGTTTTTATTGTCTTCTTCCTCTTGCTGTTCTTCCTCATCTCCATCAGTTTCTTCCCTAGTTTCCTCCTCTGTTTTAGCATCATCCTCCTTCTCTTCTCCCTCTTCTTCTTCTACTTCATCATGTTCCTCTATATTAGTTTCTTCTTCATCCATCTCCTCCTTATATAACTCTGTATCTTCCTCTTCTTGTTTTGCCTCCTCCTCACCGACAAAAGGACTAACATCATAAGTGAGGGTTTTGATGTCATCTTCTGTTGGCAAGTCTTTGAAGATTGACCATGTTATAGGGATCTTGAAGTTTTGGAGGGCATCCTCAATGAGGATCCTGATCAACCCATGGTGAGCCAATTGTTGGTAATTCCCTTCCTTTACTTTGTTGCTGGAGTCTATGAGTGATTGCATCAAGAAATAAGGTATGTTGAGTCTTTGGTGAACTGGTGTCTCTACCCCAAATCTTAATTATTCAAGGATCCTAAAGTGGTAGCCATAAACAACATTGTATCTACCCTCACATGAGATATATTTGATGAGTTGGTAGCCTATCTCACTCCATGGGTATGGCAGACTGTCCCTCCTTACTCCATTTTTATCCTCTGTGGGTTCTTCACCTTCTAAAAAGAATTTCCTTTTTGCCACATGATTGTCTGCTTTGTCTTCTTTTCTCCATGGAATTCCTAGGGGAAGTGTTGTGACCCTACTGATGTGTTCTGGGGTGAGATCTATAGTTAGCCCTCTAACTATAACAGTGGCATGGATTGTGCTGTGTGGAGTGAGGGAATGAGCAAATTCTTGAGCCACCTCATCATCATACCATGTGAATTTTCCGAAAAACCCCATCCAGTTGTGTCTTGTAAAGATTTCAAGCACCCGGGGGTGTTGTTGTATCCTCATAGTGTTTGTGGGTTCTCTCCTATTAAACCCCCCTGTCATCTTGTTTATGAGGCTTGAGGAGAAAATGAGAGGTTTGACACAAAATTTTTAAATTCAAGAGGAAAACAGAGTTCACTGTGTATGTAATTCACCTCCTACAGTTGCTAACTCCACTGTATTTTAGAGCATTTCTAGTTCATTTGATTGTAAATGGGGATGGATTTTTAGATCCTACCTCCTTAGAATAGTGACAGTGGACAATTCTCGTGATATCCCCTCTTGAACTCTTCTCTACCTATCCTGTAGACTGCCTCTATGTATCCTGTAGACTGCTCCTGTAGGTTGTATCTTGTAGACTATTCCTGTAGGAATTCTTGTGCATGCTCCTGTAGAAATTATCTTGCAGAACGATGGATCCTTGCTTCCGGTGGGTGGCAAAAGTTATGAGAGCGACTTGAGTGAGGGAGTTTTGAGGAGGTGGAACACATGAATGCATGCAAACAACATTTTATTTCCCTTTATGGTGTTTCGGGGTGAGGTGGTGTGTTGGTAGCATAGGTACGTTGCCATTTTTGGTCTTACTCTCCTCTGTTTTTCCTTTTCTTTTTTTCATAACTGGCAGAAACTAATCTCTTTTTGTTTTGAATGGTGAGTGCAAGGATGATGGTAATGGACGAGGTGAGCGGTTAGATCACGTCTAGGATGAATTTTAGGGACCTAGAAAGCCTACCATGTGCCCTTGGATTGCTTCTTGTAGGTTTTCCGGGCCACTATAATTTCTACAGGATCATCCTATAGGTTTTCAGGGGATCCTGTAGGAATACAGGGGATCCTGTAGAAAACACAGTCTACGCATAAATTGAAGCAATGGAGTGGAAAATGATAGAAATGATGGAGGGATGCATGGTATGGAGTGGAGGAGATGGATAGATGTGAGGCAGGGTTCTCTTTGGATCCTATTTTTACTCCTTGACTGTTTTTCTCGCCCACCTGCAAATAACAATTATATATTTTTCTCTCTATCTTTTTTTTTTCTTTTGAAAAACACCTAAGCTGCCTCAGAGAGGTTTTCACCCTAGATGTTTTTCCTGGCTGCCTCAAAGAAGGTTTTCACCCAGGGATATTCTTATTCTTCTTTCTATTTTTTCTCATCATTGGGCCGCCTCACGAGGTTTTCAACCCAAAGATGGGACTCAGGCGCCTCATGGAGGTTTTCACCTGAGTCCTTATTATTTTTTTCTTTTTTCTTAGTGACCTGATGAGGGAGGAGCTGGAACTTGCTCCACCATCATCATTGTTTTATTGATATTGTCAATGAACTCTTGCTTTGATAAAGGCCTCTTGTAGGGGCATCCCAAGACAGCTGCCCAATGACATTAATGGTAGGGGCATCCCTTTTTGTTCTACTTGGATGCTTGAAGCACTTCTCCTTAATCAAATTATTGTAAATGGGGACATATTTTATTGCCTATAGAAGGGAGATCTTTACACATAGATTTTTCAATTCTCCCAGAAGTTCAGTTTTTTCTGAGGTAGGCTGGAGTGGTTGGGCTAATCTCTCATGAAAGGGTGGATTTATTTTAAGGTTGCTTTCCTCTCTTTCTTCTTTAACCTCCCTATGTGGAGAGGGAGGTTGGTTATCCGGGATAATTCTCCCAGATCTTAGGTTGATCTCATGGATTTCTACAACATAAGTTGGGTATGATGTCTCTCCATTGTATACTTTTTGAGCCTGTCTATTGTTCGGGTTTGGATTTAGCTAGGCATGCATCTGGGGTTGCTTGGGTGGAGCAGAGTGTAGGAGTTTTGGTTGGGTAGGTGGTGGAGGCAACAGAGCTGGAGCATTGTTGTATTAGGGCCTCCACCCGTGGAGTGGTGTATTCCACTGAGGTTGTGGCCGAGCGTAAGGTGGAAATGACTGTTGGCTGGGTGAGAATGATACTAAGATGCATAGGACCAAGGAGGGGGTGTAGATCAGGAAGGATGAGCAGGGGGTCCCCAAGAAGGTATAGCTATGGTTTGGTTGGGGTTGTAATATGCATGGGATGACCCTTGCATACCTTGCTGGTATGGTCTAGGCCCAGGAGGTCTCCTTTGGTTGATATAGCAAAGCTACTCCGTGACCCCCTCAGCTCCTTGATATACAGCTTTGAGTCCGGGTAAAGAAGGGCACTTGTCTGTGGAGTGGTATTCTTCATAAACTGAGCAAATTTCAATACATCTCAATGGAAATTCGTTCCTAGGATGCCTCGTGATGCATCTAGGACAAAAGATGGCCAAGGCTCTCTCTACTTCCTCTTGCTTCTTTTTGATATTCATGGTGTCCATTTGTAAGGCAAGGGTTTGCAGCATCTCACTTTTGAAATATTCCAACATATTTCCAATTTCACCCTTGATGGATGAATTGGAAGATGATGTATTAGCCATAGGTTGACTACTCCTACCCTTTTTCCTAGCTGCCCTAGAATGGTTTCTAAAGACAGTCTTGATATCCTCATAGGGTAATTGGTAGGTATCTCCTCCTGCTAACAGATGTAAGGTATCTAGAAGATCTTCCCTTACTCCTCTGAGCAGGACCAACTTTAGTGACTCGGGGTCAAGTGTGCACTTGGCCCTTTTGTAACTGAGCTAGAATCTTTCTTCGTGGTCTTCCAAGGATTCATCCTGACTCATGGTCATCCTGAAAATTTCTTCTTTAGTATCCTTTGACCTATAGTAGTCCCGATATTTGTTGTTAAAAGCCTGTTGCATCTGAGCCCAAGTTGTGATGCTATCTCTTGGTAAACCTATGAACCAATGCAATGTTGCATCCTTGAGGGTAGATGGAAACAATTTTAACTTTTACTCATCATCTGTATAGTCATAGGTTCGGCATATAACAATAAACTCAAATAGGAAAGTGTTATGGTCCTCTATGGTCAAGCCATGGAAATGAGGTAGAGCATAGGGGCTTATATTCTTCATCTTGGTGTCCCCCATTGGTTTCCCTGATGGGGAAGGCACCCTCAACTCTCTTTATTCCCTCTGTCATTTCAGTTTTCAGCCATTGTTTCAGTAGGAATGGGTTCCTCTTCTTCTTCTTCCCCTATAGGCTCTTCAAATATGTCAGGTTGCTCACCGAAAGGTTCCTCTAGCTCACAGCCACCAAAGAAGAGAGAAGGTTGGTTGTTTGATGCAGTGGGGGTATTTGGCAAGAATTTCCCTAAATTGTCCCTATTCCTACGAGGCATGAAAGGAAATGTTTTTGGGTTGGTTTTTGTAAGATTTTTTTTTTAACTAGAAAGTACTTTGCAGAAATGAAATTGTTGATTGAATGAAAACTACTGACAGAAAAACTACTTGCTGAATTGAAATTCTACTTACAGAATGGAAAGGAAAGCAGATAATGACAAATGAAAGAAAGGAAGCTACTAGATTACTTTTGTAGAAATAAACTAATGGCAGAAAATTGGAGACTAGAAATAGAAGAAAAGAAAGCAGTAATCACATTCTACTTAGACACCTCCCCGGAAACGGCGCCAAAAAATGATGAGCGCCAGTATTGCAGTAAGGATGCTGCAACTCCTGGGCTACTAGCTTTACTTATCAACCCAGGGTTCTTACAAACTTGGAGGTGACAGTGCTATATGCACAAGTAAAAGTGAAGGTCCTGCCTGTTGTCACTATTCATCCAGTGAGAGACCCCACGGGTTCCAAGCCAGACTTGTATAGAGTCAGAAGAAGCTTGATTCTTTGATGGAAGAAAAGCAAATTTATTCTAAGAGAGCTACTCTACTGTAGTAGTGAAGAAAACAACATGTAATGCTAAATCACACCATATCCTAATTAACCATTTAAACAGCTATGCTAAGCAGAATTGTTAAATCAACACTAACCTAATGTTTCTATCAAGTTACCAAAGTAAAGATCAAACCATACTAATGTGTGATCAAGAAAACTAAACTAAATCTGTTTTCACTTTTTTGGTTTTCTTTGGTAAAATCAAGCATGCAATTTAATTGTTCTTGTGGATGTGACAGGTGGATGGAAGGTGGTTGAGGATGGCTAGGAGGTCTATGGAGTGTTTGGACGGTGTGGGAGGGTCCTAAGAGGCCTTTTGTGACTTCCTAGAGGTTCCCCATCAATTCAGCCTCGAAACAGGCCGTTTGAGGAAAACCTACAGGATGTACTAGAAACCTACAGGATGATCCTATAGGAATTACAGGATACCTACAAGATGCAGCCGAGAGTTAATTGTGAGGTGTTGGAGGTGTTGGAGGTGTTAGGAGGCTTGGAAAAGGTGTGTGATGAGTGGGATAGGGTGTTATAAGGTCTAGGAACACTCAGGAATCAATATCCAAAAGAAGAGATGGCTAGATTCGCTCAATGTGTCTAGGGGAATTTCAATAAAAAAGGGACAAAAAAACTAGTGAGTTTGATGGTGGAACAAGAGATGGTTGAGGTGGAAGATGGACGCTGGTGATGAAGTCTAGACCTCCTCCTGAAGTACCTGCAATGCTTAAAACGTGTGTGTCTTCCAAGAACTATGCAACAAGATACATTCTCATAAACTAGAAAAGCATGAATCAATTTCCCATATTATGCGTGAAGAAAGTGTTGAAGGAAATGAGAACATGAGTAAGATATTATTGCAAAAAGCGAGTGATGGAAAAATATGACAATGTAATGAACCAAGTACTGAATCAAGATAACAAACTCCAAAGCTCATACAAGAACTAGAAATCTGTGTTTTTGGGGTTGCTGAAGGGTCTCTTCCTCAATTCATGGTCCCAGAGGGAGGAGGTGAAGCCGAGACAACTGCTAACAACCTTACGGCGATCTTTTTCTCCTTGCTAACCTGCTAATTGAAAGAAGGCACAAATGGAAGCAAACTAAAATACAACCAATCTATTCTACATTGTTGTAATGGAAATGCAACTACTTAAGCAAATGAACAATTAAACCATGAACCTATGCTAGCATACATGTACAATAAAGAGGAGCCTTGGCTGCTAGGGTTGGGCCCTAACCCAAGAGCTTCATCCCTCTGAGTTAACTCAGTGTTGGCTCAAAACAAAACTCATTCTTATTATCAAAACAATGGATTACATCAAAAACTGTCACAAGTCTTGCAGCTCGAAAATAGAGTAGAGTTTTACAATAAAAAATCTGAATCCTACTGAGGTCCTAGGCCTCTCTACTTATACATCTGAATTCTCCAATGACTTCCTTAAAATTAGGGAGGCTCGGCTCCCAAACTCGAGATAAACTGGTGCTTTGTCTTTCACTCGCTCGGCTGCCTTCTAGTCCTCATGATTTGGCTGTATGGAGGAATATTCAAATGGAGGGGTAGTAAATGAGGAGGATTTACCTCCTATAATTCCTCTCCCTTGTCCCATTCGAGTTTTGACAAGGTCTTTGCCAAAAATCCTTTCTTTTATCCTTTAATCCAGCATTAAATGCACATTAGACTGCAAAGCAAAATATCCAACTCTAACTCATCTCATAAACAAAATATAATCAAAAGTATGCAATAAGTTGTGAGAATAGTTGGTTCGACTAAGCTAGGAGGTGAATTAAGGCCCATACAACTACCCAATGATGAGGCTCATCAACTTCCCAAGTGGTTCTTGAAGGATTCACTTTTCAAAGGTATGGGACCACACGGGACCAAGTGGAACCAACGTAGGTTAAGGGGAGGGAGTTTAGCAACCAATGATGATCTTAACCCAGACAAGGAAGGAAAGGATCAAAACAAGAGCTTTCACTTAGAGGTGATCCTATGAGGTACTAGCATAGGGAACATCATGGAAAATTTTGATATCAGAGCTAGAGCTTGGGATATCTCACAATCACACCATCGGAATTTCTTCAAATTTGGCGGAGACCTTGAGGACACACGAGTGTAGTAGGGTCTATGAGATCAAACTTTTTATATGGCTACTTTGTCGAGAAAGTGATGCCCTAGGTGGCCCAAGATGGCTAGACCTAGAATTAAGAGGGAAAGGTGAAGAAAAATGGTCTTTGAGTGACCACTTATTCGTAGACCAATGCCTAATCCCCTGGGGAGAATGGAGTCTAGGAGAATGATGAGAAAGGACTTCGTTTCTTGGTCAAGGAGGCCTCAAGGACTACTTCACTTGGCCTTTAGGGCAAGAAGAAGTGATCTTAAAGCTTTATACTTCGCTTTGCAAAAGAGATGGCTTATCAAGATAAATTCAATGCTAGAATTTATCCCTAGGAGATTTCATTCAACATACATGGCCCATACATTTCAAAGATGCTATATAGAAACAATAATTTCACAATTATGCAATGAAACAATTAGCCCTAGTAGAGTGAAAATCCCATTCCAATGCATATGACAAAGTAAAACAAGAATAACATTAAATGTGTGTATGTACTTGTAAGAGAACAAATCCAACCATCAACATATTTTCCAATAAAGAAGCTCCAAGATAAGAAAGTCCAATCCAAACATCAAAATTCATCCATGCTCCAATTCATCCTCCAAGAAAGAAGTGTGAAATTCTCAAGAGAGAGAATGATCCAATCCAAGTGATGATACAAAATGAATTCATGTATCTCCTATTTATACACTCATTAGGAGTTCGAATTACCTAATTTGAGCCTACATTAGCCCATCAACTAAAATAATGTGCAAATAACTATCTATTGGTGACAAGCCCACCAAACTAGCTCATAAATAAAATAATAAGCCTCCCAAGAGGTCGAATAATCAATAATGCATGTTGTTGGGCTCTCTAAGAGGCCTGATGAAGTCCATAAGTGCCAAAATGATGAATTGGACTTCCAAAAGTAATGGACAAGGGGTTCACCCCTTGTTCTCCACATAATAAACCTGTGGTGCTCCCAATAGCTGTGAGGGCACACAAGTGACCTCATGGGTCTCCAAGAAAGTCAAAGATGCATGAATACCATCTATAAGGGCTCAAATGATGGTGTAACCGATGTCATATTAGCAAACAAGTCTTGGGTCATCTTCCAAGTTCATGGTACAACTATGGGGTTGTCTGGGCAAAGGTGAACCAGCTACATCTTCCTCGTCCAATAGGTGAATCTTGAGCAATCTCTGAACATCTTTGGGGATCCATGGAGTGTTTCATACTATTGTGGAGGCCCATGGCTCTCAACACACACGCTATGCCAATGTAGCCCTCTAGAGGGTTAGGACCCCATATAGGGACACCAAACCCAAGATGGAGACCACCTACAATCCTGCATAAGATCCAATGCATCCCTTAGCCTTCCAGTACAACAAGTCATCAAGGAAATTGAGTAAAAGAGCTTACAAACCATGGAAAACAAGTGTGGACTTCATAATGCCATGCCCTTCCATAATGGACTTTGGCATGTGCTAATGTTTCCAAGCTTCGAATGGGGTTAACCAAGTATCCCATTAGGTGGTTTCTACTTCTAAGGGGGATAATATGTCTAGGGCATAATTTTAAAAATTGGTCGGCTTGAACCGAAAACCTCTCAAACCGGTCAGTTCATTGGGCAACCAGATCAAACCAGACAAAAACCGCTCCTAACCACCCAATTTAGATGGAACCGATCGTTACGGTCAAACCAGACAATTCCATCCAAAACTGATTGGTTCATTACCAAGGTCGCTATGGACCCACATAGTGTGCTTTAGGAAGCTTACGAGGTGTTTTGGAGGGAAAATAAGGGTTATTCCCCTCCAAAAAAAACCCTCTCCAAGCCTTTAAAAGGAGCTCACCCCTCTCATTTGCTTCATACATCTCATTTGGAGTTTTTGTGAGTTTGATTGGGAGCTTGGAGTGTCTTGAGTTTTTACTGGAGTAGTCATCTTGGAGGCTTGGAGTTGGAGTTGGAGCTATTATGGAGATAGTTTGGAGTTGTCAATAGAGTTGGCATCTTCAAGAGGAGGCTAAGGAAACTAGTTTGCACTTCACGTAAGGATTTTCATTTGAAAAAATCCTCATTTCATTGTTGTCCATGTATTAATTTTTTTATGTGTTATATGCTATCAAATCTCTATTTCTATGCAATCAAATTTTGTAGGCTACAATGTGCATTTTTTTTCCTAAATTTATCTTTAGTTTTCCATTTTTCTTAGCTGCAATTTTTTTTTAAATGGCAGATTTCTTTGCAAATTTTAATTATTCCAAGCCACCATAGCTCCAAAATCTAAGGACATTACATGGGATCATTGTGATGTGATTGATGGAAAAATGATATGCAAGTTTTGCAATAAACCTAATTAAGGTGGGGGTATTCTCATATTGAAACAACACTTGGTTGGGATAAGAGGCCAAGTAAAGCCATGTGAAGCACCAAATGAAGTGTTAGGCCCTGTTAGGGCAAAATACCTTTCCAAGTTTCAAAAGTTTGAGGATAATAAGTCTAGGGCGAAGGCCATCCAAGATGAAATTGCAAGGAAGAGTGAATTATTAGAAGCCATGAAAGAGAGTGGGTATGATGATTATGATATTCAAGACTCATTTTCTATCCCTTCCACCAATGACCCCTTTCACTATGTTCCTCTTGCTCCTGGCCAACAATCTAAAGGAAGAAAGAGAACAAACATCTAGAGTTATTTCTCATCCTTTTCCACCATTGCCTCTATTAATCCCACTTCCTCCCATCCAAGTTTTTAACCCACTTTGGATCAATATTGGAAAAAGTAGTGCAAAGAAACTTATTATCAATACATTGCTAGATGGTGGTATGATGCAGATACCCCATTTAATGTTGCTCGCTTACCTTATTACCAATTTATGTGGGACTCTATTATAGTTGTAGGAAAGGGCTTCAAAGGCCCTACTATGCATGACTTGAGGGTAGCTCTTTTGAAAAAAGAGATTTCTTCCATTGATGAGTATTTGGTTGAGTATAGAGAGTCATGCCTCAAAACAAGTTGTTCCATCATGTCAGATGGATGGACTAATGGAAAGAACCACACTATCATTAATTTCCTTATTTATAGCCCTCAAGGAACCATGTTTTTTAGATCAATTGATGCATATGATAAGGTGAAGGATGCAACCCTTATATTTGAGCTTTTGGATGAGACTATTTAGGAAGTCGGGCAACAGAATGTTGCGCAAGTCATCACAGATAATGCCTCAGACTATGTTCTTTCTACAAAGATGCTTGAGTCCAAATATAAGACCATGTTTTGGGCTCCATGTGTTGCACATTGCATAGACCTCATGCTTGGGGACATAGGCAAAGTGAAGTGGGTAAACAACATTGTAGAGCATGCCAAGTGCATTACAAAATACATCTATAACCACTCATGGGTATTGAGACTAATGAGGAAAGACAGTGGGGGCAAAGAGCTTGTTAGGCCTGCAATTACAAGATTTGCAACTCACTTCCTCATGTTGCAATGCCTCAATTCCCAACAAAAAAACCTGCATAAAATGTTTTCTTCTGATGATTGTATTGAATCTCGGTGGGCTCGTAGACAAGATGGAAAAGACACCAAAAATAAAGTTTTTGACAATTATTTTTGGAAAAGGTTTGCAGAGCTTATGAAAATTATCGAGCCCCTTATTAAGGTGCTAAGGATGGTGGAAGGGGAAAAATTGGCCATGGGCTACATTTATGAGGCTATGGATCAAGCAAAGGAGCTGATACGGGCAGTTTACAAGGATAGGTTAGATAAATATGGTCGTATATGGGAGACCATTTATAATACATGGAACAATCAACTCCATCGTCCTATATAAGCAGCTAGGTATTTTTTGAAGCTAAAGTATCATTGTAAAGCTCGGTTAGGACATTTGCAAGATGTAGAGGTCAGAGGTGGATTGATTTATTGCTTGGAGCCCATGGTCCTTATCCATGCAGACCAGTTGGAAATGCATGCACAACTTACTCTTTTCAGTTGGAAGTTGGTACCTTCAGAAAAAACTTGGCAAATATGGCAAGAGATTTGGACAACCAAGTAATAAATTCCAATTTGTTTTTATTTTCAAGTTAAATTGTTTAGAAATTTACAATTCAAATTATTTATAAATATTTGTAATTTGTAAATAAGTAATGAAATGAACTAAGTTACTAAGTAATATCTTTTTCTTTGCAACACATTGGTGGGAGTCATTTGGCATCCAATGTCCTCAATTGCAAAAGTTTGCAATCAGAGTCCTCAGCCAAACTTGTTGTGCTTCAGGTTGTGAGCACAATTGGTCTATTTTTTAGCTCATACACACGAAGAAGAGAAATTGTTTGGAACAAAAACGGTTAAATGATCTTGTCTTCGTGCAATACAATCTTCGACTAAGGCAGAACCAAATGATGAAAATAACACCTGGTCTAGATCCCATTGTGTTGGACGATATTGATCCAACATCAGAATGGGTGGAGGAGACTGAAGATCCTATGTTTGATGTTGATTTTGATATTGGCATGGCATTAGGGGGGGATGAAGCAGATTTAGTAGCACCATCAGAATCAGGATTAATAGCTACATTAAGTAAAGGCAAGAAACCAATGGAAGGCACTAGTTGTGCAGCTCAATGAACTTGGGCTTCCATTAGGTCCACTTCTATTGTTATTGGTGATAGTGTTACTACTGAGGTTGCAAATGAGGCTGAGGCATCCTCAGACTCTGAACTAGATGATGTCTATGTTGCTTCTGTTGATGATCATGTGTCTAGTAGTGGTGATGAATTTGATGATTGATCATGTGTAGACTTGTAGTCTTATAGTAGGCCAATGGCCTCATAGCTTATGTATTTTGTCTATGATATGTATTGCACTCGGTGCAATTTTCATATATTGACTTTTACATGGTATATACATAAGCAAGATTTGCATATTTTGTGTCTATTGGATTGGAATCGTGGTTTTAAATCTTCAAAATAGTTTCTTTTCATTAAAAAATAATTATTTAATATATTTTTTTTAAATCTGGTTCATCGAGATTTGACCCGTCCTAGTTTGACCGGTTCCGGTTTTTAAAACTATGGTCCAAGCTACATCCTTTTAAAGGTGGTGGCATGTGATAAAGAGATGAATGGATTAGGGAATGAAAAGGGGCAACCCTGGGCCATATGTTGGGTTACATGGGTAGCTAGTAAAAGGAAGCCCACACTTGGGTATATAATGTATAAGAGGGAGAAATTGTGGTACATGAGGTGCCCCGACCTTGATTTTTCCGCCCTTCTTTATATTCCTTTCCTTTTATGAGTTTTCCTTAATTAATTGCTACGGGCTTAAGGGGTAAGAGCATGATGTGTGAGATATAGCAGTGGATACCACTTTTAAGGTAGGGAAGTTCATTGTCCGCCACGGGTTAGTACAATCACGGGTTCTTAAACGATAAAGCAAACTCATCTAGGGCCTGTAGGACCCAGGGTGATGGCCATGTAGATGGGGTAGAGCTCATGTATTGGATTTTGCTCATGTGCTAAATGTGTTTGTCCTGACCATATTTTGCATTTTGTGGTACATTTTCCTGTTGAATGTAGCCAATTATTCTTTTACTTTCCTTTTCAGCTGCATCAACCTCTAAGGCATCATTCCAAGCTCAACCTAAGGTGTGGAAAAGGGGAGGGGAAGTCTAACCCCATGTGGACCTAGTGGAGGAATGTGGACCCAAATGGGAGAAATGATGAGTGGGGTTATAATGAGTGGAAAGGGGGAAATATATGCGGATGAGGGAGTGGGACCACGCAACCAAAATTAGGGTTTCCCATGAAGTACCATCCCTAAAGCCAAATGGTCAGTAAAAGATATCCCACGAGACTAGAATCCAAGGTTAACATCCAAAAGGGGTCTAGGGGATAAGAGCACAAATCTAGCCCATTATTTCCGCCGAGTCCCCCCATTAATCCATGCCCAAAAGTTTCCATGATAAACAAACTACAATACTCAATTAGCAAATGACAAGGCATACCTTTAGATTCAGGAGGCCCACCTTCAAACTTACGATCATGGCAGATGGCTGAGGGACCACATGGCTAGCTTAGGTGGTGGAGAAGTGGCACAATGAGCTAGTTGGTGGCTGCGAGGGGCTGTTTTCTATCAGTTGAGGACCATCTTGGAGAAAAAAATTCTCCTAGGGATACCTCCCACAAAGTGGTCGCTAACAGTACAAACAATATATTTGTATTTCTAAGCATTATATAAATCAATCCTAGTGTTTGGGATGCTTCATTTTGGTATTTATGGGTTACTATGTACATCTATTTTGAGACCAGACTTAAAATAGAAACCTACAATTTTATACCATCAAATTGTTTGACAAAATCTTACTAAGTAAAATTCAAAAAATTAGTAGCAAAATAGGGGTATACCAAGTGGGAATGTGGTATCGAAGCATGATCTTAGTCAGCTGTGGGGAAACTAGGAAGATCATGGAAGAGTTGGACATGCATGTGTAGTAATTGGTGGAGATATAGACATTCCAGTGACTCAAGGAAAAAGGAGTACACAAGAAATTATCCAAGAGATCCTCAAGAATAATGAGAAGTTGATAGAAATGGTGGCCTAATTGAATAACGATAAGATAATAGACTAGAGCCATCCTAGTACTTATGGCAAAGACCCTAGAGGTTGGCATGGCACAAGGGTGAAGCCACTTACACCATAAAGGGGAGGTCAGTAAAAATAGGACGTATAGAGGACAGTGGGAAAAATAATCCTTTCGAGCTTTAATGATGGGTCGACCAAGAGTTTTGTTAGGGCTTGGGTGCAAAAATTGGACACGTACCTCTAGAAAAACCCCATGAGAGAGGTGGATGGTATTAAGTATGCCATGATTGCCATCTTACATCTAGATGGAGATTCACAGGAGTGGTGGTATCATGGGTTGATCACTTTGGGTCATGTAGGAATCATGTCATACTCAGTGTTCACATAAAGGCTCGTAGAGAGATTCAACTAGAAGGACACCATACCTCCTCAAAAGGAGTGGACATGATAGGATAGTTAGATTATGAGATCCGAAGGAACCTTCGAAGGAGGAACTTGTGCTTCACATGTCAGGAATCATGGACCCTAGGGAGCAGGTACACTAAGGGCAAGGCCCACTACATTGAGGTGTTTCCTGATAGCAAGCCTAATGACGAGGTTGAGCATGAGGTAGATAATACGAGTGGTTGTGAAAAATACTTAGATCTACCTAGTGTGACTTAGGAGCCACCAGTATTGGAGATCCCATTGATGGCTTAGGTTGAGACAGTGGCAAAGAGAGTAGAGCCTGCACCTATAGGGTTATCCATTAACAAGGTGCCAATAGACACAAAGGTGCACAGAGCCATGACAGAGTTCCAATATGGTAGAAACCTACAACATAATGGTGAACTGGAGGACATGAGAGCGGTTTATTCCAAGTCAGAGGCCAAGTTCACTGGCATTGGGGAACAATTTAAATCCCTAATGATGCACTGAATAGAAGATAGGAAAAGAGATGGGCTACCAGTGATGATTCAACATGGAGAGCACATAGAGGGACACAACCTATATGAGGATGTTATGGAGGATGAGCTATCTGTGGAGCCATGGTTGATCTGAACTTAAATATGAATGCAACAAATTACATATATAACCATAAATACAGATATGTAGCAGAAATAACACTTCATTTCATTAATATCAAACA
Source organism: Pinus tabuliformis (assembly GCA_031772625.1). Taxonomy (NCBI): domain Eukaryota; kingdom Viridiplantae; phylum Streptophyta; class Pinopsida; order Pinales; family Pinaceae; genus Pinus; species Pinus tabuliformis. Next base: position 573,468,971 of record CM062804.1, on the reverse strand, counting down.
CTGAAATATGCTTACAAACAAAATGGAAATAAGCCTAGCTTGGGTGATGGTAGCTTATCTCTAAGAAGAAAAGTTGTGGCTACATGCCTATGAACCGTGTTACAATGAGGCTCATATCCCTATTTATTATTGAGAAACAATGCAAAACCATAAACATCCAAAACCCTAACCCTAGGAGATGAAGCGCCAAAACTATGAGCCATGTTTGGGTAAATTGGTACATCAATTTCCTAGGGTCATAACTTTGGCATACGTTCTCCGTTTGATGCGTACAATACCTCATTAGAAAGATCTATCTGAGGACTACAAATTCTGATTGGTCAACACCAGGCCACATCCTCTATTGGCCTTAATTTTCCCAAAACCTGTCGTTTAGGGCCTCAAAATGGCTCCGAAAGTTCAAGACCTGAAAAACGCTAAAAATAGTAAACTACGCTACAATTAAGGAAACTAAAAAACTGAAAGAGATAGTGGTGGGGCTCCTAGTGGAATAGGTGGGTGGCCAACGACATCCACCTGGATCAATGGTGGAGGAGGATGAGCAGCCATCTTTTGGGCCAACCATCAATGAGGAGCAGACATATGCATAAGAAACTAGTAGATTTGCATTACTTTAAGACAACAACCCTCTTCAGGCATACATAAATGGGACTTGAGACATTGTTAGGTTACCTCTACACATTAGAGAGAGAGAGGTAGAGTTATCTAGGCAAACCTTATGTGTTGACCAGGCTAGTGAGACGAGGCGAAATGAGTTGCGCAAGGCGCAAGATTCGCATGATGGAGTTGTTGTGTGTATTGGTGTTCTGGCAATCGATCCCTCTCATGGGGTTGGGCAATGAGAGGTATTGAGTTGATACCTAGTGGAACGAGCTAGGCGTCTAGAGATATCCATGACCGAGAGCATAGTTCATCAGGAGTAGTGGGCTACAAGAGGATCTTCGGGGCCAGATTATTATTGGGATCCAAGTGGGACTCCCCATCACCTCATGGATTTGGTCTATGATGGTATTAACAAAGTGAGGGATTCGGTATTCAAGCACACACACACTTTCATATCTCCACCAAAGTCCCAAACAACATCAGTGATAGGTTGGATTGACAAGGGAGTAGGCAAACTCCATGGGTTGTCCTGGCATGTTGGCAGTGCATGGGGCCACAAGATGATCAACATACTCACGCAGGAGTTTGTCAGAGGAAGTGGAATTGATAGGTTACGAGATAGGGCCATGTATGGAGGTGGTGATTTCCCATGAATATATGGGGCACATGGGTCAATGAGGAGCAACACCATAACGACATTGCCACTAGCAATAGGGAAGCTTCTCTCTCACATCTCTCTAGGAGGATCAGGAGGGGAGGTCCAGTCATCAAAGGTTACGATGATGAGATAGTGTAGATGGTGATATTGATAGGATGCAGGTTGATGCATACTGACTCGTTCTTAGATTGTGGAATCTAATGGTGTATAAGGATATGCAATGATGAGCAGTGGTATGCAAAAGAGCATGAAGATGCATGGTGGTGTGCAATGGCATGCAGGGTTGCACCGTGGAGGAGCAATTCACATCGCAATGAATTCCCTCATGGAGTGATAGATACATTGAATCTGGAAGGGTACCAGTTGATTCAGGGTGATATGGAAATGTGTAGTGGTGTCTAATGGTGCACAAAGGTGTGCAATTTCATGCAGTTGTATGCCAAGGGGCACAAAGATACATGGTTGTATGCAATAGTGTACGAGGCTACCCAACAAATTGGGGGAGTGTTACTAGCATGGATATTTCTTGATGTGGTTGTCAAACATGCCATTGGGGTGGGCATGCCCAGGTTTGGAGCGGGTCGGTTACAAGGCTAGTCATGAGCATCCATATGGGTTCTTGATCATACCCATGGGAACCCTCACATCTTTCACTCTCAGGCATCATGTGCAGTCGAGGGGAGCCTCATTTTGCCCGATTGATGCTCTCATTATGGGTAGCAAGACTTGTAAGATTTTCCTAAGACCGCTCTTTAAGACTCAGTGAATCAGGGACATGATAAAGATTCTCTAATGGAGGAGTGGGTTCAGTGCACGAATTAGTAGCCACAGGTTGGGGGATGAGATGATCTTCAATAGAGGTGGTATATATTTCATCCTTGAGCCCACGATTGGGGAGATGATCATGGGGGAGACACATGCCACGCCTGCCATAGAACATGTCGAGATCTTTCATGGGTAGAGTATACTCTGTATGATTGAGGAAGCTTCCCAGTGGGTATCAAGACACCATACACTGTATTGGTACATTATCGAGAGAGGGGATAACAGACTTAGTGGTGATGGTTGGTAGGAGCAGGGCGAATATGCATGCATTGAATGGATTGCAGGTATTATATATTTATATATTAGTTGCATACATGGCTAAAGATGAGGCCTGGTTAGGTTCCATTAGCTCTAAATCCTATACAGTAGTAGCCAATAGGGATTGGGAGTTGTGGACTTTCGATTTGGCTAGGGGATCTAGGGATCCAATTGATTGGTGGGTTACTCCACTTCTTAATGAGTAGAGTTATGATAGCGGGTGCTCCAATTCATTCTTGGGTTGGTGCGTGAGGGATCGCTAAGGCCTTCACCATATAGCGAGGCAGGTTTTCCTTATTTTTACTTAGGTTTGGGACTAGCCATGGATGGGTAGGCTTCGACATCGTGGAGATGACTTGGCTAGATATGTTCAACCCTTACAGATATTTTTCCATCTGGCTCAAGGAGAGGAGGATTATGTATGAGTGCAATGGACAGTTTGTTATAATCAGAGTAGTTGTTGGTAGTGGGATCCCCCAAGGGAAGTTTTGGGGCTAAAAGCCCATGTTAAGTCAATTTTTGTAATATAATTGTAAATACTCCGCATTTTGTGGTCACGGAGTGCGAAGGTGTTAGGTGTCAAAAAGGGTAGTCTGCCCTTAGTTTTGTAAAGTAAAGTCGGCTGTAAGAGACCTACCCATGGTCTGCAGACCATGGGATTGTATAAAAAGAGCTAAGCTCTAAGTAGTTTAGGCATCGATCAATAGAATGGCAGATCATGTAATAGAGTGATAGCTCTGAAGAAGAAGTCTAAGTTGTGGGTCATAGTGTAGATAGAGGCTCTGCAGCTGAGTGCGCAGAGGCCTAGGGTAGAATTCCGCAGCTGAGTGCGCAGACCCCTGCAGCTGTGTGCACAAGGTGGATAGAGTCTGTAACACTTGGGAGATATTAATAAAAGGGTTTATTCTACAATTTTTGTGTCTTTGTTCTGTTGATGGGTTTGGATATATTATGTATGAATTTCCTTTATTATGCTTATATGATGCATGAATGAATGCAATTACATTGAATAATTGAACGCAATTACGAATATCTGCTTACGCAGTGATAACTTTAAGTATTTGACAAGATAAGCAAGTCACTTAGGATAATTGAGGAATCTGCACGACACACTAATCCGGGTCTCGGTGTGACAAAGGACCCTTCCAAGACCTTTTAATGTCATGATGTGTTAAATTGCATTTTTAAAAGAACATAAATGAATACATCTACATGCTATAAAGAAGAGGAACATGACAATCATCAACACATGAAAACATAAGTTGTTGATAATGGAGTTCGTCCAGGAGGGACTACGTCTACGAGCCCCAATGTCAAGATGGTGCAGGCCGCTGCATTAAGTGCTATCAATAGTGATGATGTACATAAGAGGTGTTGTCACTATCATAGAAGGAAAATACCCTCACGCAAGAGTGGTTCCAAGAGATGTTTTGCTACAAGAACTCTAAGTCAAAAGGACTCCTATCAGTATGACATAGACTCATGCATGATGATGATGAACATCCCGCCAACATGGCATAAATGGATTTCAATGCAATCATACATGGCGACACGCGAGTATCCCATCAACATAACGAAAAAGGGATCTCAAACAAAACATGACGAATCATGACAACAAGTACATCCAACAAATGATTTCGCGTCACATCAAGCATGAATCATGGAAACAAGTAAGAAAACAAGATCCCTCATTAAACATCAAATAGGGATTTGTGCAGCACAATGCATAGCAAAAGAAGTACATGAACACACTGCATATACCTCACATCCAGGGGCCATTTGAAGAAAAGGATGTCAAAATGCTGAAGTTTTTCGTACCATCGATCTCACGGCATCAAATCTCATGGAATGATTGCTCGCACGTCGAATGCTGACACCTGCACTCCACTTAGAAAAGTGGCTGAAAAATGAAATGATAAAATGGGAAATCTAAATGCACCATCAGATTTGTGGCGTCGAATAGTGCAAAATCAACTGTCAAATTTATGAATTCTGAGAAAGTGAAAAATTGGGGCTTAAGGAATCTTTTAGATTCCCCCTAGATTCCTCAAAGATTCCCTCCTCCGAGTCCTCTGCAAATCTTTTGCTCATATCAGGAAACTGACTGTGCCATCAGGTTCGTGTCGCTGAGAGGTGTAATATTGACATAAAAATTGTCTAATTTGGACACTGCAAAAATTTCACCCTCTTGAGAATTTTTCTCAATCATGATTCCCCCTGCAATAAATTAATTAAAAATTGTCTTGCCTCGATTTTTGTGCGTGCTCCTAGTCCTCCATGCCTAGGTGCACTGGGCAAATTCTGAAGTTATATGAAATTTCGGGCAGAGTCTCCAATGACAAGGTCATTGGCCTAGTGGTTGAGTCACTAATTAGGCATGCAGAGGTCAGGGGATCAAATCCCGCCCCCGCCATATATAACAAAAGCCTTTTAATAAAACACACATGTATTTGGGGTTAGGTCCACATTGGGTGGTCCGCCCCATACCCTTCGCACGCATGTATTAATTGGGGGGCGTAGTTTGTTGGCGTGGTTTTGGTTGTTTGTTGGTTCATGTATTGTGGGGCCGCCTGGTGGGGGCAGGCCCACGTGGGCCGGGCAGGTTCAATCCCTGCCGGCCTCCTCATTAACGTAAGTTGGACGGGTGTGGGGTGGTGGCCCACCACCTCCTTTATATATATATATATTTTATATATTTATATATAACAATGTGAATTTGAAAATTCTCGAACATTGACGAAAGGAGTCAATTTAACGAGGCGACAATTTTGTCCAGAATCCAGTAGGAGTTGGCCAGATTCCTTCCGCCAGAAAACTTCCAAATTTTGTCTCCATTAAGCCTGCCCAGTCAGCAAAAGTCAACCAAAACTTTGAATGCCCCTATCTTCCTCATCTGGACTCGGATTGACGAACTGTTTACACCATCATGATCACGACGACGAGATCTTTAACATGAACCCGGTTCAAGAATAATCCAAACACTTTTATTTTTGACCCTTACTAAGTCCTCCTGGACTTTTGCATGTGTCTGGAGCCACCTGGATCAATCCTCCCCACTGAGGCGCTTTTGGTCCTCCAAAAGCATGAAAAATAACCTACAACTTTTCTGTACCTTGTCTGCATCACAAGCATCCTAAAAGGTCTCGCTTCCATCTCCTTCACCTTTGTTCTTCGGAGCCTTAAGCGATGAGCCAACACCTGCAACCTCTGCAACCTGTAGTACATTGTTTTGCAAATTATATTCTTGACTTACATGACCAAATAATGACCCAAGCATCCCATACTTGCCACGAGTTTATAACACATACTCAGTGGTAAAGTTTACATCAAAATGGACACAATACCCCAGCTATGAAAACAAGGCCAACATATCATTGTTGCTCCACCAAGTGATGGAAAACACATCATCGTTGCAACACATGATTTACAACAATAAGGCCAAACACTATTTTTTCTTTAACAAGTGATGGAAACACGACATTACTTTCATAGTTTATCATGTAACTCAAAATAAGACCAGACATCATTGTTGTTGAACAAGTGATGGAAAACACATCATCACTTTTACATCTTAAAATGCAACAAATGATTTACAAAAGCACGACCATGACAAGATAACATATCTAGAAACCATTTTTCACTTATCAATGTGAAGGGGTCACCCCCATGTGGTGGTTTAGCTTGTCGAACAATCGTTTCACCTGGTTCATGCACCGACACTTTGTCTTTAAGGCACTGCTCTGGATGGAGCCTCCAACATGTGGCTCTTTGATGGCCACTTTTGTCGCAATGACTGCAATAGGCCCTCTTCCTCCAGATCTGTTTAACATGTTTCTTCACCTGTTTTTGAGAGGGTCTTTCACGCCTCATGCTTTTGTGTGATGTTATTCTTTTCCAACACTCAGAAAATGTATGGTTATGTAATCCAAAAAAGGTACATGGTTTTTAATGCCATGTTTTACACTCATCATTAACAGCATGATTATAATCGAAATGAATATTCGAATGTCGAGAATGGTTATACTTTTCCTTGCCATCTCTGGTGTAAGTATGGCAATGAGAGCTTGCCTCGGCTTTTTCCCTATGATGGCCACTGCCATGGGATGATGGGGATGTGTTCCCATCATTCTCTTTCCTCGATGATTTTGACGATGTCTCAGAAGCATATGACACTTTCAAGCATTCTCCCTCGATGTATCTCAAGCCTGCAAATTGAGGTCTCTGCACAACCTCCAATGGTTGAGTTATGCCTTGGTTATTAACACCAAGTTCTTTTTCCTCCTTGTGCCTCGTCCTGGTAAGGAGCCTCATGTTTGTCCCTGTAATTTGGATCTCCACATCTCCAACAGAAATCATACTATGTGATGACAAAACCAAAAGGAAATCGACATATTTTACCTCCTCTATTGATTTGGAAAGAACTGATGAGGGCTTCCCATCTTCTGTTGTTGGTGGTTCACTAGCTGTCTCAGCACATTCCCCAACTTCCTTTCTGACATACCCAAGTCTTGTTTGACAGGGTAATTCCTCTACTTTGATGGGTTGACAATGCCTTGGCCATTAACACCCAAGCCTTTTCCTTCAGACCCCATTCTCTTCAACAGTTTGGAGCCAATTCCTGTCATCATCAGGAAACATACATGAAGATGGAGAACTACTTTTTACCTCACATGGGTCACGCTACAGATTTTCCAAGGCCTCGTCCTTTGCTTGCAGTTGTCGTAGTAGACTATGTTTCTCCTCTTTCTCTTCATGTAGAAGCATCTTCAATTCAGCATTATATGTTTGAAGACTTTGGTTGTTGTCCTTCAGTTCTTCCACGGCCTCTTCCATGGCTCGCAATTGAAGCTGCAATCGCTCCTTTTCCTCTGTCTCTTTCCGTAGAGCTTGATACATTATTTCCACCATTTTGGAAATTTTGATCATGGTCTCGTACATCACTTTTTCATCCTATGCTACTGCACATTCCATTTTTCATGCTTGCAATTCACATCCACGCAAAGATCACTCCGATACCACTTGATCCGGGTCTAGGTGTGACAAAGGACCCTTCCAAGACCTTTTACTTTTGTGATGTGTTAAATTGCATTTTTAAAATAACATAAATGAATACATCTACATGTTGTAAAGAAGAGGAACATGACAATCATCAACACATGAAAACATAAGTCATTGATAACAAAGTTTGTCCAGGGGGGACTACGTCTCTAGGCCCCAATGTCAAGATGGTGTAGGCCGCTGCATTAAGTGTTGTCAATATTGATGATGTACATAAGAGGTGTTGTCGCTATCATACAAGGAAAATGCCCTCACATAGGAATGGCTCCAAGAGATGTTCTGCTACAAGAACTCTCAGTCAAAAGGACTCCTATCAGTATGACATAGACTCATGCATGATGATGATGAACATCCCGCCAACATGGCATATAGGGATTTCAATGCAATCATACATGGCGACACGTGGGTATCCCGTCAACATAATGAAAAAGGGATCTCAAACAAAACATGACCAATCATGACAACAAGTACATCCCACAAATGATTCCGCATCACATCAAGCAGGAATCATGGAAACAAGTAAGAAAATAAGACCCCTCATTAAACATCAAATAGGGATCTATGCAGCACAATGCATAGTAAAAGAAGTACATGAACGCACTGCATATACCTCACATCCAAGGGCCATCTAAAGAAAAGGATGTCAAAATGTTGAATTTGTTTGTACCATCGATCTCATGGTGTCGAATCTCGTGGAATGACTGCTCGCATGTCGAACACTGACACTTGCACTCCACTTAGAAAAGTGGCCGAAAAATGAAATGAGCAAATGGGAAATCTGAATGCACCATCAGATTTGTGGCATCAAATAGTGCAAAATCGACTGTCAAATTTGTGAATTCTGAGAAAGTGAAAATCTGGGGCTTAAGGAATCTTTTATATTCCCCCTAGATTCCTCAAATATTCCCTCCTCCGGGTCCTTTGCAAATCTTCTGTTCAGATCAGGAAACTGACTGAGCCATCAGGTTCGTGTCGCTAAGAGGTGTAAGATCGACATAAATTTTTTCCAATTTGGACACTGCAAAAATTTCAACCTCTTAAGAATTTTGCTCAATCATGGTTCCACCTACAATAAATTAATTAAAAATTGTCTCGCCTCAATTTCTGTGCGCACTCTTGGTCCTCCATGCCTGGGGCCACTGGGAAAATGTTGAGTTTATATGAAATTTCGGGCAGATTCTCCAATGACAAGGTCGTTGGCCTAGTGGTTGAGTCACTATATTAGGCGCGAGGAGGTCGGGGGATCAAATCTTGCCCCCGCCGTATATAACAAAAGCCTTTTAATAAAACACGCATGTATTTGGGGTCGGGTCTGCATTGGGCGGCCCGCCCCATACCCTTCGCACGCATTTATTAATTGGGGGGCGTAGTTTTTTGGCGTGGTTTTGGTTGTTTGTTGGTTCATGTATTATGGGGCCGGTCAGTGGGGGCTGGCCCACGTGGGTCGGGCAAGTTCAATCCCTGTCGGCCTCTTCATTAACATATGTTGGAGGGGTGTGGGGTGGTGGGGGTGGTGGCCCACCACCTTCTATATATATATTTGTTTTTTATATATAACAATGTGAATTTGAAAATTCTCGAACATTGACCAAAGGAGTCAATTTAACGAGGCGACAATTTTGCCTGGAATCTGGCCAGAGTTGGCCGGATTTCATCCTCCAGAAAACTTCCAAATTAAGCCTGCCTAGTCAACAAAAGTCAACCAAAACTTTGATTGCCTCTATCTTCCTCATCCGGACTCGGATTGACGAACCGTTCGCACCACCACGATGAAGACGACAAGATTTTTAACATGAACCTGTTTAGAGAATAATCCAAACAATTTGAATTTTTACCCTTCCTGAGTCCTCCTGGACTTTTGCATATGTTTGGAGCCACCTGGATCACACGCTGCCATAGCAGCACGAAAATACCTTAGCCATAGGTTAGGGTTACGTGAAGGTTGATTATATACTTTCGCGAAGGTATTAAGGACTAGAATAGAGGATTTGTCTTGCAAGCCCTAAAGCGAAACCACCTGCGCAAAGGCAGGGATAGAAGAAATCAAACGACATCACAACTATCTCAGGATGCGGAAACTTGGTTCCAACATACCCCCATACTACTTCAGGTGAGATTTCGGTTTGCACTCTGTGGGTTGATGTCGAAAGGGCCAGTAGTGTAGGGATTTGTTTGGCTAATTAACGTTGAACCTGGGTCAGGCCCCCTCAAGCCAATAGTTGCACATCGGCAACATGATGGATTATTTTTTAAATTAGCATGGGACCCAAGCATTACAAGGCTTAGCAGCTCAACTACCAGTAGGGATGAGCTGGTTTGTACAAGGGGAGACCACTCAAAGTCTCCATTGGACCTTAATTTCATGTAGAACATTTCACTTCTAGGTGACTCGTTAATCTTAGGGAGCACATCACTAGATTTACAATGTGATCAGCAGGAGGAGGCCATGGTCAGTTCAGGTGGACGGGGAGGTTTATACCTTTAGGAGTTCACTCATGGGGTGCATATAATTGATTTACGGGTGGAGCAATTTTTTTAGGACTTGAGTGAGATTTATTCATGCGAGGTGGCACAACAACGTGGAGTGGTTCAGTGGCACATTTGGGACCCTAGCATTAGCTAGGTCAACTTGTGGAGTAGCAACATATGGTCATATTGCTTGAGGACAATAAATTTTTGGCGGGGAGGACTATAATATTCCCAATTTTGTGAGTGCAGAAATTTCTAAGGAGTTTTGCCTTTTTTTTTTAAAAAGAGCGCAAATATTATTTTTAATAGGAAAAGGGTGGAAAAATATTATTTTATTAGGAAAGAGCAACAAAATATTATTTTATTAGGAAAGAGCGACACAATATTATTTTATTAAAAATGGCAACAAAAGTCACTTAGTGGAAAGTGGCCCCCACTAATAAAATAATATTAAGAAAGAGTCTAGAAGTTGGAGGACAACTCATTGACATCTTATAAAAGGAGGATGGGGATCATTTTTGTTATTCATTCTATCATGTGGTCATTTCTCATTATTATTATAGAGAAACTCCAATGAGTTTTAGATTAAGGGTTTCAAGCAAAATGTCCATCCTAGTTTCGATGGATCTCCTATTGCCACCCCAGTTAGTCTTCCAATTTCAATGGAAGTTCCTTGCCACCCTAGTTGGTGTAACAGAATTGGTGAAAATTCCATGTAATAAAAGTTAAAATAATAACCATGGTTGATGGGACACTTACTCCAAGCTAAATGTTGGGCAAGACATCATAGGGGGGTGTTCATTTGGTTGTTTATGGTTGAGAAAATTGGAAAAGGCAATAGCTAAGGCTTTGGAAAGGAAAAATGGCATTTTTGGCACATTTATTTATGAAAATAATGAAAATTTGGAGAAAAAGGAGGTGAAAGGTCACATGTTGCATGTGAGGAGGAAAATGAAGGAAAATAATGGAAAATGAAGAAAATAGAGGCCTCATTCATAAAAAGGCTTCTAAGGATCAGTTGGTAATTGTTTGTCAGTTGTGTTTTGGAGCTCTCTCATTATTCTTTGTCTCTCTCTCACTCTTGGAAACTTAGTTTCTTGGAGAACTTTGGCATTAGAGAAAGAAAGGTAAAAAAGGCAAGAGGAAGCAAAGATCAAGCAGGGAAAGGCAGGATCAAGCAGCTACAACAGGCTTCATTGCAGGTATTGACTTGCATGTGTATTTTCCTTGCTAGATTTGGCATGCATGGCATTGCATGTGGTTCTTTTCTATCATGGCATGGGTTTTTCCAGGTGTGACAGTGTTCTTCAGCCTAGCCTTGTCATTTCCCGATAGCTTTGATGAGACGGGTTCTCATATTCGGTTGAGTTGGGATGGTCAGATGGATTCGAAGCTAAGTGGGGTGGATCTCCGAAATGACAAACACGTGGCTTAGTGGTCCCTGAATCAAACTATGGATCACGGTAAAGCCATTGGCCTAGTAACCCCTGAGCCAAACTATGGGTTATGGTAAAGACAGGATTTTGTGCCTCATGGGGCTAGGAATCCTTGCTGATGAATGGCAAGATATATGATAAAGACAAGAGGTGGATTTCTCTTTGTTGGGCATAGTAGTAACCGGATGGGATGTATGGTAAAGCCTGGAGAGTGTGCCTTGGTGTAGGGCCTAGTGATTCCTGGATCGTATTGTGGATTGCGGTAAAGCCTGAGAGACTAGGAGGCACTCAAATTCCTCACGGTGTAGGTGGAGAATTGTAGTGGCATCTGTTCTTGTTTGGTGTTTTTTTGGTGTGTTCTATGAGTCCCACATTCATGCTTGGAATATGGCATAGGGGTGATTGACTGAAGCGAGACTTGGCTGAGCCAATCTATAGTCGAGTGGAACGTGGTAGTCCCATATTCGGTTGGTTTATTGCTTTCATTAATGAAGAATTCATTCCCTTGGTCTCATGTGTAAATGTACTGATTTATATGTGGATCTTATGGTTGACATATTTATGGTATTTCTGTTGTAATTGTGTTGGTTATATGTATGTTTTATGACAGTGGCTATGTATGGTTCTCAACATGCTTTTACTTGTAAATGAATGGATAATGTATCTATGACCTAATAGATGATAATGTAGCAAATGACATGAGGGAACAATGGTTCTTATCTATTCTCAGATAAGTACGAGACCCCTATATTTAGTTATGTTGGTTACACCTGTAGATTACATGTTTGCAATATGTTTGACGAAATGCCTGTCATGGCTAGTAGGGGTCTGATTAAGGTCTTGTTTAATTTATTGTTTTTGCATCATTATTTCCCTACTCTCTTATTGCTCCTAAGTTATCATTCCATTCTGGGCAGTGACTTGGGCTCTGGGCCTGAAAAAGTGGCTCAAATCCCACGGACGCTAGCACAGAACTCGAAAAATGAGTCTTTAGACGCTGGCAGGAAAGCCTGTGAGAGCGGCTCCGGGTTTATGGACATTGTCATGCCTATAACATGAGAGCGATTGAGGCTTAAGATGGTCAAAACTTTAGTGGGACCCAAGGGCAATCTGTCTGAAGTGTTGGATTGGTTCCCGAGGGCCTTGAAGCTGATGTTGAATGTTTGCGTGTTATGTTTCTGTCGATTCCACTTCCTTAAGGTCACATAGGAGGTCGAACCCAATCATAGTAGCCTCTCGTCGCATGTTTACACCAGTTGGCTGGTTACTTGGGTAGATGTGGGAGGAGGGTGTTATAGTTGGTTTCCTATTCTCGAATTAATGATAATCTTCTTGCAGGGTTCTGGAGCTAATTCTTGATTGTAAGAAGAGCACATTTGCAAAGGGGTCGAGTTCCTTGTGTTAATTCTCTATACATGGTCGAATCATATCCACAGAGATCAATTTCTCCTTGAGAAGGGCCACATTTCTAGTCATCCAAGAGGGGTCGAGTGCTATAATTTGAGGAGGTCGAGTTTAACATTTCAAGGGGGGTGCATTCTCCAATTTTCATCAAGGTTGAGCTCTGTTGCCAAGCCAAATATCTGGGCCAAATTGCTTGTGTGAAGGGGGGTCGATTTCCATTATTTCTGGAAGTCGAATTAGTGGAATTCTTAGGGAGGCCAAGTTCCATTTTTTTGTGGGCCGAGTTCATCAAATCCCGAGGGTTAAACTCTTAAGTGGGATGAATTGTGAGGGCCAAATTCTTGAAGTGGAGCCCCACGCACTTTCCATAGATTTATGAAGAGGTTTGAGCAAACTTGGAGGGATGTCGAGCTGCTATTTTATGGGATTGTGATCACCTATAGGAGGGCCAAGCTGATATTTCCATCTGTTGTAATATTTCCATATTTTGTGGAGATAGAGCTACCACACTCTTGTTGGTTGAGACATGCATATTTTTTGTATCTGAGTGAGTTACCTTTGTTGTAATTAAAGACAACTTCTAAGCTTATACTTTCAAATATAAATTGTTGTCCTCATCTCATTTGGTGGATGATATTTCATGAATCAATTTCTAAGCAAAGGTTCCAGGGTTATCTAATCTTCTTGTCACTTTGTATGTCTGTAATGAATTCAAAAGGAGGATTTTCCATGCTTGCTTATTTGGGATTTGACATTGTACCAACAATATATGTGTATTTCTGAGCATTATATAAATTAGTCCTAGTGTTTGGGATGCTTCATTTTGGTATTTATGGGTTACTATGTACATTTTTTTTTGTAGGTTTTGTTAGTGTCAGTCTTTCCAGCCTTCTTCCAGTGATCAAACATGCTCTTACAAAGTGATTTTAAGGTGTCAAGGTCAAATTTTATCATTTCAGTGAGTCTTCAAGTAAAATTTGGTCACTATGCATTAGGTCTAGGGTTTGCTTTTACTCCTATCAAAGTTGTCCAAATGTCGGTCCTTGTCACTGTTCAGCTGAGTGTACCATCATTAAGAGGGTTGTCATTATCATGTTAGGTTCCAATGGGTCATTTTACACCTTGTTCATGCTTCAGTTGCGCCTAGGTAAGGTCATTTCCCTCTCCTAGGGTTTTGAAGGCAATTTCTCTTGGGCGGTCAAATCATCAGCAAAACTTGTATCCTGATGTTCATCCACCTTCCCCTATCCTTAATGTACCTTATTAAACACTTCCCATCACTGAGATCCCCCAAATTCCTCATTTTTGCACAAACCCTAGTTTCTTGCTACAACTTGGCAATTTCCTAGGTTGGGCCTGTGTTTTGCCCTTTTGGACCCCTTCCCCTCACTCAATCTTTGACATTCCACTTTCCCCTGTTTCCTAACATCTCTCCCTACTTCCAAAAATTTTCTCAAGAATTTAGAAGCCCTTTATCCCTTTCATTTCACTTCATTTCGACAAATCCCCTGTTCCACACATCGGGGTAGGTTTTACTCAAATGATGTTTCTGAGCAATAAAAGATGAATTTGGGAAAATTGAGAGAGGTTTTTGTCCAAAATAGGCCAAGGAAGAAAAAAACCTTCACTTTTTACACAGGTGTCATGGTTTTATAGAAACGTCAAAAATACAGTCGCCTCGGGAGAATTGATGCACCTCTGAAGTGACCTTGGGAAAATCAAGTTTTCTCCTAGCATGGTTGGCGAAATGACTTACTTGTGGAGTCAAATGATAAGTAGATACAAAGAGATTTCCAATGATCTATCATGAGCTCAATTTGGAGTTGAGGAAGGCATTCAAAAGTTGATTGCAACAGCACTCTGCCTTGAGGAAGCCTCATTTGGCACATTTTGACCATTCTTTCTAGTTTTGATTTTTGACAGGGAAAATGAACTCCAAATTGAAAAATTCTAGTTGGGTTGGAAATTAGACTCAAAGATATTTCCAACGAGCTATCATGTGCCCAATTTGGTGTTGGCAATATGTTTCAGGAATGGCTATATATGTTACAGATGTTGTACTTGATGGCAACTCCCATGGCAAGGCTCTCTTTTTATTGAAAACAAAGAAGGACACAGGAAATCAGTTCAAAAGATGCGTACCCGCAGGTACACCATGCAGAAGCCGCGTCCAGAGACGCAGGCCAGCCGTTCAGGAGGTGCGTCCACCCAGTGCACACATTTTAAGGCAGATAAAAGCACACGTGGGGGTTTCTTGTGTTTTACTCTTGGTATCTAGCCGACGGTATTGTGTTACTATGGTGTCGGCTCGTGGTATTGTTCCATGTTTTGAGGAGGAGCTTGCCTATATAAAGCAAAGGAGATCATTTGGTTTGGGTATGTCTTTGGTTGAATATCTTATGAGGCTAGATCTGGTCTAGATCTAAAAAGGCGAATCTTCTGAAAGACTGAGATCTCTTTGGCGCATGATCAGATCTGTAGATCTGACTGTTTGGGTTACTCTTGAAGTCTTGAAATCATCTATGCCCGGAGGTACGCAGGTGCAGTAAGGGTTCAAGTGCGGCGGGATGCAGGCGCAGAAGGGTTCAGGTGCGTCCGGGACGCAGTGCAGTAACAGGAGATCTGCGTTGGGACGCAGGGCGACTAAGGTTCAGGTGCGTCCCTGGAGCAAAAGGACGCGGCGCGATAGCATTTCTGGGTGCGTCTCTGCAGCAAAGTACGCGGCGCGATAGTGTTTCTGGGTGCGTCCCTGCAGCAACAGGACGCAGTGCAGTTCAAGGAACAGTGCGTGGGCACGCAGCGCAGCAGAAGGATCTCTGCGTGTGGACGCAGTGGAGCGGAAGGTTAACTGCGTCTGGTCGCAGGCCACAAAAGGGAAAACTGCGTCTCTGTCTTAAGATGTTCTGTTGATTGAATTTCTCTGTTGATAAGGTGTTCTGGGTTAGTTCTGTTATTACTGATCTGATAACTGTAGTGGACTGTAACTGTGATGTACTTGATGATCATTTGATGCTTTATGAAAAGAAGTAGGGGGTTGTAGCTCCCTTCCAGGAGAAGACTGGAAAACGAGAGAGAGAGTTGTAGCTCTCTGCAGGTTGCAGCCTGCGTACTGGTAAAGGACTGCACCAGTACAAAATCATTGTAAAAGGAGTTTCTAATTTGAAAGAAGATAGAGACATATTGCAGCAGGTGGTTTTCACCCACATTGGGTTTCCACCTTACATCTTGTGTTCTTTGGTGTGACTATCTGTTTTCTTTGTTCATGCTCATTATTTTATGGTACTGACATGCAAAAATAATTCAAAGATCAAATAAGGAAGATTTATTAAATTGCTAGATAATACTGATTCACCCCCCCTCTCAGTATTATTTCCAACAATTGGTATCAGAGCAGGTCCTTCAGAGAAGCTTAATCGCTTGAAGGTAGATCGTTCATCATGAGCAACTACGAGAGAGAAGCATCAATCAGGCCACCAGTTTTTGATGGGACAAACTTCAATTATTGGAAGGTAAGAGTTACTGCATATCTTCAATCTCTTGGTACAGAAGTTTGGGACATTGTAGAAACAGGCTACGCTTTTCCTTCAGCTACTCCTACAGATCCAGCAGAGAAAAAGAAGTATGAAACAAATGCAAAAGCAGTCAGTACTCTGTTAGGATGTATATCCCAAACGGAATACATGAAGGTAATGCACTACAAATCCGCAAAAGAGATATGGGACAAAATTGTCACAGGCTATGAAGGAGATGAACAGGTAAAAAGTGCTAAACTTCAAACTCTCAGGATTCAGTATGAGACTCTCAAGATGTATAATGATGAAAGTGTGGCTAACTATTTTCTTCGGGTAGATGAGATTGTTAATTGTATGAAAAATTTGGGTGAAGAAATAAGAGAGGCTATAGTGGTTGAAAAGGTTCTAAGATCATTGTCTCCCAAATTTGAATCTAAAGTATCTGCTATAGAAGAAAAGGAAAATCTACGAATTCTCACTATGTCTCAGCTACATGGAATTCTAACTGCTTATGAAATGAGAAAGGGAGGTCCATCAGACAGAAGGGAAGCTGCTTTCAAGGCATCAGGCAAAGAAGATTATTATGAAGCAAGCCATGTTCCAGAAGAAGAGGAAGAAGAATCAAATTTTGTCAGAAATCTTCAAAGGGGTTCTGGAAGGTTCAGAGGTAAGCTGCCTTTTAAATGCTTTGCTTGTGGAAGAGTAGGTCATTATGCTGCAAAATGTCCTTATAAGGATAAAGGAAAGGAACCTGCTAGATGGAACAAGAAACAAGGTGCAAATAAGAAAAGCTACTACACCCATGAAGATAGTGATGGTTTATCAAACAGTGATGAAGATGAACAAGGTAATAAATATAAGTTGTTAATGGCATTTGAAGATGATGATTATATGGATGCTGTAGATGTGGATAACCTTTATGATGAAATTACTAGACTCAAGAGATGTATAGAAGAAAAGAATGTGATCATTGATACTCTACAATTTCAAATTGATGAAAAGGAAAAACACCTTGAAAAACTAGAAGGTGAAATTGTTGGTCTTAGAAAAGAGATTGAGAAAACAAAAGCTATTAATCTTAAGTTTGTCAAAGGATCTGAAACTTTGGATGAGATTATCAATGTGCAGCGGTCCCCTCTAAACAAGACAGGTCTGGGTTATAATGGAGAAACCTCTCAAGCATCCACCTCAAAAAGTTATCTTGATGCGGCAAGAAGAAATGAGCAAAAGAACAATGAAGATCATCAGGTAAAGCAGGGACATATTACAAACAGAAACTATCAGGGGCAATCCATCTTAAGGGTGAACAAAAGCTACAACCAGCCACAGGTAAAATCTTCTCAGTTTGGTTCAAGAATAGATGAAAATAGAAATTACAATCAGTTGGCTGGTAGATTCAATAACCGCAGAAGCTTCTTCAATGGACAATGCTTTTCTTGCCATAACTTTGGTCACAAAGCAGCTCAATGTGTTGCATATAAAACAATCATGACTAGGGAAGCTCAAAAACAAAGAAGTATGACAGGGATTACAAAAAGGACCTATAACAACTTTTCGGTTCTTGAAAATGAAGTTGAATGTTCTATTTGCAATAATTTTGGTCATGAAGACTCTGAATGCAGGAGCAGGTTTCAGCAGAAAAAGGAACAAGCCTCAAGCACCAAAACATGGAGAATAAAGGAACCTCAAACGGAAAGATGTGGGATAGCATTTTATGCAGAGGGACAGGAAAATCTATGGTATATTGACAGTGGATGTTCGAAGCATATGACAGGTGATAAAGAAAAACTTGAGTCTTATTCTACTTTAGAAAAGGGAAAGAAAGTCTCTTTTGGAAATGATACTCCTGCAACTATAAAAGGAAAAGGCATTGCTCAGTTAAAAGAAAAGGTCAAGGCTGGAAATGTTTTGTATGTTGATGGATTGAAGCATAATCTTCTAAGTGTCAGCCAGATGTGTGATCAAAGAACCGAGGTTATATTCAGATCAAATGGATGTCTTGTTCGTGATCTTGATACAGGTAAAACAGTGCTCAAAGGCAAACGAACTCCAAATAATCTGTACATATTTGAAGAAGGACAACAACAATGCTATCTGAGCAAGGATGAAGAGCACTGGTTATGGCATCGAAGGTTGGGACATCTAAGCTTCTCACAAATAAGGAAAGCATGCAAATATCAGGCAGTTCGCGATCTTCCAGATATCAAAATTCCTGACAACACCATATGCAAATCATGTCAGTTTGGAAAACAAACCCGAACTAACTTTCCAGAGAAAGAAGGATCAGCTAGCATGCCTCTTGAGCTAGTACATACAGATACATGCGGTCCCTTCAGAAAAAGGACACCTCGAGGAGAAGAATACTTGATATTATTCATTGACGATTTCTCCAGGTTTGTCTGGTTAGGACTTATGAAGCACAAAGATGAAGCATTCGAAAAATTCAAATCTTTCAAAGCCTTGGTTGAAAATGAATCAGGTCACAAAATTAAGTGCCTCAGATCCGACAGAGGTGGGGAATTTACTTCAAATGAATTTTTCGATTTCTGTGATGAACATGGGATAAGGAGAGAATTCTCTACAGCTAGAACTCCTCAGCAAAATGGAGTTGTTGAAAGAATGAACAGAACAATCCAACAAATGGCTCGTGCTATGCTTGATGAATCAGGAACTCCCGCAACTTTCTGGGGTGAAGCTGCACATGCTGCGGTTGTTATTCTCAACAAAACAAATGTCCGGGTGAACAACACTCAAACTCCTCATGAGCTCTGGAGTGGTAGAACTCCTTCAGTAAAGCACTTCAAAATCTTTGGGAGCAAATGCTATATCAAGAATACTGATGAGCAGCTTGGCAAACTTGAACCTAGAGCAGATGAAGGCATTCTTCTTGGTTACTCTCCATATAGCAAAGCATACAAATGCTACAATAAAAGACTTGGCAGAATTGTTGACAGCATTGATGTAGTGGTTGATGAGAAGGGATACATTCCTAGGCAAGTACATCGTGAAGACATCGAAGAAGATGAAGGCTACCCTCAAAAACAGAATGATGAAGAAGAAGAACCTCAAGAAGAACCAGAGGAGCAAACAAGAATAGAAGAAAAGACTCCATCCAGATATGTTCAGAAGAACCATCCAGAATCTCAGATTATGGGACAAAAAGAAGCAGGTGTACAAACTAGAAGAACAGTTGCAGAAGCTTCAAGCTATTTGGCATTACTCTCCTCGACTGAACCACAAAATGTGAAAGAAGCATGCAAAGATGAATGTTGGGTGAAAGCAATGGATGAAGAACTTGAGCAGATCGAAAAGAACAACACTTGGGAGCTGGTTCCTAGACCAAAAGATAAGAATGTTATCGGGACTAAATGGGTCTTCAAAAACAAATTGAATGAAAATGGAGAAGTAATTAGAAACAAAGCCAGACTTGTTTGTAAAGGATATGCGCAGCAAGAAGGGATAGACTTTGAAGAAACCTTTGCTCCTGTTGCAAGACTTGAGGCCATCCGAATGTTTCTTGCTCTCTCAAGTTTTCAAAACTTCAAAGTATTTCAAATGGATGTGAAATCAGCCTTTCTAAATGGAGACTTGGAAGAAGAAGTGTACATTGAACAGCCAGATGGGTTCATTCTTGGAAATGATCCAAATCTTGTATGCAGATTGAAAAAGGCTCTCTATGGTCTCAAACAAGCTCCAAGGGCTTGGTACTACCGTTTGGACAAATATCTTTGTCAACAAGGTTTTTCAAAAGGATCAGCAGATAGCAATCTTTATATAAAAGTTGAAAATGACAAATTGCTAATACTTGTTGTGTATGTAGATGACATTATTTTTGGGAGCAATGAAGAAGCTATGAGTCAAAACTTTGCCTCGGTCATGCAGAAAGAATTTGAAATGTCTTTGCTAGGAGAACTGACATATTTCCTTGGTTTGCAAATCCAACAAAAAGAAGGAGGAATCTTTTTATCTCAAACCAAGTATCTCAAACAGATTTTGAAGAAATATGGCATGGAAGATGCAAAACCAGTATGTACACCCATGGTCACAGGATGTAGTCTCAGTGCAAATGATGAATCTGCAGCAGTACACCAACCAACCTACAGATCTATGATTGGAAGTTTACTTTATTTGACAGGTACCCGACCGGATATCATGCATGCAGTTGGAATAGTTGGAAGATTTCAGGCAAATCCGAAGGAGACTCATCTACAGGCAGTGAAGAGAATTTTCAAATATCTTCAAGGGACTCAAAATTATGGCTTATGGTATCCTAGAGATACAGATCTTACACTTCATGCTTATACAGATGCAGATTGGGCCGGAAGCGTGGATGACAGGAAAAGCACAAGTGGTGGTGCATTCTTTATGGGTTCCAGACTGGTATCTTGGTTCAGCAAGAAACAAAGTTCGATTGCCTTGTCTACAGCTGAAGCGGAATATGTTGCTGCTGCATCTTGTTGCACCCAACTCCTTTGGATGATGCAGGCTTTGCAGGATTTTCAAATCACTTGTACACCACCTATCCCCATCTTATGTGATAACACAAGTGCAATCAGCATCTCAAAGAATCCGGTTATGCATTCAAAAACCAAGCACATACCAATCAAGTATCATTTTCTCCGGGAACAAGTGCTTGAACAGAAGGTCAAGTTGGAGTATGTTCCTTCGAAGGAACAAGTTGCTGATATTCTCACCAAACCCTTGCCCAGGGACACTTTTGAATACCTCAGGCAAAAGCTGTGGGTTGTTGATGCATCATCTTATTGTTGAACCTTTTCTGATTGATGGTACAGGTTCAGGGGGAGCACATAATGCATTGTTGGCATTATGGAGGATGGTCAGAAGGAGATCTTGGAAATAGCTGCAATATGTCTCTATCTCTTTCATTGAGGATTATGGTTCTTTGTTGCAGATCTGGTTCAGGGGGAACATGATCTTAGGGGGAGCATACCCTTTGCCCTTGATGTCAAAGGGGGAGAATGAAGCAAAGTTTGTGAGGTTGCCATCAAGTCCAAAGGGGGAGATTGTTGGCATTATGTTTCAGGAATGGCTATATATGTTACAGATGTTGTACTTGATGGCAACTCCCATGGCAAGGCTCTCTTTTTATTGAAAACAAAGAAGGACGCAGGAAATCAGTTCAAAAGATGCGTACCCGCAGGTACACCATGCAGAAGCCGCGTCCAGAGACGCAGGCCAGCCGTTCAGGAGGTGCGTCCACCCAGTGCACACATTTTAAGGCAGATAAAAGCACACGTGGGCGTTTCTTGTGTTTTACTCTTGGTATCTAGCCGACGGTATTGTGTTACTATGGTGTCGGCTCGTGGTATTGTTCCATGTTTTGAGGAGGAGCTTGCCTATATAAAGCAAAGGAGATCATTTGGTTTGGGTATGTCTTTGGTTGAATATCTTATGAGGCTAGATCTGGTCTAGATCTAAAAAGGCGAATCTTCTGAAAGACTGAGATCTCTTTGGCGCATGATCAGATCTGTAGATCTGACTGTTTGGGTTACTCTTGAAGTCTTGAAATCATCTATGCCCGGAGGTACGCAGGTGCAGTAAGGGTTCAAGTGCGGCAGGATGCAGGCGCAGAAGGGTTCAGGTGCGTCCGGGACGCAGTGCAGTAACAGGAGATCTGCTTTGGGATGCAAGGCGACTAAGGTTCAGGTGCGTCCCTGGAGCAAAAGGACGCGGCGCGATAGCATTTTTGGGTGCGTCTCTGCAGCAAAGTACGCGGCGCGATAGTGTTTCTGGGTGCGTCCCTGCAGCAACAGGACGCAGTGCAGTTCAAGGAACAGTGCGTGGGCACGCAGCGCAGCAGAAGGATCTCTGCGTGTGGACGCAGCGGAGCGAAAGGTTTACTGCGTCTGGTCGCAGGCCACAGAAGGGAAAACTGCGTCTCTGGCTTAAGATGTTCTGTTGATTGAATTTCTCTGTTGATAAGGTGTTCTGGGTTAGTTCTGTTATTACTGATCTGATAACTGTAGTGGACTGTAACTGTGATGTACTTGATGATCATTTGATGCTTTATGAAAAGAAGTAGGGGGTTGTAGCTCCCTTCCAGGAGAAGACTGGAAAATGAGAGAGAGAGTTGTAGCTCTCTGCAGGTTGCAGCCTGCGTACTGGTAAAGGACTGCACCAGTACAAAATCATTGTAAAAGGAGTTTCTAATTTGAAAGAAGATAGAGACATATTGCAGCAGGTGGTTTTCACCCACATTGGGTTTCCACCTTACATCTTGTGTTCTTTGGTGTGACTATCTGTTTTCTTTGTTCATGCTCATTATTTTATGGTACTGACATGCAAAAATAATTCAAAGATCAAATAAGGAAGATTTATTAAATTGCTAGATAATACTGATTCACCCCCCCTCTCAGTATTATTTCCAACATTTGGACACCGGGAAGACCTCCAAAAGTCATTTGCAAAAAGGCGCGGTGCACCTGGGTAGTGGCGCGGCGCACTCAGGGGTCCGCACCTGTCACAAAGAAAAAGTGCGGTCAGGTCTGCAGGATACATGACCATTAGGTGCGGGACTGCAGGAAATGTGAAGAAAAAGTGTGGACCTAGACATTTTTGAGCAAAAACAGGCTTTTTTGCCCAATGTGCCGCGCCACTTGGCGCGCGCTTATGATTGGGACATCTTCTGGAGGAAAACTTGATATTTTTGGATTTGTCATGAAAAGTTATGCATGCTCAGGAATGGCCGAGAGATTTCATCAAGTTCTGGGTTGCCTAAAGGGTCAAAAACACCCTAAAAATGACCTCTCTGCCCCTATTTTGACACACATGAAGCAGTCTTGGGAGATTGAAGTTTTGGAGGGGCAAATGGGCACCAAATTCAGAAATTCCACTTGGGTTGGAAAGTAGACAGGAAGGGCTTTCCAATAAGCATACTTGGGCTCAATTTGGGCTTCAAGAAGTGCCTCAAACTCAGTCTCAAAGTGGCGCGATGCACAGAGAAATTGGCGCGGCGCAAAGAGGTTTTTTGCCAAAATTTTCACCTTCTAGCTCAGAAATTCGGCCAGTTTGACTAGTTTTGCTTTGTGATGTTATTTTTGATCTATCTTGATGTAATTGGATAAACATGATGTAATTTTGGCACTTATTTACTTGTTCTAGAGGATTCATTCACTAAAAAGTGAAAATTTAATGAATGAATCAGTTTCCTACCTTATAGAGGTAAGTTGTTTTGATTGCCTAGATTTTAGTGCTTTGTTTAGAATTGGTTGAAACAGCTCCTAGAATGATGAGCTCGACCCCTAGAGGCAAGGGAATGGGTTGGGCTAGCTATATACTATAATTTCTATGTCATTTTCAGGGTTGGACACTTGGGATTGCTTTGGCATATCATTGTACATTCTATCTCTGCATTTTTGGCTAAAGAAAGACCAGGGTTTTGCAGCACTGTTTGGGATCCATGTGGCTTTATGTTTTGATGGTGTGCTTCTCTGAGTAATTGTAAGTTCATTAGTGTTATGTGTATCATTTTCCTCTCTTTTCTTCTGAATTTGAACAAATGAGTGATTAAGGTGGAATCCATTAACTGTTATGCTCTGCCTTTGAATTTGTTTAAATTTCCATGTTTTCATCTGTTTAAGGAGAATTCTTGAGACTCTCTTGCTCTCCTTAGCTCCTCACCAGTCCGATCTATTCATTCACTCAATTTAAAACATCAAAACGATTGCCTTCCTTGCCCCAATCAGAACTCTGCAAAAACTGTTTCTCATCCCCGAGCCCAATTTGCCTTTCCCTATTTCCAACACAAAACCCCCAAAAGCTCAAAACAAATCCTTGTACTTCATACCTAGCCTAAAATTATCTTTTATTTCAGTCATCTTGAGCCCCATCGCTTGTCTTTTGCCGAGATCGACCCGGAGAGAGCCCTCTCCTGTCCTCGTAGGGCTAGCTACGAGGCTGAGCGTGGTTTGATGTGGACCTAGATCCTTGTATTTTCAGCCTGAGGCAAATCTAGGCTCTAACATAGTGGCGACCATACTGGGGAAGAAAATGGTTTGCTTGTTGATGTCATTTGTTTTATAAGCTACAGACGGAGCCTGAAGTTATGCGAGGTAGCATTCGAAATGCTTTTGCTTTGCATTAGCGGAAGTAGATAAACGCTGCTTCAGTCAATCTCTGGTCTAGCTTGTAAACGTGACATCTAACTTGTTAATTGCCCCAGTACATGTATCAAGTTCAGATCTGATTGTTGATGGTGGACAACAATCAAACATAAGAAGGCTGAAATCATTCACCTGGCGACTTCATTCATTGAAAAATCCAGAAATCAATGCTTCATGGTGATTCCACTACAGGAAAATTAGTAGCTTTAAGATTTTCAAGATGGATCAGGTTGCAAGAAGATGCGCTCCCATGAGCCGAGATCATATCCCAGGTTTTCCAAATAAAATGCCCAAGGTAGATTGGTCAAAGAATTTGCCTATGTTCAGAAATGTGGAAGGTAATGAAGTTGCTCTTCATTTGGTGAAATTTCACATTCATGTGCATAAATTAAATATCACTTTTCCTGAAGACTGTTTGATGAAACTGTTTATGGCTACTCTGGAAGAGGAAGCCCAGTCTTGGTATGAAAGTTTGCCACTTGCTTCTATTTATGGTTTAAAATATTTTCATGCAATATTCTTTGAAAGGTATGAAGACTCTTATCCATCATTAAATTTAGTTCATGACTGTTGCAAACATGCTTCTAGTTTTATTGAAAATCTTGAGAAAGTTTATGAAGATGATAATTTCATGGATGATGAGATCATGGAAGCCCTGTACGAAAATCCATTTCAACAACATGAAGAGAACCTAGAGGATTCCCATCAAGACGATCATGAAAATTTGCAGCAGGATCAAGATCTTAGTACGGCAGAAGATGAAGGAATTTTGCATCTTGACAGTCAACAGGAATTACATGAAATGGATCAGCTGTATGAGGAAAATTTGTATACACCTTCACTTGAAATTAATGAAGACAATCACTATTTGAGCAAGAGAAAACAAAAAGTATTATCTCCTCTGTCTGAAGACGAGATAGATCAACTCTTGAACAGTCATGTTCCAGCTCAAGTTAACGCAGATCTTCAGTGTGCACATGGTCAAGAAGGTGATGGTGGAACTTCTTCCTCTTCTGAAAAGGATGACAGTCCTGTAAACAGCTTTATAGATCAGCAGGTTGAAGAGTTCCATATGGGTGAAAGTGAGGAAAGAGAGAGTGTCGTTTCAGATCTGTCCATAAAAGAAGACAGCATGCAGGGAAATCAAGTTTTAATTTCAGAATGTGATAACGTTAAGTCAGCCATTTCAGATCGAGAGACAGATGGTGATGACCAAGAAAACCTTGTACTGAATCCCATGAAGGAGAAACCTACTGCTGAAAACATCTGGAATGAAGAAGACAGAGTTATGAGTCCAAACATTCTCATGTCATCAGAACAAAGTCTTCATAAAGAGGTAATCCAGTCGGTTCATGAACAACAAGATGAGAATTTTGTTCAAGTAAGTGAAAAAGTTTCCTTGGATGAATCGTTGGTAGATGATAGAAGTGATAGTGTTGGGTTTCATGAAACATCTGAAATTTCTTTTCTCATGATTGATGAATGTAATGAGAATCCGGTTGTCATATCATATGAAGATGATCTACAATATAGTCAGACTACCGAAGATCATACCATTGAGGATGCCGTTTCAGATTCTTCTTCCTATGTTTCATGTTTTGAAATGTTTTTTGAAGAGGAAATCTGCTCATCTACTTGTTCAGAATTTTTTGAGGACCAGGAACATACTTTTACTAAAGTACATGATAAAGGAAGATCAGAATCAAGAGAAAAAGATACCTTGTTTCTTCAGCAGGAGGTAAATCTTCATGTTTTTCAGGATCCAATGGCAGATTTGTTGCAGTCAGCAGTGAAGGTGATTATTGCAGTATTCAGTGATGAAGGAGATCATGGTCAATTGTGTTTTTGGATGCCCAGTTACCAGTATTCATTGTTGACCAGAAGATCTGATCAGGAGAATCAATCAAGAAGGCATATGCTTGATTGGTTGCATTGGCATTTTGATATAGTTTGATGGTATATTGTCTTGTAAGAAACACAGGTGGTTGTCATCATGATTTCAAATCTTGATGGACTGCTGCCTTTTTCAAAAGCTTTTGTTTTAAGTCAGTCATAAGTCATTTATGTTTGGTCTGTTGAGTCAAGTCTTTCAGTCATTTCAGTTTCAAAATTTAGTCAGATTTTCAGTCAAATAAATGAGTCAAAGTCTTGTGTTGTTTGTCAAAATAATGACTCCATTGCCCAATGGATAAGGCACTGGTCTGCTCTCCCAAAGATCTGCCATTCTTGGCACCTCCAAGGAGCTACCATCCCCATTGGAGCCAATGTTAGTGTCAGTCTTTCCAGCCTTCCTCCAGTGATCAAACATGCTCTTACAAAGTGATTTTAAGGTGTCAAGGTCAAATTTTATCATTTCAGTGAGTCTTCAAGTAAAATTTGGTCACTAGGCATTAGGTCTAGGGTTTGCTTTTACTCTTGTCAAAGTTGTCCAAATGTCGGTCCTTGTCACCGTTCAGCTGAGTGTACCATCATTCAGAGGGTTGTCATTATCATTTCAGGTTCCAATGGGTCATTTTACACCTTGTTCATGCTTCAGTTGCGCCTAGGTAAGGTCATTTCCCTCTCCTAGGGTTTTGAAGGCAATTTCTCTTGGACGGTCAAATCATCAGAAAAACTTGTATCCTGATGTTCATCCACCTTCCCCTATCCTTAACATACCTTATTAAATACTTCCCATCACTGAGATCCCCCAAATTCCTCATTTTTGCACAAACGCTAGTTTCTTGCTACAACTTGGCAATTTCCTAGGTTGGGCCTGTGTTTTGCCCTTTTGGACCCCTTCCCCTCACTCAATCTTTGACATTACACTTTCCCCTATTTCCTAACATCTCTCCCTACTTCCCAAAATTTTCTCAAGAATTTAGAAGCCCTTTATCCCCTTCATTTCACTTCATTTCGACAAATCCTATGTTCCACACATCGGGGTAGGTTTTACTCAAATGATGTTTCTGAGCAATAAAAGATGAATTTAGAAAACTTGAGAGAGGTTTTTGTCCAAAATAAGCCAAGGAAGAAAAAACTCCTTCACTTTTTACACAAGTGTCATGGTTTTATAGAAAAGTCAAAAATACAGTCGCCTCGGGAGAATTGATGCACCTCCGAAGTGACCTTCGGAAAATCAAGTTTTCTCCTAGCATGGTTGGCCAAATGACTTACTTGTGGAGTCAAATGATATATAGATACAAATATATTTCCAATGAGCTATCATGAGCTCAATTTGGAGTTGAGGAAGGCATTCAAAAGTTGACTGCAACAGCACTCTGCC
Organism: Pinus tabuliformis; assembly: GCA_031772625.1. Classification (NCBI taxonomy): domain Eukaryota; kingdom Viridiplantae; phylum Streptophyta; class Pinopsida; order Pinales; family Pinaceae; genus Pinus; species Pinus tabuliformis. The sequence continues at coordinate 573,441,360 of CM062804.1, read as the reverse complement.
TTGAGGCAGCCTCATTTGGCACATTTTGACCAGTCTTGCTAGTTTTGATTTTTGATAGGGAAAATGAACTCAAAATTGAAAAATTCTAGTTGGGTTAGAAAGTAGACTCAAAGACCTTTCCAACGAGCTATCCTGTGCCCAATTTGGACACCGGGAAGACCTCCAAAAGTCATCTGCAAAAAGGCACGGCACACCTGGGTAGTGGCGCGGCGCACTCAGGGGTCCGCACCTGTCACAAAGAAAAAGTGTGGTTAGGTCCGCAGGATACATGACCATTAGGTGCGGGACCGTAGGAAATGTGAAGAAAAAGTGTGGACCTAGACATTTTTGAGCAAAAACAGGCTTTTCTGCCCAATGCGCCGCGCCACTTGGCGTGCGCTTATGATTGGGACATCTTCTGGAGGAAAACTTGATATTTTTGGATTTGTCATGAAAAGTTATGCATGCTCAGGAATGGCCGAGAGATTTCATCAAGTTTTGGGTTTCCTAAAGGGTCAAAAACACCATAAAAATGACCTCTCTGCCCCTATTTTGACACACAAGAAGTAGTCTTGGGAGATTGAAGTTTTGGAGGGGCAAATGGGCACCAAATTCAGAAATTCCACTTGGGTTGGAAAGTAGAAAGGTAGGGCTTTCCAACAAGCACACTTGGGCTCAATTTGGACATCAGGAAGTGCCTCAAACTCAGTCTCAAATTTCTGTAATGCACAGAGAAATTGGCGCGGCGCACAGAGGTTTTTTGCCAAATTTTTCACCTTCCAGCTCAGAAATTCGGCCAGTTTGACTAGTTTTGCGTTGTGATGTTATTTTTGATCTATCTTGATGTAATTGGATAAACATGATGTAATTTTGGCACTTATTTACTTGTTCTAGAGGATTCATTCACTAAAAAGTGAAAATTTAATGAATGAATTAGTTTCCTACCTTATAGAGGTAAGTTGTTTTGATTGCCTAGATTTTAGTGCTTTATTTAGAATTGGTCGAAACAACTCCTAGAATGATGAGCTCGACCCCTAGAGGCAAGGGAATGGGTTGGGCTAGCTATATCATGTAATTTCTAAGTCATTTTCAGGGTTGGACACTTGGGATTGCTTTGGCATATCATTGTACATTCTATCTCTGCATTTTTGGCTAAGGAAAGACCAGGGTTTTGCAGCACTGTTTGGGATCCATGTGGCTTTATGTTTTGATGGTGTGCTTCTCTGAGTAATTGTAAGTTCATTAGTGTTATGTGTATCATTTTCCTCTCTTTTCTTCTGAATTTGAACAAATGAGTGATTAAGGTGGAATCCATTAACTGTTATGCTCTGCCTTTGAATTTGTTTAAATTTCCATGTTTTCATCTGTTTAAGGAGAATTCTTGAGACTCTCTTGCTCTCCTTAGCTCCTCACCAGTCCGATCTATTCATTCATTCAATTTAAAGCATCAAAACGATTGCCTTCCTTGCCCCAATCAGAACTCTGCAGAAACTATGCCTCATCCCCGAGCCCAATTTGCCTTTCCCTGTTTCCAACACAAAACCCCCAAAAACTCAAAACAAACCCTTGTACTTCATACCTAGCCTAAAATTATCTTTTATTTCAGTCATCTCGAGCCCCATCGCTTGTCTTTTGCCGAGATCGACCCGGAGAGAGCCCTCTCCTGTCCTCGTAGGGCTAGCTACGAGGCTGAGCGTGGTTTGATGTGGACCTAGAACCTTGTCTTTTCAGCCTAAGGCAAATCTAGGCTCTAACAGGTTTTAACCCTGTACAGAAATTACCTGCATACGAATTCTAAAACACATAAAATAAACAATGCGAGAGCATAAAACATAAAACACATATACACAGAGATTTTCCCCTGGATCCCAAAACTGGGACTACCACCTTGATTTTTCATTATTTTCCTTTCAATGTTACAATACATATTTATACATGTCGAAGCATCCAATACCATGGACCGAAAATCATTGCATCCAAAACAATAGACCGAAAACCATCACGTCCAAAACCATGTGCAAAAATCATGCACAAAACCATAGGTAGGTCCGCCCAACCTAATATAAGGTCCAAAACAAAAATTTTCTGGGGCGCTGCCCCAGACCCCATGGGGGGGCTTACATGCACCCCTCAAACCCCCTGTGACCCCCCCCCCCAATACGCAATCGGTGCAACGAAGGGGGGACTTCGCCCCCCCTCTAACCCCCCAATTAACTACATGGGCTAGTCGTGGAAAGATTATAACACAACCCAACATATTCTGAGACCAGACTTTAAATAGACACCTACAACTATATACCATCAAACACTTTGACAAAATATTACCAAGATGAGACCAAGCAAAACTCAGAAAATTAGTAGCAAAACAGGGGAATACCAAGTGGGAACATTACATAAATATAGTTAAATTAAATAGTCAATAACATTGAAAATATATGATTAAATTTCTTTTATATTTATAATGAAATTTGATTGCACATTAATAACATCTTTTGAAATACTAAATTTAAATATAAATAAATAAACACAAAATATCTTTCTAAAATCCTCTGTTAAGTGTTCCATTGTCTTTGCTCCAAAAGTAGAGAAACTCTACCCGAGAGGGTTGTATGGCACAATTCCAATACTGAATTCTCTACAATTAGAATTTTAATATTTATGTTAGCAATTCATAATACAAAGGTAATAACAATAAGGCAAATGCTAACTCCAAGTCTCCTCAAGCTCTCTTCACAAGTGGCATCAACATATGCAAGATCCCCTAGAGCATTTGGTTTTCCAACCACAATTATGACACCAAACTTTGTGGCTAATGGGACTTTCTCCTAGATTCCTTTAATGGCTTACAAACCACAAACAATAGGTGAAATTTCTATCATCTTGGATAAGATATAGGCAATTGCAATTTCAAGGAAAAGAGAAAACACCATGCACCGTTCTTACCTTTCTACCAAGATACAAAGGGGAATATATGCCATTTTTAGCTGAGTGCGTCAGGTCAACCCATAGACCTGATTGTGCGTTCTTTCAACGCGGGGGGGGGTGATTGAGGTACGAAAAGAGAAAGTACATGTAATTGTTAAAACTGTTTAAGGTGGGGCGAGGTCAAGACCAATTAAGGAAGATACAAAACAAAATCAAACTTCACTCAAATATACATAACAAACTAATGAAATAGGAATTAAAGCATCAATCTAGTGTGATGAAAAAGTAGCTTTAATCATCTTATACAAGAAAGGAAAACTCTTTGAGTTCTCTAATTTCAGTCTGTGAATTCACATTCCCTGAACCATTGAGCAATTACAAGCCATTCATTTTTTTTTCAAAAAAACTCAAAACACAGTGCTTGCACAAAAGGAAAATTGAGGTTATCAAGCTTGAAGGTAGTGGAGTTGATTCTCATGGAATGGAATGTTGTGGACAACATCTCACTGAATCATTTCCTTACCCTTGATGGCTACAAGGATAATCCTCTTTGTTTATGTTTCCCATCAAAATGGTGATTAGTGTTATTCACAATATTATTATGCTCCCTCCTCACACATTTCGTTTTGAAAAAAATCGGGCATGAATGTTGAGTTTGAAAATTTTTGAATTTCAGACTGGACATTGGAGCCACAGGGTGGCAGTGCATGTCGCATTCACTACAGCTAGACTTACGAGGTCGAGGAACATCGATTAACAGATGGGGTCAGAAACAACGATGGGTCTAGAGATTGACAATTAATGTCACATCAATAGGAAAAAGCTAAAATTCATTTACCAACTTTTCCAAAAAAATCTCTCAAATAACTTACTCCATAAATTATTTAGAATTCAACATTAAGAAATAATATTAACGTAAATATAAAATAAGATTGATTTGCAATTAGCATATAAAAATAAAGGAGGCGACATAACAATAATAATGTAAGGGCACGGCATCGTGGATGGAATGATGGCGCTGCGGAGGCTGTCTGAAAAGGGTTAGGGATTTTTTTAGCGGACGGCGACACGACTGCACCCTACTCACCCCACCTATGTGCTAGTTGTCGACGTATGTTGTTCGTCCAACTACATCTCCCGCGGCAGTTCCCACCACCCATTACACGCTAATCACTCTGTAACAGTGCTATTTACCGTCTCCTCCCCATTTCACTGTATTCCCACTGAATTCTGATACCCTACCCGTGACGACAGTTACAATGATCCTGGAGGTAGTTGGTGGAGAGAACCTTGGAACAGGTATGGAACTTGACCTAATAGACTACTCGGAAGGCCCGTTGGAGAATGTCAATATTTGGCAAACCTCTCGCTCTGTCGCGGACAAAATCCTTCCTTTCTGCTGCGACCTGTCGGCTACCATTGCAAGTCTTCCTTCCATTTTTGGACCTTCTTGCTCCACTATTACTTTCTCGGAGCCTCCTCTGATCTGGTTGTTTCCTCCCTCACTGCCGTAGTCAACCTCGCCTACCACTTTTGTTTCCACCTGCCTCCACCCAAATCCTAAGGTGGCTAGCTCTCAAACCCCCCTCTCATCCCACCCTTGTGAATCTTCAACCAACCCTCTGAGAACCCACACCCCGGCCCAGGAAATCCCACAAGTTCCGATACTTGAGGCGCCTCCATCGGGAAGCTACGCGGCGTTACCCCCTCTCTCGGAATCGATTCCAGCGGCCGAACACCCCCGCCCTGAAATCCCTGACCCAAACCCTAACCAACCAGGGGATAATTCAGAGGACCCTGAAGAGCTGACACGGAGGGGAAAAAAGGAAGTGCTTCAAGGTCTGAAGCGAGGACGTCATCCTCAGACTCAAGGAGGACATTCAGTGGGGTGACACCATGGACACGGCGGACTGGGTTCTGGTAGGAAGAATTCGCGGCCGTAGTTACATAGTGGCTAGGCTTACGATGTGGACCTCAGAGGTATGGGGGTAGCGCCTGGCGGACCTCCCAACCGTACAAGCCTTTGTTAGAGGATGGTTTGCTCTACGATTTTCTAGAGACGAGCACACAAACTGGGTCCTGTCGTCTTTCTAGCATTTTGAGCATGCTCCAGTTCTTCTCTGGTGATGGAACCCTCTTTTTGACCCCGAAAAACAATAGATAGGAGTTGACCCTATATGGATTTGGCTACCAGGACTGCCCCTACAATTTTGGTCAGAGGATATATTTCGTCGCATAGGCAACACTCTGGGAACCTATTTCGACCACGACAAAACATATCTAGCCTCAGGTATGATGGCATATGCCAGGATTCTTGTTCACCTGGATACTCGGGGCGGTCTTCAAGAGCACATCACCTTACAGTGGAAATCCTTTCCGTTGTAGACGTTGTCACATGGTGGGACACCTATACAAAGATTGTCCACTGAACAAGAAGGAAAGGGCAGGAGACAGGGGGAAGGATATGTTGAGAATGCAACAAGATGATGGAGCTTAGTGGAAAGAAGTCGCCTTCACTAAGTGGGCCCGCAGGCTATTTTTGGCGGAAAGTCTATTTTTAGACTATGTCTATTTTTAGACATATGGATCATGGTCTATGAGTTGCAGGATGCTATTTGTGGATGATTGGTCATGTTGGTAAAAATAGATGGACTTCTATTTTTAGACATATGGGCGGTTTCTATTTTTAGACTGCCAGGCTAAAAATAGAACAATTGAATATTATTGTCTCATAATAATATTTGGACTATAAACATTATCTTATCCCCTTGGAGCACTTCAGTTTGAGCTACAGATGTGGCACATGCAGCTGTCAGAAGGAAATACGCTTTTCTTGTGGGTCAGTTGAGCTATTGCATGTAGGACTTTAGTTAGAACTCATGTGGTTGAGGCTGGTGGAGTTGATTGTGGAGTTGATGGAGTTATGTTCAGTTTGACTTGGTTAAACTAGTTGTATTTAGTCTAACTGCAGAATACACTAGTGATGAGTGATGTGAATTAATTGTTAAATTAATTCACTAATTATTAACTCATAAAGCAACTAAAGAATACATCAGTTAACTCAGTGCATGGACAGTTCAGTGGAGACATGTGTTAGAGGTTGAGATTGCTATCAGTTGTGACTATAGTTGTGCATGAGATCTTGCACAATTAGTGGGATTGAGTAATGCCAATGAGGATTGTGTGGTTCAGCCAAGGAAATACGAGTTTGCTTCAGCCATTCATCATTATTCTCTTGCAGGATTGCGCAGTGGAGGCAGGCAAACAGTGGAGGAGATTTGAGGCATCAGATCTGAGCTAGTTTGTGTGTAACAGGTGGAGATAGTACTGAGTACTTGTGAGGAGTATTGTACTATGTATTGTTACATGTTCTCAATCAATATAATATACAGATAGTGTGGGGTTTTCATCTGTATGCTTTCCCCGGGTTACATACTATGTTAATGTGTGCATGCGATTGATGTTTCATTGATTTTAATGCTGCTAAATTGATGATCAATGTAGAGGAGGTCATGTATTGTGCATGTATTCCGCAATAGTGTATAATCGGGATAATCTCTGTGAATAAGTGTCATATTATTCAAAATTTATACATGGTATCGGAGCTGTTGATCATCAGATCTACTATTCAGAAAGTGTTTACATTTTATTTCTTCAGGCAGAGTCTATAATCGGGCCAGGTAGCCTCTGGATTCATCCTTCCTTTGGAAGGTGAGATATCTGGTAAAAGCCCATACAGTCAATCTCTGTACGAGAAAAAATTTGTTCTCACGAATTTTAGATCAGAAGTAGTTGAGTTTTGGAGCTGGTGGAATTCGAATTTGCAGCAGTGTTTGCTTGGTGTCAACGTTGCAATGTCTTTCAAAGGATTGCGATTGGAGTATGCACCTGAAGGCAGCTCGAACTATATTGCATGGAAGGACAGGATGGAGGCGGTGTTAGATGATAATGGGCTGAAGGAGCTCATAGAGGCTGAGGTCCCAAAGCCTAATGATGTTACCGAAGCCGAGGTTTGGCAAAAGAAGACAAAAAAGTGTCGAAGGATTCTGTTGGAGGGCGTGAAGGATCATATTGTGTCCAGCCTGCATGGAAAGGCTTCTCCATACTTGATGTGGAAAGCATTGACAGATATATTCCAAAGCAAGAGTGGTCAGAGGAAGCTGGCGCTCAAGGATAAACTCAGAAACATTAAATGCGAGAAGGGAGACAGTATGCCCAAGTATCTCATGAAGTTCACTCAGTGCAGGGATGAGCTGGGAAGTGTGGGGGTGACTGTCGATGATGAGGACTTGGTGAGCTTGGCTCTCCTTGGTCTTCCGAAGAGTTGGCATTCCTATCAGGACTCTATTAATGGTCGGGAGAAATTGCAAGGATGGGAGAGACTTTGGTCAGATCTTGTGCAGGAGGAGATCAGGTGGAATACCAGGGACGGGTCTTCATCAAAGGCACCTAATGAAGAAAATTGTGCTTTGGCTACCAAAGCAAAGAAGGGTAAGAACAAGAAAGCTTCTCATTTCGGTGCGAAAGGCAAGAAGCAGGATATGTCCAAGGTGAAGTGCTTTAACTGTCACCAACACGGACACTATGCCACAAATTGTCCACAGAAGAAGAAGAATAAGCAAGCTGATGGATCTGCAGCAAGAGAGGCCTTAGCCTCGCAGTTTGAGCTTGATTTTTCATTGATCGCATGCTTGGTATCAAGTGTGATGGGATCGGTATGGTTCTTGGACAGTGGTGCGTCTTTTCACATGACAAGAGATCGAGATTTGTTTTCTGATCTGGAGGAGAAAGATCTTGGAGTGCACATCGAGATGGGCGATGATGGTAGATACAGTGCTACCGATATCGATACCTTTTCCTTTGAGAGGGAGTCTGGTAAACCCTTCATATTGAAGGAAGTGATGCATGTTCCAGGATTGAAGAAGAATCTTATCTCCGTGGCGATGTTAGAAGACAAGGGATATGATGTTGTTTTCAGCGAGGGAAAGGCTTTCCTGCGCAGTAAGACAACTGGAGAAACCCAGAAAATAGGGGTTCGAGTCAGGAACCTTTATCAGTTGCATGTAGATGGTTGTGCAGCAATGGCATGCAAGGCAGAAGGATTGGTGAGCCGGGATGATGGCGAGCTGTGGCACAGGAGATTAGGTCACCTTCACCATGGAGCCTTGAAGATACTGCAGCAGATCACTACTGGGCTTCCTAAAGGCACTCTTGCGCAGTCAGATCAGTGCAAGGGGTGTACTTTGGGAAAGTTTGTGAAAGCCACCTTTCACGAGAAGGATAGTCGTGCCACGACGATCCTTGAGAGAATTCACACAGACGTGTGTGGACCTTTCTCAGTAGCTTCGACAACAAAGCACAGGTATTATGTGATCTTTGTTGATGATTTCTCTCGAAAGTGCTGGATCTTCTTCATGCAGAAGAAGAGCGAGACATACTCAAAGTTATGTGAGTTCAAAGCACTGGTCGAGAAGGAGTCGAGGAAGAAGGTGAAGGCTCTTAGGAGCGACAATGGTGGTGAATACATCTCTGGTGAGTTCAAGGACTTTTGCAGTGCAGAAGGAATTTGAAGAGAGCTCATAGCTACCCATAAACCACAACAGAACGGGGTTGCTGAGCGGAAGAACAGAACGATCGTGGGTGCTGCACGGGCGATGTTGCATGATCAGAGCCTACCCCTTCACTTGTGGGTGGAAGCATGCAATACTGCAGTATATGTGCAGAACCGTTGTCCTCACAGGGTACTTGGCATGAGTACACCCAAGGAGGCTTATTCTGGTAAGAGGCCTGATATTTCTCATTTGAGGATTTTTGGTTCTAACGTTTACATGCATGTGACGAAGGATGCTAGGAAGAAGCTAGAGCCGACCGCAGAGGTTGGGATATTTGTGGGGCACACTGATACGCCCCACAACTATCGTGTGTATTTTCCAGACAATGGCGAGACCGTTGTGCGACAGGATATAAAATTTCAGGAGGAGAAAGCCATGAAGTGTTCGCTTGAGAGGGAGCCACACTTGCATGCAGATGAGGAGCTATTAGTTCCTAAGGATGAGCTTCAGGACGTGGATCAGCCACAGGACGAAGTTCATGGAGTGGAAGAGACCACTCATACAGCGCCAACCATCAGAGGGCGAAAGCGCTTGACAGAAGTTGAGCGACTGGCTCAAGATGCAGAGAAGGTTATAGGACCACCTACAACTCAAAGTAGACAGAGACAATCACCTGATCGGTACACTAGATACATGGCTCTTGTGAGCAAATGTGTTGTGACTGAGCCATCCTCTTTCGAGGAAGCTGTGGAGGATCCCGCATGGGTAGATGCCATGGTGGAAGAGTATGATTTGATTGTCAGAAACAGTGCATGGGAGATTGTCCCATGACCGGAAGGGAAATCAGTGGTGGGTTCGAGATGGATCTACAAAGTTAAGCAGGCAGCTGACGGGAGTGTGGAGAATTACAAGGCAAGATTTGTTGCCCGAGGCTTTTCACAAATAGAGGGGATTAATTATGAGGAGACCTTTGCACTTGTTGCAAGGTATTCTTCCATATGGACGATTCTTGCTCTCTCAACGCAGATGGGGTGGCACATTCATCAGATGGATGTGAAGACTACATTCCTCAACGGAGTCATTGAGGAGGAGGTGTACATAGAGCAGCTCTAAGGTTTCGAGATATTCAGCAGTGAGTCGCATGTGTGCAGGCTCAAGAGAGCGCTGTATGGGTTGAAACAAGCACCACGTGCTTGGTACACACGGATAGACAGTTATTTCACCGGACTTGGATTCTCCAAGAGTGAGGTGGATCCTAACCTATACCAGATTGTGGTGGAGGGTAAGTTGCTTATCATTGTACTTTATGTAGATGATTTGATTCTAACAGGTGATGATTTGTTGATACTTTCATGCAAGGATGATCTTGCTAAGGAGTTTGAGATGAAGGACTTGGGCCTCCTTCATTATTTCGTGGGATTGGAAATCTGGCAGCGCAGTGATGGACTATTTGTTTCTTAGGGTAAGTATGCTCGGGAGATACTGGAGAAGTTCAACATGCATGGCTGCAAGCCTGTTGATACTCCTCTTCCTGGAGGTTGGAGGAAGGAGGATGCTACTTCAGCAGAAGTAGTGGATGCCACTGTTTATCGACAGTTGGTGGGGTCGCTTATGTATCTGGTCAATACACGACCCGATATATGCTATGCTGTTAACCAGCTTTCACAAGCTATGGTTAAGCCAACCAAGCTCTTCTGGAAGGCAGGCAAGCATGTATTGCGTTATCTCAGAGGCACATCGGGATATGGATTGTGGTACAGATAGGAGGATGAGGTGAAGCTATGTGGCTTCACAGATGCAGATTGGGCAGGGAGCCCAACGGACAGAAAGAGCACATCTGGAGGGGTCTCCAGTATTGGGTCAACAGCAGTTTCTTGGTACAGTAGGAAGCAGAGATCCGTGGCACTCATTTCAGCAAAGGCCGAGTATATGGCAGCAAGTTTGGCTGCATGCGAGGCTATATGGATGAGGAAGATTCTGGTCGGGTTGTTCGGTTCATACTTGGAGCCTACTGTGATTTACTGTGATAACCAGAGTTGCATTAAACTCTCGGCTAATCCAGTATTTCATGATAGATCTAAGCACATTGACATCAGATACCATCATATCAGAGATTGTGTGCAGCGGAGAATCATGTTACTTTCATACATTCCAGTGGAGGATCAGGATGCTGATATCTTGACGAAGGCGCTCGCCAGGAGCAAATTCGAATACCACCGAGCCAGGATAGGGGTTGCTGATAATCCATATCTTGTTGAGAGGGAGTGTTGAGAATGCAACAAGATGATGGAGCTTAGTGGAAAGAAGTCGCCTTCACTAAGTAGGCCCGCAGGCTATTTTTGGCGCAAAGTCTATTTTTAGACTATGTCTATTTTTAGACTATGTCTATTTTTAGACTATGTCTATTTTTAGACATATGGATCATGGTCTATGAGTTGCAAGATGCTATTTGTGGATGATTGGTCATGTTGGTCAAAATAGATGGACTTCTATTTTTAGACATATGGGCAGTTTCTATTTTTAGACTGCCAGGCTAAAAATAGAACAGTCGAATATTATTGTCTCATAATAATATTTGGACTATAAACATTATCTTATCCTCTTGGAGCACTTCAGTTTGAGCTACAGATGTGGCACATGCAGCTATCTGAAGGAAATACGCTTTTCTTGTGGGTCAGTTGAGCTATTGCATGCAGGACTTCAGTTAGAACTCATGTGGTTGAGTTTGGTGGAGTTGATTGTGGAGTTGTGTTCAGTTTGACTTGGTTAAACTAGTTGTATTTAGTCTAACTGCAGAATACACTAGTGATGATTGATGTGAATTAATTGTTAAATTAATTCACTAATTATTAACTCATAAAGCAACTAAAGAATACATCAGTTAACTCAGTGCATGGACAGTTTAGTGGAGACAGGTGTTAGAGGTTGAGATTGCTATCAGTTGTGACTATAGTTGTGCATGAGATCTTGCACAATCAGTGAGATTGAGTAATGCCAATGTTGATTGTGTGGTTCAACCAAGGAAATACGAGTTTGCTTCAGCCATTCATCATTATTCTCTTGCAGGATTGCGTAGTGGAGGTAGGCAAACAGTGGAGGAGATTTGAGGCATCGGATCTGAGCTAGTTTGTGTGTAACAGGTGGAGATAATACTGAGTACTTGTGAGGAGTATTGTACTATGTATTGTTACATGTTCTCAATCAATATAATATACAGATAGTGTGGGGTTTTCTGCTGTATGCTTTCCCCGGGTTACATATTATGTTAATGTGTGCATGCGATTGATGTTTCATTGATTTTAATGCTGCTAAATTGATGATCAACGTAGAGGAGGTCATGTATTGTGCATGTATTCCGCAATAGTGTATAATTTTGATAATCTTTGTGAATAAGTGTCATATTATTCAAAATTTCTACAAGATACAATGCAGAACAAAGCACAAGCTCAGAATAGCCCTTTAGGGGAGGAAGAGGTAGCAAATTTGGCACACGTTGATGCATTACCTGTGCCCACAAAGGAGACCAGAAAGAAGTGAGGAAAGGCACCTATCGGAGCACCCTCTCCGCCTCTTACCAGAGCAAGGGCAGCTGCTGAGGCTGTGTTCTCTATGGGTATGCTGACTGCAAAATCCTCCTCTGTTTACTCTAATGTATCTTCGCACTGCATTGAAACTAGTTATGAACAGTTCAATTCAGTACAGTCTTTCTCTCACACCTTCATCCCCCCCAAGGTTGTGGATTGCCCTATCAAACCCCCCTCCCCCACCATCTCCTGCACTCAACCCTCTTTCCCTGATAATCCTCCCCCAAATTCCCAATTACTTGATCCTCCCACTCATTCCAACCCTCTACCTTTCAGATACCCCACCAGAGCCAGGTTTCGCTCTCAGGCCCCTGACTCTCTAGGTATCGGCCTCATCACCTCTCCCCCTCCTCTAAAATCGACTAGAGGCAGACCCCCCTCCCTATCCAAAGCTAAGCTACAAGCAGGGGAAGAGATTGTTTCGGGAAAACAACATGCCATCGATTGGGTACTTAGAGCAGTGAATACCCAAGAGCCCCCTCCTCCATGAAATTTCTCTCCTTCAATTGTAGAGGGTTGGCTAGCCTTGCAAAAAAATTAGCCATGAGGAGACTGCTCTCAGCAGAACCCATTGATATTCTTTTTCTATAAGAAACCCTACGTCAGGGGTATGTCATTACCCACCTCTTGGAATCCTGGCTACCTGGATGGACTTTCCATACCCTCGATGCATCAGGGAGGTTAGGGGGTCTTACGCTAGGGGTAAAAAATTGATCTATCAGAATCTATAATGTGTGGGGGAGTTCGGGCCACCTAGGAGCTGATATATATTCCTCAGAACTTGATATTGAGCTTAGGATCATAAATATATATGGCCCCTGTCACAACAGGGAGGAATTTTGGAGCAGACTCCTAGACTCTCACATTCTTCAAAAGGACAATCTCGTCATGGGGGGGATCTAAACTTCTCCATCATCTTTGTGGAATCATGGGGACACAATGCCCAAAGGGATATCCTCTTAGATTTTTTCAAGGCCAAACTGGAGGATCATAATCTCATAGATATCCCCTCCCCAAAAATATTGCCCACTTGGAGGAACAACAGATCAGTAGCGGACAGTCTCTCTAGAAGACTTGATAGATATCTCATTAAGGAGCATATGCTAACCTTGGGACAAGGATATAGACAGTGGGTGGGCTCTAGAGGAATATCATACCATAGGCCGATCTATTTGGAAATCAGAGGAGGTATGAACAAACCTATAGGTCCTTTCAAATTTAATGCAGCTTGGCTGAGGGATGCTGAATACATCCAACTAGTAACAAATTACTGGAGGAATCATCCCCCAGTGATAGAAAGGACTATATTGGAAGGATTTGCAAAAAACCTAAAAGAACTCAAGAGCATCTCAAAGAAATGGGCTCATAAGAAGAGAACGCAAGAAGACCATACTCTTAAGCAAACTGAAGAAGCCATTGAGAAGTATGAAAATGACCATGAAGGGATCTTCTCCTCCCTCGAGCACAAAGAGCAAATAACCTCTCTGATGGCTAAGAGAAACCAGATTCTGAAGGACAAAGAAGAGAGCTGGAGATTGAGAAGCAGAGCCATCTAGGTGAAGGAAGGGGATGACAATACCAAGTTCTACCATAAATTTGCAAATGGGAGGAAAGCTATCAATACTATTTGGCAGCTATTAGATGAACATGGAGAACTAATGAACACCTTCCCCCGGCTGGCAGCTATGGCCTCTGCCCACTTCAGAAACATTTATAAGTCACCACCAAATGCCACCCTGGGAGACATAATGAGGACAACCTAACTATTCCCAAGATTGTATAATAAGAAGAAAGTGGGGATTTGACAAAGGAGGTCTCCCTGAGGGAACTAGAGGACACTCTCAAATGGTTTAAGCGAGATAAAAGCCCTGGTCCAGATGGCTGGAATGTGGAATTCTACCTGGCCTTTTTTGATACCCTGGGGGGGGACCTATTACAAGTTATAGAAGAATGCAAAGCCTCTAGAAGAATGTATGAGGCCTACAACTCAACCTTTATCTCCCTTATTCCCAAATCAGACAACCCCACATCCTTCAATGATTTCCGACCCATATCCTTATGTAACTGTATCTACAAGATCATCTCCAAGATTATAGCAAATCGACTCCGGCCAATCTTATCCAACCATATCTCAGCTGAACAATTTGCATTTTTACAGAATAGACAAATACATGAAGCGGTCAGAACGGCACAAGAGATTCTACATTCTATCTAGACCCACAAGCTAAAAGGTATGGTCCTGAAAGTTGACCTCTCGAAAGCCTTTGATAGAGTCAACTGGCTATACCTCAGAATGCTCTTAACGCACTTGGGTTTCCCATTTGAATTCATAAGATGGATTATGAGTTGTATCACTAATGTATCATACAACATTCTCGTAAATGGTGCAGCCTCTCCTTTCTTCCACTCCGAAAGAGGCCTCAGGCAAGGATGCCCATTGTCCCCACTCCTCTTCTTACTCATCATGGAAGGTCTCAGTCATTTGATTAAGGAGGAACATCAAAGAGGTATACTAAGGGGGATCTGCATCACTGAAGGATGCACATTAACACACTCGCTCTTTGTGGACGATGTGCTACTTTTCCTAAATGGGAGTATAGGAGATGTGACTGCACTTCTCAATACATTCACTATATTCCCAGCAGCCACTGGCATGTTGGTTAACGATGAAAAATCCTCTATAACGGCCATAGGATGCACACCATACAAGGTCTAGTATGCCCTGAGAAGATTCCCCTATAACCTACTGCAGCTGGACGAGGGATTAAAATATTTGGGTTATAGATTAAAACCACATGGTTATAAGAATGTTGATTAGATATGGCTCATAACCAAACTAGAGAAAAGGCTAAACATCTAGTATCTAAAATATTTATCAAGAGCAGGAAGATTGATACTCATAAAAGCAGTGTTGGAAGCAACTCCAATTTATTGGATGTCTTTAGCATGGATTCCTAAATGAATATTGTCCAGGATAAAAAACCTATGTTGCAAATTCCTGTGGAGAGGGAATCAGCCCAGAAGGATTTTTGCTTGGTCAAATTGGGACTCTTTGGCACTCCCAAAGAAGTGGGGAGGATGGGGTATCAAAAGACTAGACTCTTTCTCCACAACCATGGTGGCCAAACTAGGGTGGCAGCTAGTCACATCGCACAGCCTGTGGACTAAGGTGGCCACATCTAAATACATAGCTCCTTTAAATCTTATGGACTGGATTTGACAACCTCAGTGGACACAAGCTGGAAAATCAAACATATGGAAAGTAGTCCTACAAGCTATGCCCCTTATTAGGGATGGACTCACATGGCGAATAAAGTTAGGAGAAGCTATTAAAATAGGGATGGACCCTTGGATTGGATGTGGGAACGCTCACAAACTCCCACAAGAGCTCAAAACATACCTCACTTCCAGAGGGATCTCACACCTTAACCAAATAGCAGACAATGGCCGCTCTACATTTTTGTAACAAACTTGGAATCTGGGAGGACATTATAGATCCCTCAGCAATGACAGCAACATTGAAAGGAATACATGGAGGCACTCACGGAATCCCATATCACTATACAAGAAGGGGAGGACGAGCTTATCTGGGCACATGCGAGGCATGGAAAATACTCACCTAAGGAGGGATACATAACTCTTATGAACTCTCTGAAACCACCGTAGTGTGAACCTTGGTGGAGAAGTATATGGAAACTTAAAGCACCCCCCAAGTCTAGGCTCCTCATGTGGACCATTCTGCATCACAAAATCCCAACAGGAGAAAATTTGATCAAGAGATCTTTTCATGGACCCTTTTGGTGCGGCCTTTGCAAAGCTGACAATGAAACTGGGAATCATCTCTTTCTTACTTGCCCATGCACAAAGGAGCTTTGGAATACTATTCATTCTCATATACCTTCGCTCCCTAGGTGGCAGGGAACAATTGTTCAGGAAGCCTGGGAGGGATGGTGGTCCACTGTATCCTCGGAAAGAACAAAAAACATCCCTTTACTTACTTGCTGGGCCATTTGGATTGTCCGAAATAGAATCATCTTTCAAAATTCTCCCCCCCACTGGCCGGCCATCACTGCACAAATCCTAGCAGACTACCAACAGATTCCAGAGGAGGAAACAAATCCCAATCCCAGGCATATCATCCCCGAGAGCATAAACCAATCCCACCCCTGGGCATACTTTGATGGCTTAGCTCAAGACATTGGATGTGGGGGAGGAGTTGTCCTCCATATTACAACAAATCATATTTACAAAATCCAAATGGGTTTGGGCAGAGGGACAAACAATTTTGCTGAGCTCTCAGCAGCAAAATACACCATTCACTTTGCTTTGGAAAAACAGTGCAGAAACTTACAGCTATTTGGAGATTCAAAAACTATATGCAATTAGATAAACAAAGTTACAATTTGTCATGCTTTTTCTCTGTGACACATCATGGAAGAAATTTTCAGACTCATAAATTTATTTAACACATTTACTCGTCAACATATATACAGGAAGCGGAACACAGCTGCCGGTCTACTATCCAAGGAAGCGGCGCACAGGGCTATAGGAACTTGGAGCATACTAGAGCACACTGATGGAACCTTCCATCAGTATTATCATAGACCTTTTATAGAAATATCAGATTAGTAAAGCTCAATGGGAGCTGGACATAAAGTTTTGCTATATTTTTTTGTTGTCTTTATATAAATATTATATGAAGTTTTTTATCAAGTAGTTTCTACACATGACAGTTATTTTTTTATACTCTCTGCGTAGAGTAAGTACATAAAGCATTTTGAAAATCATAGCTCAGAGGAGTGTCTCCCTGCATGGAGTACACCTCTCTCTATTTTGAATACTCAACAATATAAGCTTCTAGTCCACAGTACAGTATATGCCACTGGCATCTGCAAAATGTAATTTTCCTCATTAATGAAAATTACAACTTTTTCCAAGGGAAAAAAAAAGCATATAAAAAAAATTGCATTAAAACAATGTATATATTTATAATAATCATATACTAACCCTAAAAACATATATATATATATATTTATATTCAATTTCAAATTCAAATTCTTCTGCAGCCAAACAGTGAGATCGGTGATCTCGGTGCTCGCAATAGCATTTTCTCGGTACACCCTTGCCCATGAATAGGTGGCGCTGGCCCCAATGGCAAAGGAATGATTAAAAGGTGAGCATTGCTACTTGATTGGTGTTTTGATCCATATGCTTTTATTATTGAATTGTCATTTTATGTCCAGTGATATCCAAGTGTTTTTTGGTGAGCAATAAATAAATAAATAAATATATATATATATATATTCACAGTGATATTACAAATTTAAGAGTAAGTGAGATTTCATGTTTTGATTCATTAGTATTTTGACATAAATGATAATCCAAGATAACAATTTACTCTGTAATCAATAATTAAAAGGTGATCATTGCTACTTGATTGGTCTTTCCATATATTTTTATTTCTTAGTGGTCTTTTTATGTTGAGTAATATCGAAGTGGTCTTTTATGGTTGGCAATATTTTGTATTTTATTTATATATATATAGTTGATTTAATTTATTTTTATTTTGTGAAAGTAATATTGCAAATTTAAGAGTAAATGAGATTTCATGTTTTAATTTCAAATTTTGGGTAATTAATATATATATATATATATATATATATATATATATATAATTTTTTTCCCTTTCGAGTAATTATTAATTATATATATAATTTAGAATTAATAATTGATAAAGAATAGAATTTTATTTGAAATTGATAATTTAATAAAAAAATAATATTTTATTGAAAATCAATAATTTGAAAAAAAATAACAATTTTTTTTAGATGGTACATAATAAGTTTTACACTTAAAAAAATAATTTTTATTTATCAATTATTTCAGATCTAATCAAATCTTTTAATTTTTTAACTTTTGAAACTATATTTTCATGCCATGTTTTTTTGGCATTTATTATGATAGTGAATCTCATAAGTGATGAAGATGAGTACCTCATGTAGCAAAAGATAACAACGTTTGTTTAACAATTCGAAAATCTTTTTATTGTTGTTGTAAGTTTGGTGGGACTACATCATCATCATGTCCAATATATCATCCCGATCGGGCGAGGAATTGAGTACCTCCTGTAGCAAAAGACAACAACGTTTTTTTAACAATTCAGAAATCTTTTTTTTTGTAAGTTTGGTGGGACTACATCATCATCATGTCCAATATCTCACCACGATCCGGCGAGGAATTGAGTACCTCCTATAGCAAAAGACAACAACGTTTTTTTAACAATTCGAAAATCCTTTTTTTGTAAGTTTGGTGGGACTACATCATCATCATGTGCAATATATCACCCCGATTGGGCGAGGAATTGAATTGGTGACTTCACATCAAGGAGTGTTTTAACATAACACCCGATCATCGTCTATCCAAGACCCCATGGATAACAATTTGAAAACCTTTTTGATGGAACTTAATCTCAAGATTTTTTTGGGATTTTTGGAGACTGTAATTATAATTTTATCTTATTAAAAATGCTTATTGTATAAGAGTTTTAATTACAATTTATTTTAAAAATAAATAAAATTAGTAAAAATATAAATATTAATTATTAAAATGTTATAATTTAAATATAATAAAAAATTTAAACCATAAAATATTTAAAATTCAACATTAAGAAATAATATGAACAATAATATTGATTTGCAAATATGATATAAAAATAAAAATTAATTATTGAATTGAGGCTTCTGATCCATAACAATTATTAAGAAGATTTTCGGCGTAAATCACATGTAGAAAACTTTTGTCGACGCGTTTCAAACCAACTAGTATGGTTCATCGTCAGGACAAGTTGAGGAGTCAGATCATCGCTGCCAATTATATAGGGAGAGCAGATCATCCAAACGCCTAGGTTGACAGGGTTGACCATCAACGGCTATCTAAAACGGCTAGATTAAAAATAATATTAAAATATTAATAAGTCAAATGTAATAGAATAAATAACTACTTGTAGTATATCAGTTATTCAATTTTATCATATTAATATATTTTTCTTAGGTTAATAAATTATTTAATTTAACTCGTTTATAATCATATACGTAAAAAGGGGGGGTTTTATATAATAGAATGTTATATTATTTTATTTTAATTATTAAACTAAGTTGCCTAATTCTAATTTATTTAATTAATTGAATTGTTAGGGATGAGAAAAGGGGGGTTTATATATTATAAATATTTATTTATTAATATATTCATTTATTTATTTATTTTAATTATGATTTAATGGAAAAAATTATGAGTATTGGTTAAAATTAATATATGTTTCTATTTTTATTTTTATTTTATTTATATGGTAAAGGTAGACACTTAGTAACAAATAATAATATTCATAAAAAATTTTATAAGGAAATAGTAATAAAAATTAAATCAAGCGTCAAAATTTTATATTATTTTGTTTTTATTATTATTATTATTATTATTATATTTTAACAAGGAGGACAAGAACAGGACAATAGAAAAAATATAACCAAAAGGAGAACCCTAGGAGGAAGGAAAAGACAGCTATAAGGAAAAGGAACCGGGGAATAAGGGGACAACTCGACAAGACTAAGAAGAAAGGGCAGGGATCTAGCAACAAATGATCTTCCAGCCATCATCTCTATTGAGATTGTTAGGCCTTTTTTCAATTTCAATCGCTTCCCTAAATTTACGGTGATGGAATTGGGCACCCTTGGCCTCCTCAATACAAACATGATGCTTGGTCTTTTCCGCATGAAGACTTGGTTCTCCCATGTCTTAGGTCAGATGCATGTTCATTTATCCTTTGATGGATGGAGCACCCAGTTTCCCCGATATAGGGGGTCCCACAAGAACAGGGGATCAAGTAGACACCCTTCATGTCCTTAGGGTCAATGGGATCTTTCACCGATCGGAGGGATTTACAAATGGCGTTGAGGGGCCTAAAGGTTGAGGGAATATTATACTTCTTAAGGATCTGAGCAATCTTGTCTGTGGTTCCTTGGACATAGGGAAGATGGACACCTAGCAGGCGTTCTTTAGGTTCTTTTCTAATAACCGAATTTTTAGAGGCTTTAAGGAAAGCCTTCTGACCTAGGCGCCTACTATAGCCATTCTCCACGAAGACATTAAGGAGATGGGATTTTTCCTTATCGAAGCTCTTATTATCAAAAATCCTAAGGGCACGAGTAGCGAGGGTGTTAAGAACCCCCAATTTTTGAGCAGGGAAATGATGGGAATCGGCATGAAGATACTGCTCAGTATGCGTTTTCTTCCGGAACACTAAGTGGGAGAGGGAACCGTCATTATTTATATAATAGAATTAGGCAACTTAGTTTTATAATTAAAATAAAATAATATAACATTCTATTATATAAAACCCCCCTTTTTACATATATGATTATAAACGAGTCAAATTAAATAATTTATTAACCTAAGAAAAATATAATAATATGATAAAATTGAATAACTGATATACCACAAGTAGTTATTTATTCTATTACATTTGACTTATTAATATTTTAATATTATTTTTAATCTAGCCGTTGATGGTCAACCCTGTCAACCTAGCCGTTTGGATGATCTGCTCTCCCTATATAATTGGCAGCCATGCTCTGACTCCTCAACTTATCCTGACGATGAACCACACTAGTTGGTTCGAAACGCGTCGACAAAAGTTTTCTACATGTGATTTATGCCGAAAATCTTCTTAATAAAAATTTATTATTTAAATATACATAATTCGGAAAAAACACATCTAATTATAAAACTTTGATTAAAATTTAAAAAGATCAAATACGTTGATGATATACAATCAATAAAAACATGTAAAAAAAAGCATTGAGACTATGTTACAATATATTATTGTTATTTCAAATTCAAATTCGTGTGCATCCCAACAACATTCTCTCCCATCCTTTGCATTAGCATTCTCGATTCAAATTCAAATTCAATTTATTGTGTTTCAAAAGGCCGGGTTATCCATAATAATTTACCTACCTGAATTTGTGTGTTCAAAAGGTCGGGTCATCAATAATAATTTAATAATGAATAGACCCCATAATTCAGTGGAACTAGGTATTTTGGATTTATTACTATTGATAATTTTTGGATATGTTACGGATCTTGACCCGATCTTACTAGGGGTGTTGTTTCAACTATTGCTTCTGATGTCGGGTCACTAACTATAGAATATCAAATGGACTATGTATCCACATGGGTCAATTTTGCCTCAATTCGTACCTTGAAACTCCTCTGCCACCACTAGAATCTTTAATCAAATTTAGTCTGTTGACATTTGTAAAACAATGAGCACTGCAAGAAATTTGTATCCTCTATTTCACTCCTCAAAATTGCATTTTCCATGAAATCCTTCCTCTACACGCATGCTCTATTTCACAAGTTATCATTCTTGGTTTTAAAGGAGTTGCCATTTTTTCAACTATTCAACCAGATTGAAGTTTCTTATTCTCTACGGGTAAAAATGATAAAAGTATTGGAGTCGCCCTCATTTCTGAGTGTTGTAGATTGAAGATTACAGGTCAATAGATTTTTTGGGTGCGATTTTTTTGAATGTGTAGAGGATTTGTTGATTTAAAGTGACCACAATTTGAGACATAAATAAAAACGATTTACTACATGTTGTGTGGAGTATTAAATTGCAGTGTTTCAAAATATCGAATTGTTTGATGTTGACGAATAATCAAAAATATGGTTTTCAGTATTGTAGCTTGAATATTACAGATCAATAGATGTTTTGGGTGCAATTTTTTTGAATATGTAGATAAAATTTTCGTTTTAAAAAGTGAGTACAATTCAAGCCATGATTAAAAGTGATAGATTATTTTGCATGTTGAATGAGGTGTTAAAATTCCCTAACTCAAATTGTCAAACTCTTTGTTACTGTTGTTAAATGGAAAAGTAAATGTGTCTCAGTGTTGTAGCCCATTTAGACTAAGGGTCAATATAATTATTGATTGATATTTTATGAATTACCTATAGGAAATTTAGAATGTGTTTGACTTGGTTTTTAGATGCATGTGAAGCATTGTTAGTTTTCGGTTATTAGTATTGATTAATGTGGGGTTAGTATTAATTGTTTGAAACCCAATTTGAAAATAAAACAAGGGTTTGTAAATAATTGAAATTAGTAACGGAAAATTACACATTTTTTCTCCTTAACAAACTCAGAGTTAATTAAAATTACATGTTATGACCAACAATAAACTTCACAATTCATCGAATTTGAGTGGCCACCCTTACCTCCAGTTATGCATTCTTGACAACTCGAGTTTCAAGCTAAGGTGATACTCTATTGTTAAGGTGTGGAACTATTACTTGGACATACTCTAGTTGACATGTTTGCATCTAGTGAGCATAATGAAGGTCAATAATCTTGTGGTTTGCAATAGCTAAAATGGCCATGCCTATCCATTTTGGAGGTTAAACCAAAGCCAAAGAAAATACCATTTTCCCATCCCTTAATCCCAAGACTAAACAATTCAAAATTGATGTTGAGGACTGCCCAAAATCCCATATCTTGATGATGTTTATATACAAAACAAGAGTTCCCAAACTACAAGATAAATGAGTGCCAAGGATTACCTATCAATCATATACCACCTCTATCAATCATCATAGGATGGCGTAATCAGTGGAACTAGGGGTTTCAAATTGAGTAATATTAATGATTTTCAGATAGGCTATGGATCTTGACCTGGTCCCAATACTGGCGCTGTTTTGACTACTGCTTCTGATGCCAGGTCACCAACTATAGAATATCGAATGGGATATGGAACCATGTGGGGTCAAATTTCCCTCAATCCGTACCCTGAAACTCCTTTGCCACCACTGGAATTTTTAACCAGATTTGGTCCATTGACATCTGTAAAACGATGAGCATTGCAAGAAATTTGTATGCTCTGTTTCACTCCTCATAATTGAATTTTCCACAAAGTCCTTCCCCTATTGGCATGCTCTGTTTCACAAGTTATCATTCTTGGTTTTAAAGGAGTTACCATCTTTTCAACTACTCAACCAAATTCAAGTTTCTTGTTCTCTATGGGTAAAAATGATAAAAGTATTGGAATCACCCTAATTTATGAGTTTTGTAGCTTGAAGATTACTGGTCGATAGATGTTTTAGGTGTGTATTTTTTAATGTGTAGAGAAATTGTTGATTTAAAGTGACCATAATTCGAGCCATAAATAAAAGCGATTTATTGCATGTTGTGTGGAGCATTGAAGTGCAATGTTTTGAAATACGACGAATTGTTTGATATTGATGAATAAACAAAAAATAATATGGTTTTAAGTATTGCAGCTTGAATATTACAAATCAATATATGTTTTGGGTGTGATTTTTTTGAATATGTAGAGAAACTCTTGGTTTTAAAATGTGACTATGGTTCAAGCCATGATTAAAAGTGATAGATTATTTTGCATGTTGTATGAGGTGTTAAAATTCCCTAACTTGAATTGTCGAAATCTATGTTATGGTTGTTAAATGGAAAAGAAAATATGTTTGAGTGTTGTAGCCCACTTAGAATGAGGGTCAATATAATTAGTGGTTGATATTTTATGAATTACCTACCGGAAATTTGGGATATGTGTATAAAGGAAAATTTGACTTGGTTTTTAGATGCATGTGAATTAAAATTAGTAAAGGAAAATTGCACAATTTTTCTCCTTAACAAACTTAGAGTTAATTAAAATTACATGTTATGGCCAACAATAATCTTCACAATTCATTGACTTTGAGTGGCCACCCTTACCTCTAGTTATGCATTCCTGACAACTTGAGTTTCAAGCTAAGGCAAAACTCTATTCTCAAGGTGTGGAACGATTACTTGGACGTGCTCTAGTTGACATCTTTGTCTCTAGTAGGCATAGTGAAGGTCTATATTCTTGTTGTTCGTAATAGCTAAAATGGCCACGCCTATCCATTTTGGAGGTTAAACCAAAGCCAAAGCAAATACCAATTGTCCATCCCTTACGCCCAAGATTGAACAATTCAAAATAGATGTTGAGGACTATCCAATATCCCATATCTTGATTATGTGTGTATACAAAACAAGAGTTCCCAAACTAACAGATAAATGGGTGCCAAGGATTACCTATAGTATACCACCTCTATCAATCATCACCATCACATAAGATTTTAATTCACTTTGCCAATTGAATAGCGATGCATGTGAAAGGAGTATGAGGGGAGAAAATATGATAAAGGCCCATCAAATCCAAGTAAAGGAGTCATGCCATTTGTCATTCCAACCAATTTTATCGGAATAGAACTGAACAACCTTATGGACAGGGAACCGATTGGAACCAAACCAAAAAACCAGTCGACCAAAAACACATAAAATATTCAAATTTTAATGAAAAACATATATATTCATGTTCATCCATATGAATCCAAACCATTTATGTGCAAATAATCAAAAGTTATCATTTATATAGCATGTAAGGGTGCACAAAACCAAAATAGCATTGAGTGCAATGCATCTCTGAACCAAAAATACATCAACAAACAAGCTCTATATGGCCTCTAACATCCCAAAAAAATCATGATACAACAAATACCTACCTATCATCAAAACCATTACCTATATTTGGATATTCGTCATCAATATCACCCTCTAAGCATTAAAATAAGATTAAAAAAACGTAGCATGTCAAGTTAAGATTTTTTTCCAGTGATGGGTACATTTTTAGTAGGGTCATGATAGAGGAGTTCAACAACCAATGCCACTAATATCCAAGTACATAGGGGGTTTGGTGCTCTTAATTAAATACTAGTTCCATACACTCGTACATGACAAAATATGATGGGAACATTGTAATCCCCTTGATTCTGAAATCCTGAAAAATTATTAAGTCTACTGGATTTTGAGTGAGATCTAAAATTCTACTATCTCCATATGAAATCCAATGACATGGGAACCACTCTCAAACATCCTAACTCATTTCATGGTAATGTTAAAAAATTATCTAAAAGGAGAATGCCACTTTTTCATCCTTTTACTTTATGAATTTAACATTACCATGAAATGCATGGCAATAACAAGGCCATAGGCTCGAATATTAGACTTCCCCATTCAAAAATTCTTGGTTTTTCTTAAATAAATTGTGTTTAGAACATCTTTGGTCAAATTGTACAAAATTGGTCAGTTCAGTACTGAACCAGCTGGTTCTGAACCTCGAACTGAATCGGTTTGGCCCCCAAACTAGTTAGAATGGCCAGTCCCACTGTTTCCGATAACACTGCTTGGAATCAATTCAAACTATTTTTTCAAATAAAAGTTATGCAAATTTAAAGATACACACCTTTTAAAAGCTTGCTTTTGAGCTTGTTGATCTAGCTAACCTTGAAATTGTTGTATGTTTATGATTTCACCCTCCCAACGTCTGAAATTTCATCCAAAGGTAGCTCTATGTGTCTTCTTTCTAACCCCATGAGTTAGACCAACATTGTATTCTTCAAGGTAAAGTTATGCCAAATCTCTCACTATGGCCTGATTATGGAATGGTTTAGTAGAGAGAACTTGTATAGGATGCCACGTGCCATTGTTTTAACCTACAACTATGAAACTCGTATCTAAAAAACTTTAGTTTGTGCTCTTTTACTTAGTTTTTACATAATTCAAATTTGATGTTGGAAGAGAAAGTTATGACAATTTTCCCCGAGACAGTTGTTTGAGACTGAATTCTGGGGAATACAAAAACCCTAACTTTCTTGGACCAAATCTTCGAAAATATAGCGAACCAAGGCTTGGAATTTAAACCATATGTTCATCAAGATTTCCCCTCCACATGGTAAGAATTTCATGGTCTGAAGCTTCATAAAAAAAATGTTATAGCAAAAATGCCATGATGACTTGTTTGATGCAGAAAAACTATAGGATCAAGAGCTCTGATACCAAATGCTATGTATCCAAATCAAAATAACTAGAATCATAAGAAAATATAGATTAGTGACTTGAACATAATCCACTTCGAGAGGGCATCATCTCTTTACATCACATAAAAATAATAATAATAATAATAAATAAATAATCTTCGATGCTTCAAATGAAAAGACCTCCTTGGTATATATAGGAGTCTAAAGGGTCAAAATGTAATTAGGGCCTACATAACAATAATAATGTAAGGGAACAAAAATAACAATAGTGGGATTCTATGGGACACAACAATAACAATATAGAGGCTACACTAGTATTATAGGGACCTAACATATAGAAAGTGGTTGAGGCATCACACAAGCCAAAAGGCATCGCCAAAAACTCAAAACTTCTATACCGCATCACCATGAACCATTGTATAAGCCAAAAGGCATCTCCAGAAACTCAAAGCTTCCATACTTTGTCACTATGGTTCTCATCACCTCATCTCCCCTTATAATCTGAACTTAATAGTACCCATGTCTTAAATGCAACCTTCATAAGACATTGGCCTCAGTCAACTTGTCAAAAGCTAGAGACAAAGGGTATTCGTTCTTCGTAGTTAATTTTTTTCAATACCAAATGGTTTGAACACACCTTACCTCCATCCCAACCTTCTTCTTTTGGAAGAGGGCTAAGGCATTGTATAGAGACCTAGACAGTTAAACGAAACCAATGTTGATCAACTCTATCAATTGCCACTTTAGTTCTTCCAACTTAGGCCCCATAGTCAATAAGGAGCTTTCGTCGGTGGTCGCAACCTTGGCTCAAGCTCCATACAATGGTCAACAATGCAACTTTGTGGAAGCACTTTTATCAATTCATCTAACATTCTATCCACAAATTTATCCATCAGATTAGTGAGTTCTAGTCGAATAGGCATCCTCACTCTCCCTTCTTCAACTTCATCACTAATCATTGCATATACTTTTTTTTCCCAGTCACCTTGCTACCCTCTTTATGCTCAATGTTGACACCAACTACAACTTTCCTCTAAGCTTCCTTGTGGTTATGAGCACAACCAAAGCTCTTTGTTCACCAAGTATAACAAACCTAGCCATGAATGAGAAGAGAATTGAACATGTCCTCCTAAGAAATACCTACCCATAGATTATCTCAAAATCTTCCATCAGAAACACCACAAAATTTTCCCAACCTTTTCATCTAGCAAGTGTTGGTTGCAATATATGTGAGATTAATATGTCAACATTTACTATGTCAATCTACGGTCTCGTATAATTCGAGGTGCAACACAATATATGCTAGAGCAAGCCTTGTAGTTTGCTACAAACCAATTTCTATTTGCTCAAATCAACTTTCAAAAATATATCATCTACTGCAATGTTAAATGAAATTTAGTCTTTGGGTTCAACTAGCTAATACAGTCCTATTGGCTTTATTTAACACATAGAAAAATAAACCCTAACTAATGGCCATTATGGTCTTTGATTTTGGCTCCTTCTAAACTAAGGAACCTAGGTCCAACTCAATTATCTATAGGATAAAAGAGATTAGGAAACCCTATGGTTTGCACACCTTCAAAAGAAAGAACAAAACTTCTAACCTTGACTCCTTCTGGGCTAAGGAATTAAAGGCTCAACTTAGTGTTCCAGAGGAAAAAATGGATCTACACACTTCTGAAGCAAGAAAGATTAGATCCTCTTTTCCCTGACTCCTTCTAGGCTGACATACCTAAGGTGTTGTGTAGTTGTCTAAAGGATAAAAGGTCAACAAGGATCTCCTTATAATCATAAAAAGAACTCAGACTTATAGTTCACTCAAGAAACAATATCATATGGAGTCAATGAAAAAACAAAGTTTTTATAAACTTGTCCTTAGTTCAGCAAATGAATGTTATTGCTAGGGTAAATATGCTTTGAAAGTAGAAGAAAACCCTGTGTTTGTTTAAGGCTTAATGTTTGCTAAAAACTACGTACTCCTCAACTCACTGTCAATGTTAATATTATTTTTAAATAAACAAAATAGAATGCACAAGAAAAATGTAGTCGGAAGGAGCACAATTGTGTTGGTCAAAATCTTAACTCGGTATTAATGAAAGATGTGTAGATCTATAAATTTTAGTACAAAGAATCTACCCTGAATTACCAAAAATCCATAGGTCAAGTCTACAAACAGACTTGTGTAAACAATATCATAAATTCATATGCCAATGAAGAAAGTAAATATAGTGATGATGATCTTCCTTAATGACAAAGTGTCTGAACTTATTCACAAGATCGTCGTACCCTACAATCACTTGAACACTCTACAAGCCAAATCCAATTGAATATAATCTCGTAGTCAATGTTAATATTGTTTGTGAATCGAACAAAACAGAGTACGATAATAAATAAAGAAACAAGAAATACAACATTCCATATTCAAAGTTGGACTCAATGTCAATGAGAGCAATATGAATGTATATGTTTTGGCATGAAGACCTTGTCCCGTGTTACCATTAACCCAATAAATCAAACCTGTAGAAAGACTGATACAAATACTATCATGAATCCATACATGAATAGAGGAATACATACAATGGTGATAATCTCTTTTGATAATAAAGTATTTAAACTTATTTTATAAGGTTATTGTGTCCTACAGTTAGCTCAAGCACCCTATAAACCATAATTGATTAGATATAATCTTGTAAACATTATCCAAGGTCATAGGAAACCCTACGTCACTTGGCTGAACAATTGACAAAATATTTGCCAAAACCTGTGTATCCAAAGGACAATATTTTTTTTGCACAGTAGAAAAGACTTTCAAAAGAGATACCATTGTTGCATCTTTTCAATAGGTCACACACAATACCAATATAACTCTCACTTCGTTACACAATCATTCATGCAAGAATATTCCAATTACAACCATGCCATT
Organism: Pinus tabuliformis; assembly: GCA_031772625.1. NCBI lineage: Eukaryota > Viridiplantae > Streptophyta > Pinopsida > Pinales > Pinaceae > Pinus > Pinus tabuliformis. The sequence continues at coordinate 573,412,489 of CM062804.1, read as the reverse complement.
GTGATTTGAATCTTAGGTCTGAGACTGACTGAGAACCTATGAGTTTTTCCTCAAATAAAGATGTGAAAGTTCAGATTATTTATATATTGCGATCCTTGTAGAACATTCAGCTCATGGAAGAATATAGAAACCATGCCTAAAAGTAATATGATACCATTCATATAGTAGAGAACATTCAAAATAATATTGAACTATTCCTCACTCAAATCTGGAGATCATACATGAGATATATTACATGCAATATTTCTTTGTATCTTTTAAGATCTAAACACACCCTCGTCACACATCAAAGAAATACTACTACAAATAAATTAAAGGAATAGATCTATGCAACATCTAAAGTAGTCAAGCTTGAGTATGGAGCACATATAAACAAACCACACACCACCCCTTTAAATCAGTCCACAAGCACTGGCATATATATGCATTTGAGCATAAAATAAATAAAGGAATAGAGGACAATGGGCTGGGTTGGCGGTCCCAAGCCAATCGGCTCGTTGTCCCTAAGAAAACTGAATCACAAACTTAACAAAATCAAAGACATTGCATATATGAACTTGGCATCAATGTGATATTAGAGATTTGTAGTCTTTAGTACATGAGCACAAAAGTAAATGTATCCAAGTGGCCTTGGAGCGATCCAAATATTCAAAACAACAACATAAGAGTGTCGCGGGACACTAGCTTGGCTTAGAACCAGAGCTAGGTTTTTATACTATTTACACTACATGTGGAGGCTGAAATGAGCCAAGATAATTACATAACAAGAAATACAATGATCCCAACGGTTTTCCATACTTGACATTCTGATAACATTCATTTACTTAAGTTGGAACAAGGACAAGGTTGAGCTCATATGGAGGAAGACTCGAAAGATCGATCCCTAGTTCTTGGTCGAAGTGGTTGAACTACCAGTTGAAAGATCCAAAGGCACACTACTCTAATCTTAAGCATAACAACCATTGTCAGAACATAGTCCACGGGCCCATGATAGCCAAAAACAATAATACATGTCTGAAAGTCTGTTGGAAAAACCTTAATCCCTCATTAATAACTTTTAGAACAAAGAGTACACATCATAAATGCACACAAACACAAGATTTTTGGCTATTAGCCTTGAAAGATCATGTAGGTAGACATGTTAACCCCTTGTTGTATCTAGGGTAAGGTTGTAAATATGCCAAAGGAGGGGTAAAAATGGAAAAAACGGGGGGGGGGGATAGCAGCAAAACATCTTCAATTGTTGAACCCAATAGCAAGTTATATGTAAACTAAGGAGGTGACCCCAACTACCTCCTTTGCCTTAGAGTTCATTGCCTTCACCTCAACTTCATAGGATGTAACTCTAAATCCCAACTCCTTTTCCAACTCTTTCCTTAGGAAGTTGTGTGAAGTGCTCGTGTCAACCAACACTTGAACCATTCTCCCATCAACGCTTAAATCAATGAAACATAATATGTATCTATGTTGACCTTGATTTCCAACCAAGGCACCCCTTTGTTGCAACCCTCCATTCTTTGGATTTTGCCATGCCACATGTGCTAAATGAAATGAACAACAAATGGAATCATAGTACAACATGCCTTCATTTGTGCAATCTTTCATATGACTTGTGGGGGAATGCGTTAGTACATCTTCACTTGTCTCCAACGTATTTCATCACATGTCCCTTATCACCTGGGCATGTTGCTCCACCTGAGTTGTTTTGTTCCAATCTATGGTGGGTCACTCGGCTTAACTATCTGCGAACTGACTATGTCCTACTATAATAGCTCATGCCTATCCTCCATATTAATCCAAGATGTGTGTTCGATCAACACCATTTGAATCGACTCTACCTTGCATTCTAAAACCTTGTTTTAGTGCCCATTGTTTTGTTATTTGAATAAGCCATATTGCCTCTCATTGACGAATGATAGCATTGCTACATTAGTTTTGTTAGGGTGCCCTATTGACCATGTGCTTTCTTGCAAGGTGTGGTGAAGTGTGGTCATCACGAACCTAAGACCAACTTTGTAGTGAAGTTGTTCTTTGGCACCACCTATCATGAACCTAAGAGCCCTGTTCAAAATTGTAATCCCTCAGTCATGTGACATTGGGGTGTTTCAATCTTGGTGGCTAGACCAAACTAAACATACATTCCCTAGATTATGCCTCTTCACTTAGGGCATGCCCATAGTCCACCTCGAGCTACAACCAAGTTGGGTCGACACTACAACTTTGCATGAAACAGATAGGTGCATGCCTAGTTAGGTCCTGTTGTGCAACAACACTTGTACACTTAGATAGTTTAACAATTTAGCATTAACTCTAAATAAGTATACACCAAACATTCAACACGAAGAACAATATAGCATATATGTTGGGCAACACAAGTTGTGCCTAGCACTCGTATAATAATATAATACAAGATGTTCAAACAATGGTTACAAGAGAGAAACAACTTATTACAATACCAGTAGAACTCAAGTTCTCTTGATGACCTACCTCAAATCTTTGTCCCTGCATTGTCCCTTGCCACAACAAACCTACACACTTAGCTATTGCACCAATCATTTTGTTCAATTTACGATGCCCACAACCCTAACAAAGAAATTGCAGATCAAGTCTATTTACACAAGTTGTTCGTTCCTTGTTCAGTCAAGTGATGTTGTTTAACTTGTTGTATGTGTGTTCTTCAATTTGTTAGATGTGTTAGCACATCCCATTTGTGCCACCATATATAATTGTGCTCACTCCATCATATGAATTGTTGCATTGTTGCGTTGATTTTTGCTTGTTTCACCATGTAGAGTACTCAACCACGACGATTCCATAGTCATGTCATTTTGTTGGGTTGATCACCCCCAACTTGCCCTCACACGAGTTGGCCCCATCCCTTGGTTTACAAGCAACTCGTTCTAACTGAGTTGGCATCTACCACAAGTCATGGGCACAAGTCTTCTTGGTCCACACATCTAGATTGTGCCTAAGGTATTCCTACCCATCCCCTATAAAGATGGGTGACCACTCTATCTTTGTTCCATTGAGCACATCTTAGCAAACTCATTGACAAAACCAAGTCTTCATGTCCATTGTGTCGAATCTCAGGCTTAAGAAACAATACAAGAGAAATGATGATAACAATCACACATATAGTAACAACACACATAAACCCTGATTTACCGTGGAAAACACCAAGTGAGGAAAAACCAACGAAGAATAGATCTATTATTATCCTTGACTTAAATGCAGCCAAAGTAACCAACATCCTTGGTTGTGCTAAGTGAAACTTCATTGCTCAACTTTGATACCTTACAATGGAGAATCCTTGAGCCTTTTGAAGGCCTTAATTACATGTGATACCAAAGGCTCAATACCGCATGCCACTAATACCAGATGTCTGAAACCATAATTGTTACCCTAACAACATTAATTCTTTAACCGAGTGAAGTTTAGTTAACAATCCCCCCTTTAAACTTGAGTCTAGGTTTCCTTTAACCAACTCCAACCAAACTGGCCAAGTAATCCTTCATCACTCATCCCTAGGCCCTATCTCCCCCAATATCTATAACTAGGGTATTCAGGAAGTCCACATGCTATCTAGGAATGCACATGTTCCCCCATATCACCACACATTTCCCCATATCACCTAGGTCTACGTTTAAACTTTACCAATAATTTACTAGGGGTATGCATGCCTTACCAATTCTTATAGTCATATGCCCATTCACATGAAAAAAATCAACTCCAATATACCTATCCTACTACTTATGCCACCATCCTATCATCCTCACACACTCCAAGCACAATACGGGGCATCGACATTCCAAATTTAATATAAAAGCATTATTAAGCCAAAACCTCTCTAAAATGCATCAAACAACAATTACTACTCCATGAGATCAGATCCCATTCTCTGCTACACAATGTTTCATTTTCTTTACTTAAGAAAAAAATCCACCCACTTTGATTACCTCCCAAGCGAAAATTCATTTCATCTTAAGAGAAAACTTTGCATTTACCGATGCAGTTTCAAGGCTTTCTTAGCTAGCCCATGTTTTGTATACCCAACAATCGTCATGTTCCACAACATCCCACAATATGTTATGCTCACTCATACATTAGATGCAAAAAACCTTATACATACATATGTTGCATATGCTTCCAAATGCACCTGATGCACCTTTAGAATCAACAACTTCCCTAACATCATCCCAACCCTTGTCCTTTTGTAATGTTTGGACATGCTACTTGGTAACTCTAAAACCTTAGAAACAATATATCTAGAATGGAAACCTCATAAATAACATATTCTAAAATGGATGTAAGATAAAGAAGAGCACCCCATCATGTTCTAGGGTCATATGGCATCACTTCTTATGATGCCACTCATTTCCTTCTGGCAACACCTCTGCTTTTCTTTCCTCTCTCTCTTCAACTCTTCCTTCTCAACTTCTTCGAGGACAAAAGCCTTAACAGGATTAACCAATAGATCAATGTATTCTTGTAAGGGAGATTTTGAGAACCGTGTCTCCTTCCACAAACCCGGTGTTGAAAAATCCATGTCTTTAAGAGACTCTCAAAGGTTTCCCTCATGAAATTTCCAATATCTTGGTGGACCCTCATGAAGAAGTGAACATGTCTTCAATCCCAACAAACTATATAACCTTCTTTGACATGTGCACAACCAGGATCCCGACACGTATAGGTGCTGGCACCATTATAATGGTGACAAAACAACACTTCCCTATGACCTTAATAGGCACAATATGGGATTTCCCAATCTTGCTATCCTGGTGACCCCTCCTCATGGGATAACCAAAATCTTTGCAAAAAACAATGGCTTTGTGGATGTTCGTGGCCACCTCCTTGCTATACTTGACCCCAAGCCCTATGGGTCGATGCCATCACCAACAAAAATGAATGCCTTGAATAAAGTCCTCTGCCTCGACCTTGTCTGCTTCTGCACGGGCATAATCTTCATGACCTCATCCTTTAGTCGAGGAACCAACATAGCCTCCATTATCCGATGTTCCTTCACGACCAAAGAGAAAAGATAGATTTGCTCGAGGGAACGAATATTTCTTTCCTTTACCAAGCTACCAAACTTTGTCATGAGCACCCATTTTTCTCTTCATCTCTTCGACTCCTTGCCATTCCTTCTCTGCACATCACTCCATGTAGCGTGATGAACAAAACTTGGTCCACATGCCATTTCTCCTCCTTTGCGTGAGGATTAACTATTCCCCTTCATCAAGCTTTCTATGTAAACTAGATCTCTACTCTATGACTGTTCAACATTGATGAGTTTCTTCACGTGATGCTCATTGCGGTTAGGGGTTTTATGGCATTCAACAAATGGTTAAACAAATCTCTGCACAAATTTGGCGGTGGTCTCTAAATCACATTAGAACTCAGCCCTTGGCTCTCATACCATTTGTTAGGATTAAGAAACAATACAAGATAAATGATAATAACAATCACACATATAGTAACAACACACATAAACCACGATTTACCCTAGAAAACCCCACCCTAGGAAAAACCAACCAATAATATATCTATTTTATTCTTGGCTTAAATGTGGCCAAGCCATCAACATCTTTGCCCAAGCCAAGTGAGCCTTTGCCGCTCAACTTTGACATGTTGCAATGGAGAATCCCCAAGTTTTTTAAAGTCTTTCACTACATACAATACCATGGGATCAATACTATAGGCCACTTATACCAGGTGCCTGGAACCACAATTGTTAACCTAACAACCTTAAGTCTTTTATTGAGTCAAGTTTATTTAACACCGAAGGCTTTACACTTATGATCTTGTCTTAGCAAGAGTCAACCTTGTTACCTCACAAGCTTGTCTTAGGTTTTTTTTTCCTCTTCATCTAGGTTGAGGTTAGGTTTAGGCTAGCCCCAATGTTAGATAGAAAAACGATATACGCAATTACGAGATGCTATCACCAAGATTGTATGAAACTCAATTTAGCCTCAGATGTTAGGAGAGATGGATCTGATCCTCAGAACTACTAGGTCTTGGATCTTCTCCGCTAGAGCTAGATGTTGATTTACTTCATGCATTGTATCTTTTATATGAGACCGTTTGGTTCTCCCGCTTTGTATATACATGCGTGTACTCAACAGTCACTTTGACCTACTTTGTGGTCATTAATTGGACATAAATATAATTATCTTATCTTATCTTATCTCCCTCCTAATTAACTCCTTCTGTCAATAGCCTAAGAATTTTAAAGCTGAAATTTAATAGGAACAAACTTATCCTAGTTAAACACCTAATTAAAAATGAACGTTAATAATCACATTATTTTAATAAAAGATATTTGCCCTATGAAAACACTTATTACCTTTCGCACTTGAAAAAGGGTAAAATATTTCTTAAATATACTTTGACCGTTTTTAGAACAATTTGATTTCCCATAGTATTTAAATCCATGGAGCCGCGTTCACGGCGTTTTCACTGCGTTTGAGTCTGTAACTGAAGCCTCCTCACGTGATGCGTAGCGATCGTGATTATAATCTTTGGTATGTTACATTACGCAGTCTGAGCCTACCTGCCACCCGAAATCGTCCAATTTATCATCTCAAGCGGGATCTATATGACATTAGGGATGGCAATTCATGAGGCAGAGACAGAGGAGGGAAATGCATCCCATTCCAATTGCCGTGGCGACAGGAGGAGGGAGAAGAGAAGAAGGGATGGCGACGAAACGGAGGACGAGGAGGAGGAGAAGAGAACCAGGAACGAAGAAGAAGAGTTGGAGGCGGCGTCATTAGGTTCTGTCCAAATCCCACTCAATTCAATTCCGTATTTTACGAATAAGATTTCTGGGCTCCATTCATTCATATCGATTTTACATACGAGTTCCTTATACCAATTTGAGCACCCACAGACACTGGTAGAACCTTCATGCCCTGCTTCTTTAATCTGCTCTTAAGTTTTCTCAGCCCGGATCTGGAATTTGACGTTCGCCATTGCCTGTCAAGAAAAAATATGAAAGTTCAATATTTTTAAGGTGTCTTAAATTTAGAGCAATTTGTTTTTCCCTATATTTAATTTTCTTAATTTTAATATTGAGAGAAAAGGAAATTCTCTGCTACTCATGGCTGCTAGCATAGTCTTCGTTGATTTTTTTTTTTAAGATCTTAATGTGCTGTCGTATCATTATAAAGATTAAACTTTATTATCTGGAATAACCTGTTGACACTTTGAGGATAGGTTTCGAGGTTGGAAGAATCACTGCATTTTTAGGAATTTATGATTGTCATTCTGGGGATCCTAGTTACTGGTTTGGAAAGTTTACTAACACCTGCAGTTTTTGGTGCAATGACAAACTTCTTCATGATATTAGATCCTGGATCCAGGTTCGATTCCCCCAAGCTACATCTCAGGGGTGTTGGAAGAATCACTGCACCTCTATGTAATCCATAATTGCCACCCTGAGGATCCTAGTTACAAGTTTGGAAAGTTCACTAATACCTGCAGCTTTTGGTGTAACGACAAACCTCTTCATGGTATCAGAGCCTCGACCCAGGTTTGATTCCCCTGAGCTACGTAGGGGGTGGTGGTTGGATAATTGCCACCCTGGGGATCCTAGTTACAAGTTTGGAAAGTTCACTAATACCTGCAGGTTTTGGTGTAACGACAAACCTCTTCATGGTATTAGAGCCTTGACCCAGGTTCGATTCCCCTGAGCTACGTCGGGGGGGGGGGGTGATTGGAAGTATCACCACACCTCTAAATCCATAATTGCCACCCTGGGGATCCTAGTAATTGGTTTGGAAAGTTTACTAACACCCACAGGTTTTGGTGTAATGGCAAACCTCTTCCTAGTATCAGAGCCTGGACCCAGGTTCAATTCCCCTGAGCTACGTCTGAGGGAGGGTGTTGGAAGAATCACCGCACCTCTATGGAATCCATAATTGCCACTTTGAAGATCCTAGTTACCAGTTTGGAAAGTTCACTAATACCTGGGAATTTTGATGTAACGACAAACCTCTTCATTCCACACTGTTGTATCATTATGTAGAGATTAAACTTTATTATCTGGAATAACCTGTTTGCACTTTAACAATAGGCTTTCACTCTCACCAAATGTTTTAGTTGTGTTATTAATTTATTTTCTTAAATCTAAATAAAATAAAATTTTAATCTAATAAAATTAATTTTATTATGTTCAAATGTATATGGTGGCTGTCCATAATTTCTAGGAGTGTATGTTCAAACGCTTTTATTTAACTTCGGTTGATGTATAAGATAATATATTTCCTCTACAATATGATTTATTTCTTCCCAATATTGATGACATAAAGGCATGAAACGATGTTATTGAGTTGGATTACTTCACATGGTAATGTTTAAATGTTATTATTATCTTACATGAATAAATGTTTATGCGACTCACGCTTGAGATTCTTATTGTAAAATATTGCATTTGGTTTATTGTATTTTATTAATATTCCCTCAGATATTTAAGAGGATACGTTGATATTATATAGGAAAAACAATGTTTCGATTAATTGAAATAATTATAATAAAGATGTTATTTACATAATTGAAAGTAATTAACACTTAAAATATCTATTATAACTATTGGAGCTTGAGGTCAAACCAGTGTTTTAAAACTCCGACTCCGACTCCGACTCGGCCGAGGATCGACTCCGACTCCGACTCCGAAACGATAATGACTCGGCCGGCTCGATTTCAATGACTCGGTCGTTGTAAAAAATACATTAAATATTTATTTTTTCTATAAAAAAACATGATTTTAAAGATTTTAAACATAATTTTAAAGATTTTCATTCATGTTTCCAAACACACAGCATTATAATATAGATGGAAGACAACATATGATCAAAGTAGGCTCATGAACCAATCCATTATATCAAAATGGTACCCAATGGCAATACATAGTCAACTGTCATACATGATCAAAGACTCAAAACAAAAAACACATAACCAAGGAGGCTAGAAATGGCCTCTACAACAAAAGTAAACTGTGACCAGACTCCAGTACTAGTACTACAGCTACTGGCTAGTAGCTACTGCCAGAGGAGCCAAGATCATGTCGATCAATCCCTGGATCATCATCAGAGTCAGACAAGGGGCCCCATGGCTCCTCATCATCATCATCATCTCCAACTGCAGTTGTAGAAGTGGTACCACTAGCAGGTTGTGCAACTGCAGCAGATGCACGCTGAGATAGAGTAGATATGCGGTTGCGCTTCTGTCGTGGTTGAGCAGAGGAAGCACCTACAACTGGAGTCCTTGCTGGCTGTGAGACTGAGGCTGGTGGATTGGGATCTGCATTCAACTGAACAACATGTTCAAGTTCAATTGATGTCTCGATATCTAAATCTAAATCAAGATCCTCATCAGGATCAAACTCTGCTGGATGACTCTCCACTACCCAATCTGATGTTGGATCAATGTCTTCCAACACAATGGGATCTGAATTAGGTCTTTTGTTCAGCAAATGGTTTCGTCTGAGCTGGAGGTTGTACTGGACATAAACTAGATCATTTACCTGTTTTTGATCCAAACGGTTTCTCTTCTTTGTGTTACTTGGGAGCAGGAGCGAAAACGGGAGCGGGAGCGACATTTTTAGAAGCTCCTGGTTTGGGAGCGAATCCCAGAGGAGTTCGACAACCAATGTCACTAACATAAAGGTACATAGAGGGATTGGTGCTCTTGATTAAATACGAGTTCCATACCCTAATACATGACAAAATTCAATGGAAACATTGCAATCCTGCGATCCTGAAATCCTGAAAAACTGATAAGTCTGCTGGATTTTGAATGAAATCTAAAATTCTACTTTCTCCATATGAAATCCAATGAGGCCGAAACCACTCTCAAACATCCTGAGTCATTTCATGGTAATGTTAAAAATTTAAGTAAAAGGATGAAAATGAAGATTAAGGAGAATGTCACTTTTACTTTAAGAATTTAACATTACCATGAAATTTGAATAGCGTATCAATAGTAGAGAGCATTTGAGTATGTTAAATAGGGTTTGGGAGGGGGAAATGGACCCCAAATGACATTTAACTTATTCACACAACAGCTTGGAGTCCAAACCAATCAGCAAACACCAAAAAAATTCATTAAAAAATGGTTAAATTGTTGTTTATTTTGGGTTACGGGCCGCTGTGTATGACTCGGCCGAGTCAATACAGAAACGGCCGAGTTGGCTGACTCGGCCGAGTCATTCAATGACTCGGCCGAGTCATGGCTGACTCGGCCAAACGAGCCGTTTCATAGGCCGAGTCACTCCAGAGGGCATCAACTCGGATCAACTCGGCCGTTTCGGTATCGAAACGGCCGTTTTTTAAAACACTGGGTCAAACACTGAGAAAGTGTTGTGGGTTTTGGGAATATTGTATTTGAAGTTTCTTGAATGGGTAGATAATTGGAATTTTTCAAGATAACATTGAGAAATATCATTTCTTTGTATGAAATAAATTCTAGTTTCTTAATAGAATTAAGAATTTTTTGGCAGAAGAAATTAAAATTTAATGATGGTTATTAAAGAGCACGGATATACATACATAACATAGGGTAGTTACAAGTTAAATAGCCTAAAATGCTTCATACTTATAAGGTAAAAATGACGGGCAAGTTGTTGTGTGATGCATAAAATTTATGAATTGGGTAATCTTCTTTTTGTGCACTGTCTGCTCCTTCAGACAACGTCAATTGTTGTTCTTACTGTTTAGCCCTACCAGTCCTTTGGTAGGTATGTCTTCCCTTCACCAGCTGTAGTCCTGGACTCCTGACTTGACCAGACTTCCCGTCCAGCCCTAACAGACCTACTTGACTGTCCTTCAGGGGTGTGATCTAGTCCTTCAAACCTCCGTAAGCCTTGATCAGCCTATTCTAGGCCTGCTTGCAGCCCTTGGCCTGCTGTTCAGATCACGCAATTACTACAACAACCCTTAAACAAACTCAGCCAGCCTGCTGTCCTCGGTTGCTCCTAGAACAGACCCTCAGCTTCCTGCTTGTATCTCTCTGCAGCCCTAACCAGGCCACTTAGTACCCTCAACCAACGTCCTGTGCATCTGCAACTCCTCGAGCTGCCTCCTAAGTCCTAACAGCTCCATAGCCTCCTCCTTGACCTCGGCTAGCTACAACACCTCTGTCCAAGCTTTGGATCACCTTTAGGGGACCCATTAAGCTTTCGGCCAACCCTTACTAGTCCTCTCATTTCTGCAAGTGTTCTCATCCTACTGGGTCAAATGCCTCATATGCACATGGCTCCATTGCCAGATGTGCAACTCTGTGACCCAGTGAAGATACTGTCTCGTTATCAACCTGCCATCCACACAAAGCTACCTTGTCCATGCCAGAGCACTCCCTGCTAAGGCACTTGAACTGTCTCAACTTACTTTGACAAGTCAATGAAAGTCCATCATTAGCAACTTGCCACACAACATAATGTTGTGCACCGAGTTCTCCACCAATCCACTAGAACTCCCATCCTATCTCATCACCAAACTAGTCAAGATCACATATCCACGTTCTCTGCTGTGTTGATTTCTGGTAGCATTGGATGTGCTCTAAGTCTCAAAATTTGCAGGGAGGCTTAGACACATGCATTCTCCAATACCCAGAAATCGTTTTGGGAAATTCCACCCGGAGACAGTTTTACTAAAATAATTAATTATTTTTAATGGAACCTTAAGTTTAAACTTGGGAAATTAAAATAATTGAAGGGTATTAATCTAACTGTGGGTGTAACTTCTAGAAGAAGACGAGGATCAAGCCAAAATGATCAAAGCCATTGATTAGAAGTTAATCTGGGCCGTTGGTTGTCCAATAGAAAGATATAAGAAGAGGCTTGAGGGGCACTTGGAAAACACACAGAGAGAGATTAGAAGTTCGATTTTCTGAAGTAGAGTAGCTGCGGAGAGATTTTTGATAGTGATCTTTTGCAGTGAGGGGCAAAGATAGTATTCGGAGGAGGGAAGTTTTCCCAGGCCGAAGAGTACAATGCAGAGAGAGTAGAACGACGTCGAGAGAGAGGCTGACGCTGGCCCACGCAGTGGCAGCGCAGAGCCTAGAGGAAGATCGAATTCTTGTTGAGGAAATCAAGTTTCAGAAGCCGAGAGCCGGGGTGTGAGACTAGAAATCGAAGTTTCTGGGTAGCAGAGTATTCAGAGGAAGAGCAGTGCAGTCCCCAGCTGAGGTGATGTAGAGACTGCGTAGGGTTGACACAAATTTGCGCAGACACTGATGCAGAAGGGATGCAGAGCCTCCTTCCAGTGAGATCAGGGTCAGATTCTTCCAGTGACAGGGTGAGATCATCTCACTATTTGTTTTGTCCAGTTTCTCTCTATATTAGATAGCCAGTTGGGTTTCCTGCATTGGGCTTTTCCAGGGACATTTGTCAAAAAGTAACTGTCATTGTGTTGTATATTTTTCTTGTTCGGTTTCTTGTTTTGGCATATTATTTTAAATAGTGAATGCTGTAGTTGTATTTAGTTCGATATTTATGGTAGAACATAGTAAATAACTTGTATGGATTAACAAGTAGGATAAGTAACATCAGGTTGCTGCAGTAGGGATTCCAAGTTTAGGAATTTTCACATGATGAACCTTCAGCTCCATGCCTAGGCAATATTGCTGTTTCCTGCAACAACTTCATAGCTTCCTCCTCGAGCTGATCCTATGCACACTCTGATCTAACTGCCTTTCAAAGTTGCTCTAATACCATGTTGGAATTTCCATGCACCCTAGGTCTGGTCTATGAGTTAGCTAAGCACATAAACACACTAGCAGTGCCCAACGATAAACAACTTTGCACAACGAAATATAACATCAATTAGATCAACAACAATACATAGATTTTTGCCCCAAATCACGTTTCTTATTTGTTCATTAATAAGAAAACAATAGGGCTCCCGTACTAGGGATCATGGCCCTTTACAAATCCTAATACAATGCTATAGTACACAGTCTATCCTTTGACTGAAACCTGAGGGCTGAGGCCTGGTCCATCAAGTCCTCATTTGCCCAAATACAATTACAAAATACAACAAACAATATACTCACTCACCTGGGCTGATTCCTTTAGCTTGCTGACCTCAGTACCACTTGTTGTCCTTGCTATAACACACAATCCTTTGCTGCTACAGTCTTCTTTTTGTGCATTTTCTGCTCCTTTAGACTACGTCCAACTGTTGTTCTTAATGTTCAACCCTACTAGTCCTTTGGTAGGTATGTCTGCCCTTTAGAAGCTGTAATCCTGGACTCCTAGCTTGACCAAACTTCTTGTCTAACCCTAACAGACCTCCTCGGTTGTCCTTCAGGGGTGCAGTTCAGTCCTTCAGACCTCCTTAAGCCTTGATCAACCTATTCTAGGCCTGCTTGCAACCCTCGACCTGCTGTCCAGATCACTTAACTTCTACAACAACCCTTAAACGAACTCAACTAGCCTCTTTCCCGCGGCTGCTCCTAGAACAGACCCTTGACCTCCTGCTTGTATCTCTCCACAGCCCTAACTAGGCCACTTAGTACCCTTGGCTAGCCTCTTGTGCATCCACATCTCCTCGGGCTGCCTCCTAATAGCTCCACAACCTCCTCCTTGGCCTCGACCATGGTGCTGTCACTTTTGATGAAACATTGTCGCCTTTTCATTAGATCATTGTACTAAAGAAGGGGGACGTTGGAGATCTTGTTGGATTAAGAGGACTGTTCACCATGTTTTGAATCTTGCACCACTTTCTTTTGTTGATTTGGGGTAGCATCGGATGTGCTCTAGCCACGAAAATTGGTGGAGAGGCTAAAGCACATGAGATCTCCATCACCCAGAAATGATTTGGGCAGAATCTAACCAGTTTGGGAGATATTAAAATAATTAATATTTTTGATGGAGGAAAATAAAATATTAATGTGAATTAATATAAAATTGAGTTAGAATGGTCCAAAAGTTATGGATCAAGCTAGATCTAATCTTAGCCGTTGATTAGGGACTTAATCTTAGCTGTTGAATTGTCAACGAGAAAAGTATAAGAGGAGGCTTGAGGGTCACTTGGAGAACACACCGAGTTGATCAAGAATTCGATTTTTTGGGGCAGGGCTTGCTGAGGAAATCAAAGAAGTGATCAGAGTTGCAGTTGAGGGGCAGTGAATGCAATAGCAGAGAGGCAGAGATAGTACTAGGAGCACGCAAAGCCAGCCAGAGGCCACCAGAGACCACGCAGAAGTAGCCAGAGGCCATGCAAAGGCATCCAGGAGCTGCGCAGAGCCTGAGGAGGGCCAATGTAGGACACACAGAGGCTCCAGAGGTTGACGTAGAGCCCCCAGAGGCTGACGCAGGGCCAGAGAGGCTGACGTAGGCCTTAGAGGCTGACGCTGGGAGATTTCATGGGGCAAATTGGGGCTGATATCTGTCTCCAACTGAGAGGTACTACTGCCGAGAGCATTCTTTGTTGGGTGAGCCATTTTTGGCACCCAGATTGTATTCTGAAACTGCTTAATAATAAAACCCTCAGATAGCTGCACCAGTTTTCTAGCATTGGGTTTCCAGGGACATTAGTCCAAAAATAATGGTGTCACTTGTGTGCTTGTTTTTTTTCTTCAGTTGATGATCTGTATGTGTTGAGACTGTACTTTTATTTATTTTTAGTATTTACATGGTAAATAACTTGTTAATTAACAAAACAAGTAGGAAGAAATAAATCAGAAAGTACAGGAAGGATTTCTAATAGTTAGACTTAGAAATTCCAACATGGTATGAGAACGAGGTTGCAGATCACAGGATAACTGAGGGCATCAGCCGAGCAGAGCAGCAGCAGCAGAAACATCTGTCCTGAGTGACAGAAGCTATTCCTAGTGGAAAAGCAGCAAGGAAGGGGTGATGCAGTCCCTGCATCATCAGTTCGAGCTGGGAAGAGGATCAACGCAGTGGCAAGAGGAGCAGACCTGACCTACGCATTGCTTGGTCATCTTTTTCAATGAGGAAAGATTGACGCCCGTGGCCAGGAGGTGCGGATTTTGCTGGTGCCAAGATTGCGCAGAGACTAGAGGCTCTAACCTTCAATTTGCTGGGGCATAGGAGGCTGTGGTTAAGCTGCAGAGTGAATTTGGTGGGGTACTGTAGTTAGAATAGTACCTAACAGGGCAAGACCAAGGAGGAGGGAGTTGTTGCCGAGGATTTCTAGCCAAGAAATCCGAATTAGTGGTGCAGCTGCACTAACGATCAGAGTGGGGGCATCTCGACATTGGCAGAGGGGTTTCCAGGAGGGAAATCGAGGCTCAAAGGGAGTCACACCGAGAACTTCCAGGAGGGAAGTAGAGAGACTCAGAAGAGTCGGAAGAGGAGCAGCGAAATAGCAGTGAATGGGGTAAGAGATCAGGATAGACTGGACGGAGCCTCAAACTTCGTAGTCTGGAAGGTCAGGATCTTGTCCGTTCTAGACAGGAATAGTTTCAAGCACTTCGCCTTAAACACGATAGCAGTCCTAGATGACTCGGATGAGAAAGAAAAGTAACAGGAGGCAATGGCGAGGGCCAAGAGCATCATCCTTGACGGGGTCAAGGACCATGTAGTACCACATATTGCCGAAAAGGACATGACAAATGCGATGTGGGAGGCCTTGGCGAAATTGTATCAGCATACTTCCATGCAGAGGAAGATGCTACTGGAAAATCAACTACGGTCATATCATATGCAGAAGGGAGAACAGATAGATACCTTCCTCGGTCGATTGAAGAAGATCTGGGATCCGCTGACTTCCATAGGGGCCATGCCAGATGAGGAGATGATGGTGAGGACCGCATTGAATGCAGTCTCAGAGGATTGGGAGGTATTTGTCCAGAGCATACTGGGTAGGTCGACCCTTCCAGATTGGGAGGAACTGTGGGTGGCTCTTTGTTAAGAAGAGATCAAAAGGCTAACCAAGGTGGGAAGTAGCAGCAAGGGGGTCAGAATCAAGAAGGAGGAAGAGGAGGATGTTGCCCTAGCATCTAAGGGAAAGCAGGAGAAACAGAAGAAGAAGGACCTCTCCAAGGTCAAATGCTTCCACTGTGGGGAACTGGGTCACTATGCGAGCCAGTGTTCGAGGAAGAAGAGCAAGGGAGAGGCTTCTGAGACCAAGGCTGCGCCAGCAAGGGCGGAGAAAGAAGTGGAGACAGAGGATGGCTGTGCCATGAGTGCTCATGCACCTCGAGAGAAGAGGTGGGGAGACATCGAGCTGTAGTCAGACAAACTACATGCGATGAAGGGAAAGATCCTCGAGGTACCCAACCTCTTGGATTATACCTTGCTATGGGAGCCACTTGAAGAGGAGTAGCAGGACTGACAGATGTCAGAGTTGGGAGATCAGTTACTTACTTCTCAGTAACTGAGTTGCAATGCAGCAGTTAGCAGTGGCAATGCTATGGGCATCACGATGTAGCATTATGAGAGGGATTGCAGTGCAGATGCAGCAGTGGCAGGGCCATGGGCAGCAACACAGATGCAGAGGGAGCTGCCGTACAGATGCAGTAGTGGCAGTGGCAGGGCCATGGGTAGCAGTACATGATGCAACAGTGCAAAGGATGTTGGGCAGCAGGCCTAGCATTAGCACAAGGACCGATGCCGGATGATTAGGGTGATGCTTAGTAAGGAGTATTACTAGAGCACAGTCCTTGCTAAGAGGGAATGTTGATTTGGGGTACAATTGAATGTGCTCTAGCCATGAAAATTGGGGGAGAGGCTAAAGCACATGAGATCTCCAATACCCAGAAATGATTTGGGCAGAATGTGACCAGTTTGGGAGATATTAAAATAATTAATATTTTTAATGGAGTCCCTAAGTCTAAACTTATTAGGGAAAATAAAATATTAATGTGAATTAATATAAAACTGAGTTAAAATGGTCCAAAAGTCATGGATCAAGCTAGATCTAATCTTAGCCGTTGATTAGAGACTTAATCTCAGTCGTTGAATTGTCAACGAGGAAAGTATAAGAGGAGGCTTGAGGGTCACTTGGAGAACACACCGAGTTGATCAAGAATTCGATTTTCTGGGGCAGGGCTTGCTGAGGAAATCGAAGGAGTGATCAAAGTTGCAGCTGAGGGGCAGTGAATGCAGTAGTAGAGAGGCAGAGATAGTACTGGGAGCTTCAGCGCAGAAGCCGGGAGAGGGTTCACGCAGAGCCAGCCAGAGGCCACCAGAGGCCACGCAAAAGCAGCCAGAGGCCACGCAGAGGCAGCCAGGAGCTGTGCAGAGCCCGAGGAGGGCCAGTGTGGGACACACAGAGGCTTTAGAGGTTGACGCAGAGCCTCGAGAGGCTGACGCTGGGCCAGAGAGGCTGACGCTGGGCCAGAGAGGCTGACGCTAGGAGATTTCGTGGGGTAGATTAGGGTTGATGTCTGTCTCCGACTGAGAGGTACTATTGCCGAGAGCATTCTCTATTGGGTGAGCCATTTCTGGCACCCAGATTGTATTCTGAAACTGCTTAATAATAAAACCTTCAGATAGCTACACTGATTTTCCCGCATTGGGTTTTTTTCGGGGACATTAGTCCAAATATAACGGTGTCACTTGTGTGCTTGTTTTTTTTTCTTCAGTTGATGATCTGTATGTGTTGAGACTGTACTTGTATTTATTTTCAGTGTTTACATGGTAAATAACTTGTTAATTAACCGAACAAGTAGGAAGAAATAAATCAGAAAGTACAGGGAGGATTTCTTCATTGTATTTTGACGTCACTTAGCTTGATGGGGTTTTATTACCCAAATATTGAATTGTAGAAGCATCTCATAAGCTTCATGGAGTTCCTTTTCCCAAGCCATGACAATGGGTCCTCTTTGGGACATGATTTAGAGGTGTTGGACCATTATTTCATGTGATTTTTGGAGCTGTTAGCATGGTGCTGTCACTTTTGATGAAACATTCTCACCTTTTCATTAGGTCGTTGTACTAATGAAAGGGGATGTTGTAGACCTTGTTGGATTAAGAGGACCATTCACCATGTTTTGAGTCTTGCACCACTTTCTTTCAAGTGTCATTGACCATCTACAACAACCTTGGAAGATGTGGAGGCTAGATGTTGGTGGTTTTGACCATTTATGTTTTCCTTGGTGGATCAACCCCTCTATTTGAGGGATTTACCCATGTTTCATTGTACATGTGGCTTGAGCGCTTTAATTTTAATGATCTGTTAGATTACTTAATTTTAGGAGTTAGTTAGAATTAACTTTCTTAGGCTAGATGTAAGGAATCAATTGAAATAATGATATTTTTTTGCAAAGGAAGTTAGATCTCACTCTACAATAGAGGATTGCTTCCTCATTTGGTCTCATGGTTGGATTGTGAGAGCACTCTGCTCCTTGGAGCTTAATAAAAATATCTTTATTGGAGCATTTTTGGTTTTAAGGGCTTCATTAGGGGATTTTTGAGGTCTAAAATGGGCCTCCCAAGGAAATTATAAAATAATAGTGGAAATAATAAAATAAGATTAGATGACATCATCAAATTTTAGATGGAAAAAAGAAAAAACTATTTTCTTAACTCGTATTTTCAACTTATCTCCCTATTAGTTTACTCAAATTTTGAGCAGAAACACTCGTTGGATGCATAATTTGATCCCTCATCCAAGGAGTACCCATGTTGCATACTTTCGATGGACCCTGCTACACAAAAACTGAGAAATACATGAAAAAACGTGATTTGCAATCACGTTTTTCATGTATTTCTCATTTTTCGTGTAGCAGGGTCCATCGAAAGTATGCAACATGGGTACTCCTTGGATGAGGGATCAAATTATGCATCTAATGAGTGTTTTCGCTTGAAATTTTAGTAAACCAATATGGAGATAAGTTGAAAAAGTAGTTTTATTATTATTATTATTATTATTTTTTTTAATCTTTTTACTTTTTTACTCCAAAAATGGTGAATCATCCCCCATGGTTGACATGATCATCTTGAATTCTATTGGTTCTTATAAAGTTTATTTTGGTTGTACATTTTTCTTAGGAGGCCCATTTTAGACCTCAAAAGTCCCCTAATGATCTATGTGGTAAATGTTTTTGACTTAGAAGCTGTCCTTTCTTCGACATCATTAAACAAATTATTGGGATTACTTAAGGCCACCACAAGGTTACTAAGATTGATCCATTTGAAGGGAAACTTTGTCACTTGGAAGGAGGACTTCTGGAGACTCTTTTTGCACACTCTACTTTGTTGGTTTGGGTAAAATTTTAATCCTTCTTGCTAGGCCCTACAATAAGTTCCTTAGTAAGGATTTTGATTCTATTTCATGCCATACTTGATCTAGTGGTTGAAGGTGTTGAAATTCTATAACATGTGAAGTAGAATACAATTTTCTTTTCTGATAATTACTTCCTAATGAATTTTCAAACAATATTTCTCATTACATTGATAATATTGAATAATTACACACATAAAATTTCAACTATAAATGCATCGAAAACAATAAAGATCATAGAAAGATAGCCATGGACATAATATTTTTACCTTGGGAAACCCAATTTGGGAGAAAACCCAACAATCTTTTGTTAGGAGAAAGTCTTTTCAGCAAGGTTTACAAATCATAATTTGTTTAGAAATATGTGCCAAGCATTTAAGTCAAATCACCAGTTAAACCTAGTCAAACATTGTTGTTGGTCAACGCTAGTCAAAATGTCAAAAGTCAATTAGGTCAGTGTTGGTCATGTTGTTGCCGTTTTGCACACACACCTAAGTCAGTGAGAAAAGCCCTTAACCCCACAAGGTGTGGTTGGTGGCGAATTTAAGAGATGCAGTTGTCACCTCTTCCCAACTCTACCTGTTTATCCTCTCTCCTAGGTAAGCTAAGGGGGGTGGTCCCTAAATGAAAAACTAAGTTAAAAGGTGATGTGATGTTTCTAGGAGATGTTAAAGGTCAATTTGGATTACTTGAGATTATGAGAAAATATAACGAGCAATATGAAATGAAGTAACCATTAACACATAAATCAGAGATAAGCATACATGACCAGTGCTTTCAATTTTACTTCAAAATAAATAACACTTGCTCCAAAAATGAAATGTTTCAAAGTGAAACACAAGTAACCCTATCAATCAAATAGATGTTAGAAAAGATGATATCACTTGCAAGATTTAAAATTGCTTTCAAAGAAATGTTTTTGAAGTATAACCATTCACAATGCTAGAGCATGTAAAGAAGCAATATAAAATAACTTGCAAAATGAAACAAGCTAAAACTTCACTTGCAAAATGAAAGATATGGTTCTTGCCCAAATGAGATATTACAAAATAATCAATTCAAAGCATTTTGATCATGGCAAGTATATAAATAAATTGCAAGTAAAATCGTTTGAAAAGTAAAGTGTGTTAATATGAAATACACTTAACTAAGGTTAGATGCAATTATCTTGGTTAATTTTAAGCTAAATGCCTATTCTAAGTGAGAGATTTTCCTCTTGAACTCTTGCCAAAGGGTAAAATTTGGGGTGACTGTAAGTAAGAGGGGCTGATGACATGGTGATGTCTTTAACGATACCTTTCCCCTCAATCTTACGAGCCAGCGTGTGCCTTCGTGCCTACAAGGGGACAAACCACCTCCATAACTGCAAGGGTCACACACTCTTTACCTTACTTCGTACCAGTTGGAAGAATTTTCCAAGAAAGTCTTTTCCCTATGATGTCTATCAACCAAGCTTATGCTTGGAGGTTAATTGAGTTAAAATGCAAACTATGCTAAAATGCCTAAATGTAATGCAAGTAAGTTTTCCCAAGAGAGATTTGCAATGCTTCAATATAATGGAAATGAGATAGTGTTCAAAGTAAATTGCAAATGTAACTTCAATTGGAAAAGGAAATTAGCTTGAAAATGAATTAAAGTGATGCAAGTAAGTTTTCTTTGCAAAAGAGGAACTGCCTCAAGTAAATTGGAGATACTTACAATGATACAACTTCAAAATTGTTCAAGACACATAAACATAAGCTTCATAAGCAAATGAAATTGTAAATTGCTCCAAGTAAATGCCACAAACCATAAACTTATAGCAATGGGAAATGAGATGAAGTTAAAGAAAAGTAAATGCTCGCTTGTAAAGTATGCTTGGAAAATAAATAAGCAAGATAACAAATGAGCTTATAGTGAGACAATTGCAGCCCAAAGAAAGCAAATTTGTTAAACAACTAAATTAAACTTGCCACATAACTCCAAATACTTGCATGTAAGAAAGGAGTTGCTTTAAAGCATATCAACAACAAGTGCCACTACATTAGAAGTTTTGTACAAGATGGGGTTGTAAAGCTATAGTATATTCCAACAAATGACTAGGTAGTTGATGTGCTGACGAAGTCTCTTCCGAATAAGAAGTTTGAGTATTTTAGAAGCATGCTTGGATTGGTTGACATTGCGAATTCAGTTGATAAGGAGAGATGAATCTAATGGCGGATGCTTGGGAGGACATTTGGCCGGCTTGTGTGTTTGATGTCCTGATCCCGAAGAGGGAGGGTGGCGTTGGTCTTGGAGCTCTGACCTTGGATACACACCTAGATCCCTGGGTTGATGGTTAGTTAGTAAGCCTGATGGTACCTAGACTGGCTGAAAGCTTTAGTCCATCTTAGTCCCACCTGGATAGATAACCCTGGTCAGGTATCTAGTCCGTGGCATTGAGTGTGCCTGAACTCTTCGTAGTTCATGTGTTTTTGAGATCTTCCATGTACTTGTATATATATATGAATACCTCCCTAGTTAAGAGGGAGTGTTGAAGAATGTAACTAGGTTCGGTCTTCATAATTGTATAATGTAATTTATTTGTCAAAAGAAATTTTATTATTAATAAAAGTGACTTATTAAAGCATGGATTTCATGCTTGGTTCTTCATTTTTAGGTCAAAGACTCCATTTTAGGCTTCTAGGTTTTATATTGAGTCAATAGAGTCATTGTCAATTTTATTAGACCCTTCTTGGGCTTTTGTATCATGTAAAAATAATTATTTTTGAGTCAAATAGGTCATTTGACACCTCCACACCAAGTTGGCCCTATCCTGATGAAGTTGTCCTACATTAGGGCAATTCGACCCACATAAGAGGCTATATATAGAGAGGCAGTTCGATCCATTTGCACCACTCACTCAACAAGTTTGATACACAAGAAAGAGAGGCAGAAAAAGTGCGAAATTCCTAGAGAAGGAAGAAGATTGCAGGGGAAGACAAAATCGAAGTTTTGGGCCATCTATCTCTCACACGTGCAAAGTTACTAGGCATTTGCAGGGGTCGAAAATCTGAATTTTATTGCAGGTCGAAGTTCTGTTGCAGGGAGGTCGAAATTCTATTGCTGTAAGGTTGAAGTTCTAGATTGAAGTTGCTACTGGGAAGCTATCACTTGGAGAGAAAAGAAGGGATGACTTGGTGGTTGGAGGAAGTCTATGTCTAGGTCAAAGAGTCTTGAATTATCTCATCTTGTCTTTGAATCTACTGAAGGAAGAGTTTTGACTGGGGTTTTCCCCTCATAGGGGTTTTGCCTTGGCTATCCGCCTACATCTTGTGTCTCTTGTTCTTGTGATCCTCATACACATATAATTTGGTAATTGCTTGATGAAACATAATCTAATAAAGAAGTAAAAAAAGGCAACATAATTCACAAGTAATTATCAAGAAGAGGAATCAAAACCCTAATTCCTACTAGCATTGATTTCTCAACACATGGTAAGGATTTTGATGAAGGGGGCTCCTTAGAAAGTGAAGTTGCAAATATCGGCAAGGGTCATAGCCATTAGCAAATTGACATTGTCCTAGTGGACCGCATAAGGGAAACCCTGGGGGATTCTTGTGATGAAGAAGTGGTACTTGATCTTCCCTATGATGACCAAGATGATGATGAGGTTTTAAATCCTGAAAATCTCCAAATACTTCAAGAGAATTTGAATGAATATAGGTAGTGTTGCAGGCAGCTAGTCGAGGAGTGAACGGATAAGACTTTCCTATTGAATTTATGTAGTAAGCAAGGAAAGGAGCTCAATGAAATGTGGCATAAACATGAAGAGAATCCTATAGACATCCTTCTCCTAGAGCTCGCTTACAAGAACTATGCAATTAACATCTTGTGTGATGTTGTATAAGAAAGACAATGAAATCCGCAACAAAACCACTGACAGTGTTACCCCATTTCCGAAGAAATCCTAGAGCTAGATGTGGCAGAGGACGATTGGGGTGACCCTAAAGAAGTCACAAACAAAGAAGATTATTGTCCCCTGGATGGGCAAGCAAATGATGAATCTATGGAAGTGTTTTGGGCTGCTGGTTGGGGAATCAACTATGATGGTCAAGAAGAAGAGAGTTCTATGGAAATGCCGAGAGATGATGACCACATTAATTAAGATGAGGTTTCTCAATGCCCGCCAAGTCATGAGTTTTATCCTAACGAATGGAAGGGCATCTTCTTTATGTTTCAAAGCGATGTTCAGCTTGCTACAATTGTTGAAGAAAAGTTTGATGACCATCTCGGGTAATCAATGGACAACCCATATATAGCGAGGATTGAGAAGGATCCTCAACCCCTTGATGTTAGTGAGAGAGTGTTTTTATTCATGTTTGACCAACATAACATTCAGTGTACCATTGATGATGACAGCCAAGAGGAGGCATGTGATGAAAGTCACCACCCTAGTTTGAAGGAGGGGTGAGCTTGCCCACCTGAAGGTAGGGGGTTATGGTTCTTCCAAGATATGATGATTGTAGCACACCTTGTTCTTTCCTCGATAATTTGGATGATGTGATTGTGGATATGAATGAGCCATCTATCTCCTCTTGCTCTTCATTGAAAGTTTATGAGCTTGGTCATTGAATTCTCCATTCTCTCGTTGCAGGGAAGGTGTCGCAAATTGGATTCCTCTTTTCCCTCCTCATCCATGATCCTTGATACATAGTCCCCATATGTTCCTGCCTCCCACACTTACCATTCGTCAAGTAAATCTTGCGATGGAAAATGTGATATTTGGGTACTCTGCCTCATGATGGTTCATAAGGACAAGTGTTTTTATATTGATCTAATGATATGCTGGTTACATTGGCTATATGACTATACTTAGCTCATGCATTGTATACTAGCATTACATATTCCTTTTGCATAGCTATTATCATCATCTCAGGCTCTCATGTTAGAATAGATTGCATATAGATTAGAATTGCACTTAGCATAAATTTACTTTTATGAATGGAATATTACTGTTACAAAAAACATGGGTGATACCCTACGCCCATTGCACCTGCTCCCAAAACGTTGTATTGTAATGTGCAAGTTACAGGTTTGTGGTCCTAGGAGGTCGCCGAAGTTTTCATTTGGGATCAATTTTGGAGCGTCATAACTAGAGCAAACCCTATCTGGGTTTTTCTGGGTTTTTGACGAGGATCTTAAAAATAATTTGGTAGAATTTTCTGGGCATATTTGAGGAGTCAAATAGAGGTCCCAACCCAGCCAATAGTGTACTTCTTCAAGGGCTAGCGCAGTCATTTGTTGGGGAGCTTTCTACATCATTTGGGCAGCTGATATTCATCCACTTGGGGCTTGTAGCTTGCTCTAAGCAAGCCCAAGTGCACTCACTCCAATCTATTTTGTACTCCTTCAACTATATAATAAAATTGGCCCATTTTGGCGTGTTTCTCGCTCATTTCTGGTTCCCTGATATGTGCACATTTTTATTGTGTTGAATTTGTTGCATTTGCTTTGTTTATCATTGTAAATTTCCAGTAGGAATATTACAGTGACAACCCCATCTCTTGATTTTGCCACCAACCACACCTTGTGGGGTTAAGGTCTTCTATCACTAACTTAGGTGTGTGTGCAAGGCAACAACAACATGCCAAAGGGTCATAGTTGATTTTTTACTAGAAATTATGGAAATTATGTGCATTTTTCCATACAAAAAATATAAAATTTGCACGTAATTTTTATAATTTCTAGTAAAAAATCAACTATGACCCTTTGGCCAACTTTGGAAAAATGCACATAATTTCTATAATTTCTAGTAAAAAATCAACTATGACCGTATGGCCAAAATGGGTTTTTATGCAACTATGACCCTTTGGCTAAAATGGGTCTTTATGCGGAGTCAAGCCTAGGGACTTTGCTCAATAGGGTCATCAGTTTCATAAATAAAGGGAAGGACAGATTTAAGGTTATTCCCTTATTTCTAGTCAAAGGATTGGTTGAAGTGGATAGTAAGGGATTATGGTGAATGAGAGGGGACAGGATTATAAGGAATTTCTGGTAAAACGATTGGTCAAAGTAGGTAAGAAGGCATTGATGGGTAGGATGTAATTTAAAGATATTCCAAGTATATTTATAATTTTACTTTGTTTTCTATGTTATCTATTGCTACCATTGATATGCCTCAACATCAATGTGTAATGTCGTTAATAGTTATCATTATCTTTTTCCCCTCTGGTATGTAGTGTAAATTAAAAGTCTCAATTAGCTTGTGCATGCCGTAAATGTTCTTATTTCTATTTTTGATAAGTTCATTCCTTGTAATTTTCCTACATTATCTGACAATTTTGTATATCTATTTTCTGTTTTTCTTTATTTGTAGGTGGTTTTTGTGGGATTGTATCTTTGTTGTTACTAGGTTGTTTCGATACAGGAGGTTTTTGTAGTTACTAGGTTTTCCAATCTAACATTTCTTAATAATGTCTGACCACATCCATTTCTTAATTTTGAATGTTATTGATGTATCATGAAGTCTAGCTGGGTTTGTTGCTCCCTTGTGGACTCTATCTAGGTCTTTAAATTATCAGTACTTGCATCAAGGCTATTCTTTAGATTAGTAAGGTTTGTCACAAATTTACTGTTAACATATTGCAGCAACATTGTGTTGTACATCAGCCTTGACCTCAAGTAGTTTTCCTGGAATGTTTGATCATTTATCATTATTTCCTAGGGATTTTTTTTTTTAAATGTAAAAGTAAGTAAGAAATTCAGTACCCCGATTTCTATAATTTAAGAATTTACTTAAGCTAAATAAAAGTAAAAACAAAGAACAATCTTTACAAACTAACAATTAACCAATGCTTGCAATTTTATTTGAAATTTAACAATAAGAAACTAAATGTTAAAGACCAGAACACAAGTAATTAGTAAAATTATAACAAAATGCTCTTTTGACCAGTCCAAAATAAAAATTTAAATAATTCACTAGCTATACTAAAATCTAAACAAATTATAAGAATTTGAAAAAGCAGGAGATGTGGTGTGCTTGAGTTATGTGCACTTCAAAAATTCACTAGAATATACAAATCTAAGCCTAGGTCATGGCCAAGATAGACACCAAATTCTTGTATGAGACCCCCTTGTTCATGGGACAAGGGACCTGCCTCCACTTTGTGGTTTGGCTGCTAAAGTCTACAAAGGTGTACATACTCTATCCCCCACTAGATTTGAACCTGTGACCTCACACGCTTTTAACCATTAGGCCTAGTCAAGCTTAAAGAGAACATTATAATATATAATTCTAAGCTTAAAAAAATATATGTAACGACAAAAATCATATACGCAGCGGAAATATTTAAAATATTTCGTAGACAAAGACATCCATCGTAGGACAATAATTGTAAGTTGTATATTGTATAAAAGAATTGATATATGATGAGTAGAAATGAGAATGAGGGTCCTATATATATAGATAGGTAAGTACCCTTTCATGAACAAGCATGTTTCTAGGCATGCCTTTTCATTATTAACTAACTAACCATTAGTTAATTTACTTATTATTTATTATTGTATTTATATTATTATGGTTATTATTTATTATCTATTTTTACATAATTTATGTTCATAACATTGCCTCCTCCTTCAAAAAGCTTGTTGATGAAAGGGCTTGATCTCTTTTTTTGCTACGAATGTCTTCTGCTTGATCTCTTTTTTTGCTACAAATGCCTTCTCGTCTCGGAACAATCATCTTTGTCGATACAAGTTGATATGATCCTTGAAGTGATATATAAAATTGTCGTATTGAGAATGGATCAGACCATCCTAGATTAACCTTCTGTGGAATCTTCTGATCACTGGAACTTTGTAACGAATTGTTATTAGTAGATTGAATTGAGCTCACTTCAGTATTCTTCGGAACATAAGTTTGTTGTTTATGTTTTGTAGATTGATTAAGGTGTCTACTCTTGTGATTCGGATGTAGATAAGGAGTTTTTCTTGTTTGAACTTCCTTTAACGTTTTTATGGCAATTTCTTGATTTCCTTCAGGCATTGTTGTTGTTGAATTGATTACTGAATCCTCATTTGGAGTGTTCATCGTTTGAACGACAACCTCTGAGTACGTCTTTACTTCAGTAGGATTTGGATTTTCCTGAACTGTGAGATTAGTGGGATCAATGTTTGTTTCTTCTTCCCCAACTTGGACTACTACATCTAGCGATTTTGATGCTTCTTTTGTGACAATTTCTTCGAACCTATTCTTCAATGATTTCTTATTGTCCTTAAGTTTTTTAATATGTTTGAGCAGATTTTGGTTATGATTTTTGAGACGTAAGCATTCTTCATTTTCTGAGTCAACTTTATTTTGGCCTTCAAGCTTCTCGTCTTTTAAACACTTGATTTGTTCTAATAATGTTTTTTTAAGGTTTTTTAAGCATAAATTCTACTCTTCTTTCTTTGATAGACTTCCGTTGAATTTTTTGTCAAAATTTTCTTTTTCTTGTTCTAATTTGTGCTTCTTAGCGTTACATTTTCTCACTTGCGTAAGTAGTTTTTTATTATGCTCCTTCAAACACAAATTTTCTTTATTTTTGTTGGATATGACTTCTTCAAGTTCTTTTTGCTTCCTTGATACTGTTTCTGGAATCTCTTGAAACATTAGTTTCGAAATATCCTTAAGATCTTTTGATGAAGGCATTATCAGTTCTGATTTCGTTGTCATGTCTTGGAATGTC
The DNA here is from genome assembly GCA_031772625.1 of Pinus tabuliformis. NCBI lineage: Eukaryota > Viridiplantae > Streptophyta > Pinopsida > Pinales > Pinaceae > Pinus > Pinus tabuliformis. Next base: position 573,384,609 of record CM062804.1, on the reverse strand, counting down.
ACTATCTTCCTCTTGTAAGGGAACATCAATAATTTTTTTCAGTGTTTAAAATGAACGTACTTAATTCTTTGAACCAAATTCGACCGAGAATTATGTCAACCTCTTCATCAAGCATAGTTACGACACTAAATTGAGATATGTACTCATAATGATCAATGGTCACTTGTAAATCATTAATTTCATATTCTTTTTTTCCACAAATATCTCCTTTCTCCTATGTTTGACTCTGGAATTAATAGTTGATTTGTTAGATTAACATTGATGTAATTTTCCTTGCGACTTGTACTTATAGCAATATTAACTTTTTTCCCTTGGATAGTCCCTCTTAATGTAATTAACTTGTTATGTGTGATTAAAACACCCTTATAGGAAAATCATCTTTCCTTCATCATTTTAGAATTAGGCTCCATTCACTTTTTTCTTCAAAAATGGACTTCTTCTTTAAAATAAGTGCCCTTTTATTTGATAAACTTGAACACCTTTATAAATTCCTTTAATTTTATTTTCCTCAATTATATATTTTTTCCCACTTTAAAATAAGTTAATATAGCTCCACTATTTAAATAAACTGCACCTTATATTTATTATAATGCTTTTATAATGGTATAACTTGTTATCCTTATTTCTCTTTATAGTTCTAAATTTAACCCTTAATATACTTTAATATATGGATCTTTTAAGTAACCTTCTATAATAATACCCACTTTGTATTTATATATATTTTCAATAATTTTATGACTTGAATTTTTTTTTAAAATACCCCTTTATAATATAAAACTTCTCTTTACATATCTTTTATTTATAACTTTTTTTTTTCTTTTCTTTCCTTTTTGAAAAGTTATAACCCTAGTGAAATGTGGCTGTTCACCTCCTTGGGGTATAATATAAAATATATGTCCACTTGTGTGCCTTTGACTCGGTTAATTTTCTCTATGTAAAAAATAAAACTTATCATTCACATATAGATTTTTTGTATTCCTTTTGTTTTTCTTTTACCTTGAAAATACCATGGACAATTATCATGGGTTGCTAAAACCACAGGTTTGTAAACCACTTAATGAAGAATCAAGATAATATTATCTACTCTTCCTTCTCTTACATATAGTTTTAAAGATATTTGGAAAGATTCCCTCTTAAGTTTATCATGCACTTTTTATCAATAATGTACAACCTTTTTATATATATGAATGTTCAATTTCAAAATTTACATCGGACTATATATATATTTTTTAAATCTTTATTTTATTTTATTTTTTTCTTTGACTATCTTATTTTTTCCTTCCTTTTTTTTAATGGCCAAAGCCTTGAATGACGAAACAAAGAAACTCCAACTTTGTGTAGCAAAACGCTTCAATTGTGACGACAACAAGGTTGACAAAGGATTAATGGCCAAAGGCCGGATCAGACTGGTTCTCTTTAGTGGTTGAACGTTCAAAGGATCAAACAGTGCTGATACCAATGTAATGACCAAAAGTCGTATACGCAGCGGAAATATTTAAAATACTTCATAGACAAAGACATCCATCGTAGGACAATAATTGTAAATTGTATATTGTATAAAAGAATTGATATATGATGAGTACAAATGAGAATGAGGGTCCTATATATATAGCCAGGTAAGTACCCTTTCACGAACAGGCATGTCTTTTAGACATGCCTTTTCATTATTAACTAACTAACCATTAGTTAATTTACTTATTATTTTATTATTATATATATATTATTATGGTTATTATTTATTATCTGTTTTTACATAATTTATGTTCATAACATTTGCTTGGAATGTTTGGTCATTTATCATTATTTCCTAAGGATTTTTTTTTTTTGTTAAATGTAAATGTAAGTAAGAAATTCAGTACCCTGATTTCTATAATTTAAGAAAACACTTAAGCTAAATAAAAGTAAAAACAAAAGAACAATCTTTACAAACTAACAATTAACTAACGCTTGCAGTTTTATTTGAAATTTAACAATAAGAAACTAAATGTTAAAGATCAGAACACAAGTAATCAGTAAAATTATAACAAAAAGCTATTTTGACCAGTCCAAAATAAAAATATAAATAATTCACTAGCTATACTAAAATCTAAATAAATTATAAGTATTTGAAAAAGCAAGAGATGCAGTGTGCCTGAGTTATGTGCACTTCAAAAGTTCACTAGAATATACAAATCTAAACCTAGGTCATGGCCAAGATAGACACCAAATTCTTGTATGAGATCCCCTTGTTCATGGCACAAGGGACCTGCCTCCACGTTGTGGTTTGGCTACTAAAGTGTACAAAGGTGTACATACTCTATCCCCCACTAGATTTGAACCTGTGACCTCTTAGGTGGAAAAACATGCTCTTAACCATTAGGCCCAGTCAAGCTTAAAGAGAACATTATAATATATAATTCTAAGCTTAAAAAAAATATTTTATAGGATTGACGATATGTACATTCTTAAATGGTTGTTATTGATGTGATGTTCATAACTACAATTACTATTACTAGAATAGTTTAACATACATAAAATATAATAATTGGATAGTCCAGGGGTTAGCTCAATTGGTTGTTTCCAATGTTGGGAATTGGGCTTGTTCCATGTCGGTAGGTGATCAGTTCATATCCCCCTTGGTGTGGCACACTTGCTTTGATACCACTGTAAGAAACATCATCACCATTGCTTTGATACCACTGTTATGCCCAATTTGGAATGAGTGGTCTAATATAATCTGTAATAAAAATTATGCACTGTCCTTTATTGATCCCCTTCTTTCCTTCTATTAATTATTTATATATTTTAATATTAGTTAATAACCTAACTTAGTGATATTTAATAATGTTTATTTATTTTCTATTGTATATAAGTCACATCGTGAGCCCTGAGGGTTACCTCAATTGGTTGATTTTGACGTTAATCACCTTTGCTATTGATTGGCTATGGGTTCAATTCTCTCGACACTCTTGGGGTTAGGCTCCGTGGTTGAGCTGGCATGAAGTGATCCCTTTGGGTGGATTTGGCTGGTATAAAATTTCCATGGACGTAGTAGTCACTAATCTTTGGGGTCCATGAACCACATAGAAAAGAAAGTCACATCACAAGTCTAATTAAAAAAAAATCTTGATAACATAGGATTGTCTTCAAAAGTTGACTAAATGCTCATTGTCTTCCAAGAAATTAATAATTGCTATGTAGCCCCTCAGTGAACAACCAATGTATATGCATTGGGTTTCATATTTTTCTTATTGGAGATAGACTATATAATTTACTACTATTTTTTTAAACTAATGTTTTATATGGAATCTGTCAAATTTGGTGAGCTTATAATTCAAGGTTTTATGCTTGTTAGGATTTGAACTTAATTCATTAACATGTCAATGTTTTATCTCGATGACTAGATAAGTACTCTTATCAGACAAAGGGAATAAAATGTTAAAGTAAGGGCATTAACATTATGATTAAATCCATGACATAATGATAAAGATGAGCTTGCGTATGTATCTTATACATGAGTATATATGTACCAAGATAGGTAATACATTACAATAAATGTTATTAAATGATAAATTGATTTGAGCCTTGGTGATTGTAAATGAGGTTGAGATCTCTTTGTGTTATGGTACATTATGCCTAGCCCCTAACCCTAGATGTGGGATCACTAGAACTACACACTAACAACCAATGTGACCATAAACTAACCACTAAGGATTTACAAGCATAACCCTTGGGACCATGATACCCATTAAAGGGTCACAAGTCATCGAGACAAGATTAACTTACTATAACACTAACATACCCCCTTAAGAATGACTTTGGGGACACAAAGAAGGAAAGGTGTCGAAATAGGACAACCCTTGTGTTATGCTCTTGACCTGCGAGAAGATACTAGAATACCAAGCATGCGAAGAAATATACCCAAAACACAGAACAATAAGAAAGAACAAGAAGTATTTTATTATTCAGAAAGGAATGCAATGTTCACTTGCCTCTTCGAGGGGACAACCTCCAATAGAGCTAGGCTCAATTACAAAATAAGACACGATGCTCCTCGAGGGGAGTCTCTATCCTTTATATAGGATTCATACATGCAATACCATGGGTCAATACCATGGTTCTTATTAATACCACTATCTAAAACCATGGCCCATTTGCAACTGACTGTGGTCCCTTCTTTAAATGCGGGTCAACCACTTACAATTATTAATATGGGCTTTATTGACTCTTTACTTAACTATAACTACTATAACTATGACTCCACCCTATTACATAAATAAGGGGGTTAGGGTTGGACCCTAACATGCCCTCCCCCATAAGAATAGCCTTGTCCTCAAGGCTGAAGCTGCGAAAACTGCTGAAGGACAGTGGCTGGTTACTAGGTCGCATCTTTCGGAGAGGTGTCTTTCCACTTGACGAGGACTTCCTTGATCGTGTGGCTGCGGAGGTGCCATTCTCGCGTGTCAAGAACATGTTCAGGTTGGAGCCAGATTGAACCTTCTTCATCCAATTCTGGTAGACTGGTTTGAATTCGGCAATGGTTCCTGTTGACCCTGCCGCCTACACCTACCTACAGGTCAGTGAGAAAAGCCTTCAACCCCACAAGGTGTGGTTGGTGGCAGGGAACTCAGATAAGGGGCTGTCACACTAATCCCAACTCTCTCCTAGGTTAGCTAAGGGGGGCGGTCCCTAATGGAGAGTTAAGTTAAAAACAAAGATGTGAGTTTCTAGGAGAATTGTTAGAGCTAAATAGATTATTTATTTAAGATTTATAAGCAAACCTGATATGAGCATAACCATAACACATAAGATAAGATGAGATACATAAACAACCAGTGCCTTCAAAGTATTGCTATTTGAGAAATGAAATTTTTTATTTATTTTTGCTTAGAATGAAGTCAAACGCTTTCAAATGAAAGCCCAAATAACTTTGACTTGGGTTTCCCAACGGAAAAGGGTTACTTAGCTTATGCTTTAGCTTTTTCTTTTTAAACTTGAATTGCTTCCAGGAACACTTGTAGGAAAGCAAGCAAAAGAGTTAGCGTGCAAAAAAAATAAAAATAAAATAAAAAATACAGCCTCAAATGCTGATTAGATAAAACCAATATCACACAAATGAAAGAAGAAAATATGGGATAATTTTTCAAGATAGAAAAATAAGCAAAGGGCTCAGGAAACCCCCTCTTAATAAATCTTTTGATGTCTTATGAGATTGTTGGCTTGAACAACTTGTGGGACCTTTGATATCCTTGGAGGTGACTATTCCAACGAAGAAGTCCTCACACTCCAATAGAGTTGGCAACCTATCCTTTGAAACACAAAAATGCCTGCAAACCAATTGTTAGTGCAAAAGAGACTTGGCATATAGAGGAAGTTGAGTTTGTCATTCAACCGAAAATGACAAACTACAACAAGAGCACAAAATATACCAGCCCAAAGGAGATTTGAGATAGCTGCAAATCTCTCCTCCCTAGACAATAATGCCTTCAGGCAAATGCACAAAAAAAAACAACTAGATGCAATGTATAATCGAATGAATAATAACATTTAAATGACACAGGGATACCTCATCAACCAAAGAATGCACCACAAGAGAAGCTAGTAACCCCAAAGACTTTCATTTTATTTATATAAAAGTTGAGTACAAAATCCAGCAGTGTCTCGCAAGCCCAACAAGCTCATTCTATCGATGACAAATGAGAGCTCAAGACTCTTATAAATAAGAAAATGGGAGATGTCCAAGGAAAATTCCAATGACAAGTGGAGATGGATTGACAATCCCAATGTAGAAAATCAAATCACAAGTG